>JALAZF010000264.1:4805000-6005000 GCA_022829125.1 Lathyrus tuberosus
CTTAAATGTCATCAATGTAAGAATCGATGTTCAAGCCTCAACGGTCATCAATGTAAGAATATATGCCAAAACTCAACTGTCATTCATGTAAGAACCGATGCCAAAACTCAATGATCATCGATGTAAGAATGAATGCCAAACTCAACAGTCATTGATGTAAGAATCGATGCTAAAACTCAATGGTCATCGATGTAAGAATCAACGCCAAAACTCAACGATCATTGATGTAAGAACTGATGCTAATACTAAGAGATAATCTGACCTAACTGGTATCAATTAATGAATTTAAACCAACTTCAAAACAAAGTTTGATCATCTATAAGGAGCCTAAATCAACATGGGTCCACCGGGAAAAATATTTGAGGATATCCTACAAAGACAGTCAAGTGGCAAAATTTCTTCGAAAAGAGTTACTGGGGAACTCTATTCAGGAAACTTGCTTGAGAAAAGTGACTTGCAGAGGATATGATGTGATATGAGATGAAATAGAGTGAGGTTAGGAAAACAAATAAACTATGATGCGAAACAAGATCAACATTAACTCGAAGATTAACACCGAGTATAGAGAATAATGATTGGTGTCGAGTTTGGGATAAAAAATAAGGACAAGATGTCAACTCTGGGGTAATAAGATATCAACTCGGGGGTTGAGAAAATAAGGACACTATCGGCTTGGGGGTCAAGAATAAATCAAGACGATATATCAACTTGGGGGTTGAGAAAATAAATATAATATCAGCTTGGAGGTCGAGAACAAATCAAGATAACAAATCAACTTGGGGGTTGATAAAATAAAGACAATATTGACTCGGGGGTTTAGAACAAATCAAGACAACAAATCAACTTGGGGATTTAAGAAACACCAAGATAAAACAACGTCAACTCAGGGGTTGGAAAATGTAAAGACAAGACAATGTCGACTCAAGGGTCGAGAACAAATCTAGAAAAAATAAACTAGGGTTGAAGAAACACCAAGATAAAACGACATCAACTCGGAGGTTGGTGTCATACCCTAAATTTTGACCATAAGACTTCACATCATTGTGCAAGCCATCACCATAATTTGGATTTACCTAATCCTTTCAATGATTGTTGAGTATTCACCTTAACCAAGAATTAGGGTTTTTGAGCCTCTTAGAGGGTTCAGGCAAAGGATCAATCAAGAGGTTTCCTTCATCAATAATCTCAAACATTCATGAAGGATCAAGAGGTTTCCTTCATCAAGAATCTAACACAAGATTACATCATTCCAAGTTGATCAAGCCTCAAGATCATCAGTGTCACCAAATTAGGGTTTTGGTCGACCAATGCCTCCAAAGAGAAATTTTCATCTAGGCATGAGACAATACTTCAATATATGATTCAAGAAACTCAAAAGAACCTCATGATTCCATTCATAAGTTCAAAATAGCCTCAGGGGTTGCATCTATCAAAAATCAGGAGTTAGGGTTTTGACCTAATTCAGTCCCTAAGTTGAATTTTGGAGTAAGGCATGATCCAAAACCTTAATATATGCTTTAAGGACCTCAAATACACCATATTGGTCCATTCACATTATTGGATTAATTCAAAGAACTTGATTCATAAGCAATACAAGGATTCAAATTCACCTGGACCACAAACTAGGGTTTTTGAGAAAAAGTCAAACATACCTTTGACTTTTGAATAAAGCATGATCTCAAACCTTGGGACATGATTCAAGACACTCAAAAACACATTTGGAATCTATCCATTAGGTTCAATTTAGCCCAAGGACTTGATTTCATAAAGGATCACAAAGTTCAAGTTTCATCTATTATAAAAAGTCAACTGTGATCAAAACCAAGTTTGAATTTTGGGATTTTTTTGGCAAACATGGCCTCTTTAAGTCAAGAACAATGTTAACTTGTGATTTGAATCATGATCAATCAAGAAAAAACAAGAAAAGTAAGGTTACTTGCAAAAAGGGCAACCTTGAGAAACTTAAAATTTCACTAGGTTATGGCAACCTTGAGAAACTTAAAATTCCACTAGGTTATGGAAGGAACATGGTTTTTACCTAACTTTGCAAGGCCATAACTTGTGATCCAAGCAACCATTTTTTCCCATCCAAACTCAAATGATAGATCTTCTTACATACAACAAGATTGCAAAGCAGAAGTGCCCCCAAAAAATGCATAGATTTTAAGATATGAAGCATTGAAGTTAGGGTTTCATGAGATTTTGAACTTTGACACTTAGAATTTTTTGGGCAGAATTTGCCTCATGTTTTGTCCAACTTTGGAGGCATTTCTCATTATGGTCTAAAGATGAATCAAGACCAAATGTAAACATCAAAGTTGAAGTATGATATACAAGCTTTCCAAAGAGTATAAGAACATCCATTGATTCAACTTGAGCAAGAAGTTATGAGCCTCACAACATGACATGATCAACCTAATTTTTCAAGACAAATTTTGTGCATTACTTGTGCCACACGATTTTCATCTTCAATTTTGTCATCTTACAAGCTTTGTCCTCTTCCAAGATCAGAATGAATCTTGATGAATCACTTGATATCTTCAACTTTGGACCATTGAGTCAAAAATCTGACTTAGCTTCTATAAGGTGTATTGAAGGTGACCAAAGCATCAAGGCACATCTGTAACAACTATCTTGAAAGATCCCAATTTGCTTCAAGAGGTAAGTTTCCTCAAAACTTTAAATTGCCAAAATATGCTTTGCTTTGATGTACATTGATCATGAACATGTCATACATATCATATTTGTTGTGTTTGAACTATAATTGAGCATTGTTGTTGGCTGTATAAACATGTAGCATAGAACTTGCAAAAATCATGGCCTTTTTTAAACCACTATCGGGTTTTAAAATGTAGGCATTTTTAGAAAAATCTAAGACCACCATTGGATTCCTCATGAAATTCTAGGTAGGATCCATCTTTGTTTCATCCATTTTCATGGAGAAATGAAGAAGTTATGACCTTCTTGCAAATACCCCAAAACCTGGTTCTTGCCTAGCCAGCCATGGCCATGGCGCCTTTGTTCAGGCCTAGGTCATGTTCACCCTTATCATTTAATGGGTGTGGTTTGATACACTGATGTATCACTACCCCAGTAGTTTGTGCCTGCGTGTTAAGTATGTTTGTGTGAGCTAGGGCGTGGGTTCAACTCCCACCCATGCCATTTTTTTATCCTTCTCTCATTTTCTTCATATTTTCATATATCATATTTTTCTATTTTTATTTTCAAATAATTATTTTATAAATCAAACTTAATTATTTTAAAATGAATTTTTGCACAAATATCACTCACATATTTAAATATTTTATTCACCCAAAAAATCACAAAAATAATTTTTATTTGATATATTTTTAATATATTAAAAGTATTATTTTAAATTGTTTTAAATGTTTTTTTTAAATGATTTCTTTCTTGATTTTCTTTAAAACCAAAATGATTTTAAATATTCATGTGGATAAAATATCTTTTTCATAAACCTTAATCATTGTTTATGACATGATTAATGGATTCATTTGATAAATTATGCATTTTTCATTGATTTTCCTTTGAAAAATATCTTAGAAAAATGAAATTAGGGTTTTATTTTGATTCAATCTTTCAAACTTCATTTCAACACTCATGGGCCTCTATTAGAGTGTAAGACCCAACCCTCTTTGTAAATAAACCACTTCATGGGTCTCTGCTATAGTATAAGTCCCATCGCGCTTTTCAAAATCACGGTGCGATCACTGTTTTCACAACAACTTCTTGGGCCTCTAATAGAGTGTAAGTCCCATCTTTTGTACATAAATAAACCTTTTTCTAGGGCCTCTACTATAGTATGAGTCCCTTCTCTCAGTGTTCAAAATCACTGTTGTTTTAAAAACATCTTGGACCTCTGCTAGGAGTGTAAGTCCCAATCCTTTTCTTTCAAAACTATCCTCTGTCTTTCAAGACAAGATAAACATCTGGGGCATCTGATAGAGTGTAAGACCCAACACCCTTTTTGTAAATAGTAAATCTTTTAGCCTCATTAATCCTGGGCTTTGTACAGGATACAAACAATCATTTGGGCCTCTATTTAGATTGTAAGACCCAACACCTTTGCTTCTACCTTACATTAAGATCAAGTCATCTTCAAAGCCAAAACTTTCTTCAATTTCTTCAAAAACACTAATCCAGTATTGAAGAAAACATCTAATCAATCATAATACACTTGGGCATCTATCCAAAGAAAAAGACCCACCACCTTTCTCAATTCAATTCATACTTGTTTATATATACTTGTTCATATATCTGTATATATACTTGTACATATTTTGTTAAGCTTCTCTTAACATGTAAATCATCCTCAGTTTAGACTAATTCAAACAATAGGATCCTTTCAATCAGTAAAACTTAGTTTAAACAACTAGTTTCCTCCTATACAAAGGAATTCTTCTTCCCAATAGGCATGGAAAAACTGTGAGTTGTTGTGCACCACTCTTATCTACTTGGTTTCTGAGTCGTCTCCCTGAATCTGGCACTTTCGTTGATACGAAAGATTCTCTGAAATGGTCAAAGAGGGTTATGGGCTTGACTGCTGACAACATTGTTTGGATCAATCATGATTTGCTAGGAATGGAGATTATTTACAAGTGGGGAGAATTCCCTAATGTACCCTTGATAGGGAGAAAAGGTGGAATTAACTATAATCCTTCCCTTGTTATCAGGCAGTTTGGTTATCCTTTGAGAGGTCCACCTGACGAGAAAGATATCAGAGAGTCCTTATTCTTCAATGGTATTGAGGATCAAGAGATGATGAGGAAGATTGTGAATGCTTGGAAACAGGTGACCAAGAAGGGTAAAACTTCGTTCGGAAAATGTAATAACCGGGCTTTTCCTTCCTATAAAGAGTGGATCAAGAATAGAGCAGAAGAGGAGCTTCTTCCCTTCTCGGTGGAACCACATTTGTATCCTTTGATGATCGAGCCTCCTACTAGAGTTGAGATAGAGAAGTTTGATAGGTTATGGGCTGAAAAGGAAAAGCTGTGAGAAGAAAACAGAGAGCTGCTAAGGGAAATCTATCAGTTGAAGCATGAGCGGGGTGAAGCTGTTCATACCGCCAAGTTGAAAACAGAGCTTCTTGTTAAAGCGGAAAAAGAGCTAGCTGACATGGTCGCATCCAAAAAAAGGATGAAAGAAGCTTTGGATGGTATCAGTAAGGTTCTCGAGTCCAAGAAGGAGGAATTAGACAAGGCTTTGTTGAAAATCCACATGTTCGATGAACACCGAGAAACTGCAATGGCCGAGAATAAGAGAAAGGAAGACGGTTATCTAGCTAAGATCGACTAATTGACGTTGACGCTCAAGAAGAAAGACGCTGAGATCATGTCAGGGATATTCAATAGACAAGCAGTCGAGGGTCGACTTAATGAAGCCATAGCCTCCATAGAGGAACTAAAGGTCCAAGCTGAAGTGAAGAGATCTAGACATGAGGGTCCTAGCATGGATGGTGTTTCTGGAGAAGACGCTTGGGAGTTGCATTGCCGATACTTGGAAGGGATCATACATAGAAGAGGCGTCCTCATTCAAGAGCTAATTCAGAGACCAAAGCATCCCAACACCAAGAAGATGTTCAAGGAAATTCAAGACTGGAGCAGAAAGCATAGTGGATGGGGGGATTGACACTTGTGGATTTTGATGATATGCCGTAGTTTTCTATTCTCTTTTATTGTATTTGGATCACCACCAGGCTTGTTGGTTGGGACCTCTATGATTTGTGTGTTCAGATTTGTTATCTTGGATTCGCGATTATTGACATTTGGTTTTCCTCCGGTTTTCTTAATATATGAGCAGAAGTTCCGTTCTATCTTGTTATTAAACTGGAATCAAGGGGTGGATCGCCCTGCTAATATTCAAACATGTTCATTTGCATTTGTATATTCATAATCATTGTGCATAATCATTTTGCATGACAGGTGTTTATCTCCGGTATTCTTATCTTGTTCTCATCTCAGAATTACAGATCAGCACATTCACCGGTATCCTACCAGACAGAATCAGAAGAGACTCATGGATCAGCTACAGAATGAGATCATTGAGATGCGGACTCGCATGAACCAATTCATGGAATTAATGCAAGGGGTTGCTCAGGGACAAGAGCAGTTGAGGACTCTCGTTCAGCCACTGATTGCGAGGGTTGATGATGACGGTGTCCTTCATGGAGGACTTCATACTGGTGTTAGTGGTAATAATGGTCAGAATGGCCCTATGGGCGGAGGTATTCCTGTTTCTGGTGTTGTGATTCCTCCGGGCGGAGCTGAAAATGCTGGGGGAGGTGGTACTGGTGCTGGCGCAGTTCATGGCCGTCAGTATGATGATGTTCAAGATGATGCATTTTCTCTGCCAGGTGGGGATGCTGGTCCCCAGATTGACAATGATCTGAGAATCAGGTTGATTGAAGAATAGCTAAAAGGTGTTGTGAATCAGGATTCTGTGGGGATGGATCTAGAGGATTTGGGGCTGGTTCCAGACGTTATTATTCCGCACAAGTTTCAGACTCCCACTTTTGAGAAGTATAATGGTATGTCTTGTCCAAGGACCCACATGAGAGGATACGCAAGTAAGATGGCTGCGCATGCGAAGAATGAGAAGCTAATGATGCACTGCTTCCAGGATAGTCTATCTGGGGTATCCCTGGAGTGGTACATGCAACTAGAGAGGAAGGATGTGCGTAGTTGGAGAGATCTGGCTGGGGCATTTATTAGACACTATCAGTATAATACTGACATGGCTCCGAACAGAACACAACTACAAAATCTATCACAGAAGAACAATGAGAGTTTCAAGGAGTACGCTCAGAGGTGGCGTGAACTGGCAACTAGGGTTCAGCCTCCCATGTTGGAGCGTGAAATGATAACTATGTTTATGTCCACCTTGCAGGGTCATTACTATGAAAAGCTGGTACCGTGTATGACTGGAAAGTTTGCTGATTTGATCTTGGTAGGAGAGATGGTAGAAAGTGGAATTAAAGCAGGGAAAATATCAGGCGGTGATGAGTCCTCATCTGGAGGAAGTAAGAAGCCTTATGCCAGTGGTTATAAGAAAAAGGAGGGAGATACAAACTCTGTGTCATCATATCGTGGTAGAGAAGGACCTCGTCAGAACTTCAATCAGCAGGTGGCTTCCGTAACCATCCCAGTAGCACCTCAGCAGCCAACAGTGTCTCAACAACAAAATCAGACTCCTTACCGATCACAGCCTCAGAATAGGCGGGATAGGCATTTTGACACTCCACCTATGTCCTACTCTTAATTATTCCAGCATTTGTTAAAACTGCAGTTAATTCAGACGAGAACATTGGCTCCACCTACTGGTAATCCACCTCCCGGCTATGATGCCAACGCTCACTGTGAGTTTCATTCCGGGGCACCCGGACATCATACTGAGAAATGTAAAGCTTTTAAGCATAAGGTTCAAGATTTGGTGGATTCCAAAGCCATCAATTTCTCCAATGACGTTCCAAATGTGAATCAGAACCCGATGCCGAATCACGGTGGGCCGAAGGTCAATGCTATTATTAAAGACTGTGAAGACTTGAGTTTGATTTCAGATGTGAACGAAGTCCAAACTCCCTTGGGTGTGGTGAAGGAAAGACTGTTGAAGGGAGGGATATTTCCCGGTTGTGATGAAGGTTGTGTAGGATGTGTGTCGCAGCCAGGCGGTTGTGAGTTATTGAAAGCAGGTATTCAGAGAATGATCAATGAAGGGGTATTACAATTTGACAGAGGTTGCAAGCAGAGTAATGTTACTGACAGAGAGATTGATGTTGCCACGATAACAATTCCATTCAAGACAATAACTATATCAGCGCCGGCGAGACCAGCGCCGATCACTATCATTGTTCCTGGACCAGTCCCGTATGAGACTACCAAGACCATCCCATGGAACTATGGGGCCGAGGTGTTTGTTAATGGTAAGAAGTAGGAATTGGAAAACACATCAGCTGTGAATACAGGGGTTGGAAATCTGATTGAGGCAAGGGCTATCACTAGGAGTGGTAGAGTCTTTATTCTGTCCGAGAACCAAACTGGCAGTTCAAAACAAGACAAAGGTAAACAGATGATGGATGAGTCTACACAGAGGCAGGAAGCAAATAATTCTATGACAAAGCCCGGTGGGGATACTTTCTCAGAGGACGTGGAAGAGTTTATGAGGTTGATTAGGAAAAGTGATTACAAGATTGTTGACCAACTTCACCAAACTCCATCGAAGATTTCCATTTTATCCTTACTGTTGTGCTCTGAGGCACACCAAAATGCATTGCTGAAGGTTCTGAATATGGCTTATGTACCGCAGGAAATATCTGTCAACCAATTAGAAGGGGTTGTGGCTCATGTGAATGCTGGTAATGGTTTGGGCTTCACTGATTTAGATCTGACTCCGGCTGGGAGGAATCACAACAACACTCTGCATATTTCAGTGGAATGCCGTGGCTCCTTAATGTCGCATGTGTTAGTTGATACTGGGTCGTCTTTGAATGTGCTACCGAAGAAGGCTTTGATGAAACTAGATACTCGTGGGTTGATTTGTACACCAAGTGACTTAGTGGTACGTGCTTTTGATGGCTCTAAGAGGTCAGTGTTTGGAGAGTTAGTTCTGCCGATCAAGGTGGGTCCTGAGATTTTCAACACCACCTTTTATATAATGGACATTCAGCCTGCCTATAGTTGTTTGTTGGGTCGCCCTTGGATCCATGGTGCTGGGGCAGTAACTTCTACGCTGCACTAGAAGTTGAAATATATGGTGGATGGCCACGTCGTGACTGTTTGTGGTGAAGAAGATATCATGGTGAGTCACCTATCGACCTTCAAGTATGTAGAGGTAAATGGTGAGATACAGGAAACTTTGTGCCAAGCCTTTGAAGCTGTGAAGATTCCCGAGGAGCCCCCAAAGGCAGCCAGTCAGCCTGAGGTGGTTGCCCAACCTGAAGTTGTCAGACAACCAGAGGTTCCAATGTCCTATTTCAAAGAGGCGCGCGCTATAGTTGAAGCTGGTGGTTCTCAGAAGTGGGGCAGTGTCATTGATGTTTAAAGGAAGCAAGATACTCATGGGCTGGGTTACAAGCCACCTAGGAGTTCTGAAGAGCCTCCCAAGTTCTATGGTCCAGTCCGTTTCACCAGTGCCGGTGTTTTCTTCGACAGGGTCAATGCTATTGAGGATGAAGGAGATAGTGATTGTGACATGGATGAATGGATCCGTCCCTGTATTCCTGGTCAGAGTTTAGGCAACTGGTTCTCCGAGAAAGTTATCCAAGTGACGCGCCCGGAGTAATTTACTTTTGTTTTCTGTTATGTTGAGTCCTACGTTCTGCCCAAGACGTAGTGATATTTATTTGTAGGGCCTGGATGTTTTATTTACTATTTTTATCATCAATAAAGGACGTTTTTTCATTCAAATATTTTGATCCCTGTCTTTCTATTTTTACTTTTTGCATTAACCCACATCAAAATGGCAATGTGTTTTCTTGTTTGTTGCACTCATAATAAACATGAAACATCCATCATGCAGGTTCCTTTGTTCAGATTCCACCCATGACTTAGCTATGGCTTGATATGACTTCGACAATCCCATCTATCAGGCCGAAGAAGAGACTGACGAAGAATGTGACTTACCAGAAGAATTAGCCAGGCTACTGAAACAAGAGGAAAGGGTTATTCTACCTCATCAGGAGGAAGTTGAGACTGTTAATCTGGGAACCGAGGATGTTAAACGAGAAGTAAAGGTTGGGGCTGCCCTGGAAGACACCGTTAAGGGAAGATTAATTGAGTTGGTTTGAGAGTATACAGACATCTTCGCCTGGTCTTACCAAGACATGCCTGGGCTTGACACTGACATTGTTTCACACAGACTGCCGCTTAAAGAGGGTCGTACTCCAGTCAAATAGAAATTGAGAAGGACAAAACCAGATATGGCTGTCAAGATCAAGGAAGAGGTTCAGAAGCAGTTGGACGCCGGATTTCTTGCTGTGACAAATTATCCTCCGTGGGTTGCTAATATCGTACATGTACCTAAGAAGGATTGGAAGGTCAGGATGTGTGTGGATTACCGAGATTTGAATAGGGCGAGCCCGAAGGATGATTTCCCGCTCCCCCACATTGACGTGTTAGTGGACAATACTGCTCAATATTCTGTGTTTTCCTTCATGGATGGCTTCTCTGGGTATAACCAAATCAAAATGGCCCCAGAGGACATGGAGAAGACTACGTTCATAACACCGTGGGGAACATTTTGCTACAAGGTAATGCCCTTTGGATTGAAGAATGCTGGGGCAACCTATCAGCGGGCAATGGTGACTCTCTTTCATGATATGATTCACAAGGAGATTGAAGTCTATGTTGATGACATGATTGCGAAGTCACAAACAGAGGAAGAACACTTGGTAAACCTCCAGAAGCTGTTTGAAAGGTTGAGGAAGTTCAGATTAAGATTGAATCCGAACAAGTGCACTTTCGGCGTGAGGTCTGGTAAATTGCTGGGTTTCATTGTTAGTGAAATAGGTATAGAGGTTGATCCTGCAAAGATAAGAGCCATACAGGAGATGCCTGAGCCAAGAACAGAGAAAGAGGTTCGTGGTTTCTTGGGGAGGTTGAATTACATTGCCAGGTTTATCTCTCATCTGACAGCCACATGTGAACCAATTTTCAAGCTGTTAAGAAAGGATCAAGAGGTCAGGTGGAATGAAAATTGTCGAGAGGCGTTTGAAAGGATAAAGACGTATTTGCAGGAACCTCCAGTCCTTATGCCACCAGTGTCTGGGAGACCGTTGATTATGTACCTTACGGTTCTTGAGAATTCGATGGGTTGTGTGCTCGGTTAACACGACGAGACAGGTAGGAAAGAGCACGCCATTTACTACCTGAGTAAGAAGTTCACTGATTGCGAATCAAGATACTCTATGCTGGAAAAGACATGTTATGCACTCGCTTGGGCAGCCAAGCGCCTAAGGCAGTATATGTTAAATCACACAACCTTGTTGATTTCGAAGATGGATCCGATTAAGTACGTGTTTGAGAAGCAAGCACTTTCTGGAAGGATAGCCCATTGGCAGATGGTTTTGACAGAGTACGATATCCAGTATGTTTCTCAGAAGGCCATTAAAGGAAGTGTTCTGTCAGAATATCTTGCTGAACAGCCAGTAGAGGACTATCAGCCGATGAAGTTTGAGTTTCCGGACGAGTATGTTATGTTTCTGAAAATGAAAGATTGTGAAGAACCTCTGCCTGACGAAGGACCAGACATTGGGTCTCAGTGGAAGATGATCTTTGATGGGGCTGTCAACTCATATGGTAATGGAATTGGGGCAATCATTACAACCCCGAAGGGTTCTCATATACCTTTCACTGCCCGGTTAGCATTCGTGTGTACCAACAACGAGGCGGAGTATGAAGCATGCATCATGGGGTTAGAAGAAGCAATTGATTTGAGAATTAAGAACCTCGATGTCTATGGTGATTCCGCGTTGGTAGTTAATCAGATTACAGGAGAATGGGAGACTTGTCAGGCAAATTTGGTACCTTATAACAACTATGCCAGAAGGTTGTTACCTTTCTTTGATAGGGTGGATTTTCATCATGTGCCCCGAGCTGAGAATCAGATGGCTGATGCGTTGACGACATTGGCATCCATGTATAAGGTGAACCGTTGGAATGAAACACCTTCGATTAGAATCATGCGTCTGGACATACCAGCTTTTATGTTCGCAATTGAAGATGTGTCAGATGGCAAACCATGGTATCATGATATTAAGGTCTTTCTGAAGAGACAGGAGTATCCAGAGGGTGCCTCCACCAAAGATAAGAAGACTCTGAGAAGGTTGGCAAGAAACTTCTCTCTGAACAAGGATGATGTGTTATATAAGAGGAACTTCGATATGGTCTTGCTACGTTGTGTTGACGAACACGAGGCAAGTTTGTTGATGGAGGAAGTTCACGAGGGTTCTTTCGGTACTCATTCCAGTGGACACACCATGGCTAGAAAGTTGTTGAGAGCAGGATATTATTGGATGACTATGGAGTCTGATTGTTTCAAGTACACCCGAAAGTGCCATAAATGCCAGATTTATGCAGATAAGATGCACGTACCGCCTACGCCTCTAAATGTCTTGTCATCTCCTTGGCCGTTTGCAATGTGGGGCATAGATATGATTGGAAAGATTGAGCCCACTGCTTCCAATGGGCATTGTTTCATTTTGGTTGCCATTGACTATTTCACAAAGTGGGTGGAGGCAGCCTCGTATGCCAACGTCACTAAGCAAGTGGTAGCCCGGTTTATAAAGAAGGACATCATCTGTCGTTATGGGGTCCCAGAAAGAATCATTATTGATAATGGCTCGAATTTGAACAACAAGATGATGAAGGAATTATGTCAGAGTTTTAAGATCAAGCATCACAATTCTTCTCCATATCGTTCGAAGATGTATGGGGCTGTTGAGGCGGCGAATAAGAATATCAAGAAGATTGTGTAGAAAATGGTGGTAACATATAAAGACTGGCATGAAATGCTACCTTATGCCCTACATGGTTACCGCACTTCGGTGCGTACGTCAACTGGGGCAACCCCTTTCTCATTGGTATATGGTATGGAAGCAGTTTTACCCTTAGAGGTCGAGATTCCGTCTTTGAGAGTTCTGGCAGATGTGAAGCTTGATGAAGCTGTATGGGTGCGTACCAGGTTGGATCAGTTGAACCTTATTGAAGAAAAGAGATTGACAGCCATCGCACATGGTCGTTTGTATCAGAGTAGGATGAAGCATGCCTTCGACCAAAAAGTGCGTCCTCGGAGTTTTCAGACGAGTGAATTGGTTTTGAAAAGGATCCTTCCTCCTCAGACAGATCACAGGGGCAAATGGACTCCAAATTTCGAGGGGTCGTATGTAGTCAGAAAGGTTTTCTCTGGTGGAGCCTTACTACTTTCACCTATGGATGGCGAAGATTTTACCTCCCCTGTGAACGCAGACGTAGTCAAAAAATACTTCGCATAAAAGAGACCCGCTGGACATAAAAAGAGAGTCCAGGCAAAAAGGGGCATCCCGGCGAACCATAAAAAAGGAAAAGGTTTGGGCAAAAGTTAGGGATAAAATGTAAAAGGAAACGTGTAAACCCGTAAAGTTGAAAACCTGAAAAGGCGACTTTGGCAAAAATGGGTATCCCGGTGGATTGAAAACCCGAAAAGGGCGATCCAGGAAAAAGTTAGGGATTTATAAGCGAAAGGCTATGGTCTGCGTTCGATCTGTGAACACTCTCGATACCTGGAAATTCTGAAAGAAAGGAATCAGTACAGTTAGTCTCTTCAAAGGTTAAGACATTTGTGGATAAGCAAGACATATGGGTCATAGCCGAGTCGAATCATGGTGGATATCTGTTCCCACATTGCCGACATGTGTATTTTCTTTTTGCTTTTGCGCAATTACCTCTTTTTAGGAATTGCTTCCTATTGTAAATGCCTATTTACAGGCCACTCTTCAATAAAATATTCATTTCACTCAAAAAGCTTTCCATTGTTTGTTTTACTTTTACTTTTACTGTTTTGTTTGCAAAAAACATCCGATATTTCTGATAAACATTGCATATAAAATTTTGAGCTTTGCGGAGCATAAATAAAAGTAGTAGAAATTACTTAGGCGTTAACAGTGATAGCCAGGTTGTGGCATATTTTATTTGTTGTTATTTGACTTGCAGGGCAACAGCATTGTACTCCCCCAGCAGGTTGCTCTCCCCAGCATTGAGATTACACTTTCCTCAGCAAAGCAGACTTCCCCTAGCAGAAGACTTGGAAAGTATTCTCTCTGGATCAAGACGGTATTTCCCCACAGAATCATGGTACTCACTTCCCCCATCCAGTCAGGAAGTGTACTTTCACCAACAACGCTATATTCTAATCCCCAGCAAGGTGGGAGTAAAGTCATTCTCCCCATCAGCAGGCTAAGTTCAGCGGTATCCCCAAGTAGGATGGTATTATGGACTGTTTTCCCCAAGCAGGATGGTATTACGGGCTGGTATCTCCCAGCAAGTTCTGAGCCCAATTGGTTATGGGCTATCCTCAGTAACAGACTTCCGGTTCCGTTATGGGTGTTCATTCTTAACTCCCCCTAGCAGAGGAGGAATTTCAGGTTTCTATGTTACCTTCAGTGAAGGACAGGTGTGGCCCCCGGTAGTTCTTTCGGGATTTCATCCCCAGCAGAAGTTATTGATCCGAAGAGCCGATCAGTATGACCCTTCTCAGCAGAGTTCCTAGATTTAGAGGACAATTTATTTTTGTCATCCCCAGCTGAATTGGTCCTTTCTCTCCAGCATTTATTTTGCTGGAGGGTCCCTTTTGCATATCATAAGCATTTGCATTGCATCCTCAAACGCGTAGCATTTCCATTTCGTATGGAGCATTACGCCACTATTCAAACATTTGCATTCGAAGCATAAGCCAGGTTTGATACTTTCTTTGCCAGTTTTCTTTCTCAGCAGAGATGGCATAACTCAGGAGATTTTGGAGGGATGCGTTCCTCATACTTGTGCTCCCCGGCAGAGTCTTTTATTTAGACTTCTCCTTTCCCCAGCGGAGCCATCTTATCTGTGGATCATGGGTCCGTTAGAAGTTTGTCTGGCCTTTCTCTTTTGTGAAATCCCGTTCTTACCTGACATATTTTGTTTGCCAGAGGTGATTTAAACCAGAAGTTTTGTTTCACGTTATCCCCAGTGAAGTCGCCATTTATGTTGCTAGTTTCTCTTTATCAGCAGAGATAGCAATCTTTTGAAGATTTTCTTTTGTCAGTTTCCCTTTATCAGCAGGGATGGCATTTATGTTGCTAGTTTCTCTTTATCAGCAGAGATAGCAATCTTTTGAAGATTTTCTTTTGTCAGTTTCCCTTTATCAACAGGGATGGCATTTATGTTGCTAGTTTCTCTTTATCAGCAGAGATAGCAATCTTTTGAAGATTTTCTTTTGTCAGTTTCCCTTTATCAGCAGGGATGGCATTTATTTTGCTAGTTCTCTTTATCAGCAGGGATAGCAATCTTTCGGATATTTTCTTCGTCAGTTCCCTTTATCAGCAGGGATGACATTCGTGTTGCTAGTTCTCTTTATCAGCAGAGATAGCAATCTATTGAAGGTTTATTTCGCCAGTTCCCTTTATCAGCAGGGATGGCATTTATGTTGCTAGTTCTCTTTATCAGCAGAGATAGCAATCTTTTGAAGATTTTTCTTTCGTCAGTTTCCCTTTATCAGCAGGGATGGCATTCATTTTGCTAGTTTCTCTTTATCAGCAGAGATAGCAATCTTTTGAAGATTTTCTTTTGTCAGTTTCCCTCTTTCAGCAGGGATGGTATTTATTTTGCTAGTTCTCTTTATCAGCAGAGATAGCTATCTTTTGAAGATTTTCTTTCGTCAGTTTCCCTTTATCAGCAGGGACGACATTTATTTTGCTAAGTTTCTCTTTATCAGCAGAGATAGCAATCTTTTGGAGATTTTCTTTCGTCAGTTTCCCTTTATCAGCAGGGATGACATTTATTTTGCTAGTTTCTCTTTATCAACAGAGATAGCAATCTTTCAGATATTTTCTTCGTCAGTTCCCTTTATCAGCAGGGATGGCTTTTGTATTGCTAGTTCTCTTTATCAGCAGAGATAACAATCTTTTGGAGATTTTCTTCCGCCAGTTCCCTTTATCAGTAGGGATGGCAGTTTGTTTTACTAGTTCTCTTTATCAATAGGGATGGCCGTTTGTTTTGCTAGTTCTCTTTATCAGCAGAGGTGGCAATCTTTTGAAGTTGTTCTTTTGTCAGTTCCCTTTATCAGCAGGGATGGCGTATTTTGAAACTCCTTTTCAGCAGAGATGACATAACCTGGGGGAGTTTGTTTCCTTACAGCATGACTAATTCTCCGGTGGAGGATTGCAAATTTCCGGGTTCTTTGGTATTCAATCTCCATGCATCCTGATTGTCTGAAAGCCGTCGCTATCATACCTTCAGGACCAAGTTGATTGAATAGTGGTAGCTGTTGCACCCCAAAATTTGCTCTCCTTACTTTATTACTAACTGGCTTATGTTTCATTGCATTTTTGCATTATCATATGTGCATATCATTGGTTCTTAGAATGGGGTCAAGGTGCCTAAGGCATGTTTAAGAGGAGGAGATATTCTTCAGAGGGTCAAGCAAGAAGAGCTCAAGTGGATCACCCTCTCCTAACCAGTGCATAAATTAGGGTTTTGAGATTCTTGGGTTTATTGCTCCAATAGGCAAGCTCCTTGGGTTTTCATCATCACCAAATGGCATATCTTATCTTTTTTGGAGAGGATACACATCATATTCAGAGGAATTTGGATTTGGAGACTGTGCTATTTCCTCCTAGACTGAGGGTACCGAAACTAGGGTTTGCTATAAAGTCAGTTTATTTCTGATTTTTTGGGCAAGACTTGGTTCTATGGTATTCCTTGGGCCCCTATATATCTAGGGATGGGAGGTTGTCCATCAGTTTGGTTCAGGAGAGACTTAATTGGCTAATGGATTGTAAATCAGGTGAATTGGGTAAAAGTCAACAGTGAGAGGAGAAGTCAACTGTGGAATTTTGAGGTTTTCTCCAAGGTTTTCAAGGTCTCATATCCTCATATGGTCATCAAGAGTCAAGTTTCATACTATTTATCAAGAATCAGGAGTTTGTACAGAAGTTTCTAAATTTGGAAAGTGACCTATAATAAAAGTTTCCTTTTTGGGCAAGTTCCTGCACTGCATTCAACTTGACTTTTCATCATCAAGAAAGCTTCAAATGATTTTTTCTCCAACATGAAAGTTGAAGATCGTTTTCTCCTCTTTCCAACAAGTACTAGTGAGTCTCCATATCATTTGTGAAACTCCAGTTATGATCAAAAGAAGGCAAAGTGGTTTTTAGGGTATTTCATGGTTCCATTTTCACAACTTTGGGCATAATGACCTATAATCAATTCCATTGCTTCATGCCACATTCTAATATCAAAGAACATTCCTTGAGGATTATTTTGGGCCCAAGAATTAAGAAATTCCATGGTTTATTCTTCACTTATTTTCCATTATTCGAAATTGCCAAAATGTTGAAAACTCATTAACCAATACATCTCAAGGCCCAATTCCAATTTGGGTGTGATTAGCAATTCAGATATAAGTGATCCATCATGAAAAAGTTGGATATCTATGCATGGGAGGAGGTGTATCTCACATAATGCAAAATTCCAAATTTGTCCAAAACTCTTAAAACGAGGAATTGCCCAAGCCCAAACCATTATCAGTGAAAAACCCTAGTCTATTTAAACCCATTCATGCACTGGTTAGGGTTTCATCACGTGCATTTAGAGGAGAATTGAAGTGTGCAACCCCAAAGCTTTTCTTCAACAAATCTCACAATCCACAAGGTTTTTTCAAGAACTTCTTCCACAAACCTCTTCCTGGTGATCCAGAGAGTAAAAACCAACCATCAATCGCAGCTAAAAGCAAGAATTCAGGTTGCACCATCTCAGGTTTTTATTTTCAGGTGGCGGCCGGAACTAGGGTTCCGGCGACTGTGGCGGTCCGGCGAGGGGAAGAGCTGCATGAAGAAGACGAAATCGTGACCGTCCATGGTCACGATCCAATGGCCATCACGCTGCCACGTTTATTTTCCTTTTTTTTTTTTCTGATTTTTAATTAGTGATTGTGTGTTATTTACCCCAGGATAGTTACCGTGTATGTCCAATCACATTATTCCATTTGGTTTACTTTTTATTTGTGTTGACTTAAAGTGATCCGTTGATGTGATCAGACGGCTGTAGCTTGGACAGTGCATTAATGAGGTGCATGCTATGCACGTTTTTTATTTTTATTTTCTGACAAATTACCTGCAGGGGCGTGCACCATTACTATGGTGTGTCTTGAATCCAGGCCCCTCATCATGATTAGTTTTTATTTACGTTGACTGGATATGAAGCATTAGATGCATCTAAGGGTAAGGACAAGTCAACTGGGTTGACTAGAGTCCACACGTGGACCTTTTTTGTTTTGTTTTTTTTTCTGATTGGATTTAAGACTGGGCTCGCTAATTGCACCCCACGTTTCAGCCCACTTCCCAATTTCAACGTGCTTTCCTTACTAAACGCACCCCCACTTATTTTCAATTTATTTTTATTTTATTTAATTCATTACATTTCATTTTCAATTTTTAAAAATACATTCTTGCATTAAAAAATTCCAAGAAAATTCATGCATACTTTTTATCATTTTATAAAATTTTCACAAATTTTATTTTATTTTTTATCATCTAAATTAATTATTTAGTTATTTTCTTTTTGCATTACACATATCATGCATATCTGAATTTGTTTATTTTATTTCTCTGCATCCATAAAATATTTTCAATCCATTCCTTTTGCATTCATTCACCAACATTCTGAGATGCATTAAAATATTTTTCTATCATTTTTAAAACTATTTCATATTGCATTTTAGTCCTTCCCTTTGGCACATTGAACCCTACTTCTCACCTGAGCTTTGCCTAATTGTTTAAGTGACTAACATCTTGGATTTTTGCAGGAGTCTTTGGTATTTGGTTTGTCTTTGGTTGAACAATTTTGATATTTAATTTGGTGATTTTATAAGTTGTTTTACTATTTGTGTAATGGCTCTTTGTGTGAGATTTTCTTGTATGCGTATCCTTGATCCTGTCTGATTATCTGTTTGAAAAGGCACTTGTGCCATTGTCTTGGGGTTTATTTATTTGACTTCTTAATTCATGTTGGATTGTTATCACTATTATATGCCACTGTTTGATTTTCATTTGCCTTGATATTATTTATGTCCGTTGGATACTAACCTTTTATGCAGGGACTAAGGTAAGTTACTTGATGGTATGGATAAGTATCCATGTTCACCTTCAACTCTTTCTCCTTTCATCCTCTCCTTTCTTTAGGCTTAGGTTGTCGTCAAACCTCACTAACCGTAGGTCACCCATGCATGATAACGTTAGGACTCTTAGTTTCCCTTTAGAGTTACCCTTGTGTCTTCTCTTCTCATCTCAAACTTCTTAAAAACACGTAATAAGTATAAAGTGTATTGCGCACGAGCCTTAAGCGTGGGGAATGAGAAATGAGGGGCTTCCTCTCATCTTTCTAGAGTGCTTAGCGAGCGTCCTGTCTAGGGACGATGCGTTAAGTATTCGCCCCTGTGCCTTAGACTTTGGTACAATGCAACTTATGAACTAACTCAAGTCACTTCTGTCTTAAAAAATACAAACAAACTTCAAACCTTTTTGCCCTTCGGGATTGTCAAACTAAAGGCTATTTTCAAAAAGGGCACGTTACTTTCCGTCTGAGACGCAAACAGGCATCGACCCTAACTGCCGGACGCGAACTTAACGTCGCTCATAAAAAACACAAAAAGAACTTGGTCCGAACTACGCTGACTCTGAATTCCCCATTGCACAAAGGGGGTACGTAGGCCTAGGACGTCGACGTCCTACCGAGTCGGTCTTTGTTTTCCCTCCCCCGTTTAGTATAGCCCTAGATGATAGTATAACTCACCCTTAGAATAGACAACAAGCGTGGATCCCATCGAGTACGATGGACGCGTGGGGTGCTAGCACCTTCCCCTCGCGTAACCGACTCCCGAACCCAGGCTATGGTTGCGATGACCATTCCTTTCCCTCTTCCTTAGGTTTATGCAGTGTTCCCTTTCACTCTCTTGGGATAAATTTACACGGCTGGCGACTCTGTTTTTCCGCGCCACTCTCGTGTTTGTACCTGGATGAAAATCCTGGGAGCGACACCCGGAAACTACGTCTAGAACTAAGTGACGCCGTTTCGTTTAGTCATAAAAATAGACAACTAGATCCCCCAATAGGATCACCAGATACAGTCTTCTCTTCGGCTGTCCTCATTAGGAATTATCAAGAAACTCTATTCCCAGAGATGAATGTATTCTCCGTGAATGGCATCTCTGAGTTTCTTCCAAATTCTCGAACTTTCCTGACTTGATCTATTCCTCGTGAATAGCTTGCCTTGAATTTCTCGGGGTTTGGGGACCCACGGGCTTCTTAAAAGCATCGGCCTCCTCTTGGGCATCGTACAAGGACCCACAGGCTTCCTAAAAGTACCCCCGCCTCCTCTTGGGCTTAGTACAAGGACCTTACGGCTTCTTAGAAGTACTCACAGCCTCCTCTTAGGCTTCGTATAATGATCTCTTCCTCCGGGAATGATAGCCTCCTCTTGGGCATCGTACAAGGACCCGTCGGCTTCTTAAAAGTTTCCAGCCTCCTCTTGGGCTTCGTACAAATTATCCCGACGACCTCCTAGAGGTATAGGAACAGAACTTAGTCATTTGCATATAACAGTCCTTTCATAGAGTCTACTACTGTTTCTCAAAACATAGTACAAAAGATGAAACTCTAGACTCGGACAGTCTAATATCCTTGAGTCTCAAGGACATTCTCAAGAGACCCCTTCGTTAAATAGGAAGGAAACTCGTAGACTCGGACAGTCTCAATACCCTTTGGATTTCCCGTTTCCTCAAAGAAAAGGAAATAACCCGGATCCTTAAATCAAATCCATGAGTACAGTGTTGCTCATATAAGAACTGATTTTCTCTTTAAAATCAGTATACTGGACCTGTCACTTAACTGAACAGTCACCATAGCCTCCTCTTGGGCTTTGTACAATGATTCTCCCCAGCGGAGTCAAACAACGTTTAGCCTCTCTCTCGGGCTTTGTACGAGACATATAAGAGACTCCCTCGTTGAGTCAATCACCCCTTTCGCCTTCATCTCGGGCTTTATACGAGATACAAAAAGGTTCTTATTGAGCCAAATAAACAATAGCTTCCATCTCGGGCTTTATACGAGATACCAAAAGACTCCATTGTCGGGTCAAAACCCTTTAGCCTCTCTCTCGGGCTTTGTACGAGACACATAATAGCCTCCTCTTAGGCTTTGTATAAGAAAACCACTGGTTAATCTAATTAACCTTTTAGCATCAAAGCTGTGCCTCGTTCACAGTACACAAACATCAACAACTCCTTCCCCTTTCATCTAATCGCTGTAAGTGGCAAGCCTCTGGATCGTCTATATCCATGCCAATGTCCCCCTTTTAGCATGAGAAAATCCTAAGGAAAGATGGCATTACTCTACACTGAGTTAAAGTCTTCTCCTTCAGGTTGAAATCCCCTATAGAGGAAATTATGGCATTGCCGGATTCACAAATCCCGGTTAAAGTAATTCCCCTTTATAAAACAGTTGTGACATACAACCCCCTCTTTAGAGATGACAAATTCTCTCTAAAGTTGAGACCTTTCAGCTTCATATCTTGGGCTTTAAACAAGATATAAACATACTTTCAGCTTCACGTCTTGGGCTTTAAACAAGACACCAAAACACCCATTTCCTCCTAGGAACTACGAACGCTCTGATTTCCCTGTTTTGGATAAACGGGAATACGTAGGCATAAGATTGAAAGAAAAATCTTAGCGAGCACACTACACAAAAACCCAAATCCCATATCTCCATCAATCAAAAGCAGTAATTCAAAAACATCAGTCCTAACATCCTAATCCTTGTTCCCCGCCAGAAACCCTCTGTCTAGATAAAAAAAAGAAAAAGAAAACAGTATTGGCAAAAATACAAATAACCAGTACAAAGGCCCCCCCACATTGATAGCATCTGTAACCTAACAGACCGCTGTTTAAACTCAGTATGCAAGCAGGGTTAATTGGAGACATCTATTTCCCTTCCTTATTCAGCTCACAATAGGATAAAAAATGAATCGATCTGTAGTAAGCTCAAACCGCAGAGAGCGACCAGCGCTTAAGAACCGCATACAAAATCGCTCGCTACAGAAAAATGGCGCCCACCGTGGGGCCAACCACTGTGTTCCTTTTTCCTTTTCATCTCTTGTGTGATACCACAGATTGGGGCTTCCGCCGGGGAACCCATTTTCTGTCAGGAACTTAAGATTCATAGCTTTAAAGGTCTAGGATGATTAGGACAAATATATATACCGCTTTTCCTAATTGCTATACGTGTTTATTTTTCTGCTAATGGGAATGCGGGTGATGCCGTATGTGGAAAGATTGAGTATACACTTAAGATAAGTGATGGCGACGAGGTCGACCATCAACCTCAGTGGAGGCTGACCAATGCAACCCATTCTCTCACCTAGACAATGGGCCGATTGTTAAGTCTGAGAAGCTGAGGAGCCAAACCCTTTCGTAGTGCAGAAACTATCGAAAATAGTTGTTACGCGATACTACCCTCATTTGAGGCTGGTGATCTATTCTCGGTGAATGGCACTTACTCTAAGATTGCACTACAACTCGCTGGCGATCCGCTTGTTGTTTTGCTTTCCTGGGAGGAGCTGATGATAATGAGTACAGGTACAAAAATCACCCTAGTATAAACC
The DNA here is from genome assembly GCA_022829125.1 of Lathyrus tuberosus. Taxonomy (NCBI): domain Eukaryota; kingdom Viridiplantae; phylum Streptophyta; class Magnoliopsida; order Fabales; family Fabaceae; genus Lathyrus; species Lathyrus tuberosus. The sequence goes on from JALAZF010000264.1 coordinate 4,827,401, forward strand.
TTTGGGGATGGGTAGAGCCTTGACTTCATGACAACGACCCTTTGACCCCATGTTTTTTCTATGTTTTTGTGTGCTGCATTCATGCATTCATCTAAAAAACATTAAAACATTCAAAATATTTCTCTTCTAGTCTCTCTGTTTTTTCAAAATAAACTAAGACTGTGATTGCAAATATCAGAGAAAAGGATTGCACTAATGGATTTTGGTAGAAGGAGAATTCACCAGTATACCTTCAAGGTTCCAAAGCTAGAGGATTTGAGAAGGTTAGCGAGGATGGTCACTAACCCAGAGGCTTTCAGAGCCAAGCACGAAGGTTTGCTACCACTGTTAAGAGTCCATGTGATCGAGGGAATCATGGATGCGCTCATTCAGTTTTATGATCCGGTTTATCACTGTTTCACGTTCCCAGATTATCAGCTCGCACCAACGTGGGAGGAGTATTCTCATCTGATTGATCTACATATCACAGATCGAGCTCCATTTTCTGGACTGGAAGAAATTCGAAAGAATCAGACCATTTCAAGAGCAATTCATTTGGACGAGTCTGAGGTTAGGACTTACATGACTACCAAGGGTGGCATACAAGGTTTGCCAGCCCAGTTCTTGACAAAGAAAGCCCTGTATTTCGCCAGTATAGGAAACGTGACTGCTTTTGAAAGCATCTTTGTCTTGCTCACCTACGGGTTATTTTTGTTTCCTAACATCAATAACTTCGTCGATATTAACTCCATTAAGGTTTTTCTCATTGGAAACCCTGTGCCGACTTTGCTCGCAGATGCGTATCATTCTGTACACTTGGGAAATTTGTACAGCGGAGGGGAGATCACATGCTGTGTACCTTTCCTTTACAAATGGTTTATCTCTCACTTGCCCAAGTCTGCTACTTTTTGGGATTGTAAGAGTGCCTTATGTTGGTCGCAGAAGATCATGTCTCTTACCAACTCTGACATTGATTGGTGTAATAGGATTTATGAGGGGATTAGGATCATTGACCGTTGTGGAAACTTCCCCAACGTACCCCTCATAGGAACTAAAGGAGGAATCAACTACCATCCGGTATTGGTTCGTCGTCAATTTGGATACTCGATGAGACACATCCCACTAGGTGTTCATCTGGAAGGTCTTTTCTTCAAGGAAGAGGAAAATGACAGAGCACTAAAGATGGAAATAGTGCACGCTTGGAAGCATGTTCATAAGAAAGTACGAGAGTCTCTAGGAAAACTGGACTGTGTCTCGGTGGAGCCTTATCTCCATTGGGTACAAACTAGAGCTCTCAAGCTAAAGATGCCTTATCCTCGTTACGGAATTCTTCCGCCAAAGGAATCTGTCATGTACTTCATGACGGAAACTGAAAAGCTTCAGGTTACTCTCAACAAAGTTCAAAAGGAGAGAAGGTCTTGGAAGAACAAGTACCGCACTCTCGACGTAAAGTGCATCAAAATACAACAATTATTGAAAGAGAAAGACGCTCTGATTGAGATTTTGGAGCAACATGCTGTGGATAATCAGGATGACCAAAGGAATTTGCTCGCTCCTTTCACCTGGCAAAGGAATGACAACCCGAAAATGGCCCAAAAGCCCCGTCAAAGAAAAGGAAGATACCAGAATCAGCACCCGATTTCTCTTCAGAGAGGACTCGGGGCCCATTAGCTTAGGTTTCTGTTTCTGCACTTTGTAATCTACTGTATTTCCATTTCTGTAATCCTTTGAATTTCAATAAAAGGGGGTTTCCCCACTATTTGATATTTGCAATCTAATTGTCGAAGTTTATTTTGATTAAACCTTAAACAATTAATATAATCATTGCATTCATCATTCTCACATCGCGTATTCTTCTTACCTACGAATCTCACGTTTGTGTCTCGGTTCTAGAGTCAAACTGTCTCATTCGTATAATACTCGGGCCAATCGTCAGAAAAAGATGGATGATCTTGAGGAAGAAAATAGAGAGTTAAAAGAAGAAATCGACGCTCTGAGAGAGGATATGAGAAAGCTTCGTAACGACATGCAAGCCATGGCAGAAGCTCAGCTACAAAGAACTGTGATCTCAGAGATCACCTCAACGCCCATAGTGGAGAAGTATGATCCTAGGTATCAGATGCCGAAAGATCGCCCTTGGGGCATGCCTGTTAACTATATCCCGGAAGGATATGTTCTGCCGATCACTGAAGATCAGGGAATCGCAACAAAAGCCGCTGGGCCTGAAGGTTACAAACTTCAGGAAAGCGAAGATGCCAGGGGCATACTGAAGACTCCTGAAGGTTACAAACTTCGGGAAATGCCAAGACTCACTTCCGTAGTCACGGTACCACCCCCTGTGGTGCACACTGTCCCGGAAGGACAGATTCCACAGACACCTTCTGGTAAGAAGGAAACTATGTTTGACAGAATGGAGGAATTCCAGGAGCAATTCTTGGAAATGCAGAAGGAGCTACAAGCCATTCGCGGTCAGGATCTATTTGGAAAGGACGCCGCAGACCTCTACTTGGTCCCAAATGTGAAAGTTCCGCACAAGTTCCAAGTGCCCGACTTTGAAAAATATAAGGGTAACTCTTGCCCTCAGAGCCATCTGGTGATGTACGCTCGGCGGATGTCAGCCCAGACGGAGAATCAGGACCTACTGATTCACTACTTCTAGGATAGTTTAACCGGTGCCGCACTCAATTGGTACATGGGTTTAAACCGTGCCACGATCAGCACTTTCAGAGATCTTGGCACTGCCTTCGTCCAACAATACAAATACAATTTGGACATGGCACCCGACAGAGATCAACTCAGATCGATGTCGCAAAAGAACAAGGAAACCTTTAAGGAGTATGCTCAAAGGTGGCGTGAAATTGCCGCTCAAATTTGTCCACCTCTTGAGGAAAAAGAGATGACAAAGATCTTCTTAAAGACCTTAAGCTCATTTTACTATGACCGAATGGTTGCCAGTGCGCCCAGTGATTTCACCGAAATGGTCGGCATAGGCGTACGTCTTGAGGAAGCCGTCCGAGAAGGACGTTTGGTAAAAGACCCTGGATCGACGAGCGGCACTAAAAAATATGGTAGTGCTCTCCCTAAGAAAAAAGAGCAAGATATTGGGAATATCTCTCTCGGAAAGCAAAGGCGACGTTATCAACCGGTAGCAGCTGTGACTCCTGTTATCAGCCCTGCGCCTATTCCTACGTATCAACCTCAGGTTGCGCAGAGCCAACCTGACCAGCAAAGGACACAACAGCCTCTTCAGCAGGCTCGTCCTCCATATAACAACAACCGTACAACACGGCCACCAAGATTTGATCCTATACCCGTAACGTACACAGAGCTATTTCCATTACTACTGGCTAAGGGGCACATTCAGACTAAATCCCCTCTTACAGTACTGGAAAATCCGCCTTTTTGGTTTAAGGTGGATCAAACTTGCCCTTACCATCAAGGAGGATCAGGGCATAACATCGAGACCTGTCTCAATTTCAAGTCCGACGCGCAAAAACTTGTTAGGAGCGGGGTCTTATCCTTCAAGGATACAAATCCTAATGTTCTCACAAACCCGCTGCCTCAACATGAGAAGGCTGCAGTCAATTTGATAGAAGGAGAATTTAACAATGTCTATCAAATTCACGATGTACTCTTGTTGAAAACCAATCTGGTCAAGATGCATTGTAGATAGAATGGATATGGCCATGTGCCACCTCATAACTATCATCAGTGTGATATCTGCTCTAAAGACAATCAAGGATGTTCTGTAGTGCAAGCAGCTCTGCAGGAACAGATGTATCTCGGATGGATCCAAGAGCACCCAGTTCGTGGAGTTAACATGGTCTACACAAATTCTAACATCATTCAGAACCACGACATCCGTGCAATGAATGTCAACTTGGTGGCAATGCACTCAAGGCAAAGCCAACATCATAATCTGCCGCGACACGATTACAGTTCGTGTCTGATTTGCTCGGTAAACAAACAGGGATGCTCTTTCATACAGGAGGCCCTCCAGCGTCAGATGGATCTTGGATGGATCCAAGACTACCATGATAGGAACCCTTATCAGATCAACATGGTTCAGATCTTCGATATTCGCGTGATGAATACCAACCTGGTAGAGTTACATACTGAGCAGGTCCGACTCGGATTCTTAGTATCATATGACTATCAAAGCTATAAAGCGGGTTGCGAAAATGATCGAGGTTGTACCCTTGTCCAGGAGGCACTTCAGCACTTGTTAAATCACTGGTGGATGCCAATCTATATGGATGAAGATACTCAGCAGATTAGTATCAGTAATAAAAACCCCACTCAGCGTCAAAGTCAGGATGTCCGATCAGTGGAAGCTAACCTAGTAAGGTTACATTGTATTCAAAGTGGGCGTGGCCAGGTGCCACCACACAACTATGACAGTTGTAGCGTCTGTTCAGAAAGTAACCAAGGATGTTACCTTGTGAGAGCAACTCTTCAGGGTCAGGTGGATCGTGGAGAAATTTGTCCATATCCGGGTTCTGGACCCACAACTGGACGCCGAACTACCTTACCGATCAAGTCGAGGATGCTGTTGTAATCTCTGGTCATCACAGGACCAGGGATGTTTTTGCCATTATTCCTCTACTTGACGAATCTAAAGTTCCCAACCGGGAACGAATCGAGATCACTTATGATGGTCAGAAAAATCAGAAGGTTACCATAGTCATCTATCTACCGGGACCACTACCGTATGAATCAGCTAAGGCTATCCCTTACAAATACGGTGCAACGACAGTTGAAAATGGAAAGGAAATTCCATTACCCTCCGTCGTGAATATTGCAGACATCAGTCGTGTAACACGGAGCGATTGAATCTTCAACCGAGGAGTTAGAGAACTTAACAAAGAAAAGGAACTTCAGACAGGAGCTCCCGATCCACCAGTCGGTCAATCCAGTGATCCCGACCTTTCGACAAACAATGATGAGATGCTGAAGCTCATCCAAAGGAGTGAGTACAACATTGTCGATCAACTGTTATAGACTCCTTCAAAGATCTCAGTGTTATGACTGTTACTCAGTTCAGAAGCGCATAGGGAGGCTCTATAGAAAGTCTTGGAGCAAGCCTTTGTGGAACAAGATGTAACAATTAGAAAGTTCAATAGCATTGTCTCTAACATCACTTCCTGCAATAATTTGGGATTTAGTGATGAGGAATTACCCGAAGAGGGTCGCCGTCATAACATGGCACTCAATATCACAGTTAACTTCCAAGATGATGCTTTAGCCAGCGTACTGGTAGACACAGGGTCAGCCCTGAATGTTATGCCGAAGTCCACTTTGATGCAATTATCATTCAAAGGCCCTCCGATGAGGGTTAGCGAGGTTGTCGTCAAAGCATTCAACGGATCCAGAAAAACAGTTATCGGCGAAGTTGATCTTCCCATAACTATCGGTCCTCACACTTTCTAAGTCACTTTCCAGGTCATGGACATCCGGGAAACATACAGTTGTTTATTAGGAAGACCTTGGATACATCAGGCTGGAGCGGTCACTTCGACCCTCCACCAAAAGCTAAAGTTCGTCAAGAACAATCAACTTGTCACAGTTTGTGGGGAACAAGCCTTGCTTGTGAGTAACTTTTCATCATCTACTGGTATAGAACCCGAGGAGGTTATTGGGACGCAGTTTCAAGCACTGTCGGTGAGCAAGAACAATCAGTTCAGAGGAGGAACCTCGATTTCCTCATACAAAGATGCTATCAAAGCGGTCGAGAGTACTGATACAACAGGATGGGGACAGCTTGTCATTCCTACTGACAATAAAACAAAGAAGGGTCTTGGTTTTTCTGCAACCTGTACCCAGACAGCTGCCAGCGATGAAAGTTTTCATCCCCTTCAAAATTTCTTCCACAGTGGAGGTTTCCTTCACCTAGTGTCTCAAGCAGTACATGCTATCAATGAGGAAGATCCCTCTGACCCAGATGAAGAATGGAATCCTATCTTAATGAGGACGATTATATGTCTCAGGAAGAGGTGCCTACACCATTTTGCTATCCCGCACTGAGTCCGAGATTTATACCAAGGTCAGACGTCGAAATGATATATGGAGATTGTGATCCGGAAGGATGCCGTGCTCCGCCAAATTCATTAGAGGAGGTCACTCTGATGAAAGGCAACTTTGACCACGATTACTATGGCCCAATGGATGGTCTGCCAATGTGGCAGCCTTACCCAAGAAACTTGGGGTAAGAAAATCAGCCGAGCAATGAAAATCAGCTGAGCATCATTGAACAGAATACCTGTGTCCCCACCATGTCATGGGATCAACACTCAGGTCATTCAGAAACTACTCAACATGAAGATGAATTTGCAACGTTTACCGGACTTGAATTCATCAACTATGCTTTTCCCGAGGTCAACGTCATCGAGAGAGATGACTCCTCCAGTTCCAAAGAAGTTTGGGACACCTTGGGAGAACCAAGTGGAAAATACGACTTCATGGTCAAGTACACCGCTCCCTAAAGCTCTCGTATCAGGCTCGAAGATATCCAGCCAACTGGATGGGGAGGTACAGCTGAGAGCACAAATGCTATACAAAATGCAATAGAGGAATTCTCCTACAATAATTCTGCCTGGGAGACATATTCCAATGATCCCGCTCCACCAGAAATCAGCGTCATTTCTGAAGACAAATCAAGGAAGGTGCCAGACTTTGTGATTCACCGAGGAGTTCGCCGCTAATGGGTTGCTGTCGAGGTTCCAAAGATCGTTCACCAATCAAAGTAATTGCCATCTTTTAACCTTTCACCCTGCCCAGGTGAAACGGATGTTTTGATAGGGCTCGCTTCCTGTAAATATCCCTCTTCGCTTCGCCCAAAGCGACAGAGTTTTGTTTTATAGGGCTGTAGTTTCAAGAATCGACTTGTTCATTAATAAAATAACGTCGTTCTGTAATTTCTGCATTTTATTGATGTTTTCTCATTTTGCTTTCTCAGAAAATGGTAATCCTAAAAAACAATTAAAAATAAAAACAAGCAGTAATAAAAATAAAACACTGCACACACTTTCATTTTCCTCTATCTCTTCTAAACACGAATCATCACGACATGCAGATTGCTTGTTTTAAACCCAGTTGAAACATACGATCTGATGCCTTCTCCCAACTTTGAGTTCCCGATATTCGAGGCTGAAGAAGAAAATGACAACGAAATTCTAGAAGAGATCTCCCGACTACTCAGACAAGAGGAAAGGTCCATTGAACCTCACAAAGAGCCGTTGGAAACGGTAAACTTGGGTTCAGAACAAGAGAGAAAAGAAATCAGGATTGGGGCACTGCTCAGTCCAACTGCCAGAGAGGGTTTGATAAAGCTTCTCAAAGAATTCCCCGATGTATTCGCTTGGTCCTATCAGGATATGCCAGGGTTGGATACCAGCATCGTGGAACATCACTTACCGTTAAGATCGAAATGTCCGCCAGTAAAGCAAAGGTTAAGACAGACTCACCCGGACATGGCCATCAAAATCAAAGAGGAGGTGCAGAAACAGATTGACGCGAGTTTCCTCGCTACATCTGAATATCCTCAATGGTTAGCCAACATCGTACCTGTTCCGAAAAAGGACAGAAAGGTCAGAATGTGTGTCGACTACAGAGATCTGAACAAGGCAAGTCCAAAGGACGACTTTCCTTTACCACACATTGACATGCTGGTAGACAGTACAGCAAAGTTCAAAGTTTTCTCCTTCATGGATGGATTCTCGGGCTATAAACAGATCAAAATGGCGCCAAAAGACATGGAGAAAACTTCGTTCATTACCCCATGGGGCACCTTTTGTTACAAGGTAATGCCGTTCAGTTTGAAGAATGCTGGGGCAACCTATCAAAGGGCCATGACTACTCTGTTTCATGACATGATACACAAGGAAATCGAGGTATATTTCGACGATATGATTGCAAAATCAAAAACAGAGAGTGAGCATGTTGAACATCTGTCAAAATTGTTCGAAACAAGTGCACCTTCGGTGTCCGTTCAGGGAAATTACTAGGGTTCATTGTCAGCCAGAAAGGAATTGAGGTTGATCCTGACAAGGTCAAGGCCATTCAAGAAATGCCTTCTCCAAAAACTGAAAAACAAGTAGAGGATTCCTGGGACGTTTGAACTACATCTCCAGATTCATATTCCTTATGACCGCCACGTGTGCCCCGATTTTCAAATTACTGAAAAAGAACCAGGATTGCGTTTGGTCAGAAGATTGCCAAACCGCATTCGACAGTATCAAGGAATATCTGTTGAATCCTCCGATTCTATCACCTTCAGTGGAAGAAAGACCACAGATCATTTACCTCACAGTTCTAGAGGACTCAATGGGATGTGTACTTGGCCAACAAGACGAAACTAAACGGAAAGAGTCTGCCATTTACTATCTAAGCAAGAAATTCACCGACTGTGAAACTCGGTACACAATGCTTGAGAAAACTTGATGTGCTTTGGCTTGGGCAGCCAAACGTCTTCGCCAATACATGATTCGACATACTACTTGGTTGGTCTCCGAAATGGATCCAATCAAGTACGTCTTCGAAAAACCTGCTCTTACGGGAAGGATTTCCCGTTGGCAGATGTTATTATCAGAATATGACATAGAGTACCACGCTCAGAAAGCCGTTAAGGGAAGTATTTTAGCCGATCATTTGGCTCATCAACCGATTGACGATCAAGAATCAATCGGGTTTGACTTCCCAGACGAAGATGTCATGTATCTAAAAATGAAAGATTGCAATGAACCGTTACCCAGTGAAGGGCCAGAACCAGGTTCCCAATGGGGACTTATTTTTGACGGAGCAGTTAATCATTATGGAAACGGAATTGGGGCAATCATTGTTACCCCTCAGGGTACCCACATTCCTTTCACTTCCAGACTTACGTTCAAATGTACGAACAACGTGGCCGAATACGAAGCTTGTATTATGGGTCTCGAAGAAGCGATTGATTTAAGGATCAAAAACTTGGACATATATGGCGACTCAGCCTTGGTTATTAACCAGATAAAAGGAGATTAGAACACATACCAATCAGGATTGATTCCTTACAAAGACTATGCAAGAAGGTTGTTACCTTTCTTCAACAGAGTTGAGTTTCATCACATCCCTCGTGATGAGAATCACATGGCTGATGCATTAGCCACTATCTCTTCCATGATTAGTGTAGGTCAATGGAATGACATACCTAAGATCGACATCATGCGCCTTGAAAGGCCCGCTTACATCTTTACGATTGAAGCAGTCATAGACGACAAACCTTGGTATCACGATATTAAATGCTTCCTTCAGAGACAAGAGTACCCACCTGGGGCATCCAGAAAAGACAAAAAAACCTTCAGAAGATTGGCTGGAAACTTCTTCCTGAGCGGTGACACTCTCTATAAGAGAAATTTTGACATGGTCTTGCTCCGATGCGTCGACAGGCCAGAAGCAGACATGCTTATGAAGGAAATTCATGAAGGATCCTTTGGCATTCATGCCAACGGACATACAATGGTGAGAAAAATTCTAAGAGCAGGGTACTACTGGTTGACCATGGAATCCGACTGCTACAAGTACATGAGGAAATGTCATAAGTGTCAGATATACTCCGACAAAATTCATGTACCGTCATCACATCTCAAAGTTCTTTCTTCCCCATGGCCATTTTCCATATGGGGAATCGACATGATCGGCATGATTGAACCTAAGGCTTCAAACGGACATCAGTTCATCCTGGTAGCCATTGACTATTTCACCAAGTGGGTCGAAGCAGCGGCATTCGCCAATGTAACCCGGCAAGTGGTGGTCCGATTTATCAAAAACAATATCATCTGCCGTTATGGTGTTCCAAGCGAGATCATTACTGATAATGGATCTAACTTGAACAATAAGATGATGACAGAGTTGTGTGCAGAGTTCAAAAACGAACACCATAACTCATCTCCCTACCGACCCAAGATGAACGGGGCGGTAGAAGCGGCTGACAAGAACATCAAGATGATCGTTCAAAAGATGGTCGTAACCTATAAAGACTGGCACGAAATGCTACCCTTTGCTCTTCAAGGTTATCGCACATCTGTCTGCACTTCAACAGGGGCAACCCCTTTATCTCTAGTATATGGCATGGAAGCAGTACTCCTCATAGAAGTAGAGATCCCGTCAATTCGAGTATTGATGGAAGCTAAGCTCACCGAAGCTGAATGGTGTCAAAGTCGACACGACGAACTGAATCTGATCGAAGAAAAGAGAATAACGACACTATGCCACGGTCAGTTGTATCAATAGAGAATGAAGAGGGCGTTCGACAAAAAGGTCCGACCTCGTGTCTTCAGAAAAGGAGACCTCGTGCTCAAAAAGATGCAATCATTTCTCATTGACTCTCGGGGCAAGTGGACTCCAAATTATGATGGCCCCTATGTGGTCACGAAAGCTTTCTCAGGCGGCGCCTTGAGACTTGTAACCATGGATGAAGAGGAATTTGCCTACCCCACGAATGTTGATGTAGTCAAGAAATACTTCGCCTAAAAAAACGTCTCGGTGGATTGAAAACCCGAAAGGGCGGTCCAGGCAAAAGTTAGAGACATGAAAAAAATCATCCCGATGGATTGTAAACATCATAGTACAATCCAGGCAAAAGTTAGGGATAATGGCAAGTAACTATGTTCAATAGAGGCAAGTCTCTCAGCAGCAGCGGTTACATCACCTGTCAGAAAACTCCAGTCAAGGTCATCTTCGACAGAAGTTCAGGATGTCCCGAATTCAAAGTTGGTAGAAGGATAGTTATCGTTATGTTTCAACGTAGCCCTTTTCCCTGTAAATTACCATTTTTCTAACTTTGTATATACTCTTTGGAATCACGCGTTTGGCTGATCTCCATCTTATCAATAAAATTTGAGCCCTTGTGCTTTTGTTTGTAATTCTTATTTGTTTTAGCTTTACAGAACGGCATTTTAACATGATCAACGATTCTTGAAATAAAAAAAAAATGAATTTACTTGTTAAAACTTTTTTCTAATTTTAATAAAGACGGCAATTTCTTTTGACTGTTGAATATCAGAAGAACATCGGTCGCTTCTCAAATGGCATCTCCCCAGGAAAATTCGGCGAGAAATTTGAGGAAAACCGCTACAAATAGCGTCCCTTGTCAATAAAGTTTATTGACGAAAGAAACTTAGACTAGTTCCTTGGTAGGAAACCAGGATCGAGGGGAAGTTTATTTCAGAAACTTAGACCAGTTCCTTGGTAGGAAACCAGGATCGAGGGGAAGTTTAAAAAGAAAACTGAGACCAGCTCCTTGGCTGAAGACCAGGATCGAGGGGAAGTTTTCCTTTTCTAAGCATCATTGCTCAGCAAAAGAAGATGGATGCGATCCTCCATTCATAACCACCATCAAAATTTTGGGTATTCCGATATTTAATCTTCTTGCACCTCGAATGCCCGAATACCTTCGTCATTCACACCTTCGGGTCCAAGAAGATTAAATAGGGGCATCTCTCATACCCCAAATTTTAACCACTAAGATGTCCCATCATTGTGTCAATCATCATCACAATATGGATGAACCATCATGCCTCATCAAATGCCTCAAGGGTTGTTGAGCATTCACTACAATCAAAATTAGGGTTTTAAGCCCTCTCAGAGCCTTAGACAAAGGATCAGTCAAGGAATGACTTGATCTTCAACTTGTCTAACCTCTCAAACATACACAAAGGATCAAAAAGGACTCCCACTTCAAGGATTAAGCACAAGGCTGCTCCCTTCTAGGTGGATCAAGCCTCAAGATCGCCAGTGTCACCAAATTAGGGTTTTGGTCGACCAGGGCCTCCAGATGGAAACTTTCATCTGGGCATGAGCCAATGATCCAAAACATAACCTAATATACTCCATGGAATGTCATGGACCCAATCATCAAGTCAATTTTGCCTCAGGGGATGCATACATCAAAAATCAGGAATTAGGGTTTCTTGACCTAATTCACCCCTAAGTTGACTTTTGGGACAAATCATGAACCAAGACCTCAAGAGAGGGTTTGAGGGTCTCTAATACACCATATTGATCCATTTGGGACAATGGATTAATCCAAGAAGTTTGAGCAACAAGTCTCAATTTCATCTGCACCACAATTAGGGTTTTAAGGAAAAAGTCAACTGTAACTTTGACTTTTGACCAAGACATGCTCCCAAGCCCTAAGACATGATTCAATATGCCCTATGACACCCGTGGAACATGTCCATCAAGTTTGATTTAGGTCAAGGACATGATTTCATGAAGAATGGCACAGTTTGGAATTCATCTGATAAAAAGTCAACTGTGCACAAAAGTCAACTTTGACTTTTTGAGATTTTTCACCAAAATGGATTTTTAACCCTAAAATGATGTTAATTTATGATTTGAATCATCATTCATCAAGAAAAATCAAGAAAAGTTGGATAACTTGTAAAAGGGGTAACCATAAAAACTTAGAAAATTTTCTAAGTTAAAAATAAAGTGACAAGGGTACCAACTTTGGAGGATCATAACTCCTAAACCACAAGGCCATTTTTTCCCATCCAAAGATGGATTTGTAGCCCTCATTACCCTCTACAAAAACTTCAACTAGACCTAAGTCCAATTCATTAAGGATTTTGAGTTATGGAGTGATCAAAGTGGCTGAAAAGTGAAAATATCACTTTTTCCAACACTTAGTGAAATTTTCACTAAGTCCAAATCTGTCTTCACTTTTTGCAAAATGTAGGGGGATTTTTCACTTGGATTCAAAAGAGATCAAAACCAAACATGTTCAAACAGTTGTTGTATCATGTAAGGGCTTTCCAAAATGGTCAAGAGCATTACCAAATTCAACTTACACCATGAGATATGACATTGGCAAGTTGCCTTGCTGAAATCTGTCAAGGCAAGGCAGAATTTGCAATTTTGCTCGATTTGCCAAAATCAGCCAAATTCAAATGCTCCTATCCACTTGGACACATCTGAGGATTGAATCTAAAGGGGACAATCACTGAGCCAAGCCTCCAAAGTCCATGGAACAAGAAATAGCATGTTGAACCTAGAATGGCCAAAATAGGGACAAGACTCCAAATTTGGATTGAAGCATTCAATGGAAGCATCAAGGTGGCATGGACTGAGCCATTCTCATTTGAAATCAGTCAAGACTTATCCAAGACCAAGGGAACCACAGCCCTGTGCCCTAACCTCTAGTCAATGGCTAGAGGAGACTTGCATTTCCATTGGCCAACATTGAACAAACACCTGCTGCAGTTGCCATTCACTGTGATCCCAAAACAAACTTGCTCTACTATAAATAGAGCTCAATTGTGTTCAGTTTGAGTACACCAAAGCCATCAAACAGATGCTTTCCTCAAAATCTCTTCTTTCACCTCAAACTTGCCTTCCAAAGCAAGTAATTCTGAGTTCTTGAGCTAGAAAGAAATTCCACCCAAACTAATCACACACACACCTCATATATATCATATGTAAGTTGTGCAAACCATCAAAAGTGACCTGTAATCACAACATCACAAAGCCACCTCTCAAAACTTCAAAATAGCACTTTTTTGCATTTTTCAAGCCATGTCTTGATTCAGTCACTTTCCAAACCAGATAAAACCTCAAACACACTCCAAATATCATCCTTGAACTATCCCAAATGGTTCCCACCATCTGGAACACCATTTGAGGGAGTTGCTATTTTGGTCACTTTTAACCCCTTTTGCAAGAAAGGGACAGTTTGTGTTTTTGCAGGTACCAGCTGATTCCAATCATCCTAAAAGCATCCAAGGGATCATTTGAGGTGGTTCAAAGCATAAAATCATATCTGGAGCAAGAGGGTAGGCAGATTGCAGAGAAACCTCCAAAATCTCAAAGAAGGGTAAACCTCTCAACTTGCACTCACCAAAACATGTGTGCATTTGAAGTCCATTGATCATAAACATCTCATACATGTCATATATGTTGTGTTTGAGCTAATTCACCATGTAATCCATGCTTGTACCAAGTTGTAGCATAGAAAATGCATTTATAGGTCATTTTCAAAACCACCATCGGGTTTTGAGGAGGGAGTGTGATCTGAAAAAACTACCACCACCATTGGATTCCTTATGAAATTCTGGCCCAGATGCATATAAATTTTGTCTCAAACCATTAAGAATTGAGAAAGTTATGACCTTCACGTTTTTGAGCCGAAACTTGCCTTGGGCAAGCCAAAACCAAGGCATGACTTGTGTATTTGTTGGTTTGTTTCAAACAATGGATGTATCACCACCCCAGTGGTAAGGCGCGCGCCTTGTATGCTTGAGGTCGTGGGTTCAAACCCCACCCATGCCATTTTGTGATTTTTTCACATTTTGCTATTTTTCCAACTATTTTCATGTTTTGTTAATTATTTGGAAAATTAATAACTCTTTCAATTTTAATTATTTTTGATTGGTTCTTTTTGCAAAAAATCACAAAAATGTTGAAATATTTTATTCCACAAAAAAATTGAGTTTGTATTATTTATTTAATATAATTAGTATTTTTGTGAATAAATTTATTTTATTTGTTTTTAAGCATTTTAAAATGAATATTCATCTTGAAAAATCAAGACCAAATGAGTTTTAATATCTCTTGTGATTTATACCTCATTTTTTTTAAACCTTAAACAAAAATCACAAGTGGTTTATTCAAACCTATTTGGTATTTTTCATTGATTTTCTTTAAATATTTATTTTTAAAGAATAAAATTAGGGTTTCTTTGATTTTCACTCAAAACAAATCATTGTCAAACACTCATGGGCCTCCAATAGAGTGTAAGACCCAATCCTTTTTTTGACAAAATCACTTTGGGCCTCAGTGTATTGTATAAGTCCCGATACCGTCAAAAACAAACGGCGCGATCGTCGCCTTTTGAAAAATAACCTTTTGGGCCTCTCCTCGAGCTATAAGACCCATCCAAAATTTTTTGGGCCTCTATTAGAGTGTAAGACCCAATCCCCTTTCAACCAAAACATTTTGGGCCTCACTTATTGTATAAGTCCCTATGCGTTAAAAGAAAATCTCGGCGCGATCGCCATTTTAAACAAACTGGGCCTACCCTCGTGTTATAAGCCCCACTCTTTTTCTTTAAAACTTTTTGGGCCTCTTGAGAGAGTGTAAGACCCATCCCTTTGTACAGAAAACCTTTTTTGGGCCTCAGTCACTTGTATAAGTCCCTATGTACAAAACAACAGTGCGCTCACTGATAAAACCCTGGGCCTCTCCTTGAGCTGTAAGCCCCAAATCTTTCTTTTTCAAAGCACTTTCTCCTTTGATTTTGAATATACTGTTGTTTTCAATCTTTCTTTGTTGAACAACTAACTAAACAGCATGGAAGCTCTACAACCGAGTAAGTGGTTATTGCTTTCATTTACTGCTTTCATATACATATAACTATATTGTGGGGCTGTTTCGCTGTAAGTCTTCTTTCATAAACTCATATCAACTGTGTAATAATAGTATAGATATTTCGAGTTTCCCCAGCAACTACGTCTAGAACTAAGTGACGCCGTTTCGTTTAGTCATAGAAATAGACAACTAGATCCCCCAATAGGATCACCAGATACAGTCTTCTCTTCGGCTGTCCTCATTAGGAATTATCAAGAAACTTTATTCCCAGAGATGAATGTATTCTCCGTGAATGGTATCTCTGAGTTTCTTCCAAATTCTCGAACTTTCCTGACTTGATCTATTCCTCGTGAATAGCTTGCCTTAAACTTCTCGGGGTTTGGGGACCCACGGGCTTCTTAAAAGCATCAGCCTCCTCTTGGGCATCGTACAAGGACCCACATGCTTCCTAAAAGTACCCCCGCCTCCTCTTGGGCTTAGTACCCGCCTCCTCTTGGGCTTAGTACAAGGACCCTACGGCTTCTTAGAAGTACTCACAGCCTCCTCTTAGGCTTCGTATAATGATCTCTTCCTCCGAGAATGATAGCCTCCTCTTGGGCATCGTACAAGGACCCGTCGGCTTCTTAAAAGTTTCCAGCCTCCTCTTGGGCTTCGTACAAATTGTCCCGACGACCTCCTAGAGGTATAGGAACAGAACTTAGTCATTTGCATAGAACAGTCCTTTCATAGAGTCTATTACTGTTTCTCAAAACATAGTACAAAAGATGAAACTCTAGACTCGGACAGTCTAATATCCTTGAGTCTCAAGGACATTCTCAAGAGACCCCTTCGTAAAATAGGAAGGAAACCCGTAGACTCGGACAGTCTCAATACCCTTTGGATTTCCCGTTTCCTCAAAGAAAAGGAAATAACCCGGATCCTTGAATCAAATCCATGAGTACAGTGTTGCTCATATAAGAACTGATTTTCTCTTTAAAATCAGTATACTGGACATGTCACTTAACTGAACAGTCACCATAGCCTCTTCTTGGGCTTTGTACAATGATTCTCCCCAGCGGAGTCAAACAACGTTTAGCCTCTCTCTCGGGCTTTGTACGAGACACATAAGAGACTCCCTCGTTGAGTCAATCACCCCTTTCGCCTTCATCTCGGGCTTTATATGAGATACAAAAAGGTTCTTATTGAGCCAAACAAACAATAGCTTCCATCTCAGGCTTTATACGAGATACCAAAAGACTCCATTGTCGAGTCAAAACCCTTTAGCCTCTCTCTCGGGCTTTGTACGAGACACATAATAGCCTCCTCTTAGGCTTTGTATAAGAAAACCACTGGTTAATCCAATTAACCTTTTAGCATCAAAGTTGTGCCTCGTTCACAGTACACAAACATCAACAACTCCTTCCCCTTTCATCTAATCGCTGTAAGCGGCAAGTCTCTGGATCATCTATATCCATGCCAATGTCCCCCTTTTAGCATGAGAAAATCCTAAGGAAAGATGGCATTACTCTACACTGAGTTAAAGTCTTCTCCTTCAGGTTGAAATCCCCTATAGAGGAAATTATGGCATTGCCGGATTCACAAATCCCGGTTAAAGTAATTCCCCTTTATAAAACAGTTGTGACATACAACCCCCTCTTTAGAGATGACAAATTCTCTCTAAAGTTGAGACCTTTCAGCTTCATATCTTGGGCTTTAAATAAGATACAAACAGACTTTCAGCTTCACGTCTTGGGCTTTGAACAAGACACAAAAACACCCATTTCCTCCCATAGAATAGGATGAACTACGAACGCTTTGATTTCCCTGTTTTGGATAAACGGGAATACGTAGGCATAAGATTGAAAGAAAAATCTTAGCGAGCACACTAAACAAAAACCCAAATCCCATATCTCCATCAATCAAAAGCAGTAATTCAAAAACATCAGTCCTAACATCCTAATCCTTGTTCCCCGCCAAAAACCCTCTGTCTAGATAAAAAAAAAGAAAAAGAAAACAGTATTGGCGAAAATACAAATAACCAGTACAAAGGCCCCCCCCCATATTGATAGCATCCGTAACCTAACAGACCGCTGTTTAAACTCAGTATGCAAGCAGGGTTAATTAGAGACATCTATTTCCCTTCCTTATTCAGCTTACAATAGGATAAAAAATGAATCGACCTGTAGTAAGCTCAAACCGCAGAGAGCGATCAGCGCTTAAGAACCGCGTCCAAAATCGCTCGCTACACCCATATAGGAAAAGGTCATGGAGAAGAAAGAACTTTGAGATGCGTTGGCGGTACATGAACCTTGTCTGCGTATATCTGACACTTATGACACTTCCTCATGTACTTGTAGCAATCGAATTCTATTGCCAACCAATAATACCCTGCTCTCAGAATTTTTCTTGCCATTGTGTGCCCGTTGGCATGAGTGCCAAAGGATTATTCGTGAATTTCTTTCATTAACATGTTTGTTTCTTAGTGGTCTACGCATATAAGCAAAACCAGGTCGAAGTTTCTCTTATAGAGTGTATCACTGCTTAGGAAGAAGTTGCCAGCTAGTCTTCTGAGAGTCTTCCTGACTTTTCTTGATGCCCCAGGTGGGTACTCTTTTCTTTGAAGGAAGCATTTGATATCGTGATACCATGGTTTGTCATCTATGACTGCTTCAACTGCAAATATGTAAGCAGGCATATCAAGGCGCATTATGCCAATCTTGGGTACGTTGTTCCATTGACCTACAGTAATCATGGAAGAGATAGTGGCTAGTGCATCAGCCATGTGATTTTCTTCATGAGGGATATGATGAAACTCGATTCTGTTGAAGAATGGTAACAACCTTCTCGCGTAATCTTTGTAGGGAATAAATCCTGATTAGTATGTATTCCACTCTCCTTTGATCTGATTGATAACCAGGGCCGAGTCTCCATACACATCCAAGTTCTTTATCCTTAAGTCGATAGCTTCTTCGAGACCCATGATACAATCTTCGTATTCGGCCTCGTTGTTTGTGCATTTGAACGTTAATCTGGCAGTGAAAGGAATATGGGTACCCTAAGGTGTTACGATGATTGCCCCAATTTCGTTTCCGTAAGTGTTGACGGCTCCGTCGAATATTAGTCCCCATTGGGATCCTTACTCTGGCCCTTCACTGGGTAGCGGTTCATCGCAATCTTTCATTTTCAAATACATGACATCTTCGTCTGGGAAGTCAAATTCGACTGATTCCTGATAGTCAATCGGTTGATGAGCCAAATGATCAGCTAAAATACTTCCTTTGACGACTTTTTAAGCATGATACTCGATGTCTTATTCTGATAACAACATCTGCCAACGGGCGATCCTTCCCGTGAGAGCAGGTTTTTTAAAGACGTACTTGATCGGATCCATTTCTGAGATTAACCAAGTAGTGTGGCAAATCATGTACTGGCGAAGACGTTTGGCTGCCCAAGTCAGAGCGCAGCAAGTTTTCTCAAGCATAGTATATCGAGTTTCACAGTCCGTGAACTTCTTGCTTAAGTAATAAATAGCGGAATCCTTTCTTTTTGTTTCGTCTTGTTGGCCGAGCACACAACCCATGGAGTCTTCCAAGACTATTAGGTAGATGATCAGTGGTCTTCCCTCCACTAGAGGAGATAGAATAGACGGATTCAACAGATATTCTTTGATTCTGTCGAAAGCTTTTTTGCAATCTTCTGTCCACACGCAGCTTTGATTCTTTCTGAGTAGTTTGAAGATTGGCGCGCATGTCGCGGTCATAAGGGATATGAATCTGGAGATGTAATCTAGACGTCCCATAAATCCTCTGACCTGTTTTTCAGTCCTTGGTGGAGGCATTTCTTGAATGGCCTTGACCTTGTCAGGATCAACCTCAATTCCTTTCTGGCTGACGATGAATCCTAAAAGTTTTCCCGAGCAGACACCGAATGTGCCCTTAATGGGATTCAAGCGGAGTCTGTATTTTCTCAAACGCCCGAACAACTTTGACAAGTGTGTCACATGCTCTTCTTTTGTTTTAGATTTGGAAACCATATCATCGACGTACACTTTAATTTCTTTGTGCATCATGTTGTGAAACAGAGTTGTCATGACCCTTTAATAGGTTGCCCCGACGTTCTTCAAACCGAGCGGCATTACCTTGTAACAAAAGGTGCCCCATGGGGTGATGAATGAAGTTTTCTCCATGTCTTCCGGCGCCATTTTGATTTGATTATAGCTCGAGAATCCATCCATGAAGGAGAAGACTTTGAGCTTTGTAGTGCTGTCTAATATCATGTCTATGTGTGGTAAGGGGAAGTCGTCCATTGGACTTGCTTTGTTCAGATCCCTGTAGTCTACACACATTCTGACTTTTCCGTCCTTTTTCAAAACTGGCACTATGTTAGCTAGCCATTGAGGATATTCTGAGGTGGCAAGGAAACCTGCGTTGATCTGTTTCTGTAGTTCCTCTTTAATCTTGATAGCCATATCTGGATGAGTCCTTCTCAGTCTTTGTTTTACCGGAGGACATTCTGATTTCAACGGTAAGTGGTGTTCCACGATGCTGGTATCCAACCCTGGCATGTCCTAGTAGGACCAAGCAAACACATATGGAAACTCTTTGAGAAATTTTATCAAGTCTTCTTTGACAGTTGGACTGAGCAGTTCTCCAATCTTAACTTCTTTCTTTTCTTCTTTTGAACCTAAATTGATCGTTTCCAACGACTTTTTGTAAGGCTCAATAGACCTTTCCTCCTGTCTGAGTAGTTTGGAGATCTCTTCTAGAATTTCTTCGACCTCTTCTTCTTCAGTCTCAAATACTGGGAATTCAAAGTTGGGAGAAGTCATTGGATCGTACGTTTCAATGGGGTTTAAAACAATCAATCTGCATGACGTGATGATTCATTTTTTAGTAAAGACAGAGAGAATGCAAGAGTGTGTGCAGTGTATTTTCTGAAAAATGCTTGTTTTTATTTTGGGTTGTTTTAGGATTACCATTTTCTGAAAAATGAAAAGTGAAAACAACAATAAATGCAAAAATGACAGAATGACATTATTTATTCATGATTTGTCGATTCTTGAAAAACAGCCCTATAAAACAAAACTCTGTCGCTTTAGGCGAAAATAAGAAGGACATTTACAGAAAAGCGAGCCCTATAAAATATCCACTCCACCCGGGCAAGGTGAAAGGTTTAAAACAAATATGGCAATTACTTAGACTTATGGACGACTTTCGGGACATCGACAGCAACCCAATGACAACGAACTCCTCTGTAAATCACAAAGTCTGGTACTTTCCTTGTTGGGTTGTCTTTAGAAATGACGCTGATTTCTGGTGGAGTATGATCATTAGAGTCTTCCTCCCATGCAGATTTGTCATAAACGAACTCTTCTGTTGTATCTTCCCTAGTGTTTTTATTCTCGAGTGGATCACCCCATCCAGTTGGCTGGATGTCCTTGTATTTGATGCAAGAATTTTCAGGAGAAGTGTACTTGACAAAGAAGTCGTACTTGCCACTCGGTTATCCTAAAGTGTCCCATATTTCTGTGGGAGTGGATGAGTTATCTTCCTCAATGACGTTGACCTCAGGAAAAGCATAGTTGATGAACACTTGTCCTGCAATCTTTGCAGATTCGTCACCATGGTGTCGGAAATTTTCGGAATATCCTGTGTAATGATTCCATGACTCGGTGGGGACATGGGTATTCTTTTCAATATTACTCAGTTGATAGGCATGATCAGGCTGACTCTTTTGCCCCAAGTCTTCTGGGGAAGGCCTCCAGATAGGCAAGTCATCCATGGGATCATAATAATCTTGGCCAAAGCTGTCTTTCATTAGATCATCCTCTAATGAATTAGGTGGAGCACGACATCCTTCAGGGTCATAATCTCCATAGATCATCCGGGCGTCTGATCTCAGTATATATCTTGGGCTTTACTTGGGAAAACAGAATGGCATGTGCTCCTCTTCCTGAGATATATAACCGTCATGGTTAAGGTAAGATTTCCATTCTTCTTCCGTATCGGAGGAGTCGCTTTCATTTATGGTGTGTACTTCTTGAGACATCAGGTGGAGGAAACCTCCACTGTGGAAGAAATCCTGAATGGGACGAAAACTTTCATTTTTCTTAGTAGTCTGGGTACAGGCTGAAGAGAAACCAACACTTTTCTTTATCTTGTTATTAGTAGGAATTACAAGTTGTCCCCATCCTTTTATGTCATTACTCCCGATAACTTTGAGAGCATCCTTGTATGAGGAAATCAACGTCCCTCTTTCTTGTGGATTCTCATTGCTCACCGAGAGTGCTTGGAACTGGGTTCCAACAACCTCCTTTGGTTCTACACAGGAGAATGATGATAAGTTGCTCAAGATTAAGGCCTGCTCTCCGCATACTATGACTAACTTTTCATTCTTGATGAACTTCAGCTTCTGGTGAAGTGTCAAAGTGGCTGCCCCAGCTTCGTGTATCCAAGGTCTTCCTAATAAACAGGTGTATATTGCCCAGATGTCCATGACTTGGAAAGCGACTAGGAAAGTGTAAGGACCGATGGTTATGGGAAGATCGACTTCGCCGATGACTATTTTTTTGGATCTGTCAAAGGCTTTGATGATGATCTCACTGCCTCTCATCGGAGCTCCCTGAAACGATAGTCGTATTAGAGTTGGTTTTGGAATAACATTCAAAGATGATCCTGTGTCTACCAGTACGCTGGCTAAAGCATCGTCTTGGCAGTTGACTATAATGTTAAGCGCCATATTATGATTCTTGCCTTCTTCCGGTAGTTCTTCATCACTGAACCCTAAGTTGTTGCAGGAAGTGATGTTGGATATGATGCTATCAAACTATCCTACCGTCACGTCTTTTTCCACAAAGGCTTGCTCTAAGACTTTCTGTAGAGCTTCCCTGTGAGCTTCTGAACTAAGTAGAAGAGAGAGTACAGAGATTCGAGACAGAGCTTGCAACAATTGGTCCATGATGTTGTACTCGCTTTTTTGGATGAGCTTCAGCATCTCATCATTGTTCTTTACAAGTTCTGGATTAATGGATTGACCGGCTTGTTGATTGGGAACTTCTGTTTGAGGTTCCTTTTCTTTGGTAGGTTCTCCAACTCCTCTGTTGAAGATCCGACCGCTCCGTGTGACTCGACTGATGTCGGTAATGTTTATGATGGAGGGTAATGGAGTTTCCTTTCCATTTTTGATGGTCGTTGCACCGTACTTGTAAGGGATAACCTTTTCTGATTCGTACGGTATTGGTCCTGGCAGGTAGATAACCATAGGAGCTTTTTTATTTCTCTGACCATCATAGGCAGCCTCAATTGGTTCGAGGTTAAGGATTCTTCTACTGTCAAGAGAGACTTTTGACTCGTTGAGCAGAGGGATTATGGCACAAACATTCTTGGTTATTCTGTGATTAGAGATTACGACGACACTTTTGTTCTGACCAGGGAGGTAGTCGTGTATCATGTTGATCGACCCAGAACTTGAACATGGTCGAATCTCCCTTTGGTTTAACTGATTTTGGAGGGCTGCTCGCATGAGATAACATCCTTGGTTATTTTTCGAGCACACTCTACATCGCTTATAGTTGTGCGGTGGTACCCGACCACACCCGCTTTGTACGTAGTGCATCTTTACTAGATCTATTTCTGTTGAGCGGATATCACGACTTTGATGTCTATCAGGATTCTTATCAGTCATGCTAATTCATTGTGTAGCTTCATCCAGGTAAATTGGAAGCCACCAGTGGTCCAACAGATATTAAAGGGTTCTTTGTACAAGTGCACACCCTTGGTCATCTTCACGACATTCTTCACAGCCTAGATAATCATGTGAAGCCAGAAAACCGAGTCTGACTTGCTTATCATGCAATTCTACTAGACTGGTATTCATCAAGTGTATGTCAAAGATCTAAACCATATTGACTTGATGGTCATTTCTTTCACGGTAGTCTTGGATCCATCCGAGATCCATCTGACATTGGAGGGCCTCCTGTATAAAAGAGCATCCCTGATTGTCTGTTGAGCAGACTGGACAAGCACTGTAACCGTGTTATGGAAGATTATAATACTTACTTTGTCTCAAATGCATCGCCACTAAGTTGACATTCATCGCACGGATGTCGTGGTTCTGTATAATGTTGGGATGTGCATGGGCCATGTTTACTTCACGGATCCTGTGATCCTGAATCCAGCCCAAATCCATTTGTTCTTGTAAAGCTGCTTGCACTACGAAACACCCTTGATCCTTTTTTGAGCAGATATCACACTGGTTATAATTGTGAGTGGGTATGTGGCGATACCCGCTTTGTATGCAATGCATCCTCACCAGATTGTTTCCCAACAGGAGTACATCGTGAATTTTATAACTGCGGCTAAATTCTTCCTCTATTAAATTCACTGCAGCCTTCTCATGTTGTGGCAACGGGTTCGTCTGAACATTTGGACTACTATCTTTGAAAGATAAGATCCCGTTCCTGACAAGCTTATGTACATCAGACTTGAAGCTGAGACAATTCTCAATATTATGTCCCGATCCTCCTTGATGGAAAGGGAAAGTTTGATCTTCCTTAAACCAAAAAGTGGATTTTCTGGTACTGCGAAAGGAGTCATGGTTTGGAAGTGCCCCTTGGCCAGTAGAAGTGGAAATAGTTCTGTGTACAACATTAGTATAGGGTCGAACCCTGATGGTCGTATCATACGATTGTTGTTGTTGTACTGTGGACGATCCGGCTGAAAAGGCTGTTGCGTCCTTTGTATATATTATTGGTGACTTGGTTGGCTCTGAGCAACCTGAGGTTGATAAGTCAGAGCCGGCGCTGGGTTGATAGCGGGAGTTATTACCGCTACTAGTTGATACCTTCGCCTTTGCCTTCCATGAGAGATATTACTAATATCTTACTTTTTTTCTTTTGGAAAGTACTACCGTATCTCTTAGTACTGCTAGGTGGCTCTGCATCTTTGACCAATTGTCCTTCTCGGACTGCTTCTTCAAGGCGTACTCCCATGTTCACCATTTCAGTGAAGTCACTGGGCGCACTTGCAACCATTCAGTCGTAATAGAATGAGCTCAATGTTTTTAGGAAGATCATCTCCTTTTCCTCAAGAGGGGGACAGATCTGAGCGGCAATTTCACGCCATCTTTGAGCATATTCTTTGAAAGTTTCTTTGTCCTTCTCATGTCCAAATTGTATTTATACTGCTGAACAAAGGTTGTGCCGAGATCTCTAAAAGTATTGATCTTGGTGTGGTTTAAACCCATGTACCACTTAAGTGCGGCACCGGTTAAATTTTCTTGGAAGTAATGGATCAGTAGCTATTGATTTTCTGTCTGGGAAGACATTTTTTGAGCGTACATCACCAAATGACTTTGAGGGCAAGAGTTGCCTTTGTATTTTTCAAAGTCGGGCACCTTGAATTTGTGCGGGATCTTTACATTAGGGACCAAACAGAGGTCGGCGGCGTCCTTTATGAATAAGTCTTGACCGCGAATGGCATGTAGTTCCTTCTGCATTTCCAGGAATTGTTCCTGGAACTCATTCATCATTTCGTATACGTCTTCGTTTCCGCCAGAAATTGCTTGCGGAATTTGTCCTTCTGGGATGGTGTGTACCACTGGTTGTGGTATGGTCATTATAGCGGTGACCCTTGGCGCTTCACTGCCCTGAAGTTTGTAACCTTCAGGAGTTGCTGTTGTAACCCTTGCATCTTCATTTTCCCGAAGTTTGTAACCTTTAGGTCCAGCGATTCCTGCTGCGGTTTCTAGGTCTTCAGTGACCGGTGGGATATATCCCTCAGGTATAAAGTTGAAAGGCATGCCCCAGGGGCGACCCTTAGGCATGTTGTACCGAGGATCATATGTCTCCATTACAGGTGTAGACGTGATCTCCGAGACCAGAGTCCTTTGTTGTTGCTTCTGAGCTACTGCCAGGGATTGCATGTCACTGTGAAGTTTTTCCAAACTTTCCTTTAGAGTGTCGATTTCTTCTCTTAGCTCTCTGTTCTCTTCCTCGAGATTGTTCATTTTCTTTTGTCGATTGGCCCGAGTATTGTTTGAGTGAGACAGTTTGACTCTAGAATTGTGACACATACGTGAGACTCAAAGATAAGAAAAAATGCGTTATGTGAGAATGATGAATGATATGCAATGACATATTTTTTAGTTTTTGTTTTAATTGAAAAGAAACTTTAACAAATAGATTGTAAATATCACATAGGGAAGGGTGGAGACCCCTTTAATTGAATTCGAAAGATTGCGGTATTTACAAGGAAAAAGTATAGTATTTTGCAAAGTGCTGCAAGGAAAATGCCTAAGCTCATGGATCCAGAGTCCTCTCTGAAGAGAGCTCAGATGTTGGTTCCTATATTTTCCTTTTCTTTGACCGGGGCTTTTCAGCCGTTGTCGGGTTGTCATTCTTTTTCCAAGTGAAAGGAGAGAGCAAATTTCTTCGATCTTCCTAACTCTCTATAGCAAGCTGCTCTAATATCTCAATTAGAGCATCCTTCTCCTTTAACAGTTCCTGAATCTTGGTACATTCCAAATTAAGGATTTGGTATTTATTCTTCCAATAGCTCTTCTCACGTTTGAACTTTGTTGAGAGCTACCTGGAGTTTTTCCGCATCAGACATGAAATAAAGGATAGATTCCTTTAATGGAAAAACTTCTTGGCGAGGGTAAGACATCCTCAGCTTGAGGGATCTAGTTTGTACCCAGTGGAGATAAGGCTCCATGGAGGTACAGTTTGGTCTTCCTGGAGACTCTCTTACTTTCCTGTGAATATGTTGCCAGGTATGCACTATTTCTTTCTTTAGTGCCCTGTCACTTTCTCCTTCCATGAAGAAAAGACCTTCCAGAAGAGCGTTATGTGGGATATTCTTCATCGGGTATCCGAGTTGACGGCTAGGTAAAATTGGATGATAATGATTCCTCCTTTAGTTCCAATGAGGCGTACGTTGGGGAAATTTCCACATCTGTTGATGATCTCCATCCCTTCGTAAATCCTATTGTACTAATATATGTCCGAGTTGGTAAGGGACATAATCCTTTGTGACCAACGTAGAGTACTCTTATGATCCCAAAAAGTAGTAGACTTGGGCAAATGGGAAGTGAACCATTTGTAAAGTAAGGGTACACAGCATGTGATCATTCCTCCACTGTACAAATTCCTTAAGTGTACAGAATGATAAGTATCTCCAAGAAAAGTTGGTACGGGGTTTCCTATCAAGAATATCTTAACAGCGTTGGTATCAATGAAGTTATCAATGTTGAGAAAGAGGAATAACCCATATTTGAGCAGAACAAAGACGTCTTCAAAGGCAGTTACGTTTCCTATACTAGCAAAGTATAGAGCTTTCTCCATCAGGAATTTAGCCGGTAAACCCTGGATTCCTCCTTTAGTGGTCATGGGAGTCCTAACTTCTGACTCGTCCAAAGAGATTGCTCTTGCAATGGCCTGATCCTTTGGAATTTCTTCCAGTCCAGAAAATAGAGCTTGATCAGTGATAGGTATATCAATCAGGTGGGAATACTCTTCTAGCGCTGGTGCCAGTTGGTAATCTGGGAATGTGAAGCAATGATAAACCGGATCGTAGAACTGAATCAACGTAGATAGGATTCCTTCAACTATGTGGACCCTTAACAGAGACAACAGTCCTCCGTGCTTAGCTATGAAAGCCTCGGGATTGGTAATCATCCTTGCCAATTTCCTTAAGTCCTCTAGTTTCAGAGCCTTGAAGCTATACTTGTGTGTCTTTCTTCTACCGAAATCCATAACGCAACCTCTAATATTTGCAATTATTGTTTTAGTTATTTTTTTAAAAAGATTTTTTTTTTTGTTTTAAAAGAGTTTTTTAGATGAATGTGTGAATGCATCACACAAAAACATTTGAAAACATGGTTTCAAGGGTTCAACGTCACGAGCATGAAGTCATGGCTCTACCCATCCCCAAAGGTTGTACTATTTTAGTCAATTTTTGTACCTGTAGAACGGGTTCTAAGGTTCCCAAAATCATTTACCCCTCCTATGGATACCAATAACAAGTTGATTCACTCGAGCGAGTTGTAATACCCTAGGATGAATCTCATTTGAGTGTAGTATCGCGTATCAACTATTTCCAATAGTCACCGCACTACCAAATGGCCATATGGTTAATGTCTACTAAATCCTCGGGGTCATGGGGTCAATGGCCAACTATTTCCATATGGTTAATGGCCAACTGATTTCTTATTTATCCTATGAAGCTGGAAAGGAAAGGGAAGCTATCTAAAACTAACCTTGCACGCAAATGGTTTCTTAAACAAATGCTAAGAGATTGGGGGGTTCGGGGTCAGGTTCTACAAAGGGAAGTATTTAATTACCCAATGTATATATGGTTATCCATAGATTGTTTGGCATGTTCTTCTATTATCTACTTACTGGTGTTTATCTGTTATAAATTGGGAAAGTTCTCCTTTGGGAGTGTTGAGAGAGTATTTGTGTTGTTTTTGATAAGGTACGGGACCTAAAGTTTTTGTTATATGTGCTCACTAAGATTTCACAATCTTATGCCTACGTATTCCCGTAACGATAACAGGGAAATCAGAGCAATCTTAGTTCCTCCTATTCTATGGGAGGAAAAAGATATTCGGTGTCTTGTTTAAAGCCCAAGATTGAAGCTAAATGAGTGTTTGTGTCTTGTTCAAAGCCCAAGATTGAAGCTAAAAGGGGTGACTGAGAGAGAATCTGTCATCTCTAAAGGGAGACATCTCACCTATTCATCACAGTTGTTGGGGTATTTGGTTATAAAGGGGAAGTACTTTAGCTGGAGTATGAGAATCCAGCAATGCCATAATTTCCTTTACAAGGGAGATGTTCGGAAGGATGAAACTTTAACTCAGTATTGAGCAATGCCATTTTTCCTTAGGAATCTTTCATGCTAAGAGAGGGACATTAGCTTGGATGTAAATAATCCATAGCCTTGCCACTTACAGCAATTAGATGAAAGAGGAAGTTTACCAGGATAAAAGAGGGACCACAGCTTGGATTTTTTAATCAACAAGTGTGCCACTTACATCAGTTATCTAGAATTAGGGTTTGTTTGATTGTCTGTTTTGATGTGTGATGTACAGAGAAATGTCTTCCTACAGAGAGAAATTTTGACTTCCTTTGAGGGGATGATGGTTTTATGTGTGCCTTGATCAAAGCCCAAGGTTGAAGCTAAAAGGTTGATTCTGCTTAGGGAGATCATTATACAAAGCCTAAGAGGAGGCTAGAAGGAATTGGCTCTTTCGGGGAAAGTTTTTTGTTTGTCTTGTACAAAGCCCAAGATTGAGGCTAAAAGGGATTGACTCTACTGGGGAGAGGTTTTATTTGTCTTGTATAAAACCCAAGATTGAGGCTAAAAGATTTGATTGACTCAGCTTGGAGAATATGATCAGTAAAGCCCAAGATTGAGGCTAACACAGCTGAGGAAAAATTATTATACAAAGCCTAAGAGGAGGCTGGTTGGGGAATTTCTTATATGAAGCCTAAGAGGAGACTAGCTTCTGTTGAGGATTATTGAGATCTAGAGACAGGTCCAAATTGGGGAATCAACTCTTGCTGAGGATCACAAAAGAGTTGAAATATCAGAGACCATGAGGTTCTGATTTTTCTGATGGTTTATTGGTGGTAATTTGACCCTAAATGGGGAATTTAGAATGAAAGTTTAAAGATTGAGTTTTAAAACCTATGGAGGTTCTAACTCTACTGGTGATTGATGAAATGATCAGGGTTTTTCCTGTGCTTTTAGGAAACTTGAGGGTTTCTTTGAGATCTAAGAGGAGATGAGACTTTCCAAGTCTACTGGCATGAAGAGGTTGACTCTTAACTAGAGGATAATCCTTATATGATGCCCAAGAGGAGGCTGATGTTTTTAAGGGATGAGAATCAACCCTAAACTGGTATGATGTTTTGGAATTCTGACTCACTGGAGGATTGAACTAGCAAAATATGACTAGGTTCTGTCCTATACCTGTAGGAGGTCTTCAGGTCCTTGTACTAAGCCCAATAGGAGGCTGACAACTTCAAAGAAGCCTGAGGTTCCTTGTACAAAGCCCAAGAGGAGGCTGGGGATGCTTTTAGGAAGCCTGTGGGTCCAAGCCTAAGAAAAGTTCAAGAAAGGTTTCACCGGGAATAATCCTTTCTTTAGTGAACAACTCTAAGGTTTGAAGAAATTCAAAAGAGGTTTCACCGGGAATAATCCTCTTCGGGGAAGTGAATTTCTTGTACATATATTTCTAAGTTGTGACAATCTTGAGAAAAATTTCATCGGGAATAATGTCTTTCTCTGTTCCATATTGTATAAGCCCAAGAGGAGGCAAGACTGTATTTGGAATTTCCTATGGCGAACTAGTTTTGATTGTGTTGAAAGAGTAACCACTGGTTTGATCTAAAACTAGACCTAATTGCTGGGGAAAACTCTAAGCAAGTATATACAAGCATACATATACATATAAAATATATAAACCAGTATGTATATAAAAAAACAATAGAACTTACAGGTGTGCAAGCTCCAACATTGTAACTACAGCTGTATGGTTAGTTATTCAAGAAATTGAAGAAAGTTTTGATAACACTTTGAATTTGAATCTAAATCAAAAAAGAAAGTTGTTTTAAGAAGGAATTTTGGGGCTTATTGTAGCGGTAAAAATCGTGAGTATAAGCTATTGATTAACTTAACTCAAGGAAAACAGAGTCGCCACCGCGCTTTTATTTATTCCACAAAGAAAAGGAAAAAAGAGCGAACAAAACCTAAAGAGTTCTAAAAGAACAAAGAGAAATGGGTAAGGGGGGTTGGTTACGCAATGGGAAGGTGTTAACACACAAAACGTCTATAGTACTCTATAGGAGCCCTTTGAAATATCTACCACTTTTTGGTCTGAAAAAGGTTTGCTTGAAAGAAGATTGTGGAGATGAGAGGAGAATCATTTTTAATATTTTTTGTGTTTGGAGAGACTTATCGCCTCATGCCTACGTACCCACGATGTGCAATGTAGGATAAAAAAACTCGTAGTTCGTGGTACAAAGAAAAAAATTTGTTTGTTTTGGTTGATTTTAAGTGTAAAGACAAGTCGTCATTTCCAAGCGAATAATTCCGCTTAAAGAAATGAATCATGTCTAAACTTATGAAAAAGTTTTAAAAGAAAAAGGTGCACAAAGCACAAAAAAAAGTTTGATGAGTTTTTGTATTTTTTATGTTTTTATGAAATGGTCAAAATATGGTTAATATTGATTGACATTTATTAGAGAAAACAAAGTTTAAAAATCACTTGACCAAAGTCAAGGTTTTATTATGAAAGCGGTTTTAAGTTTGGAAACAAGAAGGTTTTGAAAAAGAAAGGAAGTTTTGAAAATTGAAGAAAGGGTGGAGAAGAAGTGACTATCCTAGTGCATAAAATTAAAAGCTAAGGATAAGAAAGATCTAACCACATGGACAAGCTCCATAGCATAAGCATTTTTCCCTTTTTGATTTGGTCTTGATTCAAAACAAGTCTTCAAAAGAGGACTCCAAGTATCCAAAATCCAAGGTTTTCCATTACAAACTCCCAAGCAATAGGTTAAGATCCTAACTCTAAGTCCAAAAGTCCATAATCAAGAGTATAGGTCCTCCAAAGCAAGGGATAGTGGCCATAGTCCAACAATTAAGAGCACAAGTCTTTTAGTGGTTTAATCTTTTATTAATGTTTTTTAGTCCAAAATGGACAAAAGGAAAACAAAGCACAAGATAATATGGTCCAAGTGGACAACAGAAAAATGACATAAACATAAACATGATATGATAAAATGGCATAAAGCATAAAAATAAAGAGAGATAGGGAGCGAGAAGGAAAAGTAAAGAAGTTAGAAATTAGTGGTTAGTAGCACAAGGCTCTAGTGCCATAAGCCTTCACCGATTATTCTGTTTCGCTTTATGAACTATAGTGATTAAACGATGCACTTAGGCCACGGTTAATGAACTTGACAGAAGATTGGTAAAACCAAAGCCTCTACAACGCCAAGTTTCAAAGATTATGGACCTAATGCAAAAGATCAATCACCATTGGGTTGACGCGACCAATCAAGGTCCGTACCACGAAAGTTCAAATTCCGAATTGGATAAAGAGGGACAAATGTTGCGCTATGTTAAGCAATCGACGAGTAATTTACAGAGTAATTACCCTACAATGAGGCCGATCAATAGCTCTTTGTGCTAATGCATGCTAGATGAACGATATGTAGATCGTCATCCGAAAGCAATACCGCACGAAAAGAAAATAGGTAACGATCTAGTCTTGATCAAGAATTCAACAAAGAAATTCTAAGATCCATAAGACTTTCATCGATCAAAAGAAAAGAGAAATAGATGAAGAGAAAGCCAAATTAAACCACACAATTATGTGATCTAAGGCTAAGAACAAAAGGAAAGGGAAGAAAATGGGAAAGGAACCAAAACAGTCCCAAAAACAATCCAAAATATGCATTTTGTTTCGAAGTAACCGGTTACTCACCAGACGTTAACCGGTTACTTAGTTCAAAATAAGTGCAATTTTTCAAAATTAACACAGAGTAACCGGTTACTCACCAGATGTTAACCGGTTACTCTGCACCAGAATGCAGAAAATTGTGCAAAATTCAACATGATCCACTTTCAAAACTTTTTACAAACACTTTGTGATTATGGAACTAAAATTGCACGAAATTTAAAGTAAAATCACAGCAACAACCAGCAATCAAACACAATTACAAGATCCAAAGGATCAAGTAACAAAGATCTCCAAAGATCTACATTATGGAAGATGAAGATGAAGCTTCAACAATGGTGAGAGATGAATTACCACTTCAAATCTGAAAATTCCTTCAAATTGCTTCAAGATCTACACTCCAAAGCCTTGATCTACTATAATTGATGAACAAAAACAAGAATGGATGAAGGTTTAGCTCAAAGTGGAACAAGATTCAATGTGAATTCTTGTTAACTTTCAAAGGAAGAAATGTGAGCTTTGGTGAAAATTTGTGGTTGGGAATAGAATTTGCAAGAGGTTTGTTGGCTATCAAAAGCTTGTAGAATGAATGAAATGAAGGCTCTATTTATAGAGTTTAGGCTTGGAAATTTGGTGGTTTGGAATTAGGCTTGGATGATCAAAATTAGGATTGGAATTCAAATTTGGAGGGAAATTACAAAAGAGTGGTGATTAGTGATAGTACGTGGTAGGGAATGATCAAAGTGATGTAGGGGAATTAAAATGAGGTGATCTAGAATATTCCAAATATGATCAAGGGCTGAGATTGGTGCCAATTGCTGAATTTGAATTTGCCACCATTTTTCAAATTTTCACGAGGGTAACCGGTTACTCACAATAGGGTAACCGATTACTTAGTGTAAATTTTGAAAAAAAGCTTTTTTAGTACACTGATGTGGTTCGGCTCGATTCTTTTGCTCGTCAAAGAAGGCATGGAAATAAACACATGAACCTTGGAGTCTTTTGAATAATAATTAATTAAAACTTGGAAACTCTTGATCAGATAATTTTTGAATTAATTGCGGATCAACTTTGACTTTATTCAGGTGAAATCCATTCGAGCTGCGGGACTGATTTTTTGGTATTTTAACCTGTTCTTCCCTTGAAAATGTTATTGAAAGGAAACAAAATATTTTTTGGATTTTAATTAAAGGTTAGTAAACATAAACAATTGAACAATAAAACAACTAACGGACGCACACAAACTCAAAGATCCCTGCATGGCACAATCCTGTAGAAGAGGGAACCAATGTGTGATCTTGTTTGTGGTATGAATGCACATGAAAATCAAAGAAACTTTGGGGAAAAAATTAGGGTATTACAGCTGCCCATATTTAAGTTTCTTCTATTCGTAGATATGAATATTGGCATATTTGCCTCGACGAGATAGAAGAGACTTAAATATAATAACAACCCAATTTTTGGCCCTAAGAGACCACAAAAAGATATGATCATGCAAATGATATGCAGATGTCGCGGTGAAAATTGGATACCATAATTATTTGTTAACTAGTATCGCATATTTTTAATGTCACCACCGGTCTTTAATTTTATCCAAGGGAAGGGAGAAAAAACCGAATTCCCACAATGCAATGCAAATGCACTTAAGATTCTAAGTTCGGGGGTTGGTTATACCTAGGGAAGGTGTTAGCATCCTAGATATCTGTAGTACTCTACAGGAACCTCTTGATTCATTTTTATGTTATTTGTTATCTGTTTTGCTAAGGGTTTAAGGGTAGGTAATTTATTATTTTTATTCCTAAGTGTGCTCGACAAGATATCGCATCTTGTGCCTACATATCCTGTCAGGAGGGAATCAGAGCACTTGTAGTTCCTTATTTAAGGATACTAAATGTTTTAAAGGTTTAGGAGAGAAAATGAGTCATCATCTTAAGAAAACCACCACAGTTTTTGAAAATGTTTGTATTTTGTGGGGTATAGGATTGTATGTCCCTTCTTTGAGATGATTAATATCTAATTCTCTTGTGTGGAGAATTAGGTGGGCTAAAGTTTGATTTGAAAAATCAAAATTGTGGGGGGACTAACCTAAGAAATCTATCCTAAGTTGTCTAATAGTCTTATCTTAAGGGTATCGATTATGATGCAAATGATATGCACCATGCACAATAATTTGATTATCATGCATGGGATTTTCCCTTGGATAATAATGCGATTAATTATATGAATTTTAGCGATGGTGCTAGCAAAGTGGTGCTAGTCTTGTATCTAGTGACCAAAAGGTTGAATGCGATGCCTAAAGGCAATCGACTTACATGGGTAGAAAATGGGCTCGACGTTGGATCGAGAATTTTGATATTTTGAAAAGGTTTAAAGCAAGAACATAAATCAAATACATGATAAACAAGCAAGGCATACCAACAAAGCGTTCTCACACGAACCTATGACTAATCGCAACGAGAGATTTCTAAATGGGGACGATCTATTAAGAGAAGTTTTGATTCACTTTGAGAGAGATTAAATAAAAGGTTACTTTTATTTTAAGAATTATGTTAAAGATTATTATTAATTTGAAAAAAGTAAAAGGGGATTTTTTTAGTTATATTAGCAATTAATAAAGTTTTAAAAAAAAGGTTTCATTGTTTTTTTACTTCTTTTAAGATAAAAGTTAAATAAAAAAAGAATTAAAGAAAGAGTTTTTCTTAAAAAAAAGATTTTAATTTTAGTATTTTTTATAAATAAAAGTTTTTATTATTATTTTTTTTAGTTTTGGAGTTGTACTAAAGGCTAATAAAGTTTTTTTTATTAATTGAAAGAATTTTTATTTTTAATACTTTAGTAAAAAGGTTTTTCAGTATTTTTAAAAGATTTATCTTTAAAATAAAATTTATAAAAAAAAGGTTTAAAAAAAAGTTTTATTTTGTTATAAAATATATTATACTAAATTTATTATAAAAGGCTTATTATTTATTTAAAAAGGGTTTTATTATTTTTAGAGAAAAGGTTATATTATATTTTAATTTTATTATTAAAAGTAAGTTTTATTTTTTAAAAAAGTCATTCTTATTATTATTTAAAAAGATTTGTTTAAAAAGTTTTATTTTTATTTATAAAAAAAAAGGGTTATTTGCTTTTATTAAAAGAAAAAAAAAACTAAGGACGGAAAGGTTACGTGCACGCTGAGGGAGAGAGTCCTTCGTGAACCCTCAAATCATGACTGTTTGACCTAATCACACTATAATCTAACGTTCAAAATGTGAGGGTGTAAGATAGTGTAGTGTGTGCGTGTGTACATGATCATTTGTGAAATCAAAAGAAAAAGATAAAACGATGGAAACACTCTCTCCTCTCTCTCCGACTCTCTCGTCTCTCAATTGTCTTTCTCTGTTCATCAATGGGTTTTCAAAACCCTAAAAATCAGACTCGCCACCACCCTCTGAATCGTCTCCTCCACTCGCGCCCTAAATCAACAACAATAAAACAAATAAAACCCTAACCCCACGATTCCCGACCCCAATCCACTAATTGAGATGATTACAATATACAACAATTTTAAAAGCATGAAAAGGGAGAAGAAAGCTGCTGGTGGCTAAAGATGAAAGCGAGATCGAGGTTCACGTTCTCCAAAGATAAGTCTCTCACTTCCTTCTTTTTGTTTGTGTTTTCGCTGATTTGTCGTGCTTTCCTCTTTGTGTATCGTCGTTATATGCGTGTATGTGTTGATAAATTCGTGTGAGATTTGTGAATTGTCCTCCTTTATCTTGCTTTTTCTGCTTCTGTTGATTTGCTTCGTTGACCTGCGTGACGAGTGTGAGCTCCTTTTGTTTCAGGGTTTGCAAAGGGAGAGTGGAAGAGAAACGGCGGAGATACGTCCTCAGTGTCCTCGGCTTCAAAAGATAAGCTACACTAAACCTTTTATACTTCCAAATTTTGCCTCGTTCCTCTGTGTATGCGTGGATGTTCTGATGTTTTGGTTTTGATTGGTTTGTTGAGCCCTCTATGAATGATGGTGTTTCTTTTTTCTAAATTTCTCTGTGGTGATATGCGTGTATGATCTCTGGTCCCTGATGCTTCATGTGAATGCCCTATTCATAGACTTTTCTGATAAAATCTGAATTGAAAGCTATTAATGTTCCCAATTGCAATTGTCTGATTGTGTTTATGAAAAGCAAATGAATTGTGATATGGTTTCCCTTTTCGAAAGAACACGTTTGGATTATTTTGGGAAGAATTCAAAATTGTTCTGAACATGTTTGATACCAATTATGTACGACAAGTGCTTTTGATTCCTTTCCCTGTTTTTATCTGAACATGTTTGGTACATTTTGGGAAGTATTGAACTGGTTTTGATGATCCATGACTGTATATTTTTTGGAAAGGTCTTGGCAGTTAATGCCTATGAATTGTGATGTCTGCTACTTCCAATTTTGTTTCCACATGTTTTGCGGATCGTTTGGACAACACATGAAAGTCATAAGCGTTGATTTTTGATATGCCAGGAAAACTATACCAAGTTGGAGAGCCAAGCTTCACTTCTAGCACTCTTTTCAGTGGTCTTGGTGTCTACTTTGCTAGAGATGGTGATGTGAAGTCCAGCATTACGAAGGATTTGTTCAAATAACTTGACAAATACTTTATGTTTCCAAGTGGCTACTGCAGGTGAAAATAAACATCCTCTTTTCCTTTTCTGTATGTGGCTTGTCTGAACATCAGCCGGTTGGAGAGTTGGTGAGTACTGCTGCTGCAATTTCTTAGTTCAAGATTTGGATGATGTGGAAAAAAAATGGTATGGCCCTTTTTTAGCAACTTGTCTGTGTGGAGCCTGGAAGGTTCGAGGTGATTTGGTGATCCAATCTTCCTTCTCCTTTAGGTTTCTGATTTGGGATTGCTTGGTAGTTTTACTTGTATCTATTTGAACAAAACTCATGTCTTCCATCAATCTACTTAAGTAATACATAGCTAGGCTATGAACTTTAGAAAATTTTTTGATTTTTTCTGTTATGGGAATATTAGGAAATGGTTAAGGCAGTCCAGGTTATGAAATGAATTGAATCTTATTCATCTTGTCGTGGCTTTGGTAAACTGATAATGTACTGTTGGCTTGATTTCTATTGATTTTGTGGTGTTCTTATTTTGGTGAACTGGTGTGACTGATTTGTTCGGACTGTTTTGGACAGGTTCGCGACAGATTTTGTGCCATTGGACGAGTCATGAAGTTTGGTTCAATCTTGTGCCGGACAAATGATAGTCGGAAGTACCTCATGGCTTTGCACTTGGCTGGAACGTTGTGGGTGTGGTGTAGAGAGTTTGACGGTTTGATGGTAATAGCAATTTCAATCAAAGGACACTCAGTCTTATGCCTGTTCTGTCTGCAATTCTTCTTAAGTTCTCCAATTCTGTTATTGAGGAACACACCTTGTACTCACGAGCAGTTATAGAAAGCCTTTTTGTGACTTTACCGCGAGAATATCCAAGGTTCTCACTCTCCAAATTCTTCAGCTGAACAAAGCTTCCAAGTTCAAAAAACATCTCCTGTAAGTATAGTATGGTTCGTTTGAACTCTAACCCTTGCTTCTTTGGTAAATTGTTTTGACAATAGCATAAATTTATTTCCAATCTTTTGCGTTGTGAAAAGGTTTGTGTGTTCAACGAAATAAAGCTCCATACGACATGGAAAGCATGGGGTCTATTTCCTGAAGTTTGGCTTTGTTGTAATTGGTATCACTTGTGTGTGGCTTAAGGTTGAATTTGAGAAAATACATGTGGTTTACAGAGAAGTTTTGGAAGAGCTTGATACGACCCCTGCCTTGAGAAAATTAATCACCGTCATTGCATTTCTTTATGGATTCAAACGTAATAGTGTACATACGCTTCGACTTGTAATTGTCATTACTAATAGGATTGTGTGAGCCTATTACCACTATATGGTTTGGAAACGTATTAAGTTTATGTCTAACTAAAAAAGCTTTCACTTTCTAACTATTGGCTTCTCAGCATTCTCATGAACAAATGAACGTGTACTTTTGTTTTCATCCATAAGTAACTTATTCAGTATTGCTCCCATTTACCTTGTACAAGTTCAACAAGTCTCACGCCACTTTTAGATGGTGGCACTTCATCAGGTAGCGAGACAAACCATCTCCTATCACCATTAGGTAGTTCCTTTGGAAATGTTACATATAAGTCATCAGAAGGGCGGTTTAAACTCCACCTCATCACCTTGAACCTTCGAGAGAAATTAAGATGATGGCTTGGATGAACTTTGCAACCACGAACAACTTCCGTATATTTTTAACCTTTTGGAACAATACATTGTAACTCCACTTGAGATAACATGAATCATGAACCAAATTAACTTAAAACCACAAAGTCTTCAAAACCCAATGAGAGATTAATCTTGATATCAATGTTCCGTCGCCCAAAATAACTTGCAACGACATTTTGAATCAACGGAGATACAACTCGAATTTTGACTTTAATGAGATAGGAACATAGGATCCATCCATGATATTTGAAGTCTTGATCCAAGTGTGGCCTTGAAATATGACCTGAGGCATAGCTGACATTTGCTTGAGATATATTTTATGATCATCTTGAGAACAAATTGGCCACCTTACAGTATCTTGAGATCACGAGTAGTTCTTGAAACCTCATGTGATTTAAATCTTTAGAAAAGATGTCATCATACACTTTAGGCCACGAATCATGTCACAATTGCTTGACTCTAAGCATGAGGGGGCATTCTTCCTCTATCTCCACAGGCATTTGACACAACTTGCAAGGAACTATAATCTCAAAGAGCGTACACACGTCCTCCATGACTTTGAATTCTTCTGCGGCAAACCTAACTTAGCAAATGAAAACAAACAAAGACCTAGATAAAGCGGTTAGTTATGCACGAATGATTAACCTAGGATGTTATGCAAAAGGGCAAAGCGGGGATCTTAGGGTCAAAAATTAGGGTGTGACAGATGCCCCTATTTAAGTTTCTCCTATTCGGAGATATGGAGATCGAAATCTCCGTCTCGAAGAGAAAGGAGGGACTTAAATACAAACATGCACAATTTTTGGCCCTAAGATGCCACCGGATGCACATGCTATGGTAGGAAATGATGTGATATGCAAGACAAAGATCCTAAGAGGAATAAGGTAACAGGGGATAACTGCGGTTGAAACAATGGAAAAGAAAGACCCGACAAGGAACGACTTAGCAAAGAAAGACTCCACGAGGAAAGATTTAACTCCACTGGGGGAAAGAGACTCAACTGACAATCACAAGGTATCTTAAGCAAGGTGATGAACTTGCGATGAAATCTTCTAACAAAATCTACTTGAGGATCCCGCTTTAGTGGTCGACCAGAGGAATATTCGAAAGATATCAACTGGAGGAGTCTATTGTTGAGACTTAGAACCTTCCTGAGAATACCTTCTTCGATGGTTTTATTGAAAAAGGGTGTCCATTGTCAAAGCATTGATGAATCTGCTGAGAAAAGAAATGACTGTCTGTCAAAGTTTAAAATTAACCAGGGAATATACTGCCGAGATCCTGGAAAGAAACGACTGTTCGTCGAAGTTTAAAGTTAACCAGGGAATCTACTGCTGAGATCCTGGAAAGAAGCGACTATCTGTCGAAGTTTGCTGGAGATCTATTGCCGAGAATAACCAAGCAAATAAAAATGAAATACCTTCTGCCGAGGTCTTCTGGAAATCTACTGCCGAGAATAACCAGGGAAATACCTACTGCCGAGGCCTTCTGGAAATCTACTGCCGAGAATAACCAAGCAAATAAAAATGAAATACCTTCTGCCGAGGTCTTCTGGAAATCTACCGCCGAGAATAACCAGGGAAATACCTACTGCCGAGGCCTTCTGGAAATCTACTGCCGAGAATAACCAGGGAAATACCTACTGCCGATGCCTTCTGGAAATCTACTGCCGAGAATAACTAGGGAAATACCTACTGCCGAGGCCTTCTGGAAATCTACTGCCGAGAATAACCAGGGAAATACCTACTGCCGAGGCCTTCTGGAAATCTACTGCCGAGAATAACCAGGGAAATACCTACTGCCGAGGTCTTCGATCAAGTATTCCACTTGAAAGGGTAGAAAATAAATAATTGCTGCGAGGTTGTCTGCCTCAAACACAAGTCTTGAAATAAACTGCTACGAGATTGTCTGCCTCGAACAAAGTCTTTAAATGAAAGCTACGAGGTTGTCTGCCTCGAGCAATGTCTTGAAATGAAGGCTACGAGGTTGTCTACCTCGAGCAAAGTCTTGAGTTCCTCCTAGAAAGGTGAATACTTGTTGGAAAGTAACTTCATAGGGGATTGGAATTTCACTGGAGATCTACAACTTCAGCGGGAATCCATAAATTTCTGGATATCTAGAAGTTTCACCGGGGATCTTCAAATGACATGCAGGTCGGCTGACTTGTAAAAATATGTCTTCTCAAATAAAGAGTAAGATCATTTGAATCTTCACCAAACTTCTCGAAGAAATGCCATTTGATAGAAGTAAATTGAATTGTGTGCTCACTGGGGAGAATACCACTGAGGAGTAATATTGTTGTAGTTGAAAATTCATTGAAGTAATAAAATTCTTGCAAAAAGGATTCTCAAATAAAGAGAAACACCTGGAAGGTCTTCAATAACTTTCTCTAGAGAATAAGCTGATAATCTTGACAACTTCACTGGGGATAGACAAACTGTCCTAGGGAGACTGCCATTTGTCATCCAGATAGAAAACTGTGCTCAAATAAAGAGCTACCACTCGTTGTCTAGATTTAAATCCCATAATACTGCTGGAGGAATAACTTTTGTCTTCCATAGAGATCTTTGAATAAATTCTTCTGGGGGGGATAGGGTGCAAAATAAATGCACGCTTAGTCCGGGTTCAACATCTCAGAGATATCCAAATTTTGTGATTGTTAGAGACCAAAGTTCGATCCAGGGAATAACTGGAGGGAAACGGTCAAACAAGGACTCCATCCATTGAGAATTGAACTCAACGGGTTTATCTTTATCCAAAAATGGAAAAGAAAACTAAAGCAACCATCTTCCACGAGGATCGAGCTCAGTGGGGAATTAGAAAGTATGTGCTTTTTCTGCCTAGGGCTGATGACTCTACTTGGAGGGAGCTGACAAAACCCAGTCACTTGGGGATAAACACAGCCAAAGTGAAAGAAAAAAAAAAGCAAAAAAAAAGTGCGATGCAAAAAAAAGCGCACATGCCATGAATCTACATGAAAGAATGCCATGCTATGCTTATGCTTATGCTGACAAAACAACAACAAGAAGAAAATAGGAGACAAAAACAAGCATCTCGATACGGATACTCGGCCAATATTTGCAAGGTAGAAGCATCACTGGGGATGAAAGGAAATCCATATACGGAAATAAGTCCCACTTCAGAGTTTCAAATCTCTCTGGGGAAAATAGAGCACTCCGCCTGGGGATGAACATCATCGCTTGGAATTGTCAAGATGAACCTTGTGATTCTGTTGAGGATGGGAAAGATTCACTGGGAACGAATCAAACTCATGACTAAAGAGGCTTCATAGGGATAAAATAAATATCCACTGCGAGCTGAAGTAGTCTAAATGAAAGTTGTAACTGTATAAAATAAATATCCACTTCATCAGGGAAACTTGGATCAATAGTTGTTGAAAATGTCGGAGATAAAACTTCGAGGGGATGAAGTAAACAGCCGTCTTCAGTGGAGAAGATTGAGATAGTGAGAAAATCCATTGAGGAGTGAGATAAACACTCACTTCGCTGGGGAAGGTTGAAGTTGTAAGAAAATCCACTGAGGGTTCGTAGGTTGCCAACTGGAGAAATCTTGCGTCAAATGTGCCATAACTTCTTGAAGTGAAGATTTACCGGGGAATAATCGTGACTACCTGAAGAAAAGACTTACTGGGGAGTCGTCACATTACTTGGGATAGAAACAAAGTAGTTCTGTTTTGGTGATCTGCGTGGTAGTCGCCATTTTGAACAACAGTTGTTGTGAACGAATGAAAAAGTAATCCTCACTTCTCAAAATGCCCCAGGGTACATGGTTTATGAGAAGAAGTCATCTGAAGAGGATTTTACAGAAAAATTGGCATCCAACTGTTCCAAAGTTTTAAAACTCTTGGAGAGATTTGCCAAATCTCGACGTAACTGGCTCGGATTAACTGTGTTCTGTACAACTAAATCTTCGAACATGGAGAGATTTATCAAATCTCGATGTAACTGCCCCAGATTGATGGTGTCTTTAGTCTTCAAGATTGGAGAGATTTATCAAATCTCGACTTAACTGTCCCTGATTGATGGGATTCTGAGTCTTCAAGATTGCCCCTGGGGTCAGACTGTGAAAGAAACAATTGGGCAACAGCTTGCCCCTTCTTATTAGAGTCTTCAGGTAGCTTTCCCCTGGATACTATCATCTCCTTGAAACAATACTAAATTTTAGCTCATCATTGCCACACGTATGTTAATTTCTATAACGTCAAGCAATGTTAGCAAGTAGAAAAATGTTAATTATGAAATTGCTAATGCAACACCATGTTTGTCTTGAAAATTTTATTGAAAGATTTTGGTGGTCGAATTATCAATTTTATAATGCCAACACAAATTTTGAGCATAGCTCATAGGAGTCAGGGAACAATATCTCAATGAGTATGCTTTTGAAATAAACCATGCTTCAACTAGGTCTTTTGAGGGTTGTAATATGGCTTGATTCACGGTTTAAGAAACAAAGGATATAAGGCTCAAAGTTTGTTTGTGCCCACCCAATCTCCGTGATATTTTACTCCTTTTTTTTTGTTAACTGAAAATTACCCTGCCCCAGGTTAAAATAAGGGTTTTTGATTTAGAGAAGAAAAATTCATACTTCAAAGGCTGAAAAGGGTTAACGAGGGTTTATCTCCTTATATCTTCGGTGTTTAGGATTTTGAAACAATGCCTTATATCACTAGCAGAGTTTTATTCAAAAGCATACCACGAGAGATCTGGCGTTTGATTTCATCATCCTCCATTCAATTCTCTGCCGAGGCAAGAGATTGGGCAGCATTGGCATTATAAAATAGAAAAAGCATTTTAAAATGAGTGAAACGAATGGGTTTCTTCAAGACAAACATTATTCATTGCATCAATTATTCCAAATAACAAGTTCTTACATGCAAAACATGCTTATAATCAAAGAAATAACAACAAATGCGAGCGAGTGAATAAACAGCTTAATGATCTTGAGAGTGAGCTCTAATCTTGATTCCACTGGCTTGGAAGGAACTTCTCGAGTTTTCACGTCCATCAGCACAAAGGTGTTCCATTCACAACTGGGCTTCCTCCCCTGAAGGTCAGCACTTCATCGTTGATCATTTCTTGGACCTTTCTTGGAAAACCTTACAATCTTCAATCGAATTGCCCCAACACTCCATCATGAAATTCACAACTGGCATTAGGATTGAACCAAGGAGGGCGAGATTTCATGGCTCTGGCTTTCTGGGTGCCATCGCTGAGTTTCGGGAAAAATACGACCACAATTGACTGTAAGTTATTGGGATTTGGTCAAACCAATGAGTCGTTTCTTCTGGACTACTCAGAGGTCTCTGTTGATCCTGACGCTGATTCTGGTGATCCACGTTCTGAATTCGTGGATTTTGACATTGATTCTGAGGGGTTAACCTTCGTCGTTTAGGCGGACGTCCCCGAGGTAGTGATTGCTGGCACTGAACAGGCGCTGCAAACCGACGTTTGTGATAAGGCACCGGAACTGGAGCTTGCAAAGTCTGAGGAGAATCCAAAATTGCATTAACTTTAACACTTCTTTCCCTTCGAGAATCACTAATAGATTCCTTTTCATCGGCTTGTCTATTTGAGACGTCTTTAATTTTCCCACTTTTGAATGCATTCTCGATGTTTACTCCGACTTCCACAATTTTAGAGAACTCTAATGGCACAACGCCTATCATTTTGACATAATAAGAGTCTGACAGTGTCTTTAGAAACATCTTGGACAGCTCCTTCTCTTAAAGTGGTGGCTGAACTTGGGCTGCCAATTCTTTCCACCGTTGTGGCTATTCCCTGAAGGACTCGTTGTCTTTCTTACTCATGCTCATCAATTGATCACTGTCTGGAGCCATGTCCACATTGTAATTATATTGCTTCATAAAAGCGTCAGCTAAGTCTTCCCAAGACTGAATATGGTTCCTTTCTAGCTTTATATACCACATCAAGGATACCCCGGATAAACTTTCTTGAAAGCAGTGAATCATCAGCTTGTCATTGTCGACATAAGTGGTCATCTTTCGACAAAACATCGTCAAATGGTACCTTGGT
The DNA here is from genome assembly GCA_022829125.1 of Lathyrus tuberosus. Taxonomy (NCBI): domain Eukaryota; kingdom Viridiplantae; phylum Streptophyta; class Magnoliopsida; order Fabales; family Fabaceae; genus Lathyrus; species Lathyrus tuberosus. Next base: position 4,871,474 of record JALAZF010000264.1, read on the forward strand.
CAACTAATACCCTTGTATACTTCGAAGGCAGGCATTTTGAACTTCGGGGGAAAAACCACGCCCGGAACTATACACAAGTCAGGAGCCTTAAGATCGGATGCATTAAGTTCTTTCAACATCTTCAATTGCTTTTGGAGGTCACAGAATCCTTTTTCAATTTCTCCCCATCTAGGATCATTCGCATTTGTCACATGACGGACGTTTTGAGAAATTGGCATATACCTTAGAAAATGGGAAGCTCTTTCATTAACTTGACCAACCAGGTTATCTTGCACAGGCTGCGGTCGAAAAGGAACATCCACTTGTGGAGCATTGTCGTCAATAGGAAAACCGTACATCGGGTTAGTCATCACTCTGAAGCTTGACATGGGATCCATATTTTGTGTTCTATCCATTATCCCCAGTAACTACTTCAAGTTTGAATGCCAGGAGATCAGCTGAGCGACAAGAAAATAAGAGATCGAATAAGCTGAGGTGGAGAAAAAACATATGCAAATGCAAATGATGCATATGATGCAACAAGATTCAGGGAACTCAGCTATTTATAATCATCAAGGAATATCAAAAGACTCATTTTTTTTAAAACGGTTACAACTATTAGTATTGGAATATTTATTACAAAATTGTTTACAACGCGTCGGTACACTTTTCAAGAGTCATGACAAAAAAAAAAAGCTAAATAAAAGCTAGTAATGATGGATCTAAGGAGACTCCTCCAACGGTTTTCTCTTGAGTCGCTTGAATTTTTCTTCCAATTGGGCTTCTTCCAAGATGAGTAGAGTGGAGTAGAGTAGAAAGAAGTCGAACTGAAAGTAGAGTAGCGAGAAGTCCCTTATCACTCTTCATATTCAACAAAGATAATAATTTCCCACATATACTCCTGAATCCTTCTTTGTCTGTCACCAAGATCTCCAGTCTCCTTAGATCGTCCAGATCATGACTCTTGTAAGTGTACTTCAACGTTTTTTTTTTTAAAGTCCATGATATCCCTATGATGTTCACAAACAAAGCTAAGTTCCATGAAACTTATGATATGATGCTAATGCAACACAAAGGCAAAGCACAAAACACAGAGCACACATAAGCAAACAAACAGACAAAAGTCCTAGGTTCAACGGAGCGTGAATGGAGTCAAGGTCTACCCATCCCATAAGGTAGTATGGTTTCAAATGTACCCGCCGAACGGGTTCTAAAAGTTCCCAGAGTCTACGACCCATCTTTCGGATATTATCGACTTCCCAAATCACTTGGTATTCAATAATATTCTCAAGAGGATCTCGTCCGAGTGTAGTATCGCGTGACAACTATTTGGAAATAGACTCCCGCATAGTCACCGCACTACATTCTAAAAGGCCAAGTGGGTTTAAAGGTGCTACGGTCCTCAGTCTTAAGGGTTCTTGGTCAAACTTAATACCGTTTTCACGAATGAACTCGTTCAAACAATATTAAGTTCAAAAGAACCTAAACTGAGCGATGATTTTCTCAATTCGACTTTTCAGGAATCGACTCCGTCAAAGTACCCTTGACCATATCATCTCCTATAATTATACTCATGTCCGGGTCTAGGACTCCTCACCACTCAAGAATCCCTCCAAACAGCAAAACAAATATATAACAGATAACATTAAAAGATCAAGTTAGGGGGAGCCCTCTTATGAGAGTCCCCAGTGAAGTCGCTATTTCTGTCGCGGTGAAAATTGGATACCATAGTTATTTGTTAACTAGGATCGCATATTTTTAATGTCACCACCGGTCTTTGATTTTATCCAAGGGAAGGGAGAAAAAACCGAATTCCCACAATGCAATGCAAATGCACTTAAGATTCTAAGTTCGAGGGTTGGTTATACCTAGGGAAGGTGTTAGCATCCTAGATATCTGTAGTACTCTACAAAAACCTCTTGATTCATTTTTATGTTATTTGTTATCTGTTTTGCTAAGGGTTTAACGGTAGGTAATTTATTATTTTTATTCCTAAGTGTGCTCGACAAGATATCGCATCTTGTGCCTACATATCCTGTCAGGAGGGAATTAGAGCACTTGTAGTTCCTTATTTAAGGATACTAAATGTTTTAAATGTTTAGGAGAGAAGATGAGTCATCATCTTAAGAAAACCACCACAGTTTTTGAAAATGTTTGTATTTTGTGGGGTATAGGATTGTATGTCCCTTCTTTGAGATGATTAACATCTAATTCTCTTGTGTGGAGAATTAGGTGGGCTAAAGTTTGATTTGAAAAATCAAAATTGTGGGGGGACTAACCTAAGAAATCTATCCTAAGTTGTCTAATAGTCTTATTTTAAGGGTATCGATTATGATGAAATGATATGCACCATGCACAATAATTTGATTATCATGCATGGGATTTTCCCTTGGATAATAATGCGATTAATTATATGAATTTTAGCGATGGTGCTAGCAAAGTGGTGCTAGTCTTGTGTCTAGTGACCAAAAGGTTGAATGCGACGCCTAAAGGCAATCGACTTACATGGGTAGAAAATGGGCTCGACGTTGGATCGAGAATTTTGATATTTTGAAAAGGTTTAAAGCAAGAACATAAATCAAATACATGATAAACAAGCAAGGCATACCAACAAAGCGTTCTCACACAAACCTATGACTAATCGCAACGAGAGATTTCTAAACGGGGACGATCTATTAAGAGAAGTTTTGATTCACTTTGAGAGAGATTAAATAAAAGGTTACTTTTATTTTAAGAATTATGTTAAAGATTATTATTAATTTGAAAAAAGTAAAAGGGTTTTTTTTAGTTATATTAGCAATTAATAAAGTTTAAAAAAAAAAGGTTTCATTGTTTTTTACTTCTTTTAAGATAAAAGTTAAATAAAAAAAGAATTAAAGAAAGAGTTTTTCTTAAAAAAAAAATTAATTTTAGTATTTTTTATAAATAAAAGTTTTCATTATTATTTTTTTTAGTTTTGGAGTTGTACTAAAGGCTAATAAAGTTTTTTTTTATTAATTGAAAGAATTTTTATTTTTAATACTTTAGTAAAAAGGTTTTTCAGTATTTTTAAAAGATTTATCTTTAAAATAAAATTTATAAAAAAAAGGTTTAAAAAAAAAGTTTTATTTTGTTATAAAATATATTATACTACATTTATTATAAAAGGCTTATTATTTATTTAAAAAGGGTTTTATTACTTTTAGAGAAAAGGTTATATTATATTTTAATTTTATTATTAAAAGTAAGTTTTATTTTTTAAAAAAGTCATTCTTATTATTATTTTAAAGATTTGTTTAAAAAGTTTTATTTTTATTTATAAAAAAAAGGGTTATTTGCTTTTATTAAAAGAAAAAAAAAACTAAGGACAGAAAGGTTACGTGCACGCTGAGGGAGAGAGTCCATTGTGGACCCTCAAATCATGACTGTTTGACCTAATCACACTATAATCTAACGTTCAAAATGTGAGGGTGTAAGATAGTGTAGTGTGTGCGTGTGTACATGATCATTTGTGAAATCAAAAGAAAAAGATAAAATGATGGAAACACTCTCTCCTCTCTCTCCGACTCTCTCGTCTCTCAATTGTCTTTCTCTGTTCATCAATGGGTTTTCAAAACCCTAAAAATCAGACTCGCCACCACCCTCTCAATCGTCTCCTCCACTCGCGCCCTAAATCAACAACAATAAAACAAATAAAACCCTAACCCCACGATTCCCGACCCCAATCCACTAATTGAGATGATTACAATATACAACAATTTTAAAAGCATGAAAAGGGAGAAGAAAGCTGTTGGTGGCTGAAGATGAAAGCGAGATCGAGGTTCAAGTTCTCCAAAGATAAGTCTCTCACTTCCTTCTTTTTGTTTGTGTTTTCGCTGATTTGTCGTGCTTTCCTCTTTGTGTATCGTCGTTATATGCGTGTATGTGTTGATAAATTCGTGTGAGATTTGTGAATTGTCCTCCTTTATCTTGCTTTTTCTGCTTCTGTTGATTTACTTCGTTGACCTGCGTGACGAGTGTGAGCTCCTTTTGTTTCAGGGTTTGCAAAGGGAGAGTGGAAGACAAACGGCGGAGATACGTCCTCAGTGTCCCCGGCTTCAAAAGATAAGCTACACTAAACTTTTTATACTTCCAAATTTTGCCTCGTTCCTCTGTGTATGTGTGGATGTTCTGATCTTTTGGTTTTGATTGGTTTGTTGTGCCCTATATGAATGATGGTGTGTCTTTTTTCTAAATTTCTCTGTGGTGATATGCGTGTATGATCTCTGGTCCCTGATGCTTCATATGAATGTCCTATTTATAGACTTTACTGATAAAATCTGAATTGAAAGCTATTAATGTTCCCAATTGCAATTGTCTGATTGTGTTTATGAAAAGCAAATGAATTGTGATATGGTTTCCCTTTTCGAAAGAACACGTTTGGATTATTTTGGGAAGAATTCAAAATTGTTCTGAACATGTTTGATATCAATTATGTACGATAACTGCTTTTGATTCCTTTCCCTTTTTTATCTCAACATGTTTGGTACATTTTGGAAAGTATTGAACTGGTTTTGATGATCCATGACTGTATAATTTTTGGAAAGGTCTTGGCAGTTAATGCCTATGAATTGTGATGTCTGCTACTTCCAATTTTGTTTCCACATGTTTTGCGGATCATTTGGACAACACATGAAAGTCATAAGCATTGATTTTTGATATGCCAGGAAAAACTATACCAAGTTGGAGAGCCAAGCTTCACTTCTAGCACTCTTTTCAGTGGCCTTGGTGTCTACTTTGCTAGAGATGGTGATGTGAAGTCCAGCATTATGAAGGATTTGTTCAAATAACTCGACAAATACTTTATGGTTCCAAGTGGCTACTGCAGGTGAAAATAAACATCCTCTTTTCCTTTTCTGTATGTGGCTTGTCTGAACATCAGCCGCTTGGAGAGTTGGTGAGTACTGCTGCTGCAATTTCTTAGTTCAAGATTTGGATGATGTGGAAAAAAAATGGTATGGCCCTTTTTTAGCAACTTGTCTGTGTGGAGCCTGGAAGGTTCGAGGTGATTTGGTGATCTAATCTTCCTTCTCCTTTAGGTTTCTGATTTGGGATTGCTTGGTAGTTTTACTTGTATCCATTTGAACAAAACTCATGTCTTCCATCAAACTACTTAAGTAATACATAGCTAGGCTATGAACTTTAGAAAATTGTTTGATTTTTTCTGTTATGGGAATATTAGGAAATGGTTAAGGCAGTCCAGGTTATGAAATGAATTGAATCTTATTCATCCTGTCGTGGCTTTGGCAAACTGATAATGTACTGTTGGCTTGATTTCTATTGATTTTGTGGTGTTCTTATTTTGGTGAACCGGTGTGACTAATTTGTTCGGACTGTTTTGGACAGGTTCGCGGCAGATTTCGTGCCATTGGACAAGTCATGAAGTTTGGTTCAATCTTGTGCCGGACAAATGATAGCCGGAAGTACCTCACGGCTTTGCACTTGGATGGAACGTTGTGGGTGTGGTGTGGAGAGTTTGACGGTTTGACGGTAATAACAATTTCAATCAAAGGACCTCAGTCTTGTGCCTGTTCTGTCTGCAATTCTTCTTAAGTTCTCCAATTCTGTTATTGAGGAACACACCTTGTACTCACGAGCAGTTATGGAAAGCCTTTTCGTGACTTTACTGCGAGAATATCCAAGGTTCTCACTCTCCAAATTCTTCAGCTAAACAAAGCTTCCAAGTTCAAAAAACATCTCCTGTAAGTATAGTATGGTTCCTTTGAACTCTAACCCTTGCTTCTTTGGTAAATTGTTTTGACAATAGCATAAATTGATTCCAATCTTTTGCGTTGTGGACAGGTTTGTGTGTTCGACGTAATAAAGCTCCATACGACACGGAAAGCATGGGGTCTATTTCCTGAAGTTCGGCTTTGTTGTAATTGGTATCACTTGTGTGTGGCTTAAGATTGAATTTGAGAAAATACATGTGGTTTACGGAGAAGTTTTGGAAGAGCTTGATACGACCCCTGCCTTGAGAAAATTAATCACCGTCATTGCATTTCTTTATGGATTCAAACATAATAGTGTACATGCAATAGTGTACATACGCTTCGACTTGTAATTGTCATTACTAATAGGATTATGTGAGCCTATTACCACTATATGGTTTGGAAACGTATTAAGTTTATGTCTAACTAAAAAAGCTTTCACTTTCTAACTATTGGCTTCTCAGCATTCTCATGAACAAATGAACGTGTACTTTTGTTTTCATCCATAAGTAACTTATTCAGTATTGCTCCCATTTACCTTGAACAAGTTCAACAAGTCTCACGCCACTTTTAGAGGGTGGCACTTCATCAGGTAGCGAGACAAACCATCTCCTATCACCATTAGGTAGTTCCTTTGGAAATGTTACATATAAGTCATCAGAAGGGCGGTTTAAACTCCACCTCATCACCTTGAACCTTCGTGAGAAATTAAGATGATGGCTTGGATGAACTTTGCAACCACGAACAACTTCCGGATATATTTAACCTTTTGGAACAATACATTGTAACTCCACTTGAGATAACATGAATCATGAACCGAATTAACTTAAAACCACAAAGTCTTCAAAACCCAATGAGAGATTAATCTTGATATCAATGTTCTGTCACCCAAAACAACTTGCAACGACATTTTGAATCAACGGAGATACAACTCGAATTTTGACTTTAATGAGATAGGAACACAGGATCCATCCATGATATTTGAAGTCTTGATCCAAGTGTGGCCTTGAAATATGACCTGAGGCATAGCTGACATTTGCTTGAGATATTTCTTATGATCATCTTGAGAACAAATTGGCCACCTTACAGTATCTTGAGATCACGAGTAGTTCTTGAAACCTCATGTGATTTAAATCTTTAGAAAAGATGTCATCATACACTTTAGGCCACGAATCATGTCACAATTGCTTGACTCTAAGCATGAGGGGGCATTCTTCCTCCATCTCCACAGGCATTTGACACAACTTGCAAGGAACTATAATCTCAAAGAGCGTACACACGGCCTCCATGACTTTGAATTCTTCTGCGGCAAACCTAACTTCGCAAATGAAAACAAACAAAGACCTAGATAAAGCGGTTAGTTATGCACGAATGATTGACCTAGGATGTTATGCAAAAGGGCAAAGCGGGGATCTTAGGGTCAAAAATTAGGGTGTGACAGCAGACACCAGACCTTTGTGGGGAGAAAACACCACAGCAAACAAACAAGCTGGGGAGCAAAGAGAAAAGACTCCACTGGGGGAAAACAAAGGAGGGAAAGCACATCCCAACAAGGGAGAAAACGAATCTCCACTGGGGAAGAGCAAGGAGTAGGATTCCAACTGAGGGAGAATTACTAACACCAGAAATAAAGGTGGGATAACACCGTCCCAACATGGAGAGAAAAATCTCCGCTGGGGAACAGATCATCTAATATCAGACATCCGGTAATAGCATGATCGAAAGGAAAGATTTCCAACTACCAAGAAAATGATAGCTACAACATGGCAGTCAATAAAAGGATACGAGAAAAATTACCTACTACCAACAAAGGGCAGGACGACAAAGGCAACGATCTCATAAAGAGGATAAGGTTACCAGCTATTAACCAAGTGACAACTATAACGAGGCAACCAAATCGGGCTATATTACCTACCACCAACAAAGGGCAGGACGACAAAGGTAAGAAGCCAACTAAAAAAAGAATACCAACCATCAACCAAGTGACAGTTACAACAAAGTAAACAGCCAAGGGTATGAGAAAGATTACCTACTACCAACAAAAGGGTAGGACGACAAAGGTAATAACCTCAAAAGGGGTCGAGAAGTATCACCTACTACCAACACAGGGCAGGACGACAAAGGTAATAAACTCGAACAAAGAAGGGAGAGATTACCAACTATCAAACGAGTGATAGCTACAACAAGGTAATCAAACCGGCTATATTACCTACTACCAACACAGGGCAGGACGACAAAGGTAATAAACCGGCTATATCACCTACTACCAACAAAGGGCAGGACGACAAAGGTGATAAGCCAAAAGAAAGATTACCAACTATCAACCAAGTGATAGTTACGACGAGGTAATCAACCAAGGGTGTGAGAAAAATTACCTACTACCAACAAAAGGGTAGGACAACAAAGGTAATAAATCTCAAAAAAAGGATCGAGAAGTATCACCTACTACCAACACAGGCCAGGACAACAAAGGTGATAAACTCGAACAAAGAAGGGAGAGATTGCCAACTATCAAACGAGTGATAGCTACGAAGAGGTAACCAAACCGGGCTATATTACCTACTACCAACACAGGGCAGGACGACAAAGGTAATAAGCCAGCTATATCACCTACTACCAACAAAACGGGTAGGACGACAAAGGTGATAAGCCCAAAGCAAGGGACCAAAATTCAATCCGAGAATAAACCAGAGAGAAACGGTCAAACAAGACTCATCCCGATGAGGAAATATCTCAACTGGGGATTAATTCCATCCCGAAAAATGAACTGGGGAGGAAGATTGAAACAAATATCTTCCACGAGGAATAAACTCAGTGGGAAATTAACAAAGATAGGCATTTTCTGCTTACGGGTCGACACTCTAATGGAGAGAGGACACACATGCTCTGCGGGGATAACAACACCAGAAAGCAAGGAAACACCAACACAAATGCAAAATGCATAATGCAACAGCAACATGCTATGCACAACCAATGAATGCGCATGCAATGCTTATGAGTATGAATATGCTGACAAAACGGACATAAAGGCAAATAGAGGGTGAACAAACATCACAACACCACTGAATACTCGACTAATCTCAACAAGATGGAGATATCATCAGCAGCTCTGGTAGGGATTCATCTGATGGAATCATTAACGATCCATGAAGAGGATAATAACATAAACTCTGCTTTGGGGATGGAAGGAAAGCTGTTGGGGAAACACAACAACCCAAACTTTCTGATTCTTCATGGGGATAAAAAAGATTCACAGAAACTTCCATTTCAGAAGGATGAAGAGATCTGCATGCGGAACAAAAAAAAAATGCATCCGCTGAGGGCAGTAGACACATAAACGTCTACGCAAAATCCACCGGGAATACAAGGCAGATCTGCTTGAGATACAAGAGAAAAGCTCTCTGAGGATTAACCACTTCTGAGCAAAACAGCCTGGACTTGTTGAGGAAAATAGGAACAAGGTCAAACTCTGGGGGATTTTAGATCAATACTCATCATAAATGAGAGAAAACCCAACAGGTGACTAGTATGTCAATATTCCTCAAATAGAGATATTATCGGCAACTTCATTGGGGAACACCCGAAATAGTGATGCACAATCTTCTCTGGAAACAAACAAATCTGGAGAGAAATACGTCTTGGACTTGCCGGGGAAGATAACGCTGCTCTGCGCCTGGGAATATGCCAAGCAACAACAACACACCTAGAAGGTCAAACTCTGATGGAAATTCTTCGTATGATTCACACCAGGGGACAGCAAAAATGAATCTCCATATGAAGACTACCATCAAGGAGAGGTGGACTGTCAAAACCACTCGACTACCTGACCATATCATAGTCAGCTGGAGAAGGTTCGGATCAAAACCTAGCTGGGGAAAAACCAAACACCATTGACCCTTATGAATTCAACACATCATAACACAACTTTGAAGGAACCTATCATCAACAAACTTTACTGGGGAAATATCGACAAACTCTATTGGGGAGTTGTCAATAAATTCTGCCAAAGGAGCGAGAACGAACCCTGCTGAGGAAAACATTGATCCTACCATTCTTGGGATAACCGTTGATGTTCCTTTTTGCATTCATAAATTAAAGGAAAATGTTTTTATAATTTTCAAAAATTTAAATCAATTATTTACATTTTGTTTCAAAAATCATCATCAGCAATAAATGAAATTCTGCAAACAGAAACAAAATAAGAATTGCAAACAAAGGGACAAAGGCCCAAATTTATTAATAGAATGGAAGTCCGCAAATGGCGTAACTCCATAGATCATTACAAAGCTTGAAAAATGGTAAATACATGGACAGGGTTATATTGAAATACAATGACCACTATTCTCCCTAACAACTTTGAATTCCAATGTGCTCAAAACTTCAGTTGAGGATGATTGAAGTAGAATCCTTGATGGACAATGTTGCTTTCAACGATCAAGACTGGCCAGATGCAGTTACTTGCCATAATCCCTTACTTTTGCATAGATTGCCCTTTCGGGTTTTCAATCTACCGGGATGATTATTTTTGTTTTTGTCTCTAATTTTTGCCTGGACCGCCCTTTCGGGTTTTCAGCCCACCGAAACGCTCATTTTTGCCTAAGCCGCCCTTTTGGGTTTTCAACTTAGTGAGCTGTTCTTTTATTTTTTTAGGCGAAGTATTTCTTGACTGCATCGGTATTCACAGGACGAGTGAACTCTTCACCATCCATAGTTGTAAGAAGTAATGCACCGCAAGAGATGGCTCTCTTAACAACATACGGGCCTTCATAATTTGGAGTCCACTTGCCCCTAGAATCATTGGTAGAAGTCGAGATCTTTTTGAGCACAAGGTCTCCTTCTCTGAACACACGAGGTCGAACCTTCTTATCAAAAGCTTTCTTCATTCTCTGTTGATACAATTGGCCATGACACAAGGCCGTCATTCTTTTCTCTTCAATCAAATTCAACTGGTCATATCTGTTTTGGCACCATTCAGCCTCAGACAATTCAACTTCCATCAAAACTCTCATAGAAGGGATTTCAACTTCCACCGGGAGCACTGCTTCCATACCATAAACAAGCGAGAAAGGGGTTGCCCTTGTTGAAGTGCGGACGGACGTACGATACCCATGCAAAGCAAAAGGGAGTATCTCATGCCAGTCCTTATAAGTAACAACCATCTTCTGAACAATCTTCTTGATATTCTTATTAGCAGCTTCAACAGCCTCATTCATCTTAGGTCTGTAAGGAGAAGAATTATGATGCTTAATATTGAACTCATCGCATAATTCCTTCATCATCTTGTTATTTAGGTTCGACCCATTATCAGTGATAATCTTGCTCGGAACACCATACCGACAAATGATTTGGTTCTTGACAAACTGGACCACTACTTGCTTGGTCACATTGGCATATGATGCCGCTTCAACCCACTTGGTAAAATAGTCAATAGCCACTAATATGAAATGGTGTCCATTCGACGCTTTAGGCTCAATCATTCCAATCATATCAATGCCCCACATGGAGAACGACCATGGAGAAGAGATAACATTGAGAGGAGTTGGAGGCACATGAATTTTGTCAGCATATACCTGGCACTTATGGCACTTCTTCACAAATTTGCAACAGTCAGATTCCATTTTCAGCCAATAGTAACCTACCCTTAACATTTTCTTAGCCATTGCATACCCATTGACATGGGTACCAAAAGATCCTTCATGAATTTCTTTCATCAACATGTCTGCTTCATGTCTATCCACGCATCTGAGCAAGACCATGTCATAATTTCTTTTATACAACACATCATCATTCAAGAAGAAACTACCAGCCAATCTTCTCAAAGTCTTCTTATCTTTCTTGGATGCCCCAAGCGGGTACTCTTGATTTTGAAGAAAGCATTTAATATCATAATACCACGGTTTATCATCAACAACCTCTTCAACCACAAATACATGAGCTGGCCTATCAAGCCGCATAACATCGATTTTGGGCACATCATTCTGCCTATCCACCACAATCATGGAGGATATAGTGGCTAAAGCATCCGCCATTCCATTTGCTGCTCTGGGTACATGGTGAAACTCAACCTTGTTGAAGAAAGTTAACAACCTTCTTGTATAATCTTGATAAGGAATCAAATCAGGTTGACGTGTCTCCCATTCTCCTTTAATCTGATTAATCACTAGGGCTGAATCTCCGTATACATCAAGAATCTTGATTCTTAAATCAATAGCTTCTTCCAAGCCCATAGTACATGCTTCATATTCAGCCGCATTATTTGTGCAAGTGAACATCAACCTTGCAGTGAAAGGAATATGAGAACCATGAGGAGTAATAATTATTTTCCCAATACCATTGCCATACTCATTAACAGCTCCGTTAAAAACCAAACCCCAACGGGATCCAGGCTCAGGCCCTTCATCAGGTAAAGGTTCTTCACAATCTTTAACCTTTAGATACATCACATCCTCATCAGGAAAAGCAAACCTGATAGGTTGATAATCATCAATTGGCTGGTATGCCAAATGGTCAGCCAAAACACTTCCTTTTATCGATTTTTGAGTTCGGTACTCGATATCATATTCTGACAACAACATTTGCCAACGAGCAATCCTCCCAGTTAGAGCAGGCTTTTCAAAGATATACTTGATTGGATCCATTTTGGATATCAACCAAGTTGTATGATTCAACATATACTGGTGGAGGCGCTTGGCAGCTCAAGCTAAAGCACAACATGTCTTTTCAAGCATTGAGTACCGAGACTCATAATCCGTGAACTTCTTGCTCAAATAATAAATGGTAAACTCTTTTCGACCAGATTCATCTTGTTGACCAAGAACACAGCCCGTAGACTCTTCCAGCATAGTCAAATACATGATCAAAGGTCTTCCTTCCACGGGAGGAGACAAAATTGGAGGTTCAAGCAGATACTCTTTAATTCTTTCAAAAGCTTTCTGACAATCCTCTGTCCAGACACAACCCTGATCTTTGCAAAGAAGCTTGAAGATCGGCGCACATGTGGCAGTCATATTGGATATAAATCGGGAGATATAATTCAAACTTCCCAAGAATACTCTTACGTGTTTCTCTGTTTTGGGCGCAGGCATTTCCTGAATGGCTTTAACTTTACCAGGATCAACTTCAATGCCTTTTTGGCTGACAATAAAGCAACGGAGCTTAAACTTTCTCAAACGCTGAAACAACTTCAATAGGTACTCAATATGATCTTCTTCAGTCTTCGACTTACAAATCATATCATCCACATAGACCTCAATTTCTTTATGCATCATATCATGGAACAAAGTAGTCATAGCTCTCTGGTACGTTGCACCAGCATTTTTCAAACCGAAGGGCATCACTCTATAACAGAATGTTCCCCAGGGTGTAATGAATGTTGTTTTTTCCATATCCTCGGGTGCCATCTTTATCTGATTATAACCGGAAAATCCATCCATAAAAGAGAAGATACTGAATTTAGCAGTATTATCTACCAGCATATCAATGTGTGGCAATGGAAACTCATCCTTCGGACTCGCTTTATTCAAATCTCTATAGTCAACGCACATTCGGACTTTTCCGTCTTTCTTTGGAACAGGCACAATATTGGCCACCCATTGAGGATATTCAAAAGTCACAAGAAAACCAGCATCAGTCTACTTTTAAACCTCCTCTTTGATCTTCACAGCCATGTCAGGATGAGTTCTTCTCAATTTCTGTTTTATAGGAGGACATTCAGGCTTCAATGGAAAATGGTGCTCCACAATATCAGTATCAAGACCAGGCATGTCTTGATAGGACCAAGCAAACACATCAACATATTCTCTAAGAAGCTCCACAATCCTCTTCTTAATATCTGACTGAAGCAGTGCCCCAATCTTGACTCCTTTCTTATCATCATCTGAACCCAAATTAACCAATTCCACTGGCTCTTCATGAGGCTGAATGGCTCTTTCCTCGTGCTCAAGCAACCGAGAAATTTCATCTGGAATCTCTTCAATATCTTTTTCTTCAGCTCCAAACACAGGGAACTCAAAGTTGGGAGAGGGCATAGGGCCATTGTTTTCAATGGGTTTAACAATCAATCTGCACAATGATTTATGTTTGATTTTAGAATATGAAAAGGAAGTGCAAGTATCATGCAGATAAAAGTGATCATCACATTATTATATTTTTGGTTTTTTTTATGTTACCATTTTTCAGAAATAAAGCAAAAAGGGAAAACATAATATGGATAAACAAAATAACATTTTATTGATGATGATAAAATTTGAAACAAAGCCCTCACAAATTCACTTTCACCTTGGGCAGAGTGAAAGGATTTTTGAAAGAAACAAAAAAAATTACTTTGAAATATGAACAATAGTGGGAACATCAACAGCTATCCAATTCTGGCAGACTTGTCCATATGTCACGAAGTTGGGAAGTTCTTCTTCTTCATCATCCTCAATGATGGCACTGACTTCATATTCAGGTTCCTTAAACTTCTTCCGAGGGGAATAAAAAGGCACATATGCATCCTCTGGGGACATATACCCGGGGTCTTCCAAATAAGGCTCCCAATCTTCAGCAGGAATGACATCATCTTCAGAACCAAACGGGATGTAGCCTACAGGGTCATCTTCAAGAATCGCAGCCGTAGAATGATCTTCACTAGGGCAATCTTAAACCATATTGACAGACGCCTTGCCATGATTAGGCAGCGAATTCGATTGGACATTAGGGTTGGAATCTTCGAAAGACAAAATACCACTCCTAGCCAACCTTTGAACTTCCATCTTCAATGGATAACAGTTCTCAGTATCATGTCCAGCTCCTCCCTGATGGAAAACACAACGAACTTCAGGCTTATACCACCATGGCAAATCTTTTGGAACAGCAGGTGGTGCACATGTTTGAACAAGATTCTTCTGAATTAAGCAAGGAAGCAAATCTGTATAGGTCATCGGATTCGGATCAAAATCCTTCTGAAAACGGCCCCGCTGATTGTTCTATTGATTAGAACGTTGTTACTGCACAAGAGCTACCTGAACAACAGGAGATGAACTGATAACAGGAGTGACAGATGCAACATGTTACTGACACTGGTTATTCTTACTGTAACTCTTTTTGCATCCTCCATGGGAAATAGCATGGGTCTCACCCTCTTTCTTCTTGGCGAATCCTCCACCATACTTCTTGGAATTACCAGCAGAATTACCATCTTTCGACAGACGTCCCTCACGGACACCTTCTTCTAATCTCATCCCCATATTAACCATCTCAGTGAAATCACTCGGGGCACTAGCAATCATACGCTATAATAGAAAGGACTCAGAGTTTTCAGAAAAATCTTAGTTATCTCTTTTTCTTCCAAAGGAGGATTAATCTGAGCAGCAATCTCGTGCCACCTTTGCGCGTATTCTTTGAATGTCTCCTTATCTTTCCGAGCATTGCCCGAAGCTGGTCACGATCAGGAGCCATATCCACATTATACTTATACTGTTTCACAAACGCGTCACCCAAGTCTTCAAAAGTGCGAATTCGAGTACTATCGAGTCCCATATACCATTTCAAAGCTGCACCAGACAGACTATCTTGAAAGTAGTGAATGAGAAGCTGATCATAATCCTTCTAAGCCGACATCTTATGAGCATACATAGTCAAATGACTCATCAGACAATAGTTACCCTTATACTTTTCAAAGTCAGGAACCTTGAACTTATGCGGGATCTTCACATTAGGAACCAAGCATAACTCATGAGCATTCTTTCCAAATAGTTCTTTACCTCTTAGAGCTTTGATCTCTTTCTGCATTTCAGCAAGCTGGTCTTGAATTTCTCCCATTCTATCATAAGCACCGGCATTTTCACTTAGAGCAGTATGGAAAATTTTCTCTTCACCAAAAGGAACAGTCTGAACCACAGGCGGTGGCACAGTCATCACAGGCTGGACAGTAGGAACAACTGGAACTTCAGGATGCGGTGGTGGTGGTTGATAACCCTTAGGAACAAAGTTATGAGGCATGCCCCAGGGGAAACCAGGAGGCATGGAGTATTGAGGAACACTAGCAGGCGCCACAAATATAGGCGTAGAGACAATCTCAGAAATGACTGTCCTTTGAACAAGAGTCGAAAGTGGAGGAGGAGGAGGCTGATTCTGAGTAGTAACCATTGCTTCCATCATAGCAGTGACAATCTCCAAACTATCCTTCAAATTTGTCACTTCCTCATGAAGCTCACGGTTCTCTTGTTGCAATTGATCCATCTTCTTCTTCAGATTAGCCCGAGTATTATACTGGTGCGACAACTTGGCTGAATGAAGACCAAGGGGAAACAATAAGACACCTGAAAAGGCAAGAAACAATGCAGAATGATGCTTGATATGCAAGATGCAAATGCAAAGTTTCAAGGAATTATAAGGTATATTGCAAACATTGTTATCTGAAATACCAAAATCTCATTCATTAATGATTGAAAAGATTACATCTTGGAAGTACAGATTCAAGAATCCTAAAACAATAGAGAATAAAGAAAACTAGATCCCTAGAGAATCCTATGAGAAGAAGCCCTAGCTCTATCTTCCAACTTCTTGATGTGGGCCTGCATCTGAGTCTTCTCAATCAGCAACTTATCGACGATCAACTTCCAAGGAGATTCTGAACTCTTTGGAATATCGGAAACTGGTTGAATGCGAGAGGAAAATAAATCCTCTTGCGCCTTTCTCTTCTTGTTGGCAACTTCACCTTCATTCTTCTTCTTGAAGTGCTCTTGAAGTCTTTAATTCTCTAATTCAACAATCTGATACTTGTTCTTCCAAGCATCTCTCTCTTGTTGCATCTCAGCCAAAGCAATCTGAAGCTTCTATGTGTCTTCCATAAAGTAGAGGATAGGCTTCTTAGCAGTTAGAGATAAAGGTTCCTGACGCGCATAAGGCATCTTTAAAGTAATAGCTCTATTCTTAACCCACTGGAGGTAGGTTTCGAAGAGATACAATTCGGATTTCCTAAACTTTCCTTTCCTTTTTTACGAATGTTGCACCAAGCTTCCACAATTTCTCTCTTGAGAGCAACCTGAGATTCTTCTTCCTTGAAAAAGAGACTGGCCAAATGAATGTTCTTCGGTACCTCTCGCAAAGGATATCCCAACTGACGACGAGCCAACACTGGAGTGTAGCTGATTCCTCCCTTTGTACCAAGAAGAGGTACGTTAGGAAAATCACCACAACTATCAATAATCATCGCTCCAGAAGGAACACGGCTACACCAATCAATATCAGAATGAGTGAGGGACATAATCGTCCGCGACCAATATAAACCATCCTTAAGATTCCAGAAAGCTGCAGAGTTCGGCAAGTGAGAAATAAACCACTTGTAAAGCAAAGGCGCACAACAGATAATCATCCCTTCACCATGGAAATTCCTGAGGTGAATAGAATGGTAAGCATCGGCAAGCAAAGTGGGAATTGGATTCCCAATCAAGAAGATCTGAATAGCGTTGATGTCGACAAAGTTCTCAACATTCGGGAAGAGGAACTGTCCATAAATAAGCAAGGCAAGAATAGCCTCAAAAGCGACTGTGTTCTTCACACTAGCAAAGTGATGAGCTCTATCCATCAAGAACTTAACGGGCAACCCAAGAATCTTTCCTTTGGTATCCATACGAGCCTTAATCTCAGAAACCTTCAAGTGAGTAGCCTTCGCAATAACATGATGCTCAGGAACGGGATCCAAACCAGAGAAAATCCAACCATAAACAGGCAAACCAAGCAGGAGAGAATACTCCTCTAGCATAGGTACCAACTGATAATCAGGAAAGGTGAAACAATGCAGCAAAGGGTCATAGAACTGAACCAAAGTAGCAAGCAATCCTTCAGCCATATCAACCTTCAAGAGAGATAAAAGCCTTCCATATCTGGACTGGAACTTCTTGGTATCAGCAACCAAAGATCCTAGCTCTCTCAAACCCTCTAATTTAGGACTCTTGAAAGTGTACTTCTTTGTACTTCTCCTTCCAAAATCCATAACAAAAGTTCCTACAATGTTTGCAATAACGCCTTTAAGTTCCTTGAAACCTTCCAAAAGAATGCTCATGAATGCATGAGTGCATGAATGCAACACCCACAAACAAGATCACACAAAAGCACACGAGTCAAGGTTCAAGTCACGAGCATGAAGCCGAGGGTAAGAACTAATCCCATAAAAGGTATGTACTACGGTTTTGTCTTCATTGTACCTGCAAAAAACAGCGGTTCTAACAGAGTGCCCAGGGTCCACAATCCACTATCAGACACACCAGCACACCGATTTGCTTAGAGGTTGGTAGTTATCCTCAAGAGAATCTAACCTGAGTGTAGCATCGCGTGATAGCTAAGTCAGATTTGCATCTTCATAGCTTCCGCGCTACGATCCTAAAAAGGCTAAGATGGGTTAAGGGTTACTACGGTTCCCAGTGTTATAGGCTTCTATGGAAAAAGTAATGCCTTCTCGATCGCTCAATCGGCATCAGTAATTCCAAAGAGGCAACCACCGAGTGGATAGATTCTCAAGTTCTTCTTTTTCAGGATTCAACTCCTTCAAAGTTCCCTTGACTATACTATCCTCCTATCTCAAAGTGCACTCTGGTCCGGGTATAGGACCTATCTCACACACAGAGGAACTCCCAAACAGAACAAACAAATAACAAGCAAATCAGACAAAAAGCAGTAAATAAATCAAAGTAGGCTAAACCCCTCAAGGGAGATAGACTCCCCAGCAGAGTCGCCACTTTTCTGTAGCGGTAAAAATCGTGAGTATAAGCTATTGATTAACTTAAGTCAAGGAAAACAGAGTCTCTGCCGCGCTTTTATTTATTCCACAAAGAAAAGGAAAAAAGAGCGAACAAAACCTAAAGAGTTCTAAAAGAACAAAGAGAAATGGGTAAGGGGGTTGGTTACGCAATGGGAAGGTGTTAGCACCCAAAATGTCTATAGTACTCTATAGGAGCCCTTTGAAATATATACCGCTTTTTGGTCTGAAAAAGGTTTGCTTGAAAGAAGATTGTGGAGATGAGAGGAGAATTATTTTTTAAGATTTTTTGTGTTTGGAGAGACTTATCACCTCATGCCTACGTACCCACGATGTGCAATGTAGGATCAAAACCTCGTAGTTCGTGGTACAAAGAACAAAATTTGTTTATTTTGGTTGATTTTAAGTGTAAAGACAAGTCGTCATTTCCAAGCGAATAATTCCGCTTAAAGAAATGAATCATGTCTAAACTTATTAAAAAGTTTTAAAAGAAAAAGGTTCACAAACCACAAAAAAAAGTTTGATGAGTTTTTGTATTTTTTATGTTTTTATGAAATGGTCAAAATATGGTTAATATTGATTGACATTTATTAGAGAAAACAAAGTTTAAAACTCACTTGACCAAAGTCAAGGTTTTATTATGAAAGCGGTTTCAAGTTTGGAAACAAGAAGGTTTTGAAAATTGAAGAAGGGGTGAGAAGAAGTGACTATCCTTGTGCATAAAAATAAAAGCTAAGGATAAGAAAGATCTAACCACATGGACAAGCTCCATAGCATAAGCATTTTTCCCTTTTTGATTTGGTCTTGATTCAAAACAAGTCTTCAAACGAGGACTCCAAGGATCCAAAATCCAAGGTTTTCCATTACAAACTCCCAAGCAATAGGTTAAGATCCTAACTCTAAGTCCAAAAGTCCATAATCAAGAGTATAGGTCCTCCAAAGCAAGGGATAGTGGCCATAGTCCAACAATTAAGAGCACAAGTCTTTTGATAGTTTAAACCTTTATTAATGTTTTTGAGTTCAAAGTGGACAAAAGGAAAACAAAGCACAAGATAATATGGTCCAAGTGGACAAAAGAAAAATGACATAAACATAAACATGATATGATAAATGGCATAAAGCATACAAATAAAGAGAGATAGGGAGCGAGAAGGAAAATTAAAGAAGTTAGAAATTAGTGGTTAGTAGCACAAGTCTCTAGTGCCATAAGCCTTCACCGATTATTCCATTTCGCTTTATGAACTATAGTGATTAAACGATGCACTTAGGCCAAGGTTAATGAACTTGACAGAAGATTGGTAAAACCAAAGCCTCTACAACACCAAGTTTCAAAGATTATGGACCTAATGCAAAAGATCAATCACCATTGGGTTGACGCGACCAATCAAGGTCCGGACCACGAAATTTCAAATTCCGAATTGGATAAAGAGGGACAAATGTTGCACTATGTTAAGAAATCGCCGAGTAATTTACGGATTAATTACCCTACAATGAGGCCGGTTAATAGCTCTTTGTGTTAATGCATGCTAGATGAACGATATGTAGATCGTCATCCGAAAGCAATACCGTACGAAAAGAAAATAGGTAACGATCTAGTCTTGATCAAGAATTCAACAAAGAAATTCTAAGATCCATAAGACTTTCATCGATCAAAAGAAAAGAGAAATAGATGAAGAGAAAGCCAAATTAAACCACACAATTATGTGATCTAAAGCTAAGAACAAAAGGAAAGGGAAGAAAATGGAAAAGGAACCAAAACAGTCCCAAAAACAAGCCAAAATATGCATTCTGTTTCGAAGTAACCGGTTACTCACCAGACGTTAACCGATTACTTAGTTCAAAATAAGCACAGTTTTTCAAAATTAACACAGAGTCACCGGTTACTCACCAGACGTTAACCGGTTACTCTGCACCAGAATGCAGAAAATTGTGCAAAATTAAGCATGGTCCACTTTCAAAACTTTTTACAAACACTTTGTGATTATGGAACTGAAATTGCACGAAATTTAAAGTAAAATCACAGCAAAATCCAGCAATCAAACACAATTACAAGATCCAAAGGATCAAGTAACAAAGATCTCCAAAGATCTACATTATGGAAGATGAAGATGAAGCTTCAACAATGGTGAGTGATGAATTACCACTTCAAATCTGAAAATTCCTTCAAATTCCTTCAAGATCTACACTCCAAAGCCTTGATCTACTATAATTGATGAACAAAAACAAGAATGGATGAAGGTTTAGCTCAAAGTGGAACAAGATTCAATGTGAATTCTTGTTAACTTTCAAAGGAAGAAATGTGAGCTTTGGTGAAAATTTGTGGTTGGGAATAGAATTTGCAAGAGGTTTGTTGGCTATCAAAAGCTTGTAGAATGAATGAAATGAAGGCTCTATTTATAGAGTTTAGGCTTGGAAATTTGGTGGTTTGGAATTAGGCTTGGATGATCAAAATTAGGATTGGAATTCAAATTTGGAGGGAAATCACAAAAGAGTGGTGATTAGTGATGGTACATGGTAGGGAATGATCAAAGTGATGTAGGGGAATTAAAATGAGGTGATCTAGAATATTCCAAATGTGATCAAGGGCTGAGATTGGTACCAATTGCTGAATTTGAATTTGCCACCATTTTTCAAATTTTCACGAGGGTAACCGATTACTCACCATAGGGTAACCGGTTACTTAGTGTAAATTTTGTAAAAAAAGCTTTTTTAGTACACTGCTGTGGTTCGGATCAATTCTTTTGCTCGTCAAAGAAGGCATGGAAATAAACACATGAACCTTGGAGTCTTTTGAATAATAATCAATTAAAACTTGGAAACTCTTGATCAGATAATTTTTGAATTAATTGCTGATCAACTTTGACTTTATTCAGGTGAAATCCATTCGAGCTGCGGGACTGGTTTTTTGGTATTTTAACCTGTTCTTCCCCTGAAAATGTTAGTGAAAGGAAACAAAATATTTTTTGGATTTTAATTAAAGGTTAGTAAACATAAACAATTGAACAATAAAACAACTAACAGACACACACAAACTCAAAGATCCCTCCAAGGCACAATCCTGTAGAAGAGGGAACCAATGTGTGATCTTGTTTGTGGTATGAATGCACATGAAAAGCAAAGAAACTTAGGGGCAAAAATTAGGGTATTACACTTATACTCAAGGAGAAGCCCATAAGAAAAACAGTGATCGCACCGTTGTTTTTGAAAATCGCATAAGGACTTATACAATGACTGAGGCCCAAATTGTTGTATTTACAAAAAGGATGGGTCTTACACTTTATTAGAGGCCCAAAAGTGTTTGATAAGTGAAGAAAAAATGGGGTTTACAACTCAAGGAGAGGCCCAGATAAAAAATTGTTTTTGAAAACGGCGATCGTGTCGAGATTTTTAAAACGTATCGGGACTTATACAAATGACCGAGGCCCAAATTTTTTTGTACAAAGGGGGGTTGGGTCTTACACTCTATTAGAGGCCCAAAAGTGTTTTGAAAAATCAATTGAATTTGAAAGATCAAGAGAAAAAAAATTTAAAATGTTTAAAAACAATTAAAGGAATTCTTTTCAAAAAAAGCAAAATATATTAAAAAATAATATCCTTTTTGATTTTTTAATGAAATAAAATATTTCAATATATTTGTGAATTTTGAAAAAAAGAATCATTCAAAAATGATTGAAATTGAAAGAGAAATTAATTTTTGAAGTTATTTAAGAAATTGTGAAAAAAAAAGTGATAAGAACAAGTGGTAAAAAATAGGATGACCCTCCCAAGGTTTGAACCCACACCCTTGGGGTGGAGGGTTTAAAACTTTACCAACTGAGCCAGGTGCGTTGGCCGATAGAGAATGGAAAGAGTGAATTATATATGAAACCTTCTTTTGAAAATGGTTCAAAAAGAATACCAAAAGGTCTGGGACGAGGGGGATTCGAACCCCAGACCTCTTGCTCGCTACACACACACAAATACTAGTTTTTCCACTAGGGCGCAATGCCAATTCAAACATATATTGGAAAGTGTATAATATATACTATGTTTGGTTCTAAAAAACCTGAAAATGGCGCCATGGCCATCTTCTTCCTTAGACCAACATCATATTTGCATGAAGCATGCTATCTCCCTTGTTTCTCAATCATTTTGGAAGATGTGAAAATGAAAATTGTTCGTTTTTTAACAAGGAACATGATGGCTTTATTCAATTATATTTAAATTAAGTGAATCAAGAGATAACATGTTATAATCAGATGAACCCTAAAAAATGCAAGAGTTATATGAAATCTTATACACGTATGATAAATAGCAATTGATTGAGGGAAAATGATCTATGAGCATCCAGAAACACATTGGTAACTTGAGAACATGTTTATGATGCATGCATTAATGAGTTCAGTTTTGAGGAAACTAAACTTGCAAGTGAGAATCGAATTCTCTTGTAGAGGTGTTACATATATGTTCTGATGATCTGGATAGCCTCCTTAGGTCTCAAGGACTGTGTTACAATGATTGGAATGGCTTGAATCCCTCTAAATTGAGTAGCTCGAATCCAACTGCAACTTGATCAAGTGAACTATGGAGATGATGATTTGGATGTTACATATGAGATTTAGAGGTTTAGATCACTTCTCTATGTTGTATATGAGGTGTGTGAAGCATTGGTTTGAGTTACATTGGTCTCCAACTCAAAACCCGATAGTGCTTTCTCAAGAAAATGGAGTTTTGTGTTTAAGAAGGAAATGAGAGAAAGCTATGTTGTAAGTTGCTTTGGTGTGTTTGTAAACATCAGAAGAGAGCTCTATTTATAGGTGAATAGATTTGTCAAGCATGAACAGTTGGAACTTGAAGGATAAGAACTGAATTCAATGGTCTTGGCTTGGCATAATTGCTTCTTACACAAGGTACAATAGCAGTCCCAAATAGCTCAGCTATGTATTGACTCAATCCACATTCTGCAGTCCTTTTAAATGTTGTTTTTTGGAGCAACTTGACTACAAGGGATAAGAATATTGAATATGCACTATTTCACATAATTGCTCTTTGAATTCAAGGCTTCCATGACAAAACTTCATCATTCTCATGAGATTTTCCTTGTCTATTTGGCACTGTCCTGCAGGTTTGTGTGGAGTCATTCTGATCACATTGAATTAGTTTGTCATAGTGATCATTGTATTTGACTCAAAAATCGTGGCTTGCAAGAAAACATCCAAACTATGATGAAAACAGTTGCAACAATGCCTCTTGTGGCAGCTATAACTCTTGGCTCAAGTTAAGTTGTTTCATGCCAAAGATCTCTTTGGATTGTTGGCAACATGTATGACAACTTTGATGTTTACATTTGAGATTGATTCTTCTTGTAACTAGGTGTAAAAGTCTCCCAAGTTTTGGTGTTTTACTTAAAATCTGTCTTGGACAGAATTTTGTCTAAGTGTTGGAAAAAGTGGTCATTTTCACTTTTTGTGATTTTGATCAATCCCTAACTCAAAATCCATGAGGATTTGGAATTTGATGTAGTTGACACTTTTGAAGTATGTCATGTGAACTTCCATTTGAGCTTTGGATGGAAGCAAATGACTTTGTGGTTTAGGAGTTATGCCCTTGCAAAGTTGGTACCAAATAACTTTAGTTCCATAACTTAGAAAATTTTAAGTTTTCTATGGTTGCCCCTTTTGCAAGAAACCTAACTTTTCTTAATTTTTATTGATGAATGATGATCAAAACCATACATTAACATTGTTTTTGACTTAGGGGAGCCATATTTATGAAAAATTCCAAAAAGTCAAACTTGATTTTGGACACAGTTGACTTTTTGTCAGATGAAATCCAAACTGTGTGATCCTCTATGCAATCAAGTGCTTGACCTAACTAAAACCTAATGGATGGATTACATAGGTGTTTTGGGGTGTCTTGAATCATGTCCCAAGATTTGGGAACATGTCTTGGTCAAAATTCAAAGATACAGTTGCCTTTTTTTCTTCAAAACCCTAATTGGGGTCCTGGTGAAATTGAAACTTGTGAATCAAGCTTCTTGGATCAATCCATTGTTGTAAATGGATCAATGTGGTGTAATTAGGGCCCTCAAATTATGTCTTGAGGTCTTGGCTCATGTCTTGCCTCAAAAGTCAACTTAGGGGTGAATTAGGTCATGAAACCCTAATTCCTGATTTTTTATGAATGCTTCCCCTGATGCTAAATTGACTTGATGAGTGGATCCATTAGGTCCCTTGGAGTATTTTGGATCATGTTTTGAAGTATTGGCTCATGCCCAGTGGAAAATTTTTATCTAGAGGCTATGGTCTACCAAAACCCTAATTTGGTGACATTGGCAATCTTCAGGCTTGATCCACTTGGAATGTTGCAACTTTGTGCTTGATTCTTGGTATGTGAGACCTCTTGATCCTTTATGGGTGTTTGACAGGCTAGATAAGTTGAAATCATGTCATTTCTTGATTGATCCTTTGTCTAAGTGCTCTGAGAGCGCTCAAAACCCTAATTCTTGGTTAAGGTGAATGCTCAACAATCTTTAGAGGATTGATGAGGCATCAAGGTACATCCATATTGTGGTAATGATCCTCACAATGATGGGAAATCTTGTGGTCAAAATTTGGGGTATGATACTTGGGCTTCGTTCAATTTATTCAACCTTGAAACAGATCAATAAAGAGGGGATTATTTCCCGTGAAACCTCTTCTTTAAACCCCTTTAACCCTGGAACAATTCAACAATGAAAGGATTATTTCTTGGTGAAACCTTTCTTGAACTCTTCATAGAATTGGAAAGTCTCAATCCCTAGCCTCCTTTTGGGCTTCATACAAGGACCCACAGGCTTCTTAGAAGCATCCCTATCCTCCTCTTGGACTTCATACAAGGACTCTCAGGCTTCCTAAAAGCATAGGATAAATCCTAGTAATCTTTATCAATACACCAGCCCCCAGGAGAGTCAAAACCTCTAAGGCATTCAAACTCATCCTTTAAGGCTCTTTTGATCCTCAACAAGGTTTGGCTTTCATCTTTAGAATCCCCAACCAGGGCCAGGTTACCATCAACAAATCCCCAAAAGAATCAAAGCCTTATGGAATCTAATAATTCAACTCTTTTCTAATCCCCAACAAGAGTTAGTTTCCCCTTTGATTCCTCAAAATAGTTTAGACCTTCTCTTGTATTTAAGATTCCTCAACAAAGAGTCAGTCTTCACTTAAATTCCCTCAGCCTCCTCTTAGGCTTCACATAATGATTTTTCCCAGCCAGCCTCAATCTTGGGCTTTGTACAATACTGATATAATACTCCCCCAGTTGAGTCAGTTTTCAACTTTTTTTTAGCTTCAACCTTGGGCTTTGATCAAGGCACAAAAATTTAATATCCCCACAAATAAGACTCTGAGTCCTCTCTGTAGGAGGATATTTCCTCTATACATCACATTTCAAAACAAACAATTAAAACCTTTTTTCCAGATAATTGATGTAAGTGGCAAACTTGTTGATTCAAAATCCTAGCTGGAGTCCCTCCTTTATCATGGCTAAAATTTCTCTTTCATCTAAGTGATGTAAGTGGCAAACCTCTGGATTCTACACATCCAAGTCAATGTTCCTCTCTAAGCATGAAAAGATTCATAAAGGAAAAAGTGGTATTGTTCTATACTGAGTTAAAGCTTTTTCCTTCATGACATTTAAATTCTCCTATAAAGGAAGATGTGGCATTGCTGGATTCCACACGTCCCAGCTAAAACAACTTCCCTTATAAATCAATTCTTCAATGTTTGTGATGAATAGGTGAGATATCTCCCTTTAGAGATGACAAATTCTCTCTCAGTCAAACTTTTAGCTTCAATCTTGGGCTTTGAACAAGACACAAATACTCTTTTAGCTTCAATCTTGGGCTTTAAACAAGACACCAAACAATTTCCTCCCATAAAATAGGAGGAACTACGAACGCTCTGATTTCCCTGGTCTTTTTACGGGAATACATAGGCATAAGATTGAAAAATCTTAGCGAGCACACTAATAAAAGATTTTAGGTCTAGCACCTTCCCAAAAATAATAGAAAACCCTAAAAACAACAAAAACATTCCCTCAACTTTCAGAAAGGAGAAACTTTCCCTATTCAACAGCAAATGGATTTAAGCAACCAAGCAATTCAATAGTAGAATTATATACAAATAAAGGTTCCTATAGATTACTATAGATACTCTGGGTGTTAACAGCTTCCCTTTGTATAACCAACCCCCGATCCTCGATCTCTTCGCATTTGTAAAGGAAAACATTTGCACGCAAGGTTAGTTTGAGACATCTTCCCCTTCCTTTTAAGCTTCATAGGATAAATATAAAAATAAAAAAGTAGCACTAAATGCGGTAGTGGTCGCGTCACAAAAACCGAGCTACATTTGGAAAATGTAAAGAAAATACAATATCGACTCAGAGGTCGAGGCCATAACAACACGAGGGTTGAGAATACAACGACAACATCGACTCAGGGGTAAAAATAAAGACAAGACATCAACTCAGGGGTTAAGGAAAAATCAAGAGAACATCAACATAGGGATTGATAGGCATTAATAGCAGGTTGTGGAAAACATTTCAGAAAGGACTTCTTCAGAAGAAGATTTACTAGGGAAAGCTCTGCAAAGGAAAAGTTCTAAACATGCTTTTTAGGGTAACCTCTGCTTGGGGAGCAAAATTCAGCGGATTTTCTGGGGAATATCATCTTCAAAAGGTTGATGGAAAATATTCAATGGGGAGTATTATCTTGTGGCAATACTACACATGAAATGATGCATTAAGTGTAATGATTGATTAATTCAGGTATGTGTGCCAACTAGTTGGACTTTGAGAGGTGCCAAACGAGGTTGTACTATTATTTTTCATGCTCTTTCTTTAAGGCTTCATGATTAGGGAATATGCCAGATGAATGCGATGATATGAAAGGCATGACGTAAGAGCGAAGCATCATGATCAATTCATGATAATGATTTATGCAATTACTTGAGGGTTTTCAACAAGTTCCCTTGGAGTGGGTCGTGGATGTGTAAGGTCTAGAGAGGTTGTTTGTGTAAGAAGGTTGTTTGTCAAAAGGTTGTAGGGTGTTGTGTTAGCATGACCTCCCGACACTCGTGTTGAACTCAATGGTCACTGATGTAAGACATAGTTTTCTTGAACAACTTAAAAGTGTGGAGAGGACTTGCCCTCTGTAGCCTATCTTGCCCTAGTCTGTTGTTCCTTGAAGAGATTTGTCATAATACGAGTTTTGAAGCAATCTTGCCATAAGATGACTTTGAGGCGGCTTGCCCCAATATTTTGATTCTTGAAGTGCTATGCCCTTGATTAATCGATTATTGGAATGATTTACCACAGATTGACCATTCTTTGAAGGTTGGATTTACCGTGCTTGTAAGGTGGCTTTCCCTAGTATGGACTTTGAAGAGATTCGCCCTCGACAAATCAACTCTCGGAATAGCTTGTCCCTGACGAATCGTTTCTTGGAGCGGTTTTCTTCGCAGTGAACTGCCCCCGTAGTTAATTGAGCTTGGGAGGGATTTTCCCCTAATCAACGGTGTCTTTCACCATCATTGATAATCCACTTTTAGTGTTTCATTATTATCCCTTTTCAACTTTGTTTTTGTAATGGATTAAGAGTTTAATTATTTAATTCTACTATTTTTAGCTTGTTTTGCTTTGAGCACAAAAGGTGCTCCTTTTGTAGTTTTCATATGTGTGTCAATGAATTGAAAGGCAATTTTGAGAGAAGTTGAGGCATGCCTGGACTAGGCAGTATCTGAGAGATAGAACTGAGAGGATAATTAAAAGTTGTTGAGGATCACAAGCAGAAAATGGCCAAAAGAATGGAGGAAGTTCTTTTCTAGGGATTGCATGGAAAAATTGTGCTTGAAAGAAAATGAAAATCAAAAGGATAAAATAAATTGCACGAAGAGACAAAGATGTAGTACGGTGGGGACCACCTCTGCAAAAGCGCACCTTGCACACCAACATTTCGCCGCCTGCACCTCTGTGCCACTACCTATTGCAGCAGCTTGCAATGGACGCCTTGTCCCCCACAATTATTTGTACCATGATCCTTGTTCACTAAGAATTGAGGACAGGGAGAGATTATGTTGATTTGATTTGGGCTAAACCTTGTTTGTATCAGAAGTCCATGATCCAAGGCCTACCACCTCTCACATCCACACTCAAGTCTATAGAAGCTGACCTTAGGATTTGTAATAGGAGTTCCACTCACACGCATTATAGTTTAGTATTAATTTATTTCAGTCTGAGGGTTAGTGAGAAAATAGAGAGTTCTTCATCTCATCAAATCCTGTATTAACTGCTGAGAGCTGGCGCGACTGGAGGCTTCACTTGTGGTTTATCCAACACAAGAGATCTCTAAGTTACTTTTAGGTTGTCATTTCTTTTACATATTTTGTTTAAGCATGTTTCCTAGTAGTTTCATTTCAGTAGTTTGTACTAAGCACATCATGAGCTAAAAACTTGTTTGATGAGCAATGTGAAGTTAATATAATGTTGCCTTTATGTTAAAATGATGCGATGTTAAGTGTCTTATTTTGTTATGTGTTTTTATGTTATAAACCTGACTCTTTGAATGATCAACTTAGAAAAAGGTAAAAACTTGTTGTTGTGAGAAATCCAACAACAAGTGGATTTCATAACAAAAATGGTTAAACAAGTAGGATAGAGATATTCACTTAATTAGCTTGCTTAGAGATAAGAGGCTCAACTTTCAAAATATAAACTAGACATATTTTAGGGTTATAAGTGAGACTTAGAGATTTTTTCCTTTGCCTTGTTAATGCATGTTTTGACATTGTAGAGATACACATAAAGATCACGTTCTGACCTTTTGAAGCACGACACATATCATCATATACACATTCTGGTTACTACATATCAATGGATCATAGCTCATCATTCACTCTCTTGACTTATTTCGTTTAGTTATGCCCTGTGGACACCTATAACCTATTACCAATTATTATTTTATTACCTTGCTCATACTTATTTTAAACAAATATTACTTACAAAAGTTTAATCTAAACCTCTTTACTCCATACTATTATCACTTACTGCAATAAAACATACATGTATACTTGCATATGACACCATAACAGTCTTATTTATTTGCAAACAATTTTTTTGCGCCGTTGCCGGGGAGTTCCAAGAAGTATTTTGAACCATTGTATTGTTTATTTTTGTTTAAAAGTAGTATTTGAAGTTTTTACCGTTTCCTGCACTCTGGTGTCACGACAGGTGTAGAGCTTCTGCATGCGCAGGTTGTTATCCCCAGAATACAGAGAATATCCTGAATCTAAAATAACATTTCACATACGAAGGAGATTGATACGTGCTACGCAACAACCAGAAGAAGGGAATTTTATTCCTAAACCTCAAGGACTTCAAGAGCAGGTATAAGAAGACGCAGTCATGGCTGAGCCCGACATCATTGGCATAGCTAATGACAAAGCTCATAACATCAGAGACTATGCAATATTTGATCCTAGTGCTATGAATACTGGAATCATCAGGCCTGATATAACTGCTGCTCAATTTGAATTCAAGCCTATGATGTTTCAGATGCTACAAGCTATTGGGAAATATTCTGGATCTGCTCATGAAGATCCTCATCTTCACTTGAGACTATTTATAGAGGTGGCTAGTAATTTAAAAATCTTAGGCTTAACGGATGATGCATTTAAGTTGAGGCACTTTCCATACTCTCTAAGGGATAGAGCCAAAAGTTGGTTAAATTCCTTAGAACCAAATTTCATTGATACTTGGAATACATTGGCAGAAAAATTTATGTCCAAGTATTTCCCTCCTATAAAAAATACAAAGATGAGAAATGAAATCACTTCATTCAGAACAAGGAGAAGATGAGTCTTTTTTTGATGCATGGGAAAGATTTAAAGAGTTGCTTAGACAATGTCCTCACCACGGAATACCTATATGTATCCAGCTTGAAACATTTTACAATGGGTTAATTCCATCTTCAAGAAACATGTTAGATGATTCCAGTGGTGGAGCTTTGTTGTCCAAATCTTATGAAGAAGGATACAAGTTGATTGAGAGCATTAGACCAACACTTACCAATGGCCTGTAACAAGGGCTAGAGGAAGTACAACATCAAAGAAACCTGCTGGTATTCATGATGTTTCTGAATCCAATGCTCTTGATGCTCAAAAAGCTCAGATTCATCAGATGATGAAGAAAATGATGACAACCCCTAAAGTAGCCAAACCTAAACCAATCAAGGTGATTACTAACGCGACTGCAATTGCCCGTGTATACTGTGGAGGAGTGCATTTATTTGAAGAATGTTCATCAAACCCTGTGTATGTTAACTATGTTGGCAGCCACAAGTATAACAACCCCTACAGCAACACCTACAATCCAGGATGGCGCAATCATCCTAATTTTTCATGGAGATATACTCAAAATCAACTCAACAAACCCCAAGCAATACAACATAATCAAGCACTACAAGTTCCACCTGGTTATTCTCCACCCAACTATCAACAAATTTAGGCAGGGAACTAGCTGGAGAATGTTCTGAAATCTTTCATTCAAGAGGCTAAAACTCAATTTCAAACGCAATGAGCAAGTATTAAAAACCTTAAAAATAAAATGGGTCAAATTGCTACTTCTCTTAGCTCTAGAAACATAGGAACTCTTCCCAGTTTTACTGAACCCTCTGCCACTACCTCAGGAGTCAAGAATGTTAAGACTTGCAAGGTTATCAAGCAAAGAAATGGTAAAGAATGTGAAGGATCAACAAGTCAACAGTCAAGTGGAGATCTGACACCACAAGACAAAACTGAAGAAAAGGAATCAACTGAGGAACCGACCTCAAAGGAACAACAAGGAAACAGTGACAACGAGGGTGTGATTTCTAGTTCAGAAAAGAAGAAAGAAGTCATGCCTGAAGCTGAAAAAACACCAACTATGTCACCAAAAAGACCACCACCACCTTTTCCTCAAAGGATTAGGAAAGCTAAGGAAGAAAATCAGTTTGGAAATTTTATGGAGATTTTGAAGCAACTTCATATCAATATTCCTTTAATTGAAGCCATGCAACAAATGCCAAACTACTCCAAATTCATGAAGGATGTGCTCACCAAAATAAAGAGATTAGGTGAATTTGCTATTGTTGCTTTAACACAAGAATGTAGTCAGCTTATGCAAGGAACACTACCACCAAAGTTAAAGGTTCCTAGAAGTTTTATAATTCCATGTAATATTGGAGAGTCATTAGGTGGTAAGGATCTGTGTGACCTTGGTGCAAGTATAAATCGGATGCCCCTATCTATCTTTAAGAAGCTGGGTATAGGTGTTGCTCGACCAACAACAATCACACTACAATTGGCTGATAGAAGCATTTGTTATCCACAAGGAAATATTAAAGATGTGCTAGTAAGGGTTGATAAATTTTTGTTTCCAGCTAACTTCATCATCATGGATTTCAATGCTGATGAGGATACTCCTATTCTGTTGGGAAGAACATTCCTCGCAACTGGTAGAACATTAATTGTTGTGGAAAAGGAAAGTTGACAATGCGATTTAATGGACAATAAGTTATGTTCAACGTGTTGAATGCTTTACAATACCCCGAAGATGATGTAGCTTAATGTTCAATGATCTCCAGTTGGGAGAACATTATTCACAAGAGTCTTCTCAAATCAACTGATGTTTTGGATCAAGAATTGGGAAGATTAAAGGAAGAGGAGCATTTGAAGGAAGGAATCATAACTTGACCTTTCTGCAAACCAATAGATAAAGAAGAATCATTGGAATTATTAGAGCTAACTAAAGATTTGAAGAATCAATGCAAGCCATCAATAGTAGTTCCATTAGAACTAGAGCTCAAGCAGTTACCTCCTCACTTGCAATATGCCTACCTGGAGGCAGAACAGAAGTTTCATGTCATCATAGCTGCAGACTTATCTTAAGAACAAAGGTCAAGTCTTGACACTTCTCAAGAAACATAAGAGAGCTATTGCTTGGAAACAGTCTAACATCAAGGGAATCAACCCTACTGTTTCTATGCACAAAATTCTATTGGAGGAAAATTATAAGAACAACATTGAAGTCAAAGAAGGTTAAACCCTATCATGAAGGAAGTAGTGAAAAAGGAAATCATCAAGTGGTTAGATACAGGAATCATCTACCCCATTCCTGACAGTGTGTGGGTGAGTCTTATCCAGTGTGTCTAGAAGAAAGGAGGCATGACAGTGGTCACCACTGAAAGGGATGAGCTTATTCCAACAAGAACTGTAGGAAGTTAAACAAAACTATAAGGAAGGACCACTTCGCCTTGCCTTTCATTGATCAAATGTTGGATAGATTGGCAGGAAAAAAGTACTAATATTTTCTAGATGGATATTCTGGATATAACCAAATAGCCATACATCCAAAAGTTCAAGGAAAAAAACTTTCACTTGCCCTTACAAAACTTTTGATTTTAGAAGGATGCCCTTTGGTTTGTGCAATGCACCAGCTACCTTTCAACGTTGTATGACGGTTATCTTTTCATAATTGATAGAGAACTCCGTGGAAGTATTCATGGATGATTTTTCAAATTTTGGAGAGTTATTTGACAAATGCTTGGATAATCTTGATAAGGTGTTGGTTAAGTGTGAAGAAAACAACCTGGTTCTAAATTGGGAAAAGTGTCACTTTATGGTTAAGGAAGGAATAGTTTTAGGTCATAAGATTTCTAAGAGAGGATTAGAAGTTGATCAAGCAAAGATTGAAGTCATTGAGAAGTTACCTCCACCTGTCAACATTAAAGGAATAAGGAGCTTCTTGGGGCATGCTGGCTTTTATAGAAGGCTTATCAAGGATTTTTCCAAGATAACCGAACCTTTATGTCAACTGCTCCAGCATGACGTCCCTTATGACTTTAGTCCTGAATGTGACCGTGCTTTCAATCTATTGAAGAAAGCTTTGATATCTGCACCCATAGTGAAGAGTCCTGATTGGTCTAAACCATTTGAGTTAATGTGTGATTCATGCAACTTTGAAATAAGAGCAGTGTTGGGACAAAGGCACAACAAAGTGTTCCACACCACCTATTATGCAAGTAGGACACTCATTGAAGTGCAAATCAATTATACCACTATTGAAAAAGAATTATAATCTGTGGTGTTTGCCTTTAACAAGTTTATATCCTATCTTGTTGGTACTAAGGTGATAGCATACACTGATCATGCTGCCAACAAATACTTAATTGCAAAGAAGGATGCTACGTCACGTTTGATTAGATGGGTGTTATTACTCCAAGAGTTTAACTTAGAAAATTAGAGACAAGAAGGGAGTGGAAAATCTAGTTGCTGATCATTTATCAAGACTGCCAGAGGAAGTTCAAAACAGGAGCCTAGAAGGAATTCAAGAAACATTTCTAGATGAGAAGTTACTGATGATCACTGCAAGCGTGACCCCATAGTATGCTGACATTGTTAATTACCTAGTCAGTGGGTACATCCCACATGAGTTTAACTACTAATAGAGGAAAAGATTCTTTCACATGTCTAAAAGCTATTTTTGGGATGAGACTTTTCTGTATAATAAATGTGGTGACCAATTGCTAAGAAGATGTGTGTATCGTTATGAGGCGCGATAGATCTTGACATCTTGTCACAACGCACCTTATGGAGGACACTTTAGAGGGGTAAGAACTGCAGCTAAGTGTAGCGCGAATTTTTGCGTGGTTGCGAAGCACTATCGCTTTTGGGGTACTATAGCTCGATTCATTTTTTATCCTATTGAAGCTGATGAAGGAAGGGAAATAGATGTCTCCAACTAACCCTGCTTGTAAACTGAGTTTGAACAGATGACTATTGGTTTACAGATGCTACAAAGATGATGGGTCTCTCTTAGGTTATTTTGTAAAAAAAAAGTGCCTGGGTGATTGGTGGGAGTTTAAGACTGATGTTTTTCGATTGATATGTGAGAGTACGGGATTTGGGTTTTGGATTAGTGTGCTCGCTAAGATTTTTCTTGCAATCTTATGCCTACGTATTCCCGTTTACCGAAACAGGGAAATCAGAGCGATTGTAGTTCCTTCTATTCCATGGGAGGAAATGGTGTTTTGGTGTCTTGTTCAAAGCCCAAGACGTGAAGCTAAAGGTGGTTTGTATCTTGTTTAAAGCCCAAGATGTGAAGCTGAAGGGTCTATTTGTATCTTATTTAAAGCCCAAGATGTGAAGCTAAAAGGGTGTTAACTTTAGAGAGAATTTGTCATCTCTAAAGAGGGGTATGTTTGTCACAACTGTTTATAAAGGAGAATTACTTTAACCGGGATAGGTGAATCCGGCAATGCCGTAATTTCCTTTAAAGGGGCTTTTCAACCTAGAGGAGAAGACTTTAACTCAGTGTAGAGCAATGCTATCTTTCCTTAGGAATTTCTGATGCTAAAAGAGGGACAATGGCGTGGATGTAAATAATCCAGTGGCTTGTCGCTTACAGCAATTAGATGGGGGAAAAGGAGTTGTTGATGTTTGTATACTATGAACGAGGCACAACTTTGATGCTAAAAGGTTGATTGACTCAACTGGGGTTTTCTTATACAAAGCCTAAGAGGAGGCTAGTGGCCCAACAAGAGGGTGTTTTCATGTGTCTCGTACGAAGCCTGAGATAGAGGCTAAAGGTTTGATTCAATAAGAGAGTCTTTTATACTCAACAAGAGAGTGATGTGGTGTCTCGTATGAAGCCCGAGACGGAGGCTAAAGTTGTTTGACTCAATAAGAGAGTCTTTTATCCTCAACAAGAGAGTGTTTTGTATCTCGTACAAAGCCCGAGATGGAGGCGAAAAGGTTGACTCAACAAGAGAGTCTTTTATACTCAACAAGAGAGTGTTTTGTATCTCGTACAAAGCCCGAGATGGAGGCAAAAAGGTTTGACTCAACAAGAAAGTCTTTGTATCTCGTATGAAGCCCGAGATAGAGGCTACAGGATGGCTGTTTCAGTTGAGTGACAGGTCCAGTATGTTGATTAAAAGAGAAAACCAGTTCTTATAAAGGGACTAATTAAAAGTAAGGCTATGCTTTGGGATTTGATCAGAGGATCAGGGTTATTTCCTGTTCTTTAAGGAAATGGGAAATCCAGAGGGGTGTTGAGACTGTCCAAGTCTGCGGGTGTTTTCCCCATTTTGGAAAGGGGCTTGAGAATGCCTTCGAGACTCAAGGAAGTTAGACTGTCCAAGTCTAGAGTTTTATCTTTTGTACTATGCTTAGAGAAACAGTAGTAGGATCTAGACTCTTTGAAAGACTGTTCTATTAAGATGACTAATTTCTGTTCTTATACCTCTAGGAGGTCATCGGGACAATTTGTACGAAGCCCAAGAGGAGGTTGGAAACTTTTAAGAAGCCAAGGGATAATTTGTACGAAGCCCAAGAGGAGGCTCTCTTCCCGAAGGAAGAATCCTTATACGAAGCCTAAGAGGAGGCTGTGAATACTTCTAAGAAGCCGAGGGACAATTTGTACGAAACCCAAGAGGAGGCTCTCTTCCCGAAGGAAGAATCCTTATACGAAGTCTAAGAGGAGGTTGGGAATACTTCTAAGAAGCCGTAGGGTCCTTGTACAACGCCCAAGAGGAGGCGGGGATGGTTTTAGGAAGCCTGTGGGTCCCCAAACCCCGAGAAGTTCAAGACATTCGATTCACCGAGAATGGATCAAGCCAGGAAAGTTTGAGAATTTGGAAGAAACTCAAGAGATGCCATTCACGGAGAAAAGATAATCTCTGGGGAGTAGAGTTTCTTTGACAACTTCTAAAGGTGACAGTCTGAGAAAGGGTTCCAAAAGAATCTGCCTTTCACATCTCCATATTGTTTAACCCCAAGAGGAGGGAAGACTGTATCTGGTAATTCTATGGGGATCTAGTTTAGTCTATTTAAGAGTGATCAACAGGGCTTAGTGCTAGACGTAGCTGCCGGGGAAACTCTAAATATCTATACTATTATTACACAGTCGATATGAGTTTATGAAAGAAGACTTACATTGAAACAGCCCCACAATACAGTTATATACATATGAAAGTGGTAAATGAAAGCGGGTAAACACTTACTCGGTTGTAGAGCTTCCATGCTGTATTGTTAGTTGTTCAACAAAGGAAGCTTGGATAACAATATTATATACAAAATTAAAGGAGAAAGTGCTTTGAAAAGATGTTGGGGCTTACAACTCAAGGAGAGGCCCAAGGTTTTATCAGTGATTGCACTGTGGTTTTGAATTTGTACAGGGACTTATACAAGTGACTGAGGCCCAAAAATGTTTTTTGTACAAAGGGATGGGTCTTACACTCTCTCAAGAGGCCCAAGTATTTAAAGAAAAAGAATGGGGCTTATAACACGAGGGTAGGCCCAGATGATTGGTTTTTGAATTGGCGATCGCGCCGAGGTTTTCTTTTAACGCAGAGGGACTTATACAATGTCTGAGGCCCAAAATTGTTTTGGTTAAAAGGGGATTGGGTCTTACACTCTATTAGAAGCCCAAAGATTTATTTTTGTACAAGTGATGGGGCTTACAGCTCAAGGAGAGGCCCATGGTTGTTTTTGTTTGAAATGGCGATCACGCCGAGAATTTTGAGAACGCAGTGGGTCTTATACAATAAGTGAGACCCAAAAATGCTTGTTTTTCAAGAAGGGTTGGGTCTTACACTCTAATAGAGGCCCAAAATTGTTTTGAATGGGTCTTATAGCTCGAGGAGAGGCCCAAAATTGTTTTTCAACTGACGATGATCGCGTCGAACTTTTTAAAATACAACGGGACTTATACAATAAGTGAGGCCCAAAAAGGTTTGTACTTACAAAGGATTGGGTCTTACACTCTATTAGAGGCCCAAAATGTTTGAAAATGTTTTGCAAGGGTGAAAACCAAAGAAACCCTAATTTGTTATTCTTTAAAAGTAAATATTTAAAGAAAATCAAATAAAATACCAAATAAGTTTGAATAAACCATTTTTGATTTTATTTTAAGGTTTGAAAAATGAGGGATTAATCACAAGGGATATTAAAACTCACTTGGTTTTGATTTTCAAAGTAAATATTCACTTTTAAAATGTTTAAAAAACATTAAAAAGGAATTTATTCACAAAAATACTAATTATATTAAATAAATAATATAAACTTAATTTTTTGTGGAATAAAATATTTCAACATTTTTGTGATTTTTTGCAAAAAGAACCAATAAAAAATAATTAAAATTGAAAGAGTTATTAATTTTCCAATTAATTAACAAAACATGAAAATATTGGAAATAATAGCAAAAATGTGAGAAAACACAAAATGGCATGGGTGGGATTTGAACCCACGACCACAAGGTTATAGGGCGCGCTCCTTACCATTGGGGTGGTGATACATCCATTGCTTGAAGTGAAACCACAAATATACAAGGCTTGCCTTGTTTTCTAGGCCTGGCCAAGGCAAGGCAAGACAAGTTTTGGCTCAGAAACGTGAAGGTCATAACTTTCTCATTTCTCCATGTTTGGGGACAAAATTTATATGCATCTGGCCTAAAATTTCACAAGGAATCCAATGGTGGTGGTATTTTTTTTCAGATCATACTCCCTCCTCAAAACCTGATAGTGGTTTTGAAAAAGGCCTATAATTGCATTTTCTATGCTACACTTTGATACAGGCATGAATTACATGATGAATTTGGGTCAAACACAACATATATAACATGTATGAGGTGTGTATGATCAGTGGACTTCAAAGCAATGCATATTTTGGAAAGTTCAAGTCATGAGGCTTACCTCTCTTTGAGCTTTTGGAGTTTTCTGTGCAATCTGCCAAACTCCTTGTTCCAAAAATGGTTTGATGCTTTGGACACCCTCAAATGATCCCTTGGAAGCTTTTAGGATGAGTGGAATCAGTTGGAACCTGCAAAAACACAAACTGGCCATTTCTTGCAAAAGGGGTTAAAATGGCCAAAATAACAACTCTCTCAAATGGTGTTCCAGATGAGGGGAACCATTTGGGACAGTTCAAGGATGATATTTGGAGTGTGTTTAAGGTTTTATCTGGTTTGGAAAGTGACTGATTCAAGACATGGCTTGAAAAATGCACAAAAAGCCTATTTTGAGGTTTTGAGAGGTGACTTTGTGATTTAAGGATTACAGGTCACTTGTGTGAGTTTGGATCACCTACATATGATGTTTATGAGATGTTAGGATTATGAGTTGTGATGGAAATGCTCTCTAACTCAAAAACTCAGAGTTACCTTGCTAAATAAGGTATTTTTGCCTAAAGAGAGGGATTTTTTAGGAAACCATCTGTTTGATGGCTTTGGTGTACGCAAACTGAGCACAAATGAGCTCTATTTATAGTAGAGCAATTTTGTTTTAGGATCAATAGTGAATGGCAACTGCATCAGAGGTTTGGCCAATGGTTGCACTTTGGAATCCAAGTCTCCTCTAGCCATTGACTAGAGGTTAGGGCACAGGCTGTGGTTCCCTTGGTCTTGGATAAGTCTTGACTGAATTCAGTTGGAAATGGCTCAGTCCATGCCACCTTGGTGTATGCATTGAATGCCCCAATCCAAAATTGGAGTCTTGTCCCTCTTTTAAGGATTTCTAGGTTTGGCATGCTACTTCTTGTTCCAAGGACTTTGGAGGCTTGGCTCAGTGTTTGTCCCCTTTAGATTTGATCCTCAGATGTGCCCAAGATGATGACAAGGCTTAGAATTATCTGATTTTGCCAAATAGAGGAAAAATGCAAAATTCTGCCTAGCCTTGGCAGTTTTCAGCAAGGCATATTGCCCTTGTCATATCTCATGGCTCAAGTGGAATTTGATGATGTTCTTGGTCATTTTGGAAAGCCCTCATATGATACAACAACAGTTTGATCATATTTGGTTTTGATACCTTTTGGATCCAAGTGAAAAATCCCCCTACATTTGGAAAAAAGTGAAGGCAGATTCTGACTTAGTGAAAATTTCACTAAGTGTTGGAAAAAAGTGACATTTTCACTTTTTGTGATTTTGATCATTCCATAACTCAAAATCCATGAGGAATTTGGAGGGGGGTCAGTTTTAAGCTTTTGTAGAGGGTAATGAGATCTAAAAATCTAGCTTTTGATGGGGAAAAATGGCCTTGTGGTTTAGGAGTTATGATCCTCCAAAGTTGGTACCTTTGCCACTTTGTTCATAACTTAGAAAAATTTCTAAGTTTTTTATGGTTACCCTTTTTACAAGTTATCCCTCTTTTCTTGATTTTTCTTGATGAATGATGATTCAAATCATACATTAACATCATTTTGGGGTTAAAAAACCATTTTTGTGAAAAATCTCATAAAGTCAAAGTTTGACTTTTGGGCACAGTTGACTTTTTATCAGATGAATTCCAAACTGTGCGACCCTCTATGAAATCAAGTCCTTGACCTAAATCAAACTTGATGGATTGATTTCATAGGTGTTATAGGATGTATTGAATCATGTCATAGGGCTTGGGAGCATGTCCTGGTCAAAAGTCAAACCTATAGTTGACTTTTCTCGCGAAACCCTAATTGTGGCTCTGATAAAATTGAGACTTGTTGATCAAGCTTCTTGGATCAATCCATTATTGTAAATGGATAAATATGGTATGTTGGAGATCCTCAAGTCATGTCTTGAGGTCTTGGCTCATGATTTGCCCCAAAAGTTAACTTAGGGGTGAATTAGGTCAAGAAACCCTAATTCCTGATTTTTGATGTATGCATCCCCTGAGGTCAAATTGACTTGATGCTTGGATCCATGAGTTTCCATGGGGTATTTCAGGTCATGCTTCGAAGCATTGGCTCATGCCCAGAGGAAAATTTCCATCTGGAGGCCCTGGACGATCAAAACCCTAATTTGGTGGCACTGGTGATCTTGAGGCTTGATCCACCTAGAAGGGAGCAGCCTTGTGCTTAATCCTTGAAGTGGGAGTCCTCTTGATCCTTTGTGGATGTTTGAGAGGTTAGACAAGTTGAAGATCAGTGCCATTCCTTGGTTAATCCTTTGTCTAAGAACTCAGAGAGGGCTTGAAACCCTAATTTTGACTGTAGTAAGTGTTCACCCATCTTTGGGGAGACTGATGAGGCATGATAGTACATCCATATTGTGGTGATGATTTGCACAATGATGGGAAATCTTAGTGATCAAAATTTGGGGTATGACAGATGCCCCTATTTAATCTTCTTGAACCCGAAGGTGTGAATGGCGAAGGTATTCGGGCATTCGGGGTGCAAGAGGATTAAATATCGGAATACCCGAAATTTTGATGGCGGTTATGAATGGTAGCTTACGCATTCATCCTTTTTTGCTAAGCAATGATGCTTAGAAAAGGTAAAAACTTCCCCTCGATCCTGGTCTTCAACCAAGGAACTGGTCTTAGTTTCTGATATAAACTTCCCCTCGATCCTGGTTTCCTACCAAGGAATTGGTCTTAGTTTCTGATTCAAACTTCCCCTCGATCCTGGTTTCCTACCAAGGAACTAGTCTCAGTTTCTGAAATAAACTTCCCCTCGATTCTGGTTTCCTACCAAGGAACTAGTCTTAGTTTCTGATATAAACTTCCCCTCGATCCTGGTTTCCTACCAAGGAACTGGTCTTGGTTTCTGATTCAAACTTCCCCTCGATCCTGGTTTCCTACCAGGGAACTGGTCTTGGTTTCTTTTGTCAATAAACTTTATTGCCAGGGAATGCTACGCGTAGCGGTTTTCCTCAAACTTCTCGCTGAATTTTCCTGGGGAGATGCCATTTGATAGAAAAATTTGATGTCAGAGTTGCTGGGGAACCCAGTCGTCTGAGTTGTAGAGGTGTACAACCTTCTCTGTTGGAGACGCCATTTGTCGACTATATCGGGGAAAACGAGTCTCTTGAGAGACTTCTTCTGCTTGGGTATTACATCATACTTTTCTCGAGATCTTCTCGGAGAAACGCCATATGATGTGATCCAATTTTAAGGTGTCGATGACCTTTTCATCCGTGGTCTTTTCAGAGAAAAACGACTGTAGTACCAGATCTCAGCTTAAGAGGCTTCCTCTGGGGATTTTTCCTTAATCCGGGAAAGCGAAGTATCATCTTCAATGGCGAAGAGTGACGTTGGTTGAAGTTTCTCTGGTTTTTTCAGAGGTTCAAGTTATCAAAGTGGTCAAGGGCCAATTCTGATCCAGAAATAAACTGGAGGAGAGAGATAGTGCAGACGCAACATTTCCTGACGAGGAAAGTGCTGACAACTCGATTGAGAGGATTTTTTTCACTAGGGGACAAGACCGACTAGAGTGATAGCGGTGCAATATGAATGCGAATGCAAATAAAAAAATGCATGATGTATGTATGTATATGCTGATAAAACTGACGTGACATACAGATTAATGGATGAACACGACTGGATACTCGGCCATCGCGGGGCGAAGAAGTACCGCTGGTCCAAAAGTAGCAATTCTGCATTGCTTAGGAGAAGTAGTCCCTGCGGGAACAACCGTTGGTCGGGCTTAGGAGGTAAGAACTCGGTCGAGGATATCAGATGGAGTATTCGCGTCTGACATAACTGATCCTTCGTTTAGGCGCACTAGTTTAGAAGGAGTACTTTGATTCTGCACTTTGAGGCTCGAACACCTTTGAAGAAGCGACCGATGTTCTTTCGATGTTCAACAGTCAAAAGAAATTGCCATCTTTATTTTAAAAGCAGAAAAGTTTTAACAAGTAAATTCATTTTTGTTTCGTTTTAAGAATCGTTGATCATGTTAAAACGTCATTT
This sequence comes from Lathyrus tuberosus, assembly GCA_022829125.1. NCBI lineage: Eukaryota > Viridiplantae > Streptophyta > Magnoliopsida > Fabales > Fabaceae > Lathyrus > Lathyrus tuberosus. Next base: position 4,913,634 of record JALAZF010000264.1, read on the forward strand.
TGTAAAGATAAAACAAATAAGAATTGCAAACAAAAGCACAAGGGCTCAAATTTTATTGATAGGATGGAGATCAGCCAAACGCGTGATTCCATAAAGTATTTACAAAGTTAGAAAATGGTAATTTACAGGGAAAAAGGCTACGTTGAAACATAACGACCACTATCCTTCTACCAACTTTGAATTCTGGACATCCTGAGCTTCCGTCGAAGATGACCGTGACTGGAGTTTCTGATGGATGGCATGACTGCTGAGGAGCTGAACTGATCAGACGTAGTTACTTGCCATTATCCCTAACTTTTGCCTGGATTGTACTTGGAGATTTCCAATCCACCGGGATGATTTTTGATCATGTCTCTAATTTTTGCCTGGACCGCCCTTTCGGGTTTTCAATCCACCGAGACGTTTTTTTTTTAGTTTAGGCAAAGTATTTCTTGACTACATCAACATTTGTGGGATAGGAAAATTCCTCTCCGTCCATGGTTGCAAGTCTCAAGGCACCGCCTGAGAACGCTTTCTTGACCACATAGGGGCCGTCATAATTTGGAGTCCATTTGCCCCAAGAATTAGTGAGAAATGATTGTATCTTTTTGAGCACGAGGTCTCCTTTCCTGAAGACGCGAGGTCGAACCTTTTTTTCGAACGCCTTCTTGATTCTTTGCTGACACAACTGACCATGGCATAGTGCCGTGATTCGCTTCTCTTCGATCAGATTCAGTTCGTCGTACCGGCTTTGACACCATTCAGCTTCAGTAAGCTTAGTTTCCATCAATACTCGGATTGATGGGATCTCTACTTCTATGGGGAGCACTGCTTCCATGCCAAATACGAGAGAGAAAGGGGTTGCCCCTGTTGAAGTGCGAACAGATGTGCGATAACTGTGAAGAGCAAAGGGGAGCATCTCGTGCCAGTCTTTGTAGGTTACAACCATCTTTTGAATTATCTTCTTGATGTTCTTGTTAGCCGCATCTACCGCTCCATTAATCTTGGGTCGGTAGGGAGATGAGTTATGGTGTTCGATCTTGAACTTTGCGCACAACTCTTTCATCATCTTATTGTTCAAGTTAGATCCATTATCAGTAATGATCTGGCTTTGAACACCATAACGGCAGATGATATTATTTTTGATAAAGCGGACCACCACTTGTCGGGTTACATTAGCGTACGACGCTGCTTCGACCCACTTGGTGAAGTAGTCAATGGCTACCAGGATGAACCGATGTCCGTTCGAAGCCTTAGGTTCAATCAAGCCAATTATGTCAATTCCCCATATGGAAAAAGGCCAAGGGGAAGAAAGAACTTTGAGATGTGTTGGCGGTACATGGATTTTGTCGGAGTATATCTAACACTTGTGACACCTCCTCATGTACTTGTAGCAGTCGGATTTCATTGTCAACCAATAGTACCCTGCTCTCAGAATTTTTCTCGCCATTGTATGTTTGTTGGCATGAGTGCCAAAGGATCCTTCGTGAATTTCTTTTATCAGCATGTCCGCTTCTGGTCTGTCGACGCATCGGAGCAAGACCATGTCAAAATTTCTCTTATAGAGAGTGTCACCGCTCAGAAAGAAGCTGCCAGCCAGTCTTCTGAGGGTTTTCCTGTCTTTCCTGGATGCCCCAGGTGGGTACTCTTGTTTCTGAAGGAAGCATTTGATATTGTGATACCAAGGTTTGTCGTCTATGACTGCTTCAATCGTGAAGATGTAGGCGGGCCGTTGAAGGCGCATGATGTCGATCTTAGGTAAGTCGTTCCATTGACCTACACTAATCATGGAAGAGATAGTGGCTAATGCATCAGCCATGTGATTCTCCTCACGAGGGATGTGATGAAACTCGATTCTGTTGAAGAAGGGTAACAACCTTCTTGCATAATATTTGTAAGGAATCAATCCTGATTGGTATGTGTTCCAATCTCCTTTAATCTGATTGACGACCAAAGCTGAGTCGCCGTATACGTCCAAGTTTTTGATCCTTAAATCAATCGCTTCCTCGAGACCCATAATACAAGCTTCGTATTCGGCCTCGTTGTTCGTGCACTCGAACGTAAGTCTGGCAGTGAAAGGAATGTGGGTACCCTGAGAGGTAACAATGATTACCCCAATTCCGTTTCCGTAATGATTGACAGCTCCGTCAAAGATTAGTCCCCACTGAGAACCTGGTTCTGGCCCTTCATTGGGTAGCGGTTCATCGCAATCTTTCATTTTCAAATACATGACATCTTCGTCTGGGAAGTCAAACCCGATTGATTCCTGATCGTCAATCAGTTAATGAGCCAAATGATCGGCTAAAATACTCCCTTTAACGGCTTTTTGAGCATGGTACTCTATGTCATATTCTGATAGCAACATCTGCCAACGGGCAATCCTTCATGTGAGAGCAGGTTTTTTGAAAACATACTTGATAGGATCCATTTCGGAGACCAACCAAGTAGTGTGACGAATCATGTACAGGCGAAGACGTTTGGCTGCCCAAGCCAAAGCGCAACAAGTTTTCTCAAGCATAGTGTACCGAGTCTCGCAGTCGGTGAACTTCTTGCTCAAATAGTAGATGGCAGACTCTTTCCTCTTGGTTTCGTCTTGTTGGCCAAGTAAACAACCCATTGAGTCTTCTAGGACTGTTAGGTAGATGATTGGTGGTCTTCCTTCCACTGGAGGTGATAGAATCGGTGGATTAAACAAGTATTCCTTAATACTGTCGAAGGCGGTTTGACAATCTTTTGTTTGTCCAAACGCAATCCTGATTCTTTTTGAGTAATTTAAAGATTAGCGCACACGTCGCGGTCATGAGGAATATGAATCTGGAGATGTAGTTCAAAAGTCCCAAGAATCCTCTGACTTGTTTTTCAGTCTTTGGAGAAGGCATTTCTTGAATGGCCTTGACCTTGTCAAGATCAACCTCAATTCCTTTCTGGCTGACGATAAACCCTAAAAGTTTCCCTGAACGGACACCGAATGTGGACTTGTTGGGATTCAAGCGGAGTTTGTACTTTCTCAAACGCTCGAATAGTTTTGACAGATGGGTCACATGCTCTTCTTCTGTCTTAGATTTTGCAATCATATCATCGACATATACCTCAATTTCCTTGTGTATCATGTCATGAAACAGAGTAGTCATGGCCCTTTGATAGGTTTCCCCGGCGTTCTTCAAACCGAACGACATTATCTTGTAACAAAAGGTCCCCCATGGGGTGATGAACGAAGTTTTCTCCATGTCTTTCGGCGCCATTTTGATCTGGTTATAGCCCGAGAATCCATCCATGAAGGAGAAAACTTTGAACTTTGTTGTACTGTCTACCAGCATGTCAATGTGTGGTAAAGGAAAGTCGTCCTTTGGACTAGCCTTGTTTAGATCTCTGTAGTTGTTGCACCCCAAAATTTGCCCTCCTTACTTTAGTTCTAACTGGCTTATGTTTCATTTCATTTTTCTGCATTATCATGTATGCATATCATTAGCATGGGGTCAAGGTGCTTGAGGCAGTTCGAGAAGGTCCTATCTGGTCTATCACATCATCAAGAGTTCACAAGTGGCAAGGGATCTCAAGTGGATCACTCTCTCCTAACCAGTGCATAAATTAGGGTTTTGAAATTCTTGGGCTTATTGCTCCAATGGGAAAGCTCCTTGGGTTTTTATCATCACTAAATGACATATCTTATCTTTGTTGGAGAGGATACACATCATATTCAGAGGAATTTGGATTTGGAGACTGTGTTATTTCCTCCTAGACTGAGGGTACCAAAATTAGGGTTTGCTATAAAGTCAATTTATTTCTGCTTTTTTGGGCAAGACTTGATTCCATGGTATTCCTTGGGTCCCTAAGTACCTAGGGATGGGAGGTTGTCCATCAGTTTGGTCCAGGAGGATTTCAATTGGCCAATGGATTGGAAATCAGGTGAATTGGGTAAAAGTCAACAGTAAGAGGAGAAGTCAACTATGGAATTTTGAGGTTTTCTCCAAGGTTTTCAAGGTCTCACATCCTCATATGGTCATCAAGAGTCAAGTTTCATGCCATTCATCAAAAATCAGGAGTTGGTGCAAAAGTTACTAAATTTGGAAATGACCTATAATTTAAAAGTTTCCTTTTTGGGCAAGTTCCTGCACTGCATTCAACTTGACTTTTCATCATCAAAGGAGCTTCAAATGAATTTTTCTCCAACATTAAAGTTGAATATCTTTTTCTCCTCTTTCCAACAAGTACTTGTGGGTCTCCATATCATTTGTGAAACTCAACTTATGGTCAAAAGAAGGCAAAGTGGTTTTTAGGGTTTTTCATGGTTCCATTTTCACAACTTTGGGCATAATGACCTATAATCAATTCCATTGCTTCATGCCACATTCTAATATCAAATAAAATTCCTTGAGGATTATTTTGGGCCCAAGAATTAAGAAATTCCATGGTTTATTCTTCACTTATTTTCCATTATTCAAAATTGCCAAAATGTTGAAAACTCATTAACCAATACATCTCAAGGCCCAATTCCAATTTGGGTGTGATTAGCAATTCAGAGATAAGTGATCCATCATGAAATAGTTGGATATCCATGCATGGAAGGAGGTGTATCTAATATTATGTGATTTTCCAAAATTATTCAAAAACTCATTAAACAAAGAATTGCCCAAGCCCAATTCATTATCAGTGAAAAGCCCTAGTCTATTTAAACCCATTCATGCACTGGTTAGGGTTTGATGACGTGCTTTTGGAGGAGAACAAGAACTTGAACCCTAAAGCTTGTCACACCCGTATCTCTCAATCTACAAGGAGTTTTCAAGAAATTCTTTCTCCATCAGAATCCTTGGGATCTCTAGAACACAACTCAACCATCATTCGCAGCCAATAGCAAGGATTCAGGTTGCACCATCTCAGGTTGGTGGATTTTTTCGTGATCATAAAACTTAGATTTTAAACGTGCATAATGTTGTGTGATGTCCATGGATCATGCTGATATAATTTGTTTTGAATATGGATGTGTATGTTGGTTGTTTTATGAATTTAAAGTTTTGAGCCCTAACATATTTCTCTTCGTTTTTTATTATGCTTTGGTTGTTTGCAAATTTGGATTGGATATTTGGAATCCTCACATTTTTCTGGTCAGAATAGAGTACTCATATGCATTTTCTGGAGATTTTGGGGTCGCAGCTCACCGGAGAGGGTGGCCGGAGCCCTAGCTCCGGCGGCTGCCTGAAGTTCAGTCCGGCGAGGTGAGTAAAGGAGGAAGATGAAGCATAGCCGTTGATCCTCCTGATCTAACGACTCTCAAGCGTGCCACGTCTCATTTTTTTTTGAGTTTTAATTAATAATCGTGTGTTCATTCCCCCATGATAATTACTGTGAGCATCCAGTCATTTTCCCTCATTTTAAATACTTTTGCTTTTGTTGACCTGACCGTGTATGTTGGATGAATCAAGTGGTGATCATTGCGCCAACAAATAAAAATAAACATGTGCCAGGCACATGGGCATCCATGGTATGCTGCATGTTCTCGTATGCGCGTGTGTTTGGTAGTTAGGGTGTGTCTTGAAATCATGGCCTCTTATCATGGTTACTTGGTGTTTGGGTTGACTGGATGGAGGGCGTTGGATGCATCCAAAGGTGAGTAATAGGTCAATGGTTTGACTAAGTTCCATGGTTCCCTTTTTTTATTTCACTTTTTTTTCGCTGATGGGTTTAATACGTGGGCCTCGCTAATGGCACCCCACCCTTCAGCCCATTTCCAATTTTCAACGTGATTCTTTTACTTTCCACACCCCTTTGCTATTTTCTTCATTTTTATTTTATTTGAATTTATTGTTTTCATTTATAATTATTAAAAATAGATTTTTACATTAAAAAATTCCAATAAAATTCAGGCATACTTTTTATCACTTTATAAAATTTTCCAAATTTTATTTTTTATTTTTATTTTATTTTTTATCATCTAAATTAATTATTTAGTTATTTTCTTTTTGCATTACACATATCATGCATATCTGAATTTGTTTATTTTATTTCTCTGAATCCATAAAATATTTTCAATCCATTCATTTTCCATTCATTCACCAACATTCTGAGATGCATTAAAATATTTTTCTATCATTTTTAAAATTATTGCATATTGCATTTTGGTCCTTCCCTTTGGTACATTGAACCCTACTTCTCACCTGAGCTTTGCCTAATTGTTTAAGTGACTAACATCTTGATTTTTTGTAGGGGTTTTTGGTATTTGGTTTGTTTCTGGTTGAGTAACTTTGATATTTAATTTGATGATTTTAGAAGTTGTTTTACTATTTGTTTAATGGCTCTTTGCATGAGATATTCTTGTATGCGCATCTTTGATCTTGTCTGATTATCTGTTTGAAAAGGCACTTGTGCCATTGTCTTGGGGTTGTTTATTTGACTTCTTAATCCTTGCTTGGGTTGTTATCACTATTATATTGCCATTGTTTGGTTCGCATTTGCTTTGATATTATTTATGTCCGTTTGGTACTAACCTTTTATGCAGGGTATGGATAAGTATCCATGGTCACCCTTACTCTTTCCTTCTCTCATCTTTTTTCCTTTAGGTTTAGGTTGTCGTCAAACCTCACTAACCGTAGGTCACCCATGCATGACAACTTTAGGACTCTTAGTTCCCCTTAGAGTTTCCTTTGTGTCTTCTCTCTTCACATCTCGAACTTCTTGAAAACACTTAATAAGGATAAATTGTATTGCGCACGAGCCTTAAGCGTGGGGAATGAGAAATTAGGGGCTTCCTCTCATCTTTCTAGAGCGCTTAGCGAGCGTCCTGTCTTGGGACGATGCGTTAAGTATTCACCCATGTGCCCTAGACTTTGGCGCAATGCTACTTATGAACTAACTTAAGCCACTTCTGTCCTAAAAAACACAAACCAACTTCAAACTTTTTTGTCCTTAGGGATCGTCAAACTAAAGGCTATTTTCAAAAAGGGCACGTTACCTTCCGTCTGAGTTGCAAACAGGCATCGACCCTAACTGCCGGACGCGAACTTAACGTCGCTTATAAAAAACACGAAAAGAACTTAGTCTGAACTACGTTGACTCTGAATTCCCCATTGCACAAGGGGGGTATGTAGGCCTAGGACGTCGACGTCCTACCGAGTCTGTCTTTGTTTTCCCCTTTCTCATCAGTACAACCCAAGATGATAGGATAACTCACCCTTAGAATAGACAACAAGCGTGGATCCCATCGAGTACGATGGACGCGTGGGATGCTAGCACCTTCCCCTCGCGTAACCGACTCCCGAAGCCAGGTTATGGTTGCGATGACCATTCTTTTCCCTCTTCCTCAGGTTTATGCGGTGTTCCCTTTCCCTCTCTTGGGATAAATTTACACGGCTGGTGACTCTGTTTTTCCGCGCCACTCTCGCGTTTGTACCTGGATGAAAATCCTGGGAGCGACAGCTGGCGACTCTGCTGGGGATCTGGTTGACTTATGCTGGTCCATCCCTAAGCGAGTCAGTCCTAGCGCTTGCTTGTCTTTGTTCTCTTTGGGTGTTTTGTGTTTGTTTTGTTTCATTTGTTGTATTTTATTTTTACAGCTTTTCTGCATTGCATTCCATTTTTATTACTGTTATACTGCTGTGTTGTGCTGGCTGTTCTTGTTTTACAGGTTGGGTGGGTCTGAGAGATAAGCCTAATACCCAGGTTTGAGTATACCCTAGGACTAGAGTGGAAAGTAGTGAGACCTACGTGCCCGCTTGGTACGTTTGTGTGTTCACGAAATTCACAACCAGACGAGGCTATCTTGGGATGCATTCTAACGTGTGTGTCTTACGCATGTTGGGGTGTTGATCTAGAGAGCTGTCGACTTTGGAATTCGCATAGGATGGCCCCTATCTTTTGAAGAGAATCAGTGGAGGCACTCCTCGATTGACGATAGTACTGTACCCCGAGGGATGAATGTACTATTGTTTCTCGACCTTAGTGCCAAAGCTGAGGACCTTCCGCTTTGGAGAATCAGTTGAGGCCTCCTCGATTGATGATGATGCCAAACCAGAAATGGTGAACGTATCATCGTTTCTCGACCTGAGAGCCCGGGATACTGAACATCCTAGTACCCACACGTGAGAGGGGATGGGTGTTTGCAGGTTTGCAGGTAACCGAAACCTTCAACCTACCCTGTTTTTTGGATTTCTCATCACTGTCCGATTATTTAGGTTCTTGGTTATCTCAGTGGTTCAGAATTCTGGTTTTCTGGGTTGTGGTTCTCGTTCAGTTAACAGCACAGCACATCCAGCAGTGTCACCTTGATCCCATGTTTGCATGAGCATATCATTTTCTTGCATTCTGACATGTATGACATTTTTCAGGGCTTGCATCTTACTCTTGATTCCGGTTTTCTGAGGTTACTTCAGTATGGATGTCCAGAGAAAGAAGACTGTTGCCTATTCGTTCCCAGATCCGACTTTGACATTGATTCACAAATTAATTAATATGGCTGGTCCCGGAGTTCGTACAGAGTTCAGTGGAGGGTATGGGAGACTTTTGAAGTTTTTTATAATATTTCCAAGTATGAGAAGGATGCCATTCATACGCTTCTTCAATTCTACGATCCGTCTTTGCGTTGCTTCACTTTCCCGGACTACATCTTGGCCCCAACGTTGGAGGAGTTCTCATTTATTTTGGGAATCCCCATCAGGCATGACATAGTATTCTTTTCTGAAGAACACCCCGGGATAAGAGAAATGGCTGTTGCTCTTCATATTAGTGAATCTGTTCTGAGCGGTAATATTGAGGAAAAACAAGGGTCTAAGGGTTTCTTATTGAAGTTCTTGTTTGATCAAGCTTGCGTACATGTTAAAGAGAAGAATTGGATTGCTTTCCAAGCTATTCTGGCTGTGTGCATCTATGGGATTGTCCTGTTTCCCAATGTTCCTGATCTGGTGGATATGCATGCCGTCAAAATCTTTATTTCAAGGAATCATATTCCTACCTTGCTAGGTGATGTGTATCACTCAGTTCACTACAAGAATGAAAATAGGCGGGGAAAAGCTGTGAGTTGTTGTGCATCGCTCTTATCTACTTGGTTTCTGAGCCACCTCCCTGAAACTGGCGCCTTTATTGATACGAAAGATTCTTTGAAGTGGTCAAAAAGGGTAATGGGCTTGACTGCTGACAACATTGTTTGGTTCAATCATGACTTGCTAGGAATCGAGATTATTTACAAGTGCGGAGAATTCCCTAATGTACCCTTGATAGGGAGAAAAGGTGGAATTAACTATAATCCTTCCCTTGTTATTAGGCAGTTTGGTTATCCTTTGAGAGGTCCACCTGACGAGAGAGATATCAGAGAGTCCTTATTCTTCAATGGTATTGAGGATCAAGAGATGATGAGGAAGATCGTGAATGCTTGGAAACAGGTGACCAAGAAGGGTAAAACTTCGTTCGGAAAATGTAATAACCGGGCTTTTCCTTCCTATAAAGAGTGGATTAAGAAGAGAGCAGAAGAGGAGCTTCTTCCCTTCCCAGTGGAACCACCTTTGTATCCTTTGGTGATCGGGCCTCCTACTACAGTCGAGATAGAGAAGTTTGACAAGCTATGGGCTGAAAAGGAGAAGCTGCGAGAAGAAAACAGAGAACTACTAAGGGAGATCTATCAGTTGAAGCATGAGCAGGGTGAAGCTGTTCATACCGCTAAGTTGAAAACAGAGCTTCTTGTTAAGGCAGAAAAAGAGCTAGCTGACATGGTCGCATCCAGAAAAAGGATGAAAGAAGCTTTGGATGGTATCAGTAAGGTTCTCGAGTCGAAGAAGGAGGAATTAGACAAGTCTTTGTTGAAAATTCACAGGTTCGATGAACACCGAGAAACTGCAATGGCCGAGAATAAGAGAAAGGAAGACGATTATCTAGCTAAGATTGACCAATTAACGTTGACGCTCAAGGAAAAAGACGCTGAGATCTTATCAGGGATATTCAAGAGACAAGTAGTCAAGGGTCGACTCAATGAAGCCATAGCCTCCATAGAAGAACTGAAGGTCCAAGCTGAAGTGAAGAAACCTAGACATGAGGGTCCTAGCATGGATGATGCTTCTGGAGAAGACGCTTGGGAGTTGCATTACCGATACTTGGAAGGGATCATACATAGAAGAGACGTCCTCATTCAAGAACTAATTCAGAGACCAGAGCATCCCGACACCAAAAAGATGTTCAAGGAAATTCAAGACTGGAGCAGAAAGCATAGTGGATGGGGGGGATTGACACTTGTGGACTTTGATGATATGCCATAGTTTTCTATTCTCTTTTATTGTACTTGGATCACCACCAGGCATGTTGGTTGGGACCTCTATGATTTATGTGTTCAGATTTGTTACCTTGGATCGTGATTGTTGACATTTGGTTTTCCTCTGGTTTTCTTAATATATGAGCAGAAATTCCGTCCTATCTTATTGTTAAGCTGGAATCAAGGGGTGGATCGCCCTGCGAATATTCAAACATGTTCGTTTGCATTTGCATATCCATAATCATTTTGCATAACCATTTTGCATGATAGGTGTTTATCTCCGGTGTTCTTATCTTGTTCCCATCTCAGAATTGCAGATTTAACTCCTCAGGCCATTCGAGAGTTGATCATGGAGCGAGTTCAAGCTGAGTTGAGTGAACTGAAGGTTCAGATGAGGCAATTTGGGGAAGACATGCTCCAGGAGCAGAGGATGCTGAGGGAGGAGATAAATCAGATGAAGACTCAGATGGGTTTGGTCATGGAGATTTTGAAAACAGTGTTGAAGAAGGAAGACAGTCCTGTGCCCGCTTCCACAACAGAGATCCTTACTCCTCCCATCTCTTTGGAATTTGATTTAAATCGTGGATTACCTCGTGAGTCTCTTCCACAAGCGGAAGTTCCAGAACTCTCCCAACATCAGTTAGGTCTTGGCTCCCAAGAGAAGCCCAAGGGAAAAAAGTGCACACAGGGGCATAAGAAGTCTGAAAGAGTTTTTTATCCGCTCCCTATGCCATATTCTCAACTATTGCCGCATCTCCTTCAGTTTCAACTAGTACAGAAAAGGACCTTGGCTCCTCTCACTGGTAATCCTCCACCAGGCTATGATGCAAGAGCCCATTGTGATTTCCATTCTGGAGCACCAGGACATACAGTGGAGGAATGTAGGGCCTTTCAACACCGAGTCCAGGATTTGATTGACGCAGGGGCAATTGAGTTCACGTCGGGCGGCGTGAGTGTACAAGGTGATGTTACCCCAATTGTTGCAGAAGAAGTGAAGGCTTCTCCCCTCTTTGCAGGATCCACCTCATGCCATGGACTTTCTCCACAGCCTTTTGCTGCAGAAGTGCTACGTCAGCAACCTTTGCTTGTGCCTCAGCCAAATATGGAAGGGAAAGTGCAAGTGCAGGTGAGGCACCCAAATCAGCACCGACAGCAGAGTTATCAGCAACAAGGGCAACCAAGACCAAGAGGGCCCAAGAGGATATTTGATCCTATTCCTATCCCTTATAGTCAGTTGTTTGCTCGTCGGCTCAAGAACTCTCTGATTCAAACGAGGAGTACCGCACCGGTACCGTACCCTATTCCTCCGGATTATGACATGACTGCTAGGTGTGAGTTCCACTCGGGAACGTTTGGGCACACAATTGATGAGTGTAATGTATTCAGGCACAAGGTGCAAGACCTGGTAGACTCAGAGATCATTGTATTCACTAAAGATGATATGTACATCAATGGAAGCCTCCTTTCTCAAATGAACACACAGTCTGCAAGTACGTCCAGACAGAATTAAGCTTCCTCAGCAATGGCAATCTTCAGCTTCTTTACTTGCATTTTCATTTGTAGTTTTTCATTTCTTGTTAAAGCATCGTATGCATGTAAGACTTGATTTTTTTTTTATGATGATATTAATGCAATGAGTATGTTTTTCTTGAAGTAGTCCATTCGTGTTCACTCTTAATTGTTTATATGCACTGCAATACCAATTTTCTTGTTTAGAACTCTTGAGGGAGGATGATGAGACGAAAACGCAAAATCTCTGGTTGTATGGATAGAACCCTGTTGAGGATGTACAGGCATTGTTTCAAACCCCTAAACACTGGAGAGATAAGGAGATAAACCTTCGTTAACCCTTTTGAGCCTTGGAGTAGGAGCATCTTTCGTACGAAAAAACCCTCATACTTAACCCAGGGGCAGGGTAGGCGTCAGTTAGTTTGACCGAGCGTTCAAATTTCAAGGAGAGTGTGCATCTGAGGATCCATTACCTTCTATCCCGCCATCAAGAGGTCAAGAGATGTGAAACCACGATGGTTATCCTTCAACAATCAAGGAGTGAGTCAGTTACAACCCTTTCAAGCAAGTAAGACAACCAGTGTCACACGCTTTATTCGAAAAAGGGAAAAAAAAGAAAAAAGAAAAGCCCGCTAAGTCGAAAACTTGAAAACAAGCGACTTAGGCAAAAGTTAGGGCATCTCGCTAGACTTAAAAATCGAAAAGCTCAAAAGAGTCAGTCCAGGCAAAAATTAGGGATCAAAAAAAGGGCAGAAGAAAGAAAAGTGAAAAGCATTACAAAAGAAAATCCCCGATAAGAACAAATTCTTATGATTACAGACACAAGATAAAAAAAGGGATGACTGTTATTCCAAAACCCCCTTAGGTGCCAAACCATTAGTGGCGTAGGTTCCTTAAAGATCATAAACCTTTTGAGAGATGAGCATTTGGGTCAGATTAACTGAACATATGACTGGAGAACATCACAAAGAGTGGGTGGGCACCGATAAATTTTGAGCTATAAATCCTTTTTTCTGAAACCGTAAACCAGACCACGTTACAGCACTTAAAAGTCCTAATTGAAACAAGGTTCAGTCCGAAAGCGTACTCCAACCGGATGGCGTTCCTGAATCCTATGAGTTGTGCTAATAAGATTTGTTGGTATTGCATGTGCGCATTGTTTTTATCATTCAAAAATCAAGGTCGCATCCCAGCAAGTGATTCATTCACGAGGCTCGGCGACGCATTTTCAATAAAAACTTCAAGGTTGACATGAGTGTTGCATTAGGATTATCATTCTCATAAATAACTTGTTCTGTTTGCATATATGTGCCTAAGCATCAATGGCAGCTTACACGATGAACGTCAGTCGAGAAGCTCGATCACGCCAAGTCGAGATGGTGAAAACTCCGAAGGAAAATCATGTCAAGGGGTATGTGGCCAAGGGGCTGTGCGCGGCCTGGGGGTTCCCAATAAATGGTGATGAGATGCAGCTAATTTGGAGCAGTCACGTTGAAAACTCTCCCTAGAGCAGCCGAACAGGGGCAATCAGGTCAATTTGACAAATCTCCGCAAGATCAGTCAAGGGGAAAAGTTCCTTCAAGACTTGGGGCAGGCCATCCCTAGAGCGTGAGAAATTATCCACACCTGAAAATGGTTACTGGAATACACCTCTTCAAAGTTCAGAATACTGAGACAGAGTATTTTCGAGTCGTTACAAATCCTTTCGAGGTAATGCACTTCATGGATTATGAAGTCTGGGGCAGTTATGTCGAGATATGATAAATCTCTCCAAGAGTTTGGAGACCCTGGGGCAGTGCGAACGCCCGATCTTCTGTAAAATCCTCTTGAGACGATTTCTTCCATTAGACCTGGTGGTCAGGGGCAAGTGGAAAGTTCAAATGGCCGTTTATGACCGTAGGGACAGGCCAGGTTGGATGGCAGCAGGATCGTACTTCCCCAGTAGGGGTGCTCTCCCCAGCATTGAGATTGCATTTTCCTTAGCAGAGCAGACTTTCCCCAGCAGGAGACTCGGGGACTTTGTTCTCTGGATCAAGACGTTGTTTCCCCACAGAATTAGGGCGTCCACTTTCCCCATCCAGTCAGGAAGCGCACTTTCACCGACAATGTCATATTCTAATCTCCAACAAGGCGGGAGTAAAGTCATTCTCCCCATCAGCAGGCTAAGTTCAGCGGTATCCCCAAGCAGGATGGTATTATGGACTATTTTCCCCAGCAGGTTCTGAGCCAATTAGATATTAGCAATTTTCAGTAACAGACTTCCGGTTCCATTATTGGCGTTCATTCTCAACTCCCCCAGCAGAGGAGAAATCTCAGGTTTTGGATGTTACCTTCAATGAAATATAGGTGGGGTCCCCGGTAGTTCTTTCGGGATTTCATCCCCAGCAGAAGTTGTTGATCTGAAGAGTCGATCAGCATGACCCTTCTCAGCAGAGTTCCTAGATTCAGAGGGCAATTTATTTTTGTCATCCCCAGCTGAATGGATCTTTTCTCTCCGGCATTTATTTTGCTGGAGGGATCCTTTTTGCATATCATAAGCATTTGCATTGCATCCTCAAGCGCGTAGCATTTCCATGTCGTATGGAGCATTACGCCACTATTCAAACATTTGCATTCGAAGCATAAGGCAGGTTTGGTACTTTCTTTGCCAGTTCTCTTTCCCAGCAGAGATGGCATAACTCAGGAGATTTTGGAAGGATGCGTTCCTCATACTGGTGCTCCCCGACAAAGTCTTTTATTTAGTCTTCTCCTTTCCCCGATGGAGTCATCTTATCTGTGGATCGTGAGTCCGTTAGAAGTTTGCCTTTATTTGGCCTTTCTCTTTTGGGAAATCCAGTTCTCGTCCGGGTAGTCAGTTCTCGTCTGACTTATTCTGTAAATCCAGTTCTCGTCCGGGTAGTCAGTTCTCGTCTGACTTATTCTGTAAACCCAGTTCTCGTCTGGTAGTCAGTTATCGTCTGACTTATTTGGTGTAAACCCAGTTCTCGTCTGGTAGTCAGTTCTCGTCTGACTTATTCGGTGTGGACCCAGTTCTCGTCTGGTAGTCAGTTCTCGTCTGACATCTCTTTGGTAAATCCAGTTCTCGCCTGGTATCCCGTTTTTGCTTGACATATTTGGTTTGCCAGAGGTGGTTTAAACCAGAAGTTTTGTTTCACGTTATCCCCAGTGAAGTCGCCATTTATTTTGCTAGTTTCTCTTTATCAGCAGAGATAGCGATCTTTTGAAGATTTTCTTTTGTCAGTTTCCCTTTATCAGCAGGGATGGCATTTATTTTGCTAGTTTCTCTTTATCAGCAGAGATAGCAAGCTTCTGAAGATTTTCTTTTGTCAGTTTCCCTTTATCAGCAGGGATGGCATTTATGTTGCTAGTTTCCCTTTATCAGCAGAGATAACGATCTTTTGAAGATTTTTCTTTTGTCAGTTTCCCTTTATCAGCAGGGATGGCATTTATGTTGCTAGTTTCTCTTTATCAGCAGAGATAGCAATCTTTTGAAGATTTTCTTTTGTCAGTTTCCCTTTATCAGCAGGGATGGCATTTATTTTGCTAGTTTCTCTTTATCAGCAGAGATAGCGATCTTTTGAAGATTTTCTTTTGTCAGTTTCCCTTTATCAGCAGGGATGGCATTTATTTTGCTAGTTTCTCTTTAGCAGCAGAGATAGCGAGCTTTTGAAGATTTTCTTTTATCAGTTTCCCTTTATCAGCATGGATGGCATTTATTTTACTAGTTTCTCTTTATCAGCAGAGATATCAATCTTTTGAAGATTTTCTTCGTCAGTTCCCTTTACCAGCAGGGATGGCGTTTAATTTGCTAGTTCTCTTTATCAGCAGAGATAGCAACCTTTTTGGATATTTCTTTTGTCAGTTTCCCTTTATCAGCAGGGATGGCATTGGTATTGCTAGTTCTCTTTATCAGTAGAGATAGAAATCTTTCGGATATTTCCTTCATCAGCTCCCTTTATCAGCAGGGATGGCATTGGTATTGCTAGTTCTCTTTATCAGCAGAGATAGCAATCTTTCAGATATTTCCTTCGTCAGTTCCCTTTATCAGCAGGGATGGCATTGCTAGTTCTCTTATCAGCAGAGATAGCAATCTTTCGAAGATTTTATTTTGTCAGTTTCCCTTTATCAGCAGGGATGGCATTTATTTTGCTAGTTTCCCTTTATCAGCAGGGATGGCATTTATTTTGCTAGTTTCTCTTTATCAGCAGAGATAGCGATCTTTTGAAGATTTTCTTTTGTCAGTTTCCCTTTATCAGCAGGGATGACATTTATTTTGCTAGTTTCTCTTTAGCAGCAGAGATAGCGAGCTTTTGAAGATTTTCTTTTGTCAGTTTCCCTTTATCAGCAGGGATGGCATTCATTTTGCTAGTTTCTCTTTATCAGCAAAGATAGCAATCTTTTGAAGATTTTCTTCGTCAGTTCCCTTTACCAGCAGGGATGGCGTTTATTTTGCTAGTTCTCTTTATCAGCAGAGATAGCAACCTTTTTGGATATTTCTTTTGTCAGTTTCCCTTTATCAGCAGGGATGGCATTGGTATTGCTAGTTCTCTTTATCAGCAGAGATAGCAATCTTTTGGATATTTCCTTCGTCAGCTCCCTTTATCAGCAGGGATGGCATTGGTATTGCTAGTTCTCTTTATCAGCAGAGATAGCAATCTTTCGGATATTTCCTTCGTCAGTTTCCTTTATCAGCAGGGATGGCATTGCTAGTTCTCTTTATCAGCAGAGATAGCAATCTTTCGAAGATTTTCTTTTGTTGGTTTCCTTTATCAGCAGGAATGGCATTTATTTTGCTAGTTTCTCTTTATCAGCAGGGATAGCAATCTTTTGGATATCTTCTTTCGTCAGCTCCCTTTATCAGCAGGGATGGCCTTGGTATTGCTAGTTCTCTTTGTCAGCAGAGATAGCAATCTTTTGGATATTTTCTTCGTCAGTTCCCTTTATCAGCAGGGATGGCATTTATTTTGCTAGTTTCTCTTTATCAGCAGGGATAGCAATCTTTTGGATATCTTCTTTCGTCAGCTGCCTTTATCAGCAGGGATGGCATTTATTCTGCTAGGTCTCTTTATTAGCAGAGATAGCAATCTTTTGAAGTTGTTCTTTCGTCAATTCCCTTTAACAACAGAGATGGCGTATTTTGAGACTCCTTTGTCGGTTCTCTTTATCAGCAGAGATGACATAACCTGGGAGAGTTTGTTTCCTTACATCATTTATGGCTAATTTTCCGGTGGAGGATTACAAATTTCCAGGTTCTTTGGTATTCAATCTCCGTGCATCCTGATTGTCTGAAAGTCGTCGCTATCATACCCTTAGGACCAAGTTGATTGAATAGGGGCAGCTGTTGCACCCCAAAATTTGCCCTCCTTACTTTAGTTCTAACTGGCTTATGTTTCATTTCATTTTTCTGCATTATCATGTATGCATATAATTAACATGGGGTCAAGGTACTTGAGGCAGTTCGAGAAGGTCCTATCTGGTATATCACATCATCAAGAGTTCACAAGTGGCAAGGGATCTCAAGTGGATCACTCTCTCCTAACCAGTGCATAAATTAGGGTTTTGAAATTCTTGGGCTTATTGCTCCAATGGGAAAGCTCCTTGGGTTTTTATCATCACAAAATGACATATCTTATCTTTGTTGGAGAGGATACACATCATATTCAGAGGAATTTGGAATTGGAGACTGTGTTATTTCCTCCTAGACTGAGGGTACCAAGATTAGGGTTTGCTATAAAGTCAGTTTATTTCTGATTTTTTGGGCAAGACTTGATTCCATGGTATTCCTTGGGTCCCTAAGTACCTAGGGATGGGAGGTTGTCCATCAGTTTGGTCCAGGAGGATTTCAATTGGCCAATGGATTGGGAATCAGGTGAATTAGGTAAAAGTCAACAGTAAGAGGAGAAGTCAACTATGGAATTTTGAGGTTTTCTTCAAGGTTTTCAAGGTCTCACATCCTCATATGGTCATCAAGAGTCAAGTTTCATGCCATTCATCAAAAATCAGGAGTTGGTGCAAAAGTTACTAAATTTGGAAATGACTTATAATTTGAAAGTTTCCTTTTTGGGCAAGTTCCTGCACTGCATTCAACTTGACTTTTCATCATCAAAGGCGCTTCAAATGAATTTTTCTCCAACATGATAGTTGAATATATTTTTCTCCTCTTTCCAACAAGTACTAGTGGGTCGCCATATCATTTGTGAAACTCAACTTATGGTCAAAAGAAGGCAAAGTGGTTTTTAGGGTTTTTCATGGTTCCGTTTTCACAACTTTGGGCATAATGACCTATAATCAATTCCATTGCTTCATGCCACATTCTAATATCAAAGAACATTCCTTGAGGATTATTTTGGGCCCAATAATTAAGAAATTCCATGGTTTATTCTTCACTTATTTTCCATTATTTAAAATTGCCAAAATGTTGAAAACTCATTAACCAATACATCTCAAGGCCCAATTCCAATTTGGGCGTGATAAGCAATTCAGAGATAAGTGATCCATCATGAAATAGTTGGATATCCATGCATGGAAGGAGGTGTATCTAATATTATGTGATTTTCCAAAATTATACAAAAACTCATTAAACAAAGAATTGCCCAAGCCCAATTCATTATCAGTGAAAAACCCTAGTCTATTTAAACCCATTCATGCACTAGTTAGGGTTTGATGACGTGCTTTTGGAGGAGAACAAGAACTTGAACCCTAAAGCTTGTCACACCTGTATCTCTCAATCTACAAGGAGTTTTCAAGAAATTCTTTCTCCATCAGAATCCTTGGGATCTCTAGAACACAACCCAACCATCATTCGCAGCCAATAGCAAGGATTCAGGTTGCACCATCTCAGGTTGGTGGATTTTTTCGTGATCATAAAACTTAGATTTTAAACCTGCATAATGTTGTGTGATGTCCATGGATCATGCTGATATAATTTGTTTTGAATATGGATGTGTATGTTGGTTGTTTTATGAATTTAAAGTTTTGAGCCCTAACATATTTCTCTTCGTTTTTTATTATGCTTTGGTTGTTTGAAAATTTGGATTGGATATTTGGAATCCTCACATTTTTCTGGTCAGAATAGAGTACTCATATGCATTTTCTAGAGATTTTGGGGTCCCAGCTCACCGGAGAGGGTGGCCGGAGCACTAGCTCCAGCGGCTGCCTGAAGTTCAGTCTGGCGAGGTGAGTAAAGGAGGAAGATGAAGCATAGCCGTTGATCCTCATAATCTAACGACTCTCAAGCGTGCCACGTCTCATTTTTTTATTTTTTTCTGATTTTTAATTAATAATCGTGTGTTCATTCCCCCATGATAATTACTGTGAGCATCCAGTCATTTCCCCTCATTTTAAATACTTTTTCTTTTGTTGACCTGAACGTGTATGTTGGATGAATCAAGTGGTGATCATTGCGCCAACAAATAAAAATAAACATGTGCCAGGCACATGGGCATCCATGGTATGCTGCATGTTCTCGTATGCGCGTGTGTTTGGTAGTTAGGGTGTGTCTTGAAATCATGGCCTCTTATCATGGTTACTTGGTGTTTGGGTTGACTAGATGGAGGGCGTTGGATGCATCCAAATGTGAGTAATAGGTCAATGGTTTGACTAAGGTCCATGGTTCCCTTTTTTTATTTCACTTTTTTTTTCGCTGATGGGTTTAATACGTGGGCCTCGCTAATGGCACCCCACCCTTCAGCCCATTTCCAATTTTCAACGTGATTCTTTTACTTTCCACACCCCCTTTCCTATTTTCTTCATTTTTATTTTATTTGAATTTATTGTTTTCATTTATAACTATTAAAAATAGATTTTTACATTAAAAAATTCCAATAAAATTCATGCATACTTTTTATCACTTTATAAAATTTTCCAAATTTTATTTTTTATTTTTATTTTATTTTTTATCATCTAAATTAATTATTTAGTTATTTTCTTTTTGCATTACACATATCATGCATATCTGAATTTGTTTATTTTATTTCTCTGTATCCATAAAATATTTTCAATCCATTCCTTTTGCATTCATTCACCAACATTCTGAGATGCATTAAAATATTTTTCTATCATTTTTAAAATTATTTCATATTGTATTTTGGTCCTTCCCTTTGGCACATTGAACCATACTTCTCACCTGAGCTTCGCCTAATTGTTTAAGTAACTAACATCTTGATTTTTTGCATGGTTTTTTGGTATTTGGTTTGTTTCTGGTTGAGTAACTTTGATATTTAATTTGATGATTTTAGAAGTTGTTTTACTATTTGTTTAATGGCTCTTTGCATGAGATATTCTTGTATGCGCATCTTTGATCTTGTCTGATTATCTGTTTGAAAAGGCACTTGTACCATTGTCTTGGGGTTGTTTATTTGACTTCTTATTCCTTGCTTGGGTTGTTATCACTATTATATTGCCATTGTTTGGTTCGCATTTGCTTTGATATTATTTATGTCCGTTTGGTACTAACCTTTTATGCAGGGTATGAATAAGTATCCATGGTCACCCTTACTCTTTCCTTCTCTCATCTTTTTTCCTTTAGGTTTAGGTTATCGTCAAACCTCACTAACCGTAGGTCACCCATGCATGACAACTTTAGGACTCTTAGTTCCCCTTAGAGTTTCCTTTGTGTCTTCTCTCTTCTCATCTCGAACTTCTTGAAAACACTTAATAAGGATAAATTGTATTGCGCACGAGCCTTAAGCGTGGGGAATGAGAAATGAGGGGCTTCCTCTCATCTTTCTAGAGCGCTTAGCGAGCGTCCTGTCTTGGGACGATGCGTTAAGTATTCGCCCCTGTGCCCTAGACTTTGGCGCAATGCAACTTATGAACTAACTTAAGCCACTTCTGTCCTAAAAAACACAAACCAACTTCAAACTTTTTTGTCCTTCGGGATCGTCAAACTAAAGGCTATTTTCAAAAAGGGCACGTTACCTTCCGTCTGAGTCGCAAATAGGCATCGATCCTAACTGCCGGACGCGAACTTAACGTCGCTCATAAAAAACACGAAAAGAACTTGGTCCGAACTACGTTGACTCTGAATTCCCCATTGCACAAGGGGGGTATGTAGGCCTAGGACGTCGACGTCCTACCGAGTCTGTCTTTGTTTTCCCCTTTCTCATCAGTACAACCCTAGATGATTGGATAACTCACCCTTAGAATAGACAACAAGTGTGGATCCCATCGAGTACGATGGACGCGTGGGGTGCTAGCACCTTCCCCTCGCGTAACTGACTCCCGAACCCAGGTTATGGTTGCGATGACCATTCCTTTCCCTCTTCCTCGGGTTTATGCGGTGTTCCCTTTCCCTCTCTTGGGATAAATTTACACGGCTGGCGACTCTGTTTTTCCGCGCCACTCTCGCGTTTGTACCTGGAAGAAAATCCTGGGAGCGACAGTAGTCGACACACCTTCTGACCTTTCCGTCCTTTTTGGGAACAGGTACGATGTTGGCTAACCATTGAGGATATTCTAATGTGGCGAGGAAACCCGCGTCAATCTGTTTCTGTACCTCCTATTTGATTTTGATGGCCATGTCCGGGTGAGTCCGTCTCAACCTCTATTTTACTGGCGGACGTTCCGATCTTAACGGTAAGTGATGTTCCACAATGCTGGTATCCAACCCTGGCATATCCTGATATGACCAAGCGAATACATCATGGAATTCTTTGAGAAGCTTTATCAAACCCTCTCTGGCAGTTGGACTGAGTAGTGCCCTAATCCTGATTTCTTTTCTCTCTTTTTCTGAACCCAAGTTTATCGTTTCCAACGGCTCTTTGTGAGGTTCGATGGACCTTTCCTCTTGTCTGAGTAGTTGGGAGATCTCTTCTGGAATTTCATTATCATCTTCTTCTTCGGCCCCAAATACCGGGAACCTAAAGTCAGGAGAAGGCATCGGATCGTATGTTTCAACGGGGTTTAAAACAAGCAGTCTGCAAGACATGATGATTGTTTCTTAGAAAAGATAGAGAGAATGCAAGAGTGTGTGCAGTGTATTTTTTGATAACTGCTTGTTTTTATTATTTGAATTGTTTTTTAGGATTACCATTTTCTGAGAAAAGCAAAAAGAGAAAACAACAATAAATGCGGAAATTACAGAACGACGTTATTTTATTAATGAACAAGTCGATTCTTGAAACTACAGCCCTATAAAACAAAACTCTGTCGCTTTGGGCGAAGCGAAGAGGGAAATTTACAGAAAGCGGGCCCTATCAAAACATCTATTTCACCTGGGCAAGTTGAAAGGTTAAAGATGGCAATTACTTTGACTTATGCACAATCTTCGGAACATCGACAGCAACCTATTGGCGGCGAACTCCTCGGTGAATCACAAAGTCTGGTACCTTCCTTGATTTGTCTTCAGATATAACGCTGATTTCTGGCGGAGCATGATCGTTGGAATCTGTCTCCCAGGCAGAGTTGTCGTAGGAGGATTCCTCTGTTGTATTTTGTATAGTATTTGCGTTCTCAGGTAGATCTCCCCATCCAGTTGGCTGGATGTCTTCGAGCCTGATACGAGAGCTTTCGGGAGCAGTGTACTTAACCATATAGTCGTATTTTCCACTTGGTTGTCCCAGGGTGTCCCACACTTCTTTGGAACTGGAGGAGTCATCTCTCTCGATGATGTTGACCTCGGGAAAAGCATAGTTGATGAATTCTAGTCCTGTAAACGTTGCGAATTCATCATCGTGCTGGGTATTCTCAGGATAACCTGGGTGTTAATCCCGTGGTATGGCAAGGACACAGGTATTCTGTTCAATGATGCTCAGCTGATTTTCATTGTTCGGCTGATTACGTTGCCCCAAGTCTCCGGGATACGGCTGCCAGATAGGCAGGCCATCCATTGGGCCATAATAGTCATGGTCAAAGTTGTATTTCATTAGAGCGTCCTCCTCTAATGAGTTAGGTGGAGCCCGGCATCCTTCCGGATCACAATCTCCATATATCATTTCAACATCTGACCGGGGTATAAACTCGGACTCTGTGTAGGAAAGCAAAAGGGAAATTCGTTTTGTCTTGAGACATATAACCGTCCTTATTGAGATAGGATTCTCAGTTTTCCTCCATATCGGAAGAATTGTCTTTATTGATGGTATGTACTTCTTGAGGCACTGGGTGAAGGAAACCTCCACTGTGGAAGAAGTCCTGAATGGGATGAAGATTTTCATTGCTGGTAGTAGCTGTCTGGGTATAGGTTGCAGAAAAACCAAGACCCTTCTTTGTTTTATTGTCAGTAGGAATGACAAGCTATCCCCATCCTGTTGTATTGGCACCTTTGACTGCTTTGATAGAATCCTTGTATGAGGAAATGGAAGTTCCCTCTTCGGATTGATTGTCCTTGCTCACCGACAGTGCTTGGAACTGAGTTCCAATAACCTCCTCGGGTTCTACACCAGTAGATGATGATAAGTTGCTCGCGAGCAAGGCCTGTTCTTCACAGACCGTGATGAGCTGGTCGTTCTGGACGAACTTTAACTTTTGGTGGAGGGTCGATGTGACCGCCCCAGCCTGATGTATCCAAGGTCTTCCTAATAAACAAGTGTACATTGCCCGGATGTCCATGACCTGGAAAGTGACTTGGAAAGTGTGAGGACCAATAGTTATGGGAAGGTCGACTTCGTCGATAACTGCTTTTCTGGATCCGTCGAATGCTTTGACGATGACCTTGCTGTAGCACCCCAAAATTTGCTCTCCTTACCTTAGTACTAACTGGCTTATGTTTCATTTCATTTTTGCATTATCATGTGTCCATATCATTGGTTCTTAGCATGGGGTCAAGGTGCCTGAGGCAGTTCAAGAGGAGAAGATGTTCTTCAAAGGGTCAAGCAAGAGTCCTTATATTGTCCAAGAGAGCTCAAGTGGATCACTCTCTCCTAACCAGTGCAGAAAATTAGGGTTTTGAGATTCTTGGGTTTATTGCTCTAGTGGGCAAGCTTCTTGGGTTTTTATCATCACCAAATGGCATATCTTATCTTTGTTGGAGAGGATACACATCATATTCAGAGGAATTTGGATTTGGAGACTGTGTTATTTCCTCCTAGACTGAGGGTACCAAAATTAGGGTTTGCTATAAAGTCAGTTTATTTCAGATTTTTTGGGCAAGACTTGATTCCATGGTATTCCTTGGGTCCCTAAGTATCTAGGAATGGAAGATTGTCCATCAGTTTGGTTCATGAGAAGTTCAATTGGCCAATGGATTGGGAATCAGGAGAATTGGGGAAAAGCCAACAGTGAGAGGGGAAGTCAACTGTGAAATTTTGAGGTTCTCTTCAAGGTTTCCAAGGTCTCACATCCTCATATGGTCTTCAAGAGTCAATTCTCATATCATTTATCAAGAATCAAGGGTTGGTACAAAAGTTACTAAATTTGGAAAATGACCTATAATGAGAAGTTTCCATTTTTGGCAAGTTTTTACACTATAATCAACTTGACTTTTCATCATCAAACAAGCTTCAAGTGAATTTTCCTCAAACATGAAAGTTGAAGATCTTTTTCTCCCCTTTCCAACAAGTACTAGATGGTCTCCATATCATTTGTGAAACTTAAGTTATGATCAAAAGAAGGCAAAGTGGTTTTTAGGGTTTTCTCATGGTTCCATTTTCACAACTTTTGCATTTTGGGACATAGTGACCTATATTTGGTTCCATTGCTTCAAGGCACATTATAACATCAAGGTATATTCCATAAGGATCATTTTTGGCCTTTGAATCAAGTGGATCCATGGTTTATTCATCACTTATTTTCCATTATGCAAAATTGCAAGATCATTCAAAACTCATGAACCAAGACATCTCAAGGCCCAAATTCCATACAGGTGTCATTAGCAATTGTAATATAAGTGATCCATCATAGAATGCTTGGGTGTACATGCATAGGGGAGGGTGTATTTCACATTATGCAAATTTCCAAAATCACTCTAAACTCATTAAGTGAGGAATTAACAAGGCCCAAGTGATGATCAGTGGATTAACCCTAAGTACTTAAGCTAACTCATGCACTGGTTAGAGGGAGGACACGTTATTTTGGTGGAGATTTCAAGTGTGAACCCTAAAATCTTCTTTCCTTCGAATCTCATCAGCCACAAGGGTTTCTCAAGAACTTCCTTCACAATCTTCATTCTTGGCATCCATAGAGCACAAACCACCCATCGTTGGAAGCTAAAAGCAAGGACACGGATTGCTTGATCTCAGGTTAATGATGAATTGGATGATCGTAAAACTTAGTTTTTTAATCTGAAAAATGATATTTGATATTCACTGATGACTCTGATGTGGTTTGTTTTGAGTTTGGACGTATAGATTGGTTGTTTCGTGAGTTTTATGTTTTGGGTCCAAACTTTGTTTCATTCGATTCTCTTTATATGATGGTTATTTGTGAAAAATAATGTGATATTATTAATCCTCATGTTTTTCTGATCAATTTAGTGTACCCATATGTGATTTCTGGGGATTTTGGGGGTGGTGGTCGCCGGAGAAGACGACCGGAGCTAGGGCTTCGGCATCTGGTAGGTTTTCCGGCCGGCTAGGGTTTCCATGGGGAAGACGCAATCAGGGCCGTCCATAGCTTTGATCCAAGGGCCCTCGTTGTGCCACATTTTTTATTTCTGAGTTTTTATTTTAATGATTGCATGTTTGTTACCCCATAGTTATTATCGTGTACATGCTATCATGTTCTCTCATCTTAATTACTTTCTATTTTGTTGACTTAATGCCATGCGTATGATGCATCTGATGGTTGCTTGATTGCCAGCGAATTAAAAAAATCATGTGCTGCTCACGTGGGATTTCTATGATATACTGACTGATTGTGTGTGTGCGTGTTTACTTGATTGTGGTGGGCATGTGGATCTGGTCCGTTAATCATGATTGCTTTTTTATTATGTTGACTTGTTGATACGCGTAGGATTGATCTGTTGGTTGATATTGAACCTGACGGTTGACTAATTCCATTGTATCCCTTTTTTATTTCGCTGATTTTTTTTTTTGGATTGGGCTTGCTCTTCGCGCCTCCCCTTTAAGCCCACTTTTCATTTCCAACGTATTTGGGCTGCTGAACACACCCCCCATGTTTATTTCAATTTATTTATTTTATTTAATTGCATCATTTGCATTTTATTTTTTAAAAATCATTTTAATGCAGTAAAAAATTCCCAAAAAAATTCATGAATCATATTTATAGTTTTATAAATTTTTCCCAAATTTTATTTTATTATTTTAATTTATTTTTGGTGTCTGAATTAATTATTTTAATAATTTCTTTTTGAATTTGTTTCATTTTGCACACATTGCATTGTAGAATTTATTTCTCATCATCCATAAAACATTTTGAACTCATTCTTTTTGCATTGTTTCATCAACATATTGAATGTCATTAAAACATTTTTCTCTCATTTTTAAAACTTTTTCATATTGCATTTTAGTCCTCCTCTTTTGCATATTGAGTCATGTTTCTCATTTGAATTTGCATAATTGTTTGAGTGACCTATCTGGGGAATTTTGGCATGATCTTTTGACATGTTGTTTGCCACTGGTTGGGGTGTGTTGAGTCTTAATTTGGTAATTTTAGAAGATGTTTTGCTAATTGTTTGATTGCTCTTTGTTTGATATCTTCTTGTATGCACATCTTTGACCATGTCTGATTACTTGTTTGAGAAGGAACTTGTGCCATCATTTGGGTTTGCTTCTTTGACTTCACAAACCATGTTTGAATTATTATAGGTCATTTGATTGCCATTATATGTCATTGGTGTGAGGTTGTTGCATACTTTGTGCGTATGTTCAATGTTTGATTTACATGCCTCTTTTGACTTATTTTCTCACTTCTTCTCATCTGTGCCTCTTCATGATTTATGTTTGGTTTATGTATGCCCTGCCTTATCATTCATTTGCACTTCATTGGATGTATGTTTTTGACCTTGGAGATTTGCATTCATGCATGTCATATGCCATTCATGCTTCATCTTACATACTTAAACATATTTCACTTAAATGCTTCCTTCTTCTTCTATTGATGGTTGATGCTTGGATATTTGTTTGCATGTCTCATGTGACATTTGCATAGCATGTTTAGGCACATGTTTAGGTCATCTACATTCTGCACTGGTTGAGTTTCACTTGGTTTGTAACCATTTCTCTTTGGTTTGAGACTTGCTTGGGGTTTCTTTAGTCTTATTTTTACTTATGTCTGTTTTGTACTAACCTTTTATGCATAGGCTGAGGTAAGTTATTTGAGGGTGTGGATAGTTATCCATGCTCACTCTCATTCTTTCTTTCTCTCATCTTTTCTTTTCTTTAGGCTTAGGTTGTTGTCAAACCTCCCCTTAGGGCCATCTTTGCATGATAACATTAGGATAGATTTTCCCCGTAGTGTTTTTCTTTTCTTTTGAGTCCCTCTTCTCATCTCATAACAATTTCTAAGATACTTAATAAGGTCAACTTGCCTTGCACACAAGCCTTAAACATAGGAAATGAAGATTGAGGGGTCCCCCTTCTCTCTTCTAGAGTGTTGAGCATACGTCCCATTGGGGACGACCATGCGACGCATTCGTTCCCGTGTCATAGACTTTGGTTCAAGTTGAGTTATGAACTAACTCAAGTCACTTATGTCCTAAAAAATACAAACAAACTTCAAACATTTTTATCCTTCGGGATCGTCAAACTAAAGGCTATTTTCAAAAAGGGCACGTTACTTTCCGTCTGAGTCGCAAACAAGCATCGACCCTAACTGCCGAACGCGAACTTAACGTCGCTCATTAAAAACACAAAAATAACTTGGTCCGAACTACGTTGACTCTGAATTCCCCATTGCACAAAGGGGGTACGTAGGCCTAGGACGACGACGTCCTACCGAGTCTATCTTTGTTTTCCCTCCCCCGTTTTATTACAGCCCTAGATGTTAGGATAACTCACCCTTAGAATAGACAACAAGCGTGGATCCCATCGAGTACGATGGACGCGTGGGGGTGCTAATACCTTCCCCTCGCGTAACCGACTCCCGAACCCAGGCTATGGTTGCGATGACCATTCCTTTCCCTCTTCCCTAGGTTTATGCGGTATTCCCTTTCCCTCTCTTGGGATAAATTTACACGGCTGGCGACTCTGTTTTTCGCGCCACTCTAGCGTTTGTACCTGGATGAAAATCCTGGGAGCGACAGCTGGCGAATCTGCTGGGGATTCTGGTTGACCTATGCTGGTCCATCCCCTTAAGCGAGTCAATCCTAGCACTTGCTTGTCTTTGTTCTCTTTGAGTGTTTTTGTTTTTTGTTTTACTTTATTTATTGTATTTTATTTTTACCGCATTTTCTGCATTGCATATTATTATCAGCTGCTGCACTGTCTTTCTGTTTGGCGGGTTGGGAGTTCTGAGAGATAAGCCCAATACCCAGGCTTGAGCATACACGTAGGATTAGCGTGGCAAGTAGTGTGACTTGTGTGGCATTTGGCCAGACGTAGTATACATGAAAACTCCACATCCAGACGAGGTTCTCTTTGGTAATGTTCTATCCTGTGCATTGGTGCAGATGATTGAATGTAACCTGGAAAACTGTCGACTCTGGCGACCATTCCCGAGGACTCAGTAACGGCACTCCTCCCGAGACGCTATAATGGCAGACCAAAAATGGGAAACCCATTACACATGTCGATCCGAGGACCCAATACTGGGAACTTGCTATAGGGTGTCCTTTTGGAAAAGAATCGGTGGAAGCACTCCTCGTTTGGCGATAGTACTGTACCCCGAGGGATGAATGTACTATTGCTTCTCGACCTCAGTGCCGAAACTAAGGACTTGCCATGGGATGTTTTCTTTTGAGGGGAATCAGTTGAGGCCTCCTCGATTGGTGATGATGCCAAACCAGAAATGGTGAACGTATCATCATTTCTCGGCCTGAGAGCCCGTGATATTGAGGATCCTTGGCTTTCTAGTACCCACATGTGAGGGGGCAGGGTGTTTACAGGTTTGCAGGTAACCTTGACCTTCAACATACCCGGTTTTCTGATCAGCAGATTTATCAGTGTGGTACTATGGTTATTTTGGTATTCTGGGTATTTGGGCAGGCCTTTGAGATTATACAATTGTTCAGTGCAGCAGTTGTCCAGTCTGTGTGGCATCCTTGATCCCATGTGTGCATTTGCATCATCATTTTGCATCCTAACATGTTTGTTCATTTGCAGGGTTGCATCCTAACTTTGATTCTGGTTTTTGAAGACTATTAAGGATGAGTACTGAGAAGAAAAAGAACATCATAGTGTACAAGTTCCCATCACTTATTCTGGATCCTGTTCACAAGATTGTGTCTATGGCAGAACCTGGGGTATTGGAAAACTTTAGAGAAGAGTATGGAAGAATTCTGAATTTTGCTCGCAACATCACTGAATACGAGTATAGGGCCTTGCACACTCTGGTGCAATTCTATGACCCTCACCTGCGTTGTTTTCTATTCACTAATTATCTCTTGGCTCCGACATTGGAGGAATTTGCTCTCATTCTGGAGGTTTCTATTAAAGAAGAGGCTCCTTTCTATCCTTCTGAAGAACTTCCTGATTTAGAAAGGGTCTCCAAGTCTTTGCACTTGGATCCATCTTTGTTGAAAAATAATATTGCCAGTAAGGGAGGGTGTAAAGGCTTTCATGTGAAATTTTTGATAGAACAGGCTGCTGTGTATGCTAAGGCTAGATGTTGGTCAGTTTTCAACGCCATCTTGGCTATGTGTGTCTATGGAACGGTGTTGTTCCCAAATATGAAGGATTTTGTGGACATGCACGCTGTCCGGATATTTACCATGAAGAATCTGATACCTACTTTGCTTGGAGATCTGTATTATTCAGTGCATTATAAGAACGAGAAGAGGAGGGGAGGACCCCTTTATTTTTGTGTGCCAGTTTTCTACAAATGGTTTGCTGATCGTCTTCCCAAATCTGGGGCATTTGTAGATACTCAAGGAACTTTGGAGTGGTCCAAAAGATTGATGGGCTTGCGAGCAGATAATCTAATTTGGGTTAACCGTGACTTGTTGGGCCAAGATATCATGATTAGTTATGGAGGTCTCCCAAATGTGCCTCTAATAGGAATGAAAGGGGGAATTAACTACAACCTTATTCTTGCTATTAGGCAATTCGGGTATGCCTTGAAAGAGCCACCAAAAGACGAGGAGGTCCGAGAATCTATATATCTGAGTGGGAAATCAATCCAGAACTATTAAAAGAAGCTGCAAATACTTGGGAAGATCGTTATAAGAAGGGGAAGATTTCTTTTGGGAAGAGCAACAACAGAACTTTTCCTGCGTACGAAGATTGGATTCAGAAAAGGGTAGAGATGGAGCTTTTGCCATTCTCCAAAGAATCACCATCTTACCCCTTGCTGATTGAGCCTCCTACCACAGTTGAAATAGAGAAGTTTAACAAGTTGTGGACTGAAAAGGAAAAGCTACGAGAAGAAAACAGTGAGCTACAAAAAGAGATTTACCAGTTGAAACATGAGCGGGGTGAAGTTGTTCATATCGCCAAGTTGAAGACAGAGCTTCTCGCTAAGGCAGAAAAGGAGCTAGCTGACAAGGTCACATCCAGACAAAGGATGAAGCAAGCTCTAGAGGGTATCAGTAAGGTTCTCGAGTCTAAGAAGGAGGAATTGGACAAGGCTTTGTTAAAAATTCACAGGTTCAATGCTCACCGAGACACTGCAATGGCTGAGAATAAGCGAAAGGAAGACGATCATCTAGCTCTGATTGATCAATTGAAGTTGAAGCTCAAGAAGAAAGACGCTGAGATCCTATCAGGGGTATTCCAAAGACAAGCAGTCGAGGGTCGACTCAATGAAGCTATAGCCTCCTTAGAGGAACTGAAGATCCAAGCTGAAGTGAAGAGACCTAGAAATGAGGGTCCTAGCATGGATGGTGTTTCTGGAGAAGACGCTTGGGAGTTGCATTGCCGATACTTGGAAGGGATCATGCATAGGAGAGACGTTCTCATTCAAGAGCTAATTCAGAGACCGAAGCATCCCGACACCAAAAAGCTATTCAAGGAAATTCAAGACTGGAGCAAAAAGCATAATGGATAGGGGGGATTGACACTTGTGGACTTTGATGACATGCCATAGTTTTCTATTTTCTTTCATTATTTGGACCACCGCCAGGCTTGTTGGTTGGGATCTATGATTATTATGTTCAGACTTGTTATCTAGGATTATGATTGTTGGCATTTGGTTATCCTCCAGTTTTCTTAATACATGAGCAGAAGTCCCGTTCTATCTTGTTGTTAAACTGGAATCAAGGGATGGATCGCCCTGCGAATATTCAAACATGTTCATTTGCATTTGCATATTCATAATCATTGTGCATAACAGGTGTTCGAGGCTGGTTACTCTTGTCCTGATATGGGTCTCTCCGAAGCACAGACTCAACTCCTCAAGCCATTCAGAAGTTGATCATAGAACAAATTCAAGCAGGGCCGAGGGAAGTACAGAGCCAAATGGGGTAGTTCATGGGGAAAATGCAAGCTTTGACTCAAGACTAGAAAATGCTGAAAGAGGAAGTCAATCAGCTGAAGCCTCCCGAGTAAACACTCAGACTGCGAGTATGTTGTTAGAAATAATAAGTCCAGACAGAGCCAAGTCTCCTCAACGATGGCGATTTCCTGTTTTTTTACTGCATTTTCATATGTAGCTTATATTTGTTTGTTTAAACATTGTCTGCATGTAGAAACCTGTTTGTTTTTTGAATGACAATCATAATACAATAAGCATGTTTTTCTTGAAGTAATCCATTCGTGTTCACTCTTAAATGTTTATATGCACTGCAATACCAATTTTCTTGTCTAGAACTTTTGAGGGAGGATGATGAGATGAAAACGCAAAATCTCTGGTTGTATGTTCAAGGATAGAACCCTGTTGAGGATGTACAGGCATTGTTTCAAATCCCTAAACACTGGAGATATAAGGGAGATAGACCCTCGTTAACCCCTTTGAGCCTCGAAGTAGGAGTTTCTTTCGTACGAAAAAACCCTCATACTTAACCTAGGGGCAGGGTAGGCACCAGTTAGTTTGACCGAGCGTTCAAATTTCAAGGAGAGTGTGCATCTGAGGATCCATTACCTTCTATCCCACCGTCAAGAGGTCAAGAGATGTGAAACCACAATGGTTACCCATCAACAACCAAGGAGTGAGGCAGTCACAACCCTGTCAGGCAAGTAAGACAACCAGTGTCACACGCTTTGTTCACAAAAAGGGGAATAAAAAAAAAGCCCGCTAAGTTGAAACTTGAAAACAAGTGACTTAGGCAAAAGTTAGGGCATCCCGCTGGACTTCAAAATCGAAAAACTCAAAAGAGTCAGTCCAGGCAAAAAAATTAGGGATCAAAAAAGAAAAAGAAAGAAAAAGCGAAAAGCATTACAAGAGAAAATCCTCGATAAGAACAAATTCGTGTGATTACAGACACAAAAGATAAAAAGGGGTGACCGTTACTTCAAAACCTCATTGGGTGTCGAACTATCAGATGCATGGGTTTCTTTAAGGATCATAGAACCTTTTGAGAAATGAGCGCTTGCGCCGAATTAGCTGAACTTAGGGCTGGAGAACATCATGGAGAGTGGGTGGGCACCGATAAACTTTGAGCCTTAAATCTTTCTTTTTCTCAAAACCGCGAACCAGGCCACAATACAACCCTCAAAAGTCCTAATTGAAACAGGGTTTATTCCGACGGCGTACTTCATTGAGATAACGTTCCTAACTCTTATGAGTTGTGCTAATAAGATTTTTGTTGATATTACATGTGCGTATCATTTTTCCATTCAAAAATCAAGGTCGCATCCCAATTAGTGATTCGTTCACAAGGCCTGGCGACACATTTTCAATAAAACTTCAAGGTTAACATGTGTGTTGCATTAGAATTGTCATTCTCATAATAAAAATTTTCTGCTTGCATGTGTTTGACATCAAAGAAGCTTACACAATGAACGTCAGTCAAGAAGCTTAATCCTGCCGAGTTGGGATGCTCGAAAATTCTGAAGGACAGTCATATCAAGGGGCATGCTGCTAAGAGACTCAGTGTAGAGTGGGCTCTCCCCAGTAAGTTGTGTTAAGATAAAGCCAAGCTGGGGCATTCAAGTCGAGAAAGTCTTTTCAGAGTTCAATCAATCATGGGCAGTCATGTTGAGAAAATTTCTTCAAATGTTCAGTCAACCAGGGGCAATTATGTCGAGATCCGATGAATCTCTCCACAAGCATTTAATATGGGGAAATTAGGTCGATTCGATAAATCTCTGTAAGAACAGTCAGGGACAAAGTTACTTCAAAGCTCGTACTGGGACAGGCAACCTCAAGAGCACAAGAAGTTATCCAATCCTGAAGACGGTTAATTGAAAGCGCCTCTTCAAGGTTCAAAATACTGAGGCAGAGTATTTCAGGTCATTGCAAATCCTTTCGAGGCAAGTTACTTCATAGATTATTTCGTCTGGGGCAGTTATGTCGAGATCTGATAAATCTCTCCAAGAGTTTGAAGACCCTGGGGCAGTGTGGAAGCCAGGTCTTCTATAAAATCCCCTTGAGATGATTTTTTCCATTTGACCTGGTGGTCTTGGGTAAGTGGAAAGTTCAAAGGGCCATTTATGACCATAGAGACAGGTCAGGTTGGGTGGCAAGATTGTTTCTCCCCAGTAGAGTTACTCTCCCCAGCATTGATTGCACCTTTCCTCAACACAGCAGACCTTCCCCAACAGGAGACTTGGGAAGTATTTTCTCTGGATCAAGATGTTATTTCCCCCACAGAATCAGGGTGCTCACTTTCCCCATCCAGTCAGGAAGTGCGCTTTCACCGACGATGTCATATTCTAATCCCCAACAAGGTGGGAGTAAAGTCATTCTCCCCATCAGCAGGCTAAGTTCAGCTATTTTCCCCAAGCAGGGTGGTATTATGGGCTGGCATCCCTCGGCAGGTCCTAAGCCCATCTGTTATTGGCAATCCTCAGTAACAGACTTCCGGTTCCGTTATTGGCATTCATTCTCAACTCCCCCAGCAGAGGAGAAATCTCAGGTTTTGGATGTTACCTTCAGTAAAGGACAGGTGTAATCCCCGGTAGTGTGGATGTTCTTTTGGGATTTCATCCCCAGTAGAAGTTGTTGATCCAAAGGGTCGGTCAGCGTGATCCTTCTCAGCAGAGTTCTTGGATTCAGAGGACAATTTATTTTTGTCATCCCCAGCTGAATTGGTCTTTTCTCTCCAGCATTTATTTTGCTGGAGGGACCCCTTTTGCATATCATAAGCATTTACATTGCATCCTCAAACGCGTAGCATTTCCACGTCGTGTGGAGCATTACGGCAAAATTCAAACATTTGCATTTGAAGCATAAGCCAGATTTGATGCTTTCCTTGCCAGTTCTCTTTCCCAGCAGAGATGGCATAACTCAGAAGATTTTGGAGGGATGCGTTCCTCATACTTGTGCTCCCCGGCAGAGTCTTTTATTTAGACTTCTCCTTTCCCCAGCGGAGTCATCTTATCTGTGGATCGTGAGCCCGTTAGAAGTTTGCTTTTGTTTGGCCCTTCTCTTTTGTGCAATCCAGTTCTCGCCTGGTAGTCAGTTCTCGCCTGACATATTTTGTTTGCCAATTTCCTTTTCTCAGTAGGGGTGGCTTAAACCAGAAGTTTTGTTTCACGTTATCCCCAGCGAAGTCCACTTTATTTGGTCTTCCTTTGCGGGTTCAATTGAGGTTGTATTCGTTTTGTGGGTGCGATTGAGGTCGTATTCATATTTTCTTTGTGGGTAGAGTGATTGAGGTCAGTCTTCCTTTGTGGGTACGATCGAGGTCGTATTCGTCCTTTCCTTTGTGGGTAGAGTGATTGAGGTCAGTCTTCCTTTGCGGGTACAATTGAGGTTGTATTCGTTTTGTGGGTGCGATTGAGGTCGTAGTCATATTTTCCTTGTGGGTAGAGTGATTGAGGTCAGTCTTCCTTTACGGGTACAATTGAGGTTGTATTTGTTTTGTGGGTGCGATTGAGGTCGTATTCATGTTTTCTTTGTGGTTAGAGTGATTGAGGTCAGTCTTCCTTTGTGGGTACAATTGAGGTTGTATTTGTTTTGTGGGTGCGATTGAGGTCGTATTCATGTTTTCTTTGTGGGTAGAGTGATTGAGGTCAGTCTTCCTTTGCGGATACGATTGAGGTCGTATTCATTTTGTGGGTGCGATTGAGGTCGTATTCATGTTTTCTTTGTGGGTAGAGTGATTGAGGTCAGTCTTCCTTTGCGGGTACAATTGAGGTTGTATTCGTTTTGTGGGTGCGATTGAGGTCGTATTCATATTTTCTTGGTGGGTAGAGTGATTGAGGTCAGTCTTCCTTTGCGGGTACAATTGAGGTTGTATTTGTTTTGTGGGTGCGATTGAGGTCGTATTCATGTTTTCTTTGTGGGTAGAGTGATTGAGGTCAGTCTTCCTTTGTGGATACGATTGAGGTCGTATTCATTTTGTGGGTGCGATTGAGGTCGTATTCATGTTTTCTTTGTGGGTAGAGTGATTGAGGTCAGTCTTCCTTTGCGGGTACAATTGAGAATGTATTCGTTTTGTGGGTGCGATTGAGGTCGTATTCATGTTTTCTTTGTGGGTAGAGTGATTGAGGTCAGTCTTCCTTTGAGGTTGTATTTGTTTTGTGGGTGCGATTAAGGTCATATTCATGTTTTCTTTGTGGGTAGAGTGATTGAGGTCAGTCTTCCTTTGAGGATACGATTGAGGTCGTATTCATTTTATGGGTGCGATTGAGGTCGTATTCATGTTTTCTTTGTGGGTAGAGTGATTGAGGTCAGTCTTCCTTTGCGGGTACAATTGAGGTTGTATTCGTTTTGTGGGTGCGATTGAGGTCGTATTCATATTTTCCTTGTGGGTAGAGTGATTGAGGTCAGTCTTCCTTTGCGGGCACGATTGAGGTCGTATTCGTCTTATTTTTGTGGGTATGGTTGAGGTCATACTCCTTATTTTTCTGCACGCTCCATTTCGTTATTCTCACCATTAGCAAATTTCTGGGGCTCTTTCGGTATTCAATCCCCGTGTATCCTGGAATGTCTGAGGGCCGTCGCTATCATACCTTCAGGACTAAGTTGATTGAATAGGGGCAGCTGTAGCACCCCAAAATTTGCTCTCCTTACCTTAGTACTAACTGGCTTATGTTTCATTTCATTTTTGCATTATCATGTGTGCATATCATTGGTTCTTAGCATGGGGTCAAGGTGCCTGAGGCAGCTCAAGAGGAGAAGATGTTCTTCAAAGGGTCAAGCAAGAGTCCTTATATTGTCCAAGAGAGCTCAAGTAGATCACTCTCTCCTAACCAGTGCAGAAAATTAGGGTTTTGAGATTCTTGGGTTTATTGCTCCAGTGGGCAAGCTTATTGGGTTTTTATCATCACCAAATGGCATATCTTATCTTTGTTGGAGAGGATACACATCATATTCAGAGGAATTTGGATTTGGGGACTGTACTATTTCCTCCTAGATTGAGGATACCAAAATTAGGGTTTGCTATAAAGTCAGGTTATTTCAGATTTTTTGGGAAAGACTTGATTCCATGGTATTCCTTGGGTCCCTAAGTATCTAGAAATGGAAGATTGTCCATCAGTTTGGTTCATGAGAAGTTCAATTGGCCAATGGATTGGGAATCAGGAGAATTGGGGAAAAGTCAACAGTGAGAGAGGAAGTCAACTGTGAAATTTTGAGGTTCTCTTCAAGGTTTCCAAGGTCTCACATCCTCATATGGTCTTCAAGAGTCAAGTCTCATACCATTTATCAAGAATCAAGGGTTGGTACAAAAGTTACTAAATTTGGAAAATGACCTATAATGAGAAGTTTCCATTTTTGGCAAGTTTTTACACTACAATCAACTTGACTTTTCATCATCAAATAAGCTTCAAGTGAATTTTCCTCAAACATGAAAGTTGAAGATATTTTTCTCCCCTTTCCAACAAGTACTAGATGGTCTCCATATCATTTGTGAAACTCAATTTATGATCAAAAGAAGGCAAATTGGTTTTTAGGGTTTTCTCATGGGTCCATTTTCACAACTTTTGCATTTTGGGACATAGTGACCTATATTTGGTTCCATTGCTTCAAGGCACATTATAACATCAAGGTACATTCCATAGGGATCATTTTTGGCCTTTGAATCAAGTGGATCCATGGTTTATTCATCACTTATTTTCCATTATGCAAAACTGCAAGATCATTCAAAACTCACGAACCAAGACATCTCAAGGCCCAAATTCCATACAGGTGTGATTAGAAATTGTAATATAAGTGATCCATCATAGAATGCTTGGGTGTACATGCATAGAGTAGGGTGTATTTCACATTATGCAAATTTCCAAAATCACTCTAAACTCATTAAGTGAGGAATTAACAAGGCCCAAGTGATGATCAGTGGATTAACCCTAAGTACTTAAGCTAACTCATGCACTGGTTAGAGGGAGGACACGTTATTTTGGTGGAGATTTCAAGTGTGAACCCTAAAAGCTTCTTTCCTTCGAATCTCATTAGCCACAAGGGTTTCTCAAGAACTTCCTTCACAATCTTCATTCTTGGCATCCATAGAGCACAAACCACCCATCGTTGGAAGCTAAAAGCAAGGACACAGATTGCTTGATCTCAGGTTAGTGATGAATTGCATGATCGTAAAACTTAGTTTTTTGATGTGCAAAATGATATTTGATATTCACTGATGACTCTGATGTGGTTTGTTTTGAGTTTGGACGTATAGATTGGTTGTTTCGTGAGTTTTAAGTTTTGGGTCCAAACTTTGTTTCATTCGATTCTCTTTATATGATGGTTATTTGTGAAAAATAATGTGATATTATTAATCCTCATGTTTTTCTAATCAATTTAGTGTACCCATGTGTGATTTCTGGGGATTTTGGGGGTGGTGGTCGCCGGAGAAGACGACCGGAGCTAGGGCTCCGGCGTCTGGTAGGTTTTCTGGCCGGCTAGGGTTTCCATGGGGAAGACGCAATCAGGGCCGTCCATAGCTTTGATCCAAGGGCCCTCGTTGTGCCACGTTTTTTATTTCTGAGTTTTTATTTTAATGATTGCGTGTTTGTTACCCCATGGTTATTATCGTGTACGTGCTATCATGTTCTCTCATCTTAATTACTTTCTATTTTGTTGACTTAATGCCATGCGTATGATGCATCTGATGGTTGCTTGATTGCCAGCGAATTAAAAAAATCATGTGCTGCTCACGTGGGATTTCTATGGTATGCTGACTGATTATGTGTGTGCGTGTTTACTTGATTGTGGTGGGCATGTGGATCTGGTCCATTAATCATGATTGCTTTTTTACTATGTTGACTTGTTGATACGCGTAGGATTGATCTGTTGGTTGATATTGAACCTGACGGTTGACTAATTCCATTGTATCCCTTTTTTATTTCGCTGATATTTTTTGTTGGATTGGGCTTGCTCTTCGAGCCTCCCCTTTAAGCCCACTTTTCATTTCCAACGTATTTGGGCTGCTAAACACACCCCCCATGTTTATTTCAATTTATTTATTTTATTTAATTGCATCATTTTAATGCAGTAAAAAATTCCCAAAAAAATTCATGAATCATATTTATAGTTTTATAAAATTTTCCCAAATTTTATTTTATTATTTTATTTTATTTTTGGCATCGGAATTAATTATTTTAATAATTTCTTTTTGAATTTGTTTCATTTTGCACACATTGCATTGTAGAATTTATTTCTCATCATCCATAAAAGATTTTGAACTCATTCTTTTTGCATTGTTTCATCAACATATTGAATGTCATTAAAACATTTTTCTCTCATTTTTAAAACTTTTTCATATTGCATTTTAGTCCTCCTCTTTTGCATATTGAGTCATGTTTCTCATTTGAATTTGCATAATTGTTTGAGTGACCTATCTGGGGAATTTTGGCATGATCTTTTGACATGTTGTTTGCCACTGGTTGGGGTGTGTTGAGTCTTAATTTGGTAATTTTAGAAGATGTTTTGCTAATTGTTTGATTGCTCTTTGTTTGATATCTTCTTGTATGCACATCTTTGACCATGTCTGATTACTTGTTTGAGAAGGAACTTGTGCCATCATTTGGGTTTGCTTCTTTGACTTCACAAACCATGTTTGAATTATTATAGGTCATTTGATTGCCATTATATGTCATTGGTGTGAGGTTGTTGCATACTTTGTGCGTATGTTCAATGTTTGATTTACATGCCTCTTTTGACTTATTTTCTCACTTCTTCTCATCTGTGCCTCTTCATGATTTATGTTTGGTTTATGTATGCCCTGCCTTATCATTCATTTGCACTTCATTGGATGTATGTTTTTGACCTTGGAACTTTGCATTCATGCATGTCATATGCCATTCATGCTTCATCTTACATACTTAAACATATTTCACTTAAATGCTTCCTTCTTCTTCTATTGATGGTTGATGCTTGGATATTTGTT
Source organism: Lathyrus tuberosus (assembly GCA_022829125.1). Lineage (NCBI taxonomy): Eukaryota > Viridiplantae > Streptophyta > Magnoliopsida > Fabales > Fabaceae > Lathyrus > Lathyrus tuberosus. Next base: position 4,952,768 of record JALAZF010000264.1, read on the forward strand.
TGCATGTCTCATGTGACATTTGCATAGCATGTTTAGGCACATGTTTAGGTCATCTACATTCTGCACTGGTTGAGTTTCACTTGGTTTGTAACCATTTCTCTTTGGTTTGAGACTTGCTTGGGGTTTCTTTAGTCTTATTTTTACTTATGTCTGTTTTGTACTAACCTTTTATGCATAGGCTGAGGTAAGTTATTTGAGGGTGTGGATAGTTATCCATGCTCACTCTCATTCTTTCTTTCTCTCATCTTTTCTTTTCTTTAGGCTTAGGTTGTTGTCAAACCTCCCCTTAGGGCCATCTTTGCATGATAACATTAGGATAGATTTTCCCCGTAGTGTTTTTCTTTTCTTTTGAGTCCCTCTTCTCATCTCATAACAATTTCTAAGATACTTAATAAGGTCAACTTGCCTTGCACACAAGCCTTAAACATAGGAAATGAAGATTGAGGGGTCCCCCTTCTCTCTTCTAGAGTGTTGAGCATACGTCCCATTGGGGACGACCATGCGACGCATTCGTTCCCGTGTCATAGACTTTGGTTCAAGTTGAGTTATGAACTAACTCAAGTCACTTATGTCCTAAAAAATACAAACAAACTTCAAACCTTTATATCCTTCGGGATCGTTAAACTAAAGGCTATTTTCAAAAAGGGCACGTTACTTTCCGTCTGAGTCGCAAACAGGCATCGACCCTAACTGCCGGACGCGAACTTAACGTCGCTCATTAAAAACACAAAAATAACTTGGTCCGAACTACGTTGACACTTGCTGGTTCTCATCGGAGGTCCTTCGAAGGATAATTGCATCAAAGTGGATTTCGGCATAACATTCAGGGCTGGCCCTGTGTCTACCAGTACGCTGGCTAAAGCATTGCCTTAGCAGCTGACTGTGATATTGAGCGCCATGTTATGACAGCGACCCTCTTAAGGTAATTCCTCATCACTAAATCCCAAGTTATTGCAGGAAGTGAGGTTAGAGACAATGCTATCGAATTGTCTGATTGTTACATACTGTTCCACAAAGGTCTGCTCTAAGACTTTCTGTAGAGCCTCCCTGTGCGCTTCTGAACTAAGCAAAAATGATAATACTGAGATCTTTGAAGGAGTTTGTAACAATTGATCAACAATGTTGTATTCACTCCTTTGGATGAGCTTCAGCATCTCATCATCGTTTTTCGAAAGGTCGGGATTACTGGATTAACCGACTGGTGGATCAGGAGCTTCTGTTGGAAGTTCCTTTTCTTGGTTGGGTTCTCCAACTCCTCGGTTGAAGATTCTACCACTTCGTGTCACTCGACTGGGGTCTGTAATATTCACGATGGAGGGTAACAAAATTTCCTTTCCGTTCTCAATTGTTGTTGCAACGTATTTGTAAGGGATAACCTTAGTTGATTCATACGGTAATGGTCCTGGTAGATAGATGACTATGGGAGCCTTCTGATTTTTCTGGCCATCGTAAGCAATTTTGATCCGTTCCTAGTTGGGAACTCTCGATTCGTCAAGTATAGGAATGATGGTACAAACATCCCTAGCCCTCTAATGATCAGAGATTACGACAACGTCCTCAATTTGATCAGCAAGGTAGTCCAGCGCCTAGTTGATTGGCCCGGAACCCGGATATGGGCGAACTCTCTACGATCCACTTGACCCTGAAGAGTTGCTCGCACAAGGTAACATCCTTGGTTACTTTCCGAACAGACTCTACAACGTTCATAGTTGTGTGGTGGTGTAGCGAGCGATTTTGGACGTGGTTCTTAAGCACTGTCGCTCTTTTGGGGTACTACAGGTCGATTCATTTTTTATCCTATTGAAGCTGATGAAGGAAGGGAAATAGATGTCTCCAACTAACCCTGCTTGCATACTGTAGTGAGCGATTTTGGAAGTGGTTCTTAAACACTGTCGCTCTTTTGGGGGTACTACAGGTCGATTCATTTTTTATCCTATTAAGCTGACTAAGGAAGGGAAATAGATGTCTCCAACTAACCCTGCTTGCATACTGAGTTTAAACAACGGTCTGTTAGGTTACGAATGCTATATGGTAATGGGGCCTCTTTCTTCTTACTTTGTTCAGAGTGGAAAATACTGGGACTGTTCATGGTAGGATGTTAGAACTGATGCTTTTTGGTTGATGGGTGAAGGTACAGGATTGTGGGTTTTTGATTAGTGTGCTCGCTAAGATTTTTCTTTTAATATTATGCCTACGTATTCTCGTTTACCGAAACAGGGAAATCAGAGCGATCATAGTTCCTCCTATTCTATGGGAGGAAATGGTATTTTGGTGTCTTGTTCAAAGCCCAAGACATGAAGCTAAAGGTTGTTTGTATCTTGTTCAAAGCCCAAGATATGAAGCTGAAGGGTCTATTTGTATCTTTTTTGAAGCCCAAGATGTGAAGCTAAAAGGGTGTTGACTTTAGAGAGAATTTGTCATCTCTAAAGAGGGGTATGTTTGTTACAACTGTTTATAAAGGAGAATTACTTTAACCGGGATATGTGAATCTGGCAATGCCATAATTTCCTTTATAGGGGCTTTTCAACCTAGAGGAGAAGACTTTAACTCAGTGTAGAGCAATGCTATCTTTCCTTAGGAATTTCTCATGCTAAAAGAGGGACATTGGCGTGGATGTAAATAATCCAGAGGCTTGCCGCTTACAACAATTAGATGGGGGGGGAATGAGTTGTTGATGTTTGTATACTGTGAATGAGGCATAGCTTTGATGCTAAAAGGTTGATTGTCTCAACCGGGATTTTCCTTATACAATGCCTAAGAGGAGGCTAGTGTCCCAACAAGAGTGAATCTTTATGTGTCTCGTACGAAGCCCGAGAGAGGGGCTAAAAGGGTTGACTCAACAAGAGAGTGTTTTCGTATGTGTCTTGTACGAAGCCCAAGACGGAGGCTAAAGGTGTCTGACCCAAAAGGATCTTTTATACTCAACAAGAGAGTGATTTTGTATCTCGTACGAAGCCCGAGATTGAGGCTGAAGGCGTTTGACTCAACAAGAGATTTTTTTTTATCTCGTACAAAGCCCGAGATAGAGGCTAAAGGATGGCTGTTTCTGTTGAGTGACAGGTCTAGTATGTTGATTAAAAGAGAAAATCAGTTCTTATAAAGGGACTGATTAAAAGTAAGGCTATACTTTGGGATTTGATCAGAGGATCAGGGTTATTTCCTGTTCTTTAAGGAAATAGGAAATCCGGAGGGTATTCGAGACTGTCCAAGTCTACGGGTGTTTTCCCATTTTTGAAAGGGACTTGAGAATGCCTTCGAGACTCAAGTAAGTTAGACTGTCCAAGTCTAGAGTTTTATCCTTTGTATTATGCTTAGAGAAACAGTAGTAGGATCTAGACTCTTTGAAAGACTGTTCTATTAAGATGACTAATTTCTATTCCTATACCTTTAGGAGGTCGTCGGGATAATTTGTACGAAGCCCAAGAGGAGGCTGGAAACTTTTAAGAAGCCGAGGGACAATTTGTACGAAGCCCAAGAGGAGGCTCTCTTCCCGAAGGAAGAATCCTTATACGAAGCCTAGGAGGAGGTTATGAATGCTTTTAAGAAGCCGTCGGGTCCTTGTACAACGCCCAAGAGGAGGCGGGGATGCTTTTTAGGAAGCCTGTGGGTCCCCAAACCCCGAGAAGTTCAAGACATGCCATTCACCGAGAATGGATCAAGCCAGGAAAGTTCGAGAATTTGGAAGAAACTCAAGAGATGCCATTCACGGAGAAAAGATCATCTCTGGGAAGTAGAGTTTCTTTGACAATTAAGGGCGACAGTCTGAGAAAGGGTTCAAAAAGAATCTGCCTATTGGGATCTAGTTTAGTCTATTTAAGAGTGATCAACAGGGCTTAGTGCTAGACGTAGTTGTCGGGGAAACTCTAAATATCTATACTATTATTACACAGTCGATATGAGTTTATGAAAGAAGACTTACAGTGAAACAGCCCCACAATACAGTTTATATGTATATGAAAGCGGTAAATGAAAGCGTATAAACACTTACTCGGTTGTAGAGCTTCCATGCTGTTTGGTTAGTTGTTCAACAAAGAAAGATTGAAAACAACAGTATATTTCAAAATAAAAAGAGAAAGTATTTTGAAAAGATTCTTGGGGCTTACAACTCAAGGAGAGGCCCAGAGTTTTACCAGTGATCGTACGGTGGTTTTGAATTTGTACAGGGACTTATACAAGTGACTGAGGCTCAAGAAAGGTTTTCTGTACAAAGGGATGGGTCTTACACTCTCTCAAGAGGCCCAAATGTTTAAAGAAAAGAAATGGGGCTTATAACACGAGGGTAGGCCCAGGGTTGATTTTTTAACTGGCGATCGTGTCGAGGTTTTCTTTTAACACAGAGGGACTTATACAATGTCTGAGGCCCAAAATTGGTTTGGTTAAAAGGGAATTGGGTCTTACACTCTATTAGAGGCCCAAAAAGTTTTTGAATGGGTCTTATAGCTCGAGGAGAGCCCAGATTATTTGTTTTAAAAGGGCGGCAATCGCGCCGAAGTTTTGAAATACAATGGGACTTATACAATGAGTGAGGCCCAAAAGGTTTGTATTTACAAAGGGTTGGGTCTTACACTCTAATAGAGGCCCAAGTGTTTGAAAAAGTTTGATGAGGGTTGAATTAATCAAAAACCCTAATTTGTTTTCAAAATGTATTTTAATTGAATAATAAATTCAATTAAAATTATCAAAAATTGTTTAACATGTGGAAAACAAATTGTGATCTTGGATTAATGTTTCAAAAATCATGTTTTGACCTACAAAATGATTAGAAGTCATTAAAATTTACAAAATCAAGAGGAAAAAATATTTTAAATGTCAAAAACAATTAAAATATTAATTCTTTGCAAAAATATCAATTATATGAAATAAATAATATTTTTGGGATATTTTGGTAAAATAAAATATTTTAACATTTTTGGGAATTATTAAAAAAAGAATCAACTCATAATCATTAAAACTCAGAGAGAAATTAATTTTTGAATCAATTAAATAAAATCAAAAAATTCAAAAATTCAAATATTTGAAAAAGACGCCAAGAACAAGGCAAGAACACGCGCCACCCTGTGTTTCTGCAGATTTGCCTTTTCTATCCAATCTCACTGAATACTTGATTATATCATGCAATCTACATATCAATCTACTCGTTTTAACCTCACGTTCATGTCTATGGTCTTTAATTTCATTTATTTTTAACATGGAATAAGAAATCAAAGAGAAACCTCAAGAACCCTAATTTCTGCATGAAGGTTCAGAAATTCTACTCACGATTCAAACAATGCAATTGATTGAGGGAAAATATTCCATGCATGATTATGAACATATGGCCAAATTATTGTGCAGCAAAAATTGCATGGATCATAGAGTTAGAAGAGCTCATGCTTACCTCTTGCAGCTGGTGATCGTGTTTTGTGTTAGAGGTGTTACAGCTAGGTTCTAATAATCTGGATAGCTTCCCTAGGTGCCATGGAGTGTGTCTGAGTGCTTGGAGTGGATTGAATTGAGCTGGAACTTGATTTGGCACCTCAACTACAAATCTGTCAAGAACTTGAGCAACTGGCTGGTGATTTTGTGATTTTGGTGTTCCAGATGTTATGTGAGTGTTTGGATCACTTCTATATGATGTATGTGAGGTGTGTGAGTGATTGGTTTGATTGGAAAAGCTCTCAAACTCAAAACCCGATAGTGACTTGCCTTAGAAGGCAAAATTGGAGTGAAAGAAGAGATTTTGAGGAAAGCATCTGTTTGATGGCTTTGGTGTACTCAAACGGAGCACAAATGAGCTCTATTTATAATAGAGCAAGTTTGTTTTGGGATCAATAGTGAATGGTGGCTGCAGCAGAGGTTTGGCCAATGTTGGCAAATGAGAATCCAAGTCTCCTCTAGCCATTGACTAGAGGTTAGAGCACAGAGCTGTGGTTCCCTAGTTGTTGGATCATTCTTGATTGAATTCAGTTGAAGAAAGCTCATTCCATGCCACCTTGGTGCATCCATTAAATGCTCCAATCCAAAATTGGAGTCTTGTCCCTCTTTTAGGGATTTCTAGGTTTAGCATGCTACTTTTGGTTCCAAAGACTTTGGAGGCTTGGCTCAGTGTTTGTCCCCTTTGGATTTGATCCTCAAATGTGTCCAAGATGATGACAAGGCTTTGAATTAGCTGATTTTGCCAAATCGAACAAAAATGCAAAATTCTGCCTAGCCTTGGTAATTTTTCAGCAAGGCATATTGCCCTTGTCATATCTCATGGCCCAAGTGGAATTTGGTGATGTTCTTGGTCATTTTGGAAAGCCCTCATTTGATACAACAACTGTTTGATCATATTTCGTCTTGATACCTTTTGGATCCAAGTGAAAAATCCCCCTACATTTGGAAAAAAGTGAAGGCAGATTCTGACTTTAATGAAAATTTCACTAAGTGTTGGAAAAAGTGACATTTTCACTTTTTGTGATTTTGATCATTCCATAACTCCAAATCCATGAGGAATTTGGAGGGAGGTCAGTTTTAAGCTTTTGTAGAGGGTAATGAGATCTACAAACCAAGCTTTGGATGGGGAAAAATGGCTTTGTGGTTTACGAGTTATGATCCTCCAAAGTTGGTACCCTTGCCACTTTGTTCATAACGTAGAAAATTTTCGAAGTTTTTATGGTTACCCCTTTCACAAGTTATCCCACTTTTCTTGATTTTTCTTGATGGATGATGATTCAAATCATACATTAACATCAATTTAGGGTTAAAAAACCATAATTGTGAAAAATCTCAAAAAGTCAAAGTTGACTTTTATGCACAGTTGACTTTTTATCAGATGAATTCCAAACTGTGTCATCCTTTAGGAAATCATGTCCTTGACCTAAATAAAACTTGATGCACATGTTCCATGGGTGTTATAGGGTATATTGAATCATGTCCTGTGGTTTGGGAGCATGTCCTGGTCAAAAGTCAAAGCTACAGTGACTTTTTCTCGCAAAACCCTAATTGTGGCTCTGATGAAATTGAGACTTGTTGCTCAAGCTTCTTGGATCAATCCATTGTTACAAATGGATCAATGTGGTATGTTGGAGATCCTCAAATCATGTCTTTAGGTCTTGGCTCATGATTTGTCCCAAAAGTCAACTTATGGGTGAATTAGGTCAAGAAAATTCCTGATTTTTGATGTATGCATCCCCTGAGGCTAAATTGACTTGATGATTGGGTTTATGATTTCCCTTGGAGCACCATAGGTTATGTTTTGAATCATTGGCTCATGCCTAGAGGAAAATGTCCATCTGGAGGCCCTGGTCGACCAAAACCCTAATTTGGTGACACTGGCGATCTCGAGGCTTGATCCACTTAAAAGGGAGCAGCCTTGTGCTTAATCCTTGAAGTGGGAGTCCTCTTGATCCCTTGGGGATATTTGAGAGGCTTAGATAAGTTGAAGATCATGTCATTCCTTGATTGATCATTTGTCTAAGAACTCTGAGAGGGTTTGAAACCCTAGTTTAATTGTAGTGAATGCTCACCCATCTTTTGGGAGACTAATGAGGTATGATGGTTCATCCATATTGTGATGATGATTTTTACAATGATGGGGAATCTTAGTGGTCAAAATTTGGGGTATGACAGATGCCCCTATTTAATCTTCTTGGACCCTAAGGCGTGAATGGCGAAGGTATTCGGGCATTCGGGGTGCAAGAGGATTAAATATCAGAATACTCGAAATTTTGATGGTGGTTATGAATGGTAGCTTACGCATTCATCCTCTTTTGCTAAGCAATGATGCTTAGAAACGGTAAACTTCCCCTCGATCCTAGTTTCCTACCAAGGAACTGGTCTAAGTTGCTGAAATAAACTTCCCCTCGATTCTGGTTTCCTACCAAGGATTTGGTCTAAGTTTCTGAAATAAACTTCCCCTCGTTCTTGGTTTCCTACCAAGGAACTGGTCTCAGTTTCTGAAATAAACTTCCCCTCGCTCTTGGTTTCCTACCAAGGAACTGGTCTCAGTTTCTGAAATAAACTTCCCCCCGCTCTTGGTTTCCTACCAAGGAACTGGTCTCAGTTTCTTTTGTCAATAAACTTTATTGACAAGGGATGCTACGCGTAGCGGTTTTCATCAAACTTCTCGCCGAATTTTCCTGGGGAGATTCCGTTTGATAGAAACATTTTGATGTCAGACTTGATGGGGAACCTATTCGTCTAAGTTGTAGAGGTGTACAAACTTCTCTGTTGGAGACGCCATTTGCCGAATCTACTGGGGAAAGCGAGTCTCTTGAGAGACTGCTGTCTGCTTGGGGAACATTACCCCATACCTTTCTCGAGATCTTCTCAGAGAAATGCCATATAATGTACCCTAATTTTGAGGTGCCGATGACTTTGTTGACATTGACTCTCTGGAGAGAAAAATCAATGTGTTGCTAAAAGTCTTTAATTGTGAGGCTTTCTCTGGGGATTTTCCTTAATCCGGGAAAGCAAAGATATCATCTTCAATGGAGAAGAGTGACATTTGTCTGAGGGTTCTCTGGTTTTTCAGAGGTACAAGTTATCAAATTTGTCGAAGAATCACCTTTAATCCAGAAGTAAACTAGAGGAGAGATCGTTTATATGATTCACTTCCTAACGAGGGAAGAACTGACAACTCGATTGAGAGGACTTTTATGACTAGGGGACAAGACTGACTAGAGAGAGTAGTGATGCAATATGAATGCGAATGCAAATCAATAATGCATGATGTATGTATGTATATGCTGACAAAACTGACGCGACATACAAACTAACGGATGAACACGACTGGATACTCGGCCACAGTGGGGGATGAAAAGTATCACTGGTCCAAAAGTAGCAATATTGCCTTGCTTAGGAGAGATAGTCCCTGCGAGGAACAACCGTTGGTCGGGCTTAGGAGATGAGAACTCTGCCGGGGCGGGTCAGATGAAACAAGGTCTCTGACACAGTTGATCCTTCGTTCAGGCGTACTGGTTTAGAAAGAGCACTTTGATTCTGCACTTTGAGGTCCAATTACTTCTGGAGAAGCGATCGATGTTCTTTCGATGTTCGACAGTCAAAAGAGATTGCCATCTTTTTATTTTAAAAGCAGAAAAAGTTTTACAAGTAAATTCATTTTTGCTTTATTTCAAGAATCGTTAATCATATTAAAATGTCATTTTGTAAAGCTAAAATAAATGAGAATTGCAAACAAAAGCACAAGGGCTCAAATTTTATTGATGGGATGGAAATCAGCCAAACGCGTGATTCCATAGAGTATTTACAAAGTTAGAAAATGGTAATTTACAGGGAAAAGGGCTGCGTTGAAACATAACGACCACTATCCTTCTACCAACTATGAATTTGGGGCATCCTGAGCTTCTGTCGAAGATGACCTTGTAGGAAGTCTTTCCTGATGGTGTAACTGCTGCCGAGGGACTTGCCCATTTGTCGAACGTAGTTACTTGCCATTATCCCTAATTTTTTCCTGGATTGTACTGTGATGTTTCCAATCCACCGGGGTGTTTTTTGATCATATCTCTAATTTTTGCCTGGACCGCCCTTTCGGGTTTTCAATCCACCGAGACGTTTTTTTTAGGCGAAGTATTTCTTGACTACATCAACATTTGTGGGGTAGGAAAATTCCTCTCCGTCCATGGTTGCAAGTCTCAAGGCACCGCCTGAGAAATTTGGGGTCCACTTGCCCCGGGAATCAGTGAGAAATGATTGTATCTTTTTGAGCACGAGGTCTCCTTTCCTGAAGACGCGAGGTCGGACCTTTTTGTCAAACGCCTTCTTCATTCTTTGCTAATACAACTAATCGTGGCATAGTGCCATTATTCTCTTTTCTTCGATCAGATTTAGTTCGTCGTGACGACTTTGACACCATTCAGCTTCCGTTAGCTTAGCTTCCATCAATACCCGGATTGATGGGATCTCTACTTCTATAGGGAGAACTGCTTCCATGCCATATACTAGAGAGAAAGGGGTAGCCACTGTTGAAGTGTGGACAGATGTGCGATAACCGTGAAGAGTAAAGGGGAGCATCTCGTGCCAGTCTTTGTAGGTTACAACCATCTTTTGAACGATCTTCTTGATGTTCTTGTTAGCCGCTTCTACCGCTCCGTTCATCTTGGGTCGGTAGGGAGATGAGTTATGGTGTTCGATCTTGAACTCTGCGCACAACTCTTTCATCATCTTATTGTTCAAGTTAGATCCATTATCAGTAATGATCTAGCTCGAAACACCATAACGGCAGATGAGATTGTTTTTGATAAATCGGACCACCACTTGTCGGGTTACCTTGGAGTATGACGGTGCTTCGACCCACTTGGTAAAGTAATCAATAGCTACTAGGATGAACCGATGTCTGTTCGAAGCCTTGGGTTCAATCATCCCCATCATGTCGATTCCCCATATGGAAAAAGGCCATGGGGAAGAAAGAACTTTGAGATGCGTTGGCAGTACATGAATTTTGTCGGAGTATATCTGACACTTGTGACACCTCCTCATGTACTTGTAGCAATCGGATTCCATTGTCAACTAGTACTACCCTGCTCTCAGAATTTTTCTCGCCATCATGTGTCCATTGGCATGAGTGCCAAAGGATCCTTCATGAATTTCTTTTATCAGCATGTCTGCTTCTAGTCTGTCGACGCATCGGAGCAAGACCAAGTCAAAGTTTCTCTTATAGAGAGTATCACCGCTCAGGAAGAAGCTGTCTGCCAACCTTCTGAGGGTTTTTCTATCTTTCCTTAGTGCCCCAGGTGGGTACTCTTGTTTCTGAAGGAAGCATTTGATATCATGATACCAAGGTTTGTCGTCTATGATTGCTTCAACCGCAAAGATGTAAGCGGGCCTTTCAAGGCGCATCATGTCGATCTTAGGTAGGTCAGTCCATTGACCTACGCTAATCATGGAAGAGAGAGTGGCTAATGCATCAGCCATGTGATTCTCATTACGAGGGATGTGATGAAACTCGATTCTGTTGAAGAAGGGTAACAACCTTCTCGCGTAATCTTTGTAAGGAATCAGTCCTGATTGGTATGTGTTCCAATCTCCTTTGATCTGATTGATAACCAGGGCCGAGTGGCCCTATACGTCCAAGTTCTTGATCCTTAAGTCGATCGCTTCTTCGAGACCCATGATACAACCTTCGTATTCGGCCTCGTTATTTGTACACTCGAACGTAAGTCTGGCAGTGAAAGGAATGAGGAGTTATGATAATTGCCCCAATTCCGTTTCCATAATGATTGACAGCTCCGTCAAAGATTAGTCCCCATTGGGAACCTGGTTCTGGCCCTTCATTGGGTAGTGGTTCATCGCAGTCTTTCATTTTCAAATACATGACATCTTCGTCTAGGAAGTCAAACCCGATTGATTCCTGATCGTCAATCGGTTGATAAGCCAAATGATAGGCTAAAACACTTCCTTTAACGGCTTTCTGAGCGTGGTATTCGATGTCGTATTCTGATAGTAGCATCTGCCAATGGGCAATCCTTCCTGTGAGAGCAGGTTTTTCAAATACATACTTGATTGGGTCCATTTCGGAGATCAACTAAGTAGTGTGACGAATCATGTACTGGCAAAGACGTTTGGCTGCCCAAGCCAAAGCGCAGCAAATTTTCTCAAGCATAGTTGTCGCTCCCGGGATTTTCATCCAAGTACAAATGCGAAAGTAGCACGGAAACAGAGTTGCCAGCAATGTGTATTTATCCCAAGAGAGGGAAAGGAAACACTGCATAAACCTGAGGGAAAGGAAAGAGCATGGTCTTGCGACCAAGAGAACTGGGTTCGGGAGTCGGTTACGCGCGAGGAAGGTATTAGCACCCCCACGCGTCCATCGTACCCGATGGGATCCACGCCTGCTTGCTTCAATCAAAGGGTGTAAGAAAAGGATACTGGAAAAGGAACTGCTAGCTGGAGAACTGGAAAAGGAAAGGAGAGAGAAAGAGAAACAAATGTAGGGAAAATAAAAGAAGTGCTCGAATGGGCCCTACCCCACTGCCTACGTATCTCATCGGGAACATGAGAATCAGAGCAACGTAGTTCCCCTCAGCTAAGGGAAGATTGCTTGTGTTTTTTAGTGGAATACGTCAACGTTCGCGTCCTAGCAGTTTAGGTGTTGCAGCTCGCTGTATGGAGACTTAGGCGTTACCCGTTTGCGGTAGAACGGAAATGACGTATCCTCAAGGAATGAGTGAAGAAGATGAGAAGAGATTTGTTTGTTTGTTTTTGTCTTTTAGAAAGAAGTGTCTTGTTTATTTGGTGTTTTGTAACACGCATTGTATTTAAGTCCCTCATATAAGATCGAATGCCTCGCATATCGACCCAAGACGGGACGTATGCTAAACATTATAAGAAAGTGAGAGAAGACCCCTCACCTCCTTATTCTCACATGAAAGGCTCAAATACAATATTTGTTATGCCTTTATTAAGTGTTTTTTACTTTTGTTTTGAGATGAGAAGAAGAGACTCAAATGGGAGCAAAAGGTGAAAACTAAAGGGGACTAAGACTCACCCTAATGTTATCATAAATGGATGTTCCTATGGTTAATGTGGTTTAAGAAACCTAATCCTAAAAGAAAGGAGAAGAAGAGCAAAAGAAGCAACTTACTTCCAAGATGGAAGTTAAGTTGATCTTAAAGAGGGATGAAGAAGAAGTTATTCAAGGAAAGCATATAAATGCTTATCATGATCATAAGTTGAATTATTAAAAGAAATAAGAGAAGATGAAAGAATTGTATGTGGAAGCATATCCACACACTTACTTACCATTTTCACCTACATAAAAAGATTAGTTCACAAACTATTTACAAGTAGTAAAAATGAAGAAAGAATAACAAATAGTGATCAAACCAATTAAGAATCAATGAATAAGGATCCTAAGGGATGAAACTCAATTAAGGTCAGAACCTATATCTAAAGGGTATTCTCTAATGTTAAGACACTAAACACAAATGAATTATACACAATTAAAGCATTAACGCCCAATAAATCCAATAAATGCACCTATGAAAGGAATAGATGAAAGATGAGTGAACATGCAAAGTGATCATGCAATAATGCCTCACAAAAGATCAAAGTCAGAACCAAATATAATTTGTCATTGACTTAAGATGCACATGGATCATCATACAAATCATGCATAAAAGGATACAAGAAGAAGACATAGGATAAAGAAGAATTAAGGAAAGAGAGACATGTTCAATTAGGTGCACAAAGTGACATATTAAAGATGCATAACATGTAAAATGATTAATGAATGCACATGGGCAGTGACATATCATTAATGAGATGCAAATGGAAGATGTGAAATGGCATACAAACTGCACATATGCAACATGTAGATCATAAGAGGAGAAGATGCAAGAATTCATGTCAAACTTTCAAGTTACAATGTATAAACTCAAGTCAAATGCAAACACAAGTCAAAGTGACCTATAATGAGACTAAGATGACCTATAATATCATGTAAATGACATACAAAAGATGCCTAAACAATCATCAAATGATGGCATAAATGCCTCAACAAATCATATAAGAATGAGGTACAAGAAGGTGCACCCAAGTAACTTCCAATGCAAGGCATTAAACAACCATCAAAGCACATGAGGAAATTATGAAAATGAGCCACAACTAACCTAAGTCAGAGGCAAAAACATGGACCAAAACTCATAGAAAAAATCAAAAGAAAACATGTTTCAAAGAAATCACAAGATCACATTGAACAAACTAAAAGAAAGTGCAAAGATGAACATGCAAACATGTGGTAAAATGACTTTAAAAATAAAAATAAAATTGACTTAGATGCTTTGATGTGTTATCTAATCAATGCAAAAAGAATGAGTTAAAAATGTTGTGTGAGATGAGAGAAATAAAATGTACAAGTTTGAGTGTCAATGAAGAACCTTATCCAAAAAGGAATTAAAATAAAATTATGCAATTATGTTTAAAAAATCATGGAATCAGAATTAAAAATAATAGAAAATTAATTAAATGCATAAATAACACACATGAATTAATTTGGGATTTTTAGAAATGTTTTACTATTTTTAAAATAAGAAAACTAAACAGATATGGAAAAGAAAATAAAAAAACAAGAGAAAATGGAGTGGGGGTGCAAGAGAAGTAAAATGCACGTTCAAAATATGCACTGGGCTCAGTATGGGGGTACAAATATCAATCATTCAATCCATTCCATTACAAATGTGTGCGCGTGTGATAGCGTGCATGTGCAGTTAACATGAAGATGCAATCATGGCCATTAGATTGAACAGTCAACAGTCAACAGTCAACAAGAAAATTAAGTGAATCCAACGCATCACCATGCACGCTCACTATAATTACCACGCACGCACCCACATGCAACCTCCCAAAATCAAAAAACAAGGCACGTGACATAGACCCTCCCTCATTTATGCGTTGCCCAAATATTAAGCATTGGATTAATCTCATGGTGATCAAGCATGCAAGATGAGTGGTTCAGATTAGAGACACACAATAACTAGCATGATGCACACACACACAAACACCCAGGTCACAAAATGATTTTAATGCGTTGGCAACATAACAACCACATGATGCATAAGATCAAACGGCCAAGATTTAAACTGGCTCTAAAACCCTAACGAGCACTTACCGGCCGAAGAAGGACCTCCAGTGGTCTTCTCCGGCGAAACGCCACCACCTGCAACCTTCCAAACTTCCAGAAATCACCAAACCACATATCAAAATGAAGAGGAAGTGAAGGAGATCATGAATATGCAATTAGAATCATCAAACCATGCACACACAGCAAGAAACATCCACAAACATCTTTGCCCTAATTTTTGAAACTAAGCATCTAACATGCCTATCAACTAGTCGGATTCAACATAGCTTCTAATAAGCTCAAATCAACAAAAACAAGTAATAATGAATAAAAAACGTGCAAGTAAAGTTTGGGAAATCTGAAACCTGAAGCTTGAAGATCTTGGACTTGTTAAGAAAACCAGAGAGAAGCACTTGATCTTGAGCTTAATTTGACCAAATAAAGGTTTATGAAACTTGATATCTTGAAGAAAAACTGAGAAATTCACCTTGAGAAAGAAGCTACACTTGAAGGATTCGTGTTGATTGAGTGTGTTCTTGCTTCAAGAATGCATTACTGATGATGATGATGATGAAACATGGATGAAGAGGATAATAGAATCGTGCACAGAAAAAGAAAATTCAGAGAGAGCATAGAGAATTTGAGAGTGTTTTGGAATGAGAATGAGAAAATGAAGTGTCCTCCCCAAATTCTGAGTGAGTTTTTGATTTATATGTTGAGTTAAATGGTTTAAACCATGGTTAACTGAGTTAATGAGTTGGGTTAACTGAGTGCACCCTAACTAACTGAGTTAAGTTAGTTAGGGGCGAGTGAGTGAGGCTGTGATATGGTGTGGATGATGTTCATGTCCAATGGTGGGGGTGAAGTGATTTGAAAATGAGAGGGAACCGTGTGATGTTAAGGAATGGTGGTGATGAAGTCATGTTGCAGCCAGCTTGCAAGACAAGTTTCTATTTTCCATTTTGATGTATGAAGCATCATGGATGGCACGTGTTTATAAGGACATGTTGGTTCTAAAATGGCAAAGAACAACATGGTGACATTCTAATCTTGGCATCATAACAATTAGTGGCAACTATGGATATTTAGGGATGAATTTCTCTATGCATGGTGGATGCAATCATGAGTTCTAGATGGCATTAGAAAGGTGGTACATCATAGAACAAGATTTGTGTGGAAGTTGAATTGAAATGGGACCTCAAACACACTTGAAAATGCCTATGAACTCAATGAATCCAAACTGGTGCATGGGCGTGGAACTTGGTTTACAGGAAAGGCAACATGGCCTATGAATTTTCAGCATGAACACCTCAACTTTGGCCCATCATAACCCCATCATAACTTGCTCAAATGGAAAAATGTCCAACATCAAAGTTGAAGAGGGCATTGAGATGAACAACTTAAATGTTCAAAATTTTTCATTTGAAGCCTCCTTCAATGAGAAAAATGGCTTGACATTTGGTACACCAAGTGTTTGACAAAATTATGGCGCATAGGCCTGGTCTTGCTTGGTCATGACTTGGTTTTTGACCTAGTTTTGTCAAACTTTGATTGATCATAACTCCCTCAATTTTGATCCAATGGAAGAGTTCTATATATGGATTTGAAGCTTAGAATGTGAAATTTAATTGGCTCAACTTGGGCCTGAAGTTTGGAGCTTTTATCATGGAGAAAGGAAGCCTCAAAGTGTGGTGCAAAATGGCCCAAACTTGCCATTTTTGGAAACCCTAAGTTTCTAAAAATGGAAACTTTGTACATTTCTTGATTTTTCATGATTCCTCCATCATTTCTTGATCAAATATTGTCCAATGAACATATTTAACTTGAATTTCATGAATTTGACCTTAAAAAGTCAGGAGTTGACTTTTTCACTGCACAATTGACTTTTTCCCCAATTTCTTAATTTTGAATCTTCTGACCAATTGAAACCCTTTTGAAACCAATTGATGGGTAATTTTCCATCCCTATACACTTAGGGACATAAGGAATACCATGAGATCAAGTTTTGTCCAAAAAATCAGAAATAAACTGATTTCAGGGCAAACCCTAGTTTTGGTACCCTCTGGGTAGGAGGAAATAGCACATCTTCCAAATCCAAATTCCTCTGAATATGATGTATATCCTATCTAACAAATATGAGATATGGTATTTGGAGGTGATAAAAACTCAAAGATCTTGCCCATTTGAGGGTCAGATCCCAATTTTAGATTGTTTTGTGTAGGAGATGATGCACTGTCCACTCTTCTTGATGAATTCCCAACTTCCAATGCCTTGTGAGATCAAAGTGAGAAGATATATGATATAAGAGACCCTTGAGGCTTGTTTGAAGACCCTTGGCTCTTATTCTCTTGCTTTGGATGATTAACACCTTTGAAAACCACTGATCACATGCCCTTATGCAACCAATGATATGCAATTTATGACCTACTATGGAATGCAAATGAGTAAAGCATAGAGCAATTTATTGAGAACACATGAGGGCAAATTTTGAGGTATTACAATAGTGTACTGAGTCTTGCAGTCGGTGAACTTCTTGCTCAGATAGTAAATGGCAGACTCTTTCCTTTTAGTTTCGTCTTGTTGGCCAAGTACACAGCCCATGGAGTCTTCCAAGACTGTTAAGTAGATGATCAGCAGTCTTCCTTCCACTGGAGGTGATAGAATCGGCGGATTCAACACGTATTCCTTAATACTGTCGAAGGCGGTTTGGCAATCTTCTGTCCAAATGCAATCCTGATTCTTTTTGAGTAATTTAAAAATCGGCGCGCATGTCACGGGCATGAGGAATATGAATATGGAGATGTAGTTCAAACATCCCAGGAACCCTCTGACTTGTTTTTCAATTTTTGGAGAAGGCATTTCTTGAATGGCCTTGACCTTGTCAGGATCAACCTCAATTCCTTTATGGCTGACGATGAACCCTAAGAGTTTCCCTGAACGGACACCGAAGGTGCAGTTGTTTGGATTCAAGCAGAGTTTGTACTTTCTCAGCCGCTCGAATAGTTTTGACAAGTGGGTCACATGCTCCTCCTCTGTTTTGGATTTGGAAATCATGTCATCGACATATACCTCGATTTCTTTGTGTATCATGTCATGAAACAGAGTAGTCATGGCCCTTTGATAGGTTGGCCCGGCGTTCTTCAAATCGAACGACATTACCTTGTAACAAAAGGTACCCCAGAGGGTAATGAACGAAGTTTTTGCCATGTCTTTCGGCACCATTTTAATCTGGTTATAGCCCGAGAATCCATCCATGAAGGAGAAAACTTTGAACTTTGCTGTACTGTCTACCAGCATGTCAATGTGTGGCAAAGGAAAGTCGTCCTTTGGACTAGCCTTGTTTAGATCTCTGTAGTCGACACACATTCTGACATTTCCTTCCTTTTTGGGAACAGGTACGATGTTGGCTAACCATTGAGGATATTCTGATGTGGCGAGGAAAACCGCGTCAATCTGCTTCTGTACCTCCTCTTTGATTTTGATGGCCATGTCCGGGTGAGTCCATCTCAACCTCTGTTTTACTGGTGGACATTCTGACCTTAATGGTAGATGATGTTCCACGATGCTGGTATCCAACCCTGGCATATCCTGATAAGACCAAGCGAACACATCGGGGAATTCTCTAAGAAGCTTTGTCAAACTCTCTTTCGTAGTTGGACTGAGCAGTGCCCCAATCCTAATTTCTTTTCTCTCCTCCTCTAAACCTAAGTTTACCATTTCCAACGGCTCTTTATGAGGTTCAATGGACCTTTCCTCCTGTCTGAGTAATCGGGAGATCTCTTCTGGAATTTCGTCGTCAACTTCTTCTTCGGCCCCAAATACCGGGAATTCAAAGTTAGGAGAAGGCATCGGATCGTATGTTTCAACGGGGTTTAAAACAAGCAATCTGCATGACGGTATGATTTATGTTTAGAAGAGATAGAGAGAATGCAAGAGTGTGTGCAGTGTATTTTGGAAAACTGCTTGTTTGTTTTATTGATTTATTTTTTAGGATTACCATTTTCTAAGAAAAGCGAAAAGAGAAAACAGTAACAGAATGCGGAAATTATAGAACGACGTTATTTTATTAATGAACAAGTTGATTCTTGAAACTACAGCCCTATAAAACAAAACTCTGTCGCTTTGGGCGGAGTGAAGAGGGAAATTTACAGAAAGTGCGCCCTATCAAAACATCCGTTTCACCTAGGCAGGGTGAAAGGTTAAAGTAAAGACGGAAATTACTTTGACTTATGAACGATCTTCGGAACGTCAACAGCAACCCATTGGCGACGAACTCCTCGATGAATCACAAAGTCTGGTACCTTCCTTGATTTGTCTTCTGAAATAACGCTGATTTCTGGTGGAGTAGGATCATTGGAATCTGTCTCCCAGGCAGAGTTGTCGTAGGAGGATTCCTCTGTTGTATTTTGCATAGTATTTGTACTCTCAAGCATATCTCCCCATCTAGTTGGCTGGATGTCTTCGAGCCTGATACGAGGGCTTTCGGGAGCAATGTACTTGACCATGAAGTCGTATTTTCCACTCGGTTGTCCCAAGGTATCCCATACTTCTTTGGAACTGGAGGAGCCATCTCTCTCAATGACGTTGACCTCGGGGAAAGCATAGTTGATGAATTCTAGTCCTATAAACGTTGTGAATTCATCGCCGTGTTGGGTATTTTCAGGATAACCTAGGTGTTGATCCCATGACATGGTGGGAACACAGGTATTATTTTCACTGATGCTCAGCTGATTTTCATCATTCGGCTGATTTTCTCGCCCCAAGTCTCCCGGATACGGCTGCCACATTGGCAGGCCATCCATCGGGCCATAATAGTTGTGGTCAAAGTTGCCCTTAATCAGAGTGTCCTCCTCTAATGAGTTTGGTGGAGCCCGACATCCTTCCGGATCACAATCTCCATATATCATTTCGACATCCGACCTGGGTATAAACCTCGGACTCTGTGTAGGAAAGCAAAAGGGAGTTTGCATTTCGTCCTGAGACGTATAACCGTCCTTGTTGAGGTAGGATTCCCATTCTTCCTCCATATTAGATGAATCATCTTTATTGATGGTATGCACTTCTTGAGGCACTGGGTGACGGAAACCTCCACTGTGGAAGAAATTCTGAATGGGATGAAGACTTTCACCCTTAGCAGCTGTCTGGGTACAGGTTGCAGAAAAACCAAGACCCTTCTTTGTTTTATTATCAGTAGGAATGACAAGTTGTCCTCATCCTGTTGTATTGGTACTCTCGACCGCTTTGATAGCATCTTTGTACGAGGAAATCGAGGTTCCTTTCTCTGATAGATTCTCATTGCTCACCGTAAGAGCTTGGAACTGAGTTCCAACAACCTCCTCGGGTTCTACACAAGTAGATGATGATAAGTTGCTTACGAGCAAAGCCTGTTCTCCACAGACTGTGACGAGTTGGTCGTTCTGAACGAACTTTAGCTTTTGGTGGAGGGTCGAAGTGACCGTCCCAGCCTGATGTATCCAAGGTCTTCCTAATAAGCAACTGTATGTTGCTCGGATGTCCATGACCTGGAAAGTGACTTGGAAAGTGTGAGGACCGATAGTTATGGGAAGGTCAACTTCGCCGATAACCGTTTTTCTAGATCCGTCAAATTATTTGATGACGACTTCGCTGGTTCTCATCGGAGGTCCTTTGAAGGATAATTGCATCAAAGTGGACTTTGGCATAACATTCAGGGCTAACCCTGTGTCTACCAGTACGCTGGCTAAAGCATCGTCCTGGCAGCTGACGGTGATATTGAGTGCCATGTTATGACGACGACCTTCTTCAGATAATTCCTCATCACTAAACCCCAAGTTATTGCAGGAGGTGATGTTAGAGACAATGCTATCGAACTGTCTGATTGTTACATCCTGTTCTACAAAGGCTTGCTCCAAGACTTTCTGTAGAGCCTCCCTGTGCGCTTCTGAACTGAGTAAAAGTGATAGCACAGAGATCTTTGAAGGAGTTTGTAACAGTTGATCAACAATGTTGTATTCACTCTTTTGGATGAGCTTCAACATCTCATCATCATTTTCCGAGAGGTCGGGATTACTGGATTGACCAACTGGTGGATCGGGAACTTCTGTCTGAGGTTCCTTTTCTTTGTTGGGTTCTCCAACTCCTCGGTTGAAGATTCGACCACTCCGTGTTACTCGACTGATGTCTGCAATATTCAAGACGGAGGGCAACAAAATTTCCTTTCCATTCTCAATTGTTGTTGCACCGTACTTGTAAGGGATAGCCTTAGTTGATTCACACGGTAGTGGTCCCGGTAGATAGATGACTATGGGAGCCTTCTGATTTTTCCGACCATCGTAAGTAATTTCGATCCGTTCCCGATTAGGAACTCTCGATTCATCAAGTAGAGGGATGATGGTACAAACATCCCTAGTCTTTTGATGATCAAAGATTACGACAACGTCCTCGATTTGATCAGCGAGGTAGTCCGGCGCCCAGTTGATTGGCCCGGAACCCGGATATGGGCGAATCTCTCTACGATCCACTTGACCCTGAAGAGCTGCTCGCAAAAGGTAACATCCTCGGTTACTTTTTGAACAGACTCTACAACATTCATAGTTGTGTAGCAACACCTGGCCACGCCCGCTTTGAATACAATGTAACCTCACTAGGTCAGTTTCCACAGATCGGGCATCCTGACTTTGATGCCGAGTAGGGTTCCCGTTAGTAATACTAATTTGCTGGGTGTCTTCGTCCATATAGATTGGAAGCCACCAGTGGTTCAACAAGTGCTGAAGTGTTTCCTGGACAAGGGCACAACCTTGATCATTTTCGCAACCCGCTTTACAGCTCTGATAATCATGTGAAGTGAGACAACCGAGTTGGACTTACGTAGCGTGTAACTCCACCAGACTGGAATTCATCAAGCGAATATCGAAGATTTGAACCATGTTGATCTGATAATGATTCCTATCATGGTAGTCCTGGATCCATCCAAGATCCATCTGACGCTGGAGGGCCTCTTGTACAAAAGAGCATCCCTGTTTGTTTACCGAGCAAGTCAGACAGGAATTGTAATCATGCCGCGGCAGATTATGATACTGGCTTTGCCTTGAGTGCATCGCCACCAAGTTGACATTCATTGCACGAATGTCGTGATTTTGAATGATGTTGGAATTCGTATAGGTCATGTTGACACCACGAACTCGATGCTCTTGGATCCACCCGAGATCCAATTGTTCATGTAGAGATGATTGCACCACAGAACATCCTTGATTATTTTTAGAGCAGATATCACACTGGTGATAATTATGAGGTGGCACATGGCCATATCCACTCTGTCTACAATGCATCTTAACCAAGTTGGTTTTCAATAAGAGTACATTATGAATTTGATAGAGGTTGTTGGACTCCCCCTCTATTAAATTGACTGCAGCTTTCTCGTGTTGAGGCAGCGGGTTTGTGAGAACATTTGGATTCGTATCTTTGAAAGATAAGACCCCACTCCGAACAAGCTTTTGCACATCGGATTTAAAACTGAGATAGTTCTCTATGTTATGCCCTGATCATCCTTAATGATAAGGGCAAGTCTGATCCACCTTAAACCAGAAAGGCGGATTTTTCGGTACTGTAAGAGGAGACTTAGTCTGGACATGCCCCTTGGCCAGTAACAACGGAAATAGTTCTGCGTACGATACGGGTATAGGATCAAATCCTGGTGGCCACGTTGCACGGTTGTTGTATGGAGGACGAGCCTGATGAAGAGGCTGTTGTGTCCTTTACTGAAATTGCTGTTGATTAGGTTGGCTCTGTGCAACCTGAGGTTGATACGTAGGCGCAGGGATGATAGCGGGAGTTAGAGCCGCTACCGGTTGGTACCGATGCCTTTGCTTTCCGAGAGAGATATTCCCAATATCTTGCTCTTTTTTCTTAGGGAGAGCACTACCGTATTTCTTAGCACCGCTTGTCGATCCACTGTCTTTAACTAGACGTCCTTCTCGAACGACTTCCTCGAGACGTACTCCCATACCGACCATTTCGGTGAAATCGCTGGGCGCACTGGAAACCATTCTGTCATAATAAAATGTGCTCAAGGTCTTTAAGAAAATCTTTGTCATCTCTTTCTCCTCAAGAGGTGGACAAATTTGAGCGGCAATTTCACGCCATCTCTGAGCATATTCCTTAAAGGTTTCCTTGTCTTTTTGCAACATTGATCTGAGTTGATCTCTGTTTGGCGCCATGTCCAAATTGTACTTATATTGTTGGACGAAGGTAGTGCCAAGATCTCTGAAAGTGCTGATCGTAGCGCGGTTTAAACCCATGTACCATTTTAAGGCGGCACCAGTTAAACTATCCTGAAAGTAGTGGATCAATAGATCCCGGTTCTCTGTCTGAGCCGACATTCGCTGAGCGTACATCACCAAATGGCTTTGAGGGCAAGAGTTACCCTTGTACTTTTCAAAGTCGGGCACTTGGAACTTGTGCGGAACTTTCACGTTGGGGACCAAGCAGAGGTCCGCGGCGTCCTTTCCAAATAAATCCTGACCGCGAATGGCCTGCAGCTTCTTCTGCATTTCCAAGAACTGTTCCTGGAACTTATCCATTCTGTCAAACATAGTTTCCTTTCTACCAGAAGGTATCTGTGGAATCTATCCTCTCGGGACAGTGTGCACCACAGGGGGTGGTACCGTTACTACGGCAGTGAATCTTGGCGCTTCCCGAAGTTTGTAACCTTCAGGAGTTATTGGTATGCCCCCGACATCTTCGCTTCCCCGAAGTTTGTAACCTTCAGGCCCAGCGGCTCCTGCTATGATTCCCTGATCTTCAGTGATCGGCGGAATATATCCTTCCGGGATATAGTTAACAGGCATGCCCCAGGGACGATATTTGATACCTAGGATCATACTTCTCTACTATGGGAGTTGAGGTGATCTCTGAGATCACAGTTCTTTCTAGTTGAGCTTCTGCCATGGCTTGCATGTCGTTACGAAGCTTTCTCATATCCTATCTCAGAGTGTCGATCTCTTCTTTCAACTCTCTGTTCTCTTCCTCGAGATCATCCATCTTTTTCTGACGATTGGCCCGAGTATTGTACGAATGAGACAGTTCGACTCTAGAACCGAGACACAAACGTGAGATTCGTAGGTAATAAAAATACGTTACGCGAGAATGATGAATGCAATGATTATATTAATTGTTTTTTGGTTTAATCAAAATAAACTTCGTTAATTAGATTGCAAATATCAAATAGTGGGGAAACCCCATTTTATTGAATTCAAAGGATTGCGAAAATGGAAATACAGTAAATTACAAGATGTAGAAACAGAAACCTAAGCTAATGGGTCCCGAGTCCTTTCTAAGGAGAACTCGGGTGTTGATTCTGGTACTTTCCTTTTCTTTGACCGAGGCTCTTGGGCCGTTGTCGGGTTGTCATTCCTTTGCCAAATGAAAGGAGCGAGCAAATTCCTTTGGTCATCCTGATTCTCTACAGCATGTTGCTCCAAAATCTCAATCAGAGCATCTTTTTCTTTCAGTAGTTGCTGTATTTTGATACACTCCACATTGAGAATGCGGTACTTGTTCTTCCAAGACCTCCTCTCCTGTTGAACTTTGTTGAGAGTAACCTGAAGTTTTTCCGTTTTGTTCATGAAGTACATGACAGATTCCCTTGGCAGAAGAACTCCGTGACGAGGATAAGGCATCTTTAGCTTGAGAGCTCTAGTTTGTACCCAGTGGAGATAAGGCTCCACCGAGACACTGTCTGGTTTTCCTAGAGACTCTCGTCCTTTCTTATGAACATGTTTCCAAGCGTGCACTATTTCCATCTTTAGTTCTCTGTCATTTTCCCCTTCCTTGTAGAAAAGACCTTCCAAATGAGCATTACGCGGGACATGCCTCATCGGGTATCCAAATTGACGACGAAGTACAACTAGATGGTAAATGATTCCTCCCTTAGTTCCTATAAGGGGTACGTTGGGGAAGTTTCCACAATGGTCAATGAACCTGGTCCCGTCATAAATCCTATTGCACCAATCTATGTCAGAGTTGGTAAGGGACATGATTTTCTGCGACCAACGTAAAGCACTCTTATGATCCCAAAAATCGGCAGATTTAGGCAAATGGGAGATAAACCATTTGTATAGCAGGGGTACACAGCATGTGATCATTCCTCCGCTGTACAAATTTCCTAAGTGTACAGAATGATACGCATCTGCGAGCAGAGTTGGCACAGGGTTTCTAATGAGAAAAACCTTAATGGCGATGATATCTACAAAGTTATCGATGTTGGGAAACAAAAATAACCCGTAGGTGAGAAAAACAAAGATGTTCTCAAAAGCGGCCACGTTCCCTATACTGGAAAAGTACAAGGCCTTCTTTATCAAGAATTGGGCTGGCAAACCTTGGATGCCACCCTTAGTGGTTATGTGAGTCCTGACTTCTAACTCGTCCAAATAAATTGCTCTTGCAATGGTCTGATCCTTTGGAATTTCTTCCAGTCCAGAAAATGGAGCTCGATCAGTGATATGTAAATCAGTTAGATGAGAATACTCCTCCAGCATTGGTGCGAGCTGGTAATCCAGGAATGTGAAATAATGATATACCGAATCGTAAAACTGAATGAGTGCATCCATGATTCTTTCAATTACTTGGACCCTTAACAGAGGTAGCAGACCTCCGTACTTGGCTCTGAAAGCGTTAGGGTTAGTGATCATCCTTGCTAATCCTCTCAAATCCTCTAGTTTTGGAACCTTGAAGGTATACTTGTGAGTTTTCCTTCTACCGAAATCCATTAGCGCAATCCTCTTCTCTGACATTTGCAATCATTGTCTTAGTTTAATTTGAAAAAGAGAGACTAGAAGAGAAGGTTTTTCTTTGTTTAATGTTTTTAAAATGAATGCATGAATGCAGTACACAAAAACATAGAAAAAACATGGGGCCGAAGGGTCGTTGTCATGAAGTCAAGGCTCTACCCATCCCAAAGGTTTACTAGTGATTTTTGTACCTGTCTCTCAAAATCATCAATTCTTCTCGAGAAAACACCAGCGGGCCGGAACCATGCTAGGTGATGTTTTTTCGAAGAATCATCAGAAGAGGGTAGTATCGCGTGACAACCATTTTCGATAGCTTCCGCACTACTAAAAGAGGTTTTTCCTAGGTGTATACTCAATCTTTCCACATGCGGCATCACACGTATTCCCATTAGCAGAAAAATAAACACAGATATCTATTAGGAAAAGCAGTATATATATTTGTCCTAATGTCCTAGACTTTTAAAAACTATGAATCTTATGTTCCTGACAGAAAATGGCTCCCCGGCAGAGGCGCCATTCTGTGGTTCCCTCCCAATTTAAAAGGTTTTTGACCTAAGATCCTAGTGGAGTCAACAAAAAGTCCTATCCCAGTGAAATTCCAAAGAAAGAAAGAAGGGCCCCACGGTGGGCGGCATTTTTCTGTAGCGAGCGATTTTTGACGTGGTTCTTAAGCATTGTCGCTCTTTTGGGGTACTACAGGTCGATTCATTTTTTATCCTATTGAAGCTGATGAAGGAAGGGAAATAGATGTCTCTAACTAACCCTGCTTGCATACTGTTGCGAGCGATTTTGGACGTGGTTCTTAAGCACTGTCGCTCTTTTGGGGGTACAACAGGTCAATTCATTTTTTATCCTATTAAGCTAACTAAGGAAGGGAAATAGATGTCTCCAACTAACCATGCTTGCATACTGAGTTTAAACAGTGGCCTGTTAGGTTACGGATGCTATATGGTAATGGGGCCTCTTTCTTCTTACTTTGTTCCGAGTGGAAAATATTGGGACTGTTCATGGTAGGATGTTAGGACTGATGCTTTTCGGTTGATGGGTGAAGGTACAGGATTTTGGGTTTTTGATTAGTGTGCTCGCTAAGATTTTTATTTCAATCTTATGCCTACGTATTCCTGTTTACCGAAACAGGCAAATCAGAGCGATCATAGTTATTGTGTTTTGGTGTCTTGTTCAAAGCCCAAGACGTGAAGCTAAAGGTTGTTTGTATCTTGTTCAAAGCCCAAGATATGAAGCTGAAGGGTCTATTTGTATCTTGTTTGAAGCCCAAGATGTGAAGCTAAAAGGGTGTTGACTTTAGAGAGAATTTGTCATCTCTAAAGAGGGGTATGTTTGTCACAACTGTTTATAAAGGAAAATTACTTTAACCGGGATATGTGAATCTGAAAATGCCATAATTTCCTTTATAGGGGCTTTTCAACCTAGAGGAGAAGACTTTAACTCAGTGTAGAGCAATGCTATCTTTCCTTAGGAATTTTTCATGCTAAAAGAGGGACAGTGGCATGGATGTAAATAATCCAGAGGCTTGCCGCTTACAACAATTAGATGGGGGGAAAGGAGTTGTTGATGTTTGTATACTATGAACGAGGCACATCTTTGATGCTAAAAGGTTGATTGTCTCAACCGAGATTTTCCTTATACAAAGCCTAAGAGGAGGCTAGTGTCCCAACAAGAGGGAATCTTTATGTGTCTCGTACGATGCCCGAGAGAGAGGGTAAAAGGGTTGACTCAACAAGAGAGTGCTTTCATATGTATCTTGTACGAAGCCCAAGATGGAGGTTAAAGGTGTCTGACCCAAGAGGATCTTTTATACTCAACAAGAGAGTGATTTTGTATCTCGTACGATGCCCGAGATGGAGGCTGAAAGGCGTTTGACTCAACAAGAGAGTCTTTTGTATCTCTAACGAAGCCCGAGATGGAGGCTAAAGGATGGTTGTTTCTGTTGAGTGACAGGTCCAGCATGTTGATTAAAAGAGAAAATCAGTTCTTATAAAGGGCCTGATTAAAAGTAAGGCTATACTTTGGGATTTGATCAGAGGACCAGGGTTATTTCTTGTTCTTTAAGGAAATAGGAAATTCGGAGGGTATTCGAGACTGTCCAAGTCTACGGGTGTTTTCCCATTTTTGAAAGGGACTTGAGAATGCCTTCGAGACTCAAGTAAGTTAGATTGTCCAAGTCTAGAGTTTTATCCTTTGTATTATGCTTAGAGAAATAGTAGTAGGATCTAGACTCTTTGAAAGACTGTTCTATTAAGATGACTAATTTTTGTTCCTATACCTTTAGGAGGTCGTCGGGACAATTTGTACGAAGCCCAAGAGGAGGCTGGAAACTTTTAAGAAGCCGAGGGACAATTTGTACGAAGCCCAAGAGGAGGCTCTCTTCCCGAAGGAAGAATCCTTATACGAAGCCTAAGACGAGGTTGTGAATGCTTTTAAGAAGCCGTCAGGTCCTTGTACAACGCCCAAGAGAAGGCGGGGATGCTTTTTAGGAAGCCTGTGGGTCCCCAAACCCCGAGAAGTTCAAGACATGCCATTCACCGAGAATGGATCAAGCCAGGAAAGTTTGAGAATTTGGAAGAAACTCAAGAGATGCCATTCACGGATAAAAGATCATCTATGGGGAGTAGAGTTTCTTTGACAATTAAGGGTGACAGTCTGAGAAAGGGTTCAAAAAGAATCTGCCTTTCACATCTCCATATTGTTTAACACTAAGAGGAGGGAAGACTGTATCTGGTAATCCTATTGGGATCTAGTTTAGTCTATTTAAGAGTGATCAACAAGGCTTAGTGCTAGACGTAGTTGTCGGGGAAACTCTAAATATCTATACTATTATTACACAGTCGATATGAGTTTATGAAAGAAGACTTACAATGAAACAGCCCCATAATACAGTTTATATGTATATGAAAGCGGTAAATGAAAGCGTATAAACACTTACTCGGTTGTAGAGCTTCCATGCTGTTTGGTTAGTTGTTCAACAAAGAAAGATTGAAAACAACAGTATATTTCAAAATAAAAGGAGAAAGTATTTTGAAAAGATTGTTGGGGCTTACGGCTCAAGGAGAGGCCCAGAGTTTGACTAGTGATTGCACGGTGGTTTTGAATTTGTACAGGGACTTATACAAGTGACTGAGGCCCAAGAAAGGTTTTCTGTACAAAGGGATGGGTCTTACACTCTCTCAAGAGGCCCAAATGTTTAAAGAAAAGAAATGGGGCTTATAACACGAGGGTAGGCCCAGGGTTGATTTTTTAACTGGCGATCGTGCCGAGGTTTTCTTTTAACGCAGAGGGACTTATACAATGTCTGAGGCCCAAAATTGGTTTGGTTAAAAGGGGATTGGGTCTTACACTCTATTAGAGGCCCAAAAAGTTTTTGAATGGGTCTTATAGCTCGAGGAGAGGCCTAGATTGTTTGTTTTAAACAGGCGGCAATCGCGCCGAAGTTTTGAAATACAACGGGACTTATACAATGAGTCAGGCCCAAAAGGTTTGTATTTACAAAGGGTTGGGTCTTACACTCTAATAGAGGCCCAAGTGTTTGAAAAAGTTTGATGAGGGTTGAATTAATCAAAAACCCTAATTTGTTTTCAAAATGTATTTTAATTGAATAATAAATTCAATTAAAATTATCAAAAATTATTTAACATGTGGAAAACAAATTGTGATCTTGGATTAATGTTTCAAAAATCATGTTTTGACCTACAAAATGATTAGAAGTCATTAAAATTTACAAAATCAAGAGGAAAAAATATTTTAAATGTCAAAAATAATTAAAATATTAATTCTTTGCAAAAATATCAATTATATGAAATAAATAATATTTTTGGGATATTTTGGTAAAATAAAATATTTTAACATTTTTGGGAATTATTAAAAAAAGAATCAACTCATAATCATTAAAACTCAGAGAGAAATTAATTTTTGAATCAATTAAATAAAATCAAAAAATTCAAATATTCAAATATTTGAAAAAGACGCCAAGAACATGGCAAGAACACGCGCCACCCTCTGTTTCTGCAGATTTGCGTTTTCTATCCAATCTCACTGAATACTTGATTATATCAGGCAATCTACATATCAATCTACTCGTTTTAACCTCACGATCATGTCTATGGTCTTTAATTTCATTTATTTTTAACATGGAATAAGAAATCAAAGAGAAACTTCAAGAACCCTAATTTTTGCATGAAGGTTCAAAAATTCTACACACGATTCAAACAATGCAATTGATTGAGGGAAAATATTCCATGCATGATTATGAACATAAGGCCAAATTATTGTGCAGCAAAAATTGCATGGATCATAGAGGTAGAAGAGCTCATGCTTACCTCTTGCAGTTGGTGATCGTGTTTTGTGTTAGAGGTGTTACAGCTAGGTTCCAATAATCTGGATAGCTTCCCTAGGTGCCATGGAGTGTGTCTGAGTGCTTGGAGTGGATTGAATTGAGCTGGAACTTGATTTGGCACCTCAACTACAAATCTGTCAAGAACTTGAGCAACTGGCTGGTGATTTTGTGATTTTGGTGTTCCAGATGTTATGTGAGTGTTTGGATCACTTCTATATGATGTATGTGAGGTGTGTGAGTGATTGGTTTGATTGGAAAAGCTCTCAAACTCAAAACCCGATAGTGACTTGCCTTAGAA
Source organism: Lathyrus tuberosus (assembly GCA_022829125.1). Lineage (NCBI taxonomy): Eukaryota > Viridiplantae > Streptophyta > Magnoliopsida > Fabales > Fabaceae > Lathyrus > Lathyrus tuberosus. The sequence goes on from JALAZF010000264.1 coordinate 4,982,722, forward strand.
GGCAAAATTGGAGTGAAAGAAGAGATTTTGAGGAAAGCATCTGTTTGATGGCTTTGGTGTACTCAAACTGAGCACAAATGATCTCTATTTATAATAGAGCAAGTTTGTTTTGGGATCAATAGTGAATGGTGGCTGCAGCAGAGGTTTGGCCAATGTTGGCAAATGAGAATCCAAGTCTCCTCTAGCCATTGACTAGAGGTTAGAGCACAGAGCTGTGGTTCCCTAGTTGTTGGATCATTCTTGATTGAATTCAGTTGAAGGAAGCTCATTCCATTAAATGCTCCAATCCAAAATTGGAGTCTTGTCCCTCTTTTAGGGATTTCTAGGTTTAGCATGCTACTTTTTGTTCCAAAGACTTTGGAGGCTTGGCTCAGTGTTTGTCCCCTTTGTATTTGATCCTCAAATGTGTCCAAGATGATGACAAGGCTTTGAATTAGCTGATTTTTCCAAATCGAGCAAAAATGCAAAATTCTGCCTAGCCTTGGTAATTTTTCAGCAAGGCATATTGCCCTTGTCATATCTCATGGCCCAAGTGGAATTTGGTGATGTTCTTGGTCATTTTGGAAAGCCCTCATATGATACAACAACTGTTTGATCATATTTCGTCTTGATACCTTTTGGATCCAAGTGAAAAATCCCCCTACATTTGGAAAAAAGTGAAGGCAGATTCTGACTTTAATGAAAATTTCACTAAGTGTTGGAAAAAGTGACATTTTCACTTTTTGTGATTTTGATCATTCCATAACTCCAAATCCATGAGGAATTTGGAGGGAGGTCAGTTTTAAGCTTTTGTAGAGGGTAATGAGATCTACAAACCAAGCTTTGGATGGGGAAAAATGGCTTTGTAGTTTACGAGTTATGATCCTCCAAAGTTGGTACCCTTGCCACTTTGTTCATAACGTAGAAAATTTTCTAAGTTTTTATGGTTACCCCTTTCACAAGTTATCCCACTTTTCTTGATTTTTCTTGATGAATGATGATTCAAATCATACATTAACATCAATTTAGGGTTAAAAAACCATAATTGTGAAAAATCTCAAAAAGTCAAAGTTGACTTTTATGCACAGTTGACTTTTTATCAGATGAATTCCAAACTGTGTCATCCTTTAGGAAATCATGTCCTTGACCTAAATAAAACTTGATGCACATGTTCCATGGGTGTTATAGGGTATATTGAATCATGTCCTGTGGTTTGGGAGCATGTCCTGGTCAAAAGTCAAAGCTACAGTTGACTTTTTCTCGCAAAACCCTAATTGTGGCTCTGATGAAATTGAGACTTGTTGCTCAAGCTTCTTGGATCAATCCATTGTTATAAATGGATCAATGTGGTATGTTGGAGATCCTCAAATCATTTCTTGAGGTCTTGGCTCATGATTTGTTCCAAAAGTCAACTTAGGGGTGAATTAGGTTAAGAAAATTCCTGATTTTTGATGTATGCATCCCTTGAGGCTAAATTGACTTGATGATTGGGTTTATGATGTCCCTTGGAGTACCATAGGTTATGTTTTGAATCATTGCCTCATGCCTAGAGGAAAATTTCCATCTGGAGGCCCTGGTCGACCAAAACCTTAATTTGGTGACACTGGCGATCTCAAGGCTTGATCCACTTAAAAGGGAGCAGCCTTGTGCTTAATCCTTGAAGTGGGAGTCCTCTTGATCCCTTGGGGATATTTGAGAGGCTTAGACAGGTTAAAGATCATGTCATTCCTTGATTAATCCTTTGTCTAAGAACTCTGAGAGGGTTTGAAACCCTAGTTTGATTGTAGTGAATGCTCACCCATCTTTGGGGAGACTAATGAGGTATGACGGTCCATCCATATTGTGATGATGATTTTCACAATGATGGGGAATCTTAGTGGTCAAAATTTGGGGTATGACAGGTGGCACCTGGCCACGCCCGCTTTGAATACAATGTAACCTTACTAGGTCAGTTTCCACAGATCGGACATCCTGACTTTGATGCCGAGTGGGGTTCCCGTTGGTAATACTAATTTGCTGCGTGTCTTCATCCATATAGATTGGAAGCCACCAGTGGTTCAACAAGTGCTGAAGTGTTTTCTGGACAAGGGCACAACCTTGATCATTTTCACAACCCGCCTTACAGCTCTGATAATCATGTGATACCAGGAACCCGAGCCGGACCTGTTTAGCATGTAACTCTACTAGGCTGGTACTTATCAGGCGAATGTCGAAGATTTGAATCACGTTGATCTGATAGGGATTACTATCATGGTAGTCTTGAATCCATCCAAGATCCATCTGACGCTGGAGGGCCTATTGTACAAAAGAGCATCCCTGTTTGTTTACCAAGCAAGTCAGACAGGAACTGTAATCGTGTCGCGGCAGATTATGATATTGGCTTTGCCTGGAGTGCATCGCCACCAAATTGACATTCATTGCACGGATGTCATGGTTTTGAATGATGTTGGAATTTGTATAGACCATGTTAACTCCACGAACTCGATGCTCTTGGATCCATCCGAGATCCATCTGTTCCTGTAGAGCTGATTGCACCACAAAACATCCTTGGTTGCTTTTAGAGCAGATATCACACTGGTGATAATTATGAGGTGGCACATGGCCATATCCACTCTGTCTACAATGCATCTTGACCAAGTCGGCCCTTAACAAGAGTACATCATGAATTTGATAGACGTTTTTAGTCTCTCCCTCTATCAAATTGACCGTAGCCTTCTCATGTTGAGGCAACGGGTTCGTGAGAACATTAGGATTCGTATTCTTGAAAGATAAGACCCCGCTCCTAACAAGCTTTTGCACGTCAGATTTTAAATTTAGACAGTCCCCTATGTTATGCCCTGGTCCTCCTTGATGGTAAGGGCAAGTCTGATCCACCTTAAACCAAAAAGGCGGATTTTTGGGTACTGTAAGAGGAGACTTAGTCTGGACATGCCCCTTAGCCAGTAGTAACGAAAATAGTTCTGCGTACGGTATGGGTATAGGATCAAATCCTGGTGGATGCGTTGTACGGTTGTTATTGTATGGAGGACGAGCCTGCTGAAGAGGCTGTTGAGTCCTTTGCTGATTAGGTTGGCTCTGCGCAACCTGAGGTTGATACGTAGGAATAGGCACAGGATTGATAGCAGGAGTTACAGCTGCTACTGGTAGATAACGTCGCCTTTGCTTTCCGAGAGAGATATTCCCAATATCCTGCTCTTTTTTCTTAGGGAGAGAACTACCGTATCGTTTTGCACTACTTGATGATCCAGCGTCTTTTACTAAACGTCCTTCTCGGACCGCTTCCTCAAGACGAACTCCCATGCCCACTATCTCGATGAAGTCGCTGGGCGCACTGGCAACCATTCTATCGTAGTAAAATAAGCTCAAGGTCTTTAAGAATATCTTTGTCATCTCTTTTTCCTCAAGTGGTGGACAAATTTGAGCGGTAATTTCACGCCATCTCTGAGCGTATTCCTTAAAGGTTTCCTTGTCCTTTTGTGACATTGATCGGAGTTGATCTCTGTCTGGTGCCATGTCCATATTGTATTTATATTGTTGGACGAAGGCTCTAAAAGTGCTAATCGTAGCACGTTTTAAACCCATGTACCATTTTAGTGCGGAACCGGTTAAACTATCCTGAAAGTAGTGAATCAGTAGGTCCTGATTTTTTGTGTGAGCTGACATTCGCCGAGCGTACATCACCAAATGGCTGTGAGGGAAAGAGTTACCCTTGTACTTTTCAAAGTTAGGTACCTGGAATTTGTGCGGGACTTTCACGTTTGGGCACAAGCAGAGATCCGCGGCGTCCTTTCCAAATAAATCCTGACCGTGAAGGGCCTGCAGTTCTTTCTGCATTTCCAAGAACTGTTCCTGGAATTCATTCATTCTTTCGAACATGTTGTCGTTTCCACCAGAAGGTATCTGTGGAATCTGTCCTTCCGGGACAGTGTGTACCACGGGCGATGGTACAGTCATTATGGTCGAGACTCTCGGTGCCTCCCGAAGTTTGTAACCCTCAGGAGTTGCTGTCATGCCCCTGGCATATTCGCTTTCCCGAAGTTTGTAACCTTCAGACCCAGCAGTTCCTGCTGCAGTCCCCTGATCCTCATTGATCAACGGGATATATCCTTCTGGGATATAATTGAGTGGCATGCCCCAGGGACGATCTTTTGGTATTTTGTACCTAGGATTGGACTTTTCCACTATGGGCGTTGAGGTGACCTCCGAGATCACAGTCCTTTGTAACTGAGCTTCTGCCATGGTTCGCATGTCATTACGAAGCTTTCTCATATCCTCTCTCAGAGTGTCGATCTCTTCTCTCAAATCTCTGTTCTCTTCCTCGAGATCATCCATCTTTTTCTGACGATTGGCCCGAGTATTGTACGAATGAGACAGTTTGACTCTAGAACCGAGACACAAACGTGAGATTCGTTGGTAAGAAGAATGTGTGATGTGAGAATGATGAATGCAATGATTATTAATTATTTTTGTTTATTCAAAGTAAACTTCGACAATTAGATTGCAAATATCAAACAGTGGGGAAGCCCCGTTTTATTGAATTCAAAGGATTGCGGAAATAGAAATACAATAGATTACAAGGTGCGGAAATAGAAACCTAAGCTAATGGGTCCCGAGTCCTCTCTGAGGAGAACCCGGGTGCTGATTCTTTCCTTTTCTTTGACCGGGGCTCTTGACCCGTTGTCGGGTTGTCATTCTTTTGCCAAGTGAAAGGAACGAGCAAATTCCTTTGGTCATCCTGATTATCCACAGCATGTTGCTCTAAAATCTCGATCAGAGCATCCTTATCTTTCAGCAGTTGTTGTATTTTGGTACACTCCACATTGAGGGTGCGGTATTAGTTCTTCCAAGACCTCCTCTCCTGTTGAACTTTGTTGAGAGTAACCTGAAGTTTTTCTATTTCAGTCATGAAGTACATGACAGATTCCCTTGGCGGAAGAACTCCATGACGAGAATAAGGCATCTTTAGCTTGAGAGCTCTAGTTTATACCCAGTGGAGATAAGGTTCCACCGAAACACAGTCTGGTTTTCCTAGAGACTCCCGTCCTTTCTTATGAACATGTTTCCAAGCGTGCACTATTTATGTCTTTAGTGCCCTGTCACTTTCTCCTTCTTTGAAGAAAAGACCTTCCAGATGAGCATTACGCGGGATATGCCTCATCGGGTATCCAAATTGACGACGAAGCAAAACTGGATGGTAATTGATTCCTCCTTTAGTTCCTATAAGGGGTACGTTGGGGAAATTTCCACAACGGTCAATGATCCTGATCCCGTCATAAATCCTATTGCACCAATCTATGTCAGAGTTGGTGAGGGACATGATTTTCTGCGACCAACGTAAGGCACTCCTGTGATCCCAAAAAGCAGCAGACTTAGGCAAATGGGAGATAAACCATTTATATAGCAGGGGCACACAACACGTGATCATTCCTCCGCTGTACAAATTCCCTAAGTGTACAGAATGATACGCGTCCGCGAGCAAAGTTGGCACAAGGTTTCCAATGAGAAAAAACCTTAATGGCGTTGATATCGACGAAGTTATTAATGTTGGGAAACAGAAATAACCCATAGGTGAGTAAGACAAAGATGCTTTCAAAAGTAGTCATGTTCCCTATACTAGCAAAGTACAGAGCCTTCTTTGTCAGGAACTGGGCTGGTAAACCCTGGAGCCCTCCCTTAGTGGTCATGTGAGTCTTGACTTCTGACTCATCCAAATAAATTGCTCTTGCAATGGTCTGATCCTTTGGAATTTCTTCCAGACCAGAAAATGGAGCTCGAACAGTAATGTGTAAATTGGTCAGGTGAGAGTACTCCTCCAGCGTTGGTGCGAGCTGGTAATCCGGGAATGTGAAACAATGATAGACCGGATCGTAAAACTGAATGAGTGCCTCCATGATTCCCTCAATCACATGGATTCTTAACAGAGGTAGCAGACCTCCGTATTTGGCTCTGAAAGCTTCAGGGTTAGTGATCATCCTTGCTAGTCCTCTCAAATCCTCTAGCTTTAGAACCCTGAAAGTGTACTTATGAGTTCTCCTTTTACCGAAATCCATGAGCGCAATCTTTTTCTTTAACATTTGCAATCATTGTCTTAGTTTAATTTGAAAAAGAGAGACTAGAAGAGAAGTTTTTCTTTGCTTTAATGTTTTTTGGATGAATGCATGAATGCAGCACACAAAAACATAGAAAAAACATGGGGTCAAAGGGTTGTTGTCATGGAGTCAAGGCTCTACCCATCCCAAAGGTTTATACTAGTGATTTTTGTACCTGTCTCTCAAAATCATCAGTCCTTGTAGAGAAAACACCAGCGGGCCGGGAACCGTGCTAGGTGATGTTTTTCGAAGAACCATCAGAAGAGGGTGGTATCGCGTGATAACCATTTCCAAAAGTTTCTGCACCACTAAAAGAGGTTTTTCCTAGGTGTATACTCAATCTTTCCACATGCGGCATCACACGCATTCCCATTAGCAGGAAAATAAACACAGATATCAATTAGGAAAAGCAGTATATATATTTGTCCTAAAGTCCTAGACTTTAAAGAGCTATGAATCCTATGTTCTTGAGAGAAAATGGCTCCCCGGCGGAATCGCCATTCTGTGGTTCCTTCCTAATTTAAAGGTTTTAACCTAAGATCCTAGTGGAGTCAACAAAAAGTCCTATCCCAGTGAAATTCCAAAGAAAGAAAGAAGGGCCCCACGGTGGGCGCCACTTTTTTTTCAGGTTTCTACCTAAGAGATGGGAAGAGAACAAGATCTGATTTTCCCCAGCAGAGTCGCCATTTTTCTGTAGCGCAAATTTTTGCGTGGTTGCGAAGCACTATCGCTTTTGGGGTACTACAGCTCGATTCATTTTTTATCCTATTGAAGCTGATGAAGGAAGGGAAATAGATGTCTCCAATTAACCCTGCTTGCAAACTGAGTTTGAACAGATGACTGTTGGTTTACAGATGCTACAAAGATAGTGGGTCTCTCTTAGGTTATTTTGTAAAAAAAAGTGCCTGGGTGATTGGTGGGAGTTTAAGACTGATGCTTCTCGATTGATATTTGAGAGTACGGGATTTGGGTTTTGGATTAGTGTGCTCGCTAAGATTTTTCTTGCAATCTTATGCCTGCGTATTCCCGTTTACCGAAACAGGGAAATCAGAGCGATCGTAGTTCCTCCTATTCTATGGAAGGAAATGGTGTTTTGGTGTCTTGTTCAAAGCCCAACACGTGAAGCTAAAGGTGGTTTGTATCTTGTTTAAAGCCCAAGATTTGAAGTTGAAGGGTCTATTTGTATCTTGTTTAAAGCCCAAGATGTGAAGCTAAAAGGGTGTTGACTTTAGAGAGAATTTGTCATCTCTAAAGAGGGGTATGTTTGTCACAACTGTTTATAAAGGAGAATTACTTTAACCGGGAAAGGTGAATCCGGCAATGCCATAGTTTCCTTTATAGGGGCTTTTCAACCTAGAGGAGAAGACTTTAACTCAGTGTAGAGCAATGATATCTTTCCTTAGGAATTTCTCATGCTAAAAGAGGGACAGTGGCGTGGATGTAAATAATCCATAGGCTTGCCGCTTATAGCAATTAGATGGGGGAAAAGGAGTTGTTGATGTTTGTATACTGTTAACGAGGCACAGCTTTGATGCTAAAAGCCTAAGAGGAGGCTAGTGGCCCAACAAGTGGGTGTTTTTATGTGTCTCGTACGAAGCCCGAGATAGAGGCTAAAGGTTTGACTCAACAAGAGAGTCTTTTATACTCAACAAGAGAGTAATGTGGTGTCTTGTATGAAGCCCGAGACGGAGGCTAAAGTTGTTTGACTCAACAAGAGAGTCTTTTATCCTCAACAAGAGAGTGTTTTGTATCTCGTACAAAGCCCGAGATGGAGGCGAAAAGGTTGACTCAACAAGAGAGTCTTTTATACTCAACAAGAGAGTGTTTTGTATCTCATACAAAGCCCGAGATGGAGGCGAAAAGGTTTGACTCAACAAGAGAGTCTTTGTATCTCGTATGAAGCCCGAGATAAAGGCTACAGGATGGCTATTTCAGTTGAGTGACAGGTCCAATATGTTTATTAAAAGAGAAAATTAGTTCTTATAAAGGGATTGATTAAAAGTAAGGCTATGCTTTGGGATTTAATCAGAGGATCAGGGTTATTTCTTGTTCTTTAAGGAAATGAGAAATCCAGAGGGGTGTTGAGACTGTCCAAGTCTGCGGGAGTGATCAGTCACCATTTATGCTATGTATTTTGCGATTCAACTGTGAATAAATCAGGTAAACTGTGTGAATTTGAGTTTGTTTTAGTAGTTTTTAGGTGTGTTTTGATTTTATCTAATGTGTCATGAATTATGAGTTTCTCGAGGATATTTTACGCTTGTGGTATGTTAGCAGGTCAAATGCACAATTGGAAGCTTAGAGGGTCGAGCATTGGGTGTACGACCGAGCCTGAGCGAGAAACCAAAGGACAAAGCATGAAAAATTGAAGATATGCTGCCAATACGCGTAATGCTTTAGCTGTTACGCGTATGATCCCAAAGCTTACGCGTATGATACGCATTTCAGCAGAGGGATGATTTTTGGACGATAAACAGGCCTTCTGCCAATACGCGTATGAGTTTGGCCTTACGCGTATCACTTTGCCTGCTCGCTCGCCATTACGCGTATCATGTGTGCCAATACCCGTATGGTGGCCCAAAATGGCTGAAAGCCCAATGTTGGAGTATTTAGCCGGAGAACGCGAATTGGCAAGGGTTCGACGATTTTTGGGAGCAAAATACAAGATTTGAAGGCTGGAAACTCAGATTTTCGCAAGGGATTCATATGTTCAATAGTTTTCGGACGATTGAAGATTAATTCCTCGAGATAATTTGTAATGACAACATTTTCATCTATTATTTTCTTTTTCTTTATGAGTAGCTAAACCCCCCCATTGCTAGGGGGGTGACCCTGAATCTTCATGTAATGAATTCGATTTTATCAATGCAATAATTATTTTATTCAGTAATCGTTGATTTGTTCTTAGTTCTTTGCTTAATGCCTAAACCGTCGGAAAAATGGATTTTGAACCTTTACATGTAATTTTTGCTGGTCAGCGGTTATATGTTGATCTGACTAAGAACATTTGATAATAAATATTGCCTAGGACTAGGGATACTTTATCAAAACCGAAATTTCTTGGTATATACAAACTTGATCATGAATGTAATTATCTATGGACATAGTAATTAGATTACATGATCAAAGATCTTTTCACTAAGGACTTAGGATTAGATAATCTAAAGAATCGATACTCAAACGTTTTTTATTTTGTTATTGCATTTATAAATTGTAATCGTTGCATGAGGATTCATTCACCAAACCCTATCTATTTACTCATATCGGATATCGTTCAACTATTTACTCGTTTTATTTAAATCTTAGTTATAGAAATTTTCAACCACCAAGAATTTTTGTTTAATTGAAAGTATTTTTAAACTCTGTATCGTCAAGCAGTCCTTGAGATTCGATACTTGGGATTTTTCCCTTTATTACTACAATAGGAAAAATAGTACACTTGCTATTTTTCCTATCAAGTTTTTGGCGCCGTTGCCGGGGACTGCCAAAGATTATAGAGTTTAACAATTTTTCAATTAGAATTTTGTTGCTCTGCAACCAAAATTTTATTTTTGCTTAATTTATATTTTTCTTTTTATTGTTACTAATCTCTGTCTAATCTGTGAATGCGAGGTAAGGCCTCAGCTGATTTTCATTTTGACGCAAAACCAGAAAGAACTTTGCACGCTAGGCTCAGACAAGCTAAAAGAGAAAAACTGGCAACATCTAACGCAGAACAAGTGATTAAAGAACACGTCTCGGTTCATTCTGAAGATTCTGATTCAGAAACAGATTCGTATTCAGAACCTGTTACTATGGCTGCAGATCCACCTCCCGCAGAAAGACTTCTGGGTGACTACGGCAGAGAGAATCATCCAGCAGTGCGGTTGACAATAGTTAACCAACCAGTCAATGTTGCCCATTTCCAGTTGCACCCGTCTACTATTCGTCAGTTGGAAAGTAAACCTTTTGCAGGAAAGATTAATGAAGATGTAAACAAGCACCTACAGAGGTTCCTGACTATGGCCACCTCATTGAAAATTGAGGGGCATTCTGAAGAGGCAAAGAAGCTGGTTATGTTTCCGTTCACTTTATCAGAAGACGCTGAAGCGTGGTTTTATTCTTTACCTGCAGGAAGTATTACTACTTGGCAACAGATGGAAACCGCTTTTCTAAATGAGTACTTTCCCGCTTCTGTGTATATCCGCAAGAGATATGACATCCTAAATTTTAAACAGAAGAACGGAGAGTCACTTGGAGATGCGTATAAAAGGTTCAAGAGGTGTTTAGTTGCATGTCCTACACATAATTTGGATGCAACTGAACAAATACAAAATTTTGTGAATGGACTGAAGATGAAAACTAAGCAACTCATTGATACAGCTGCTGGTGGCTCATCTAACTTTTCAACAGCCACTGGTATCAAAAAGATCATTGAAGCTATAGCTGCAAATGAGCATTTGGAACTATATGATTGTACTGTGAGTCAACCTGAAGGAAAAATTGACTTGAAACTGACAAATCAAGTAGCGAAGATGGAAGATCAGATTGCAGCTGAAGTGGAAAGAAGATTGAAAGCTATGAATTTAGGTACTCAGACTGTAGCTCAAGTTCAACCAGTTCAGACTTTGATTTGTGAAATTTGTGGTGGACCGCACTTTGCCATGCATTGTGTTGCCATTGCGGAACAAGTGCAGGCTATTAATTACCTGAGGCAGAATAATCCATATTCAAATACATATAATCCAGGGTGGAAAAATCATCCTAATTTCTCCTGGAAAGATCAGCAGGGTAATGTTCAGAAGCAGGGACCACCACAGTAATAACCACCTTACCAGTAACAGTATCAACCGCAACAGCAACCTTATCAGCAACAGGTACCAAAGAAAGGAGATTGGGAGATTGCTATAGAAAAGATGGCTGCTCAGAGTGTTCAATTTCAGGAAGAAACCAAAAATAATCAGAGGAACACCAATGCTTCTATAAAAAATATGGAAGTTCAAATGGGCCAGATAGCACAACAGCTAATGAGTTCTCAAGCACCAGGTACCTTACCTAGTGCAACAGTGCCAAATCCAAGGGATCACAGTAAAGTGAATGCTGTAACAACAAGAAGTGGGAAATCAGCTGAAATACCTGAAGAGAAAGCTGAGGAGGAAGATCAATTACTTGAAGTGGATCTTGAAATCTTAGAAAACAAGAATCCACCTGAGGAAGAAGTGGTTCCACCACCTGTTGTAAAGGAGAAGCCCACCGAACCAAAACCCATCATAAAGCTTCCATTCCCACAAAGAAATAAGAAGAAGAAGCAAGATGAGAAAAATTTTCAGAAGTTTGTAGAGATGTTCAGGAAATTAGAGATCAACATTCCATTCTCTGAGGCACTTGAGCAGATGCCTATTTATGCCAAATTCATGAAGGACATCATCTCAAAAAAGCGCACCACTAACACTGACCCTGTTATACTAACTGAAACTTGCAGTGCTATTTTGCAGGGTATGAAGATTCCAGTGAAGAAGCCAGATAGAGGCTCAGTTACTATTCCGTGCACAATTGGAGATAGGTCCTTCAAAAGGGCACTTATTGATTTGGGGGCTAGTGTGAGCCTTATGCCGTTGTCTATTTACAGGAAGCTAGGAATTGGAAGTGTTCAAGATACCAGAATGACACTCCAATTTGCAGATCATTCAGTTAAGAGACCATTTGGGGTAGTTGAAGATGTTCTTGTTAAAGTTGATAAATTTGTCTTTCCTATTGATTTTGTGATTTTAGAAATGCCAGAAGATGAGGATATCCCTCTGATTCTGGGAAGGCCCTTCTTGGAAACAGAGAGATGTATGATAGACATTGAGGGAGGTACATTAACCCTCAAAGTTTACGATGAAGAGCTGAAAATTGATGTTAGGAATACCATGAAACATAAAGAGGATATAGGTACAAACCACTCAGTGGAAGTGATTGACCAAATTGTGACCAGCACCATTCAAGGCAACTTCCCTAAATCACATTTGGAAAGAGTTATGAGTTTGTCGGCAAAAGAGATTGAGGACCGTGATGATGAGAAAGAAAAAGAAGTTCTTGCTATGCTAGATGCACAACCACCTTGGTTGAAATCCAGACCACACCGGTGAGAGGATTTGAGAGCTTCACCAGAAACAGAGACTGAAAAAGGAAGTGAAACAGGTACAAGTTCTGAACTAAAACAATTACCTGTGAATCTTAAATATGTCTTTCTGGAATTGGGAACTAGATGTCCTGCTATTATTAACTCTGAGCTGAATGAAAAGGATGAAGAAAAGTTGATACAGGTCCTTAAGAAACACAAGAGTGCTATTGGGTGGACTATTGGGGATTTGAAGGGAATTAGTCCCACAGTATGCATGCATAAGATACTGATGGAGGATAATCAGAAACCAATAGTACAACCCTAGAGGAGGTTAAATCCGGCAATGAAAGAAGTGGTACGAAAAGAGGTTGTAAAGTTGTTAGATGCAGGATTGATTTATCCCATTTCTGATAGTTCTTGGGTGAGTCCTGTGCATGAGGTACCAAAGAAAGGAGGAACCACAGTGGTTGTGAATGAAAAGAATGAACTGATTCCAACACGTACAGTAACAGGTTGGCGAGTATGTATTGATTACAGGAGACTTAACACTGCAACAAGGAAGGATCATTTTCCCCTTCCTTTTATTGATCAGATGTTAGAGTGACTTGCAGGTCACGAGTATTATTGTTTTCTGGATGGATACTCTGGGTACAATCAGATTGCTGTAGCTCCAGAAGATCAGGAGAAGACCGCATTTACATGCCCTTATGGTATTTTTGCCTACGGACGGATGCCATTTGGGTTATGCAATGCCCCAGCTACTTTTCAGAGGTGTATGACATCTATATTCGCCGATATGCTTGAAAAGCATATGGAGGTGTTTATGGATGACTTTTCTGTTTTTGGTTCTTCTTTTGATCATTGTTTAGCTAACTTGTCTATTGTTCTGCAAAGATGCCAGGAAACTAACCTTATTCTCAACTGGGAGAAATGTCATTTTATGGTGCAGGAAGGTATCGTGCTAGGACACAAAATTTCCCACAAGGGAATTGAAGTGGACAAAGCAAAAGTTGAGGTGATAGCTAACCTCCCACCTCCTGTGAATGAAAAAGGGATAAGGAGTTTCGTGGGACATGCAGGTTTTTATCGCAGGTTTATCAGAGACTTCTCAAAAGTTGCCAAACCATTGACTGATTTGCTTGTCAAAGACAAGCCGTTTAATTTTGATGACAATTGTAAGGTAGCTTTTGAGATGCTAAAGAGTAAGTTGATTACTGCTCCTGTTCTAATTGCCCCCGATTGGTCTCTACCCTTTGAAATTATGTGCGATGCAAGTGACATTGCTGTGGGGGCTGTCTTAGGACAAAGGAAGGACAAATTATTGCATGTTATTTATTATGCTAGTCATGTCCTTAACCCGGCCCAAATGAATTATGCAACTACCGAAAAGGAGTTGTTGGCCGTGGTTTATGCTTTTGACAAATTCAGGTCATATCTGCTTGGTTCTAAAGTTATTGTGTATACTGATCATGCTGCTTTAAAGTATTTGTTTGCTAAGCAGGAATCAAAACCAAGACTGTTGAGATGGATACTCCTCCTCCAGGAGTTCGACTTAGAGATCAAGGATAAAAAGGGGTGTGAGAATACGGTTACGGACCACTTGTCTCGTATGTCCCCAATAAAAGAAACTGAGGAGGAGCACCCCATTCAAAATACATTTGCTGATGAGAGAATACTTGTTGTTACTGGTGTACCATGGTTTGCTGACTACGCAAACTATGTGGTAGGCGGGGTGATACATGATGATTTTAATTCTCACCAGAAGAAAAAGTTTCTTTATGATTGCAGGTTGTATATGTGGGATGACCCATTCTTGTATAAAAGGGGAGTGGATGGACTAATCAGAAGATGTGTGCCTGAAGGTGAGTAGAGAGATATACTAAAAGCTTGTCATGATTCTGAGTATGGAGGGCATTTTAGTGGAGATTGGACAGCGGCAAAAGTCCTCCAGTCTGGGTTGTATTGGCCCACCTTATTCAAGGACGCTCACTATCTAGTCCGAGAATGTGATAGATGTCAAAGAACTGGGAATATCTCCAAAAGGAACCAGATGCCTCAAAATTCTATGCTAGAGGTAGAGTTGTTCGATGTGTGGGGTATTGATTTTATGGGACCGTTCCCACCATCTTTCGGCAAGAATTATATATTGGTTGCGGTAGATTATGTGTCAAAGTGGGTCGAAGCTGTAGCACTGCCTACTAATGATGCTAAAGTGGTGGTGAATTTCCTGAGGCATAACATTTTCTCCAGGTTTGGGGTACCAAGGGCGTTAATTAGCGATGAAGGTACTCATTTTATGAATAAATTGATGGAGAATTTGTTAAAGAAGTACAATGTGAAGCACAAGATAGCCACACCGTATCACCCCTAAACGAGTGGATAAGTTGAAGTTTCTAACAGGAAAATAAAGCAAATTCTCGAAAAGACTGTTAGTGTGTCTCGAAAAGATTGGTCTGTGAAGTTAGATGATGCACTGTGGGCATACAGGACAGCTTTCAAAACACCAATAGGTATGTCTCCTTATCAACTTGTGTATGGTAAAGCCTGTCATTTACCGCTCGAACTCGAGCACAAAGCTTTTTGGGCTTCCAAATTCCTGAACTGTGATCTTCTGAAAGCTGGTGAATCCCGAACACTTCAACTTCATGAGTTGGAGGAGTTTAGGAATCAAGCTTATGAGAATGCCAAAATTTATAAAGAAAACACGAAAAAATGGCATGATCAGAAGATCCAGAAGAAGGAATTTTGGGAAGGACAGTTGGTGTTGTTGTTTAATTCCAGGTTGAAGCTGTTCCCTGGTAAGCTGAAGTCAAGATGGTCTGGTCCGTTCATCATTCACAATGTGTTCCCTCATGGAGCCATAGAACTCAAGAATGAGAAAAATGGGGATACCTTCAAGGTTAATGGACAGAGGTTAAAACCTTATTATCAAGGCCAAGGAGGACCAATAGAAGAGGTTAAGCTCATCAGAGCATGAGGTAACCCGTCGAGCCATGCGACGTTAAACGAAGCGCTGCTTGGGAGGCAACCCAAGGGAGTTTTTGTTTTATTTTAATTATGTCCGCGTAATTTTATTTTAATTTTAAAATTGTTGGTTTGAGTTTCATGTCTTTGAGTCAAGTTTCATCAAGGGAAGGCCTCGGAAAAAGGTGGACTTGGAAAATTCTTGAAAAAGACAAATTTTTGAAAAAAATCACATGTCCATTGCCAATACGCATAAGGAGTAAATGATACGCATATTGGTGTGAAAAATGAGGGTTCCCTGGTGAAACGCGTAACATATGCGTATTAGATCCATACGTGATCTGGTTACGCGTATTGAAACACTATACGTGTATGGCTGCCTGAGGATACGCGTACCATCTGTAAATACGTGATCTGTTACGCAAACTTGAAAATCTCACTGCGTTTTAGAGCGTACCATACGCGTAACAGCCCTTCATACGCGTATTGACGAGAACTGATACGCGTATTGGTTTTTCGTTCAGGTATATATTTCTTTTCCGTACTTTTGTGTCATTTTTCTGTCTTTCCCTTACGTAAAATTTGCGTATCTCTCTGTCAAATTTTTTTTCTTTCTGTTCTTCTCTTAGATTCTCACAGGTTTACAGTATGTCTCAATCATCTGAAGATGTTCAACTTTTTCGTACTTCTGTACATGAAGAGAGATACGAGCAGATTCGATCTCGCAAAATCGTGGAAGAAAAACATTGGGCTTATCAAGCTGAAACTTTTCCAGAAATGTCTGAGATCCTGAAGAGACAAAAATTGATTTTTTTCAATGATAAGATCCGAGCTATTGCAAAAGAATTGATTTGGGAATTTTTTGCAAACGCCCAACGAATCGATTTTGATGAAGAAGACCCAACGCAGAATGAAGCTTATGTTTCGTGGGTTAGGGGTAAGGTTGTGAAATTCGACTGGAAAACCATCAACAGCATCCTTAAGTCCAAATTTCATGATTCGTCCTGCCCTTTTTCTCAATTTAGACTCTCGGACAAGAACAGGTGGCCTTATGAAGATATAAAAAATCTGATTGCAAGGCCAGGTTGTAGTTGGGTCCCGTCGTCCAAGATTTCACCGTCTAAGATTATGGTTGTGGACTTAGCACCGATTCCGAAAGCTCTGGCCTATTTTATTCATCATAATCTTAGCACTAATAGTAGTGGTTCAGAGCTAATCACTGAGCGTGCTTTGCTCATGTATCATTTTCTTCAGAAGAAGCGAGTGTGTATTGGGGAGATCATTGTGAATGATATGGATGAAATTGCTCAATCTCCGAAGAAATCCTTAGGACATGCTACAGTTATCTATCTTCTGTGCAAGAAGGCGGGGGTGACCGACCTGACGGGAGATATGTTGTTGAGACCAGCTGCTCCTTTGAATGAGTATTGGATGAAGGAGAGGACGAGTACTACTGATCAGCCGCGACCTCTGAGAAGAAAGCATGACCATGAGGCCAGTGGCAGTGGTGTACCTAGATCTGAGACACATACTGTCCCACCACCTCCTGCCTTTGATGAGGACTCCTTCGACCACCGTTTGAGGATGTCCACCTTTTGCACGCTGCAGGAGTTCAGCTATATGTACGGGCTTCCGGGTAGACATCTGACACATCAGACAAATATGTGGGAGGCTGCCCAGCATTTTAGAGACCGGAACAGCGGTGAGCCACCAACACCTCATCATGGGCAGTTCACCTTTCCTGGGTGGACGCATCCTGTTCAGATTGGAGGTTTAATGCCTCAGCCACCGCGCCAGCCGACTCAGCCACCTCAGCCTCAGCAGTCCACACCGCAGCCGCATCATCAGAGTCCTTACCGACCTCATTAGCAGCAGACACCCCCAGAGCGATCGGAGGAGATGACACCGGTCACTGCCTTTGTCCATGGGCGATTACATATTGAGCCGACTGACCTCATAGACTTTGACGCTGAGATGCAGGATAGAGATGACGGAGCAGAGTTCTGATTGATTGCTTTGAGTTCTTTTCTTTTTAGTAGCACTTTTATTTTTATTCGTATTTGTACTTTCTAGTATTTATATTTGGTGTACTTCAATTTTTATTTTTATGCTGTACTCTTAAGTGCCCATTTTCGGGTTTGTTTTTCTAATTTAATGAATTTTGGTTTGCATACAGTTTCTTGAGTTATTCCAGTTGATATTGTATGATTGCTAGCTATAGTGGATGAGTCTGATGACTTTCACAACCTATCTACTTGTCCTCGCATAAAGTCACCCTGATGGTTTGATACTGTTGTTTATGATCGGACACACTAATGAAATAAAGTGTTAAAACCAGGAGCCAAAGAGACTTGATCAAGGAGACACTGTTGAAGCTGTCAGTTTTACCTACCCTGGTGAGAGAAGAAAAAGCCAAACACATATATCATCATGAGAGAAATATTAGGTATGACTTTATCTATCATGGTTTGCGTCCGTTCTTTTTGAATATTAACTGTATGAGTACACACACTGAGGTAATTCTTTTGTTTATCACCTAGAGCCTTTCTAGCCATCCCGTTATAATTATTATCCTTCGTTCTCCCCATTTGAGCCCGTATCCTTTGTTTTTTTTTACCTTACCCATTATTATTAACCCATTGGCCAAGTATTTTTCCCTACCCTATTCAGAGTATGTGTAATTCTTTTGAGATCTATGTTCAATTTTAAGTTTGGGGTTGCTTTTGGAATAGCAACATTTAAGTTTGGGGTAGCTTTGCAGTTGAAAGTAAAACACGGCGAGTCAAAAAAAAAAAAAAAAAAGGGAAGAAAATTTTTCCTACTTAAAAAAAAAACAACAAAAAAAAAGACAAAATAATAAAATTGCACTCACCGAATGAATTTTAAAATCCCCCACAAAAGTACTAATGGACGAACATGGCTCGAATGATCTCACATACTCTGAACCAAAAACTCTTGTTTTCCTTTTTATATCCTACCTTAACCCAAGCCCCGTTACAACCCAAAGACCTCAAAAAGTGTGTGTGTTGTACATGTTGATAAGAATTGAGAATTTCTTCAAACTACTGATACGATATTGCGTACCTTAATTTGAGCGTGTTAACACTTTACCCCTGAGAGACTTGGTGAGAGTGTGATATGAGCTGACAGGTGAAATAGTGTTTTCAAGAAAAAGGTTTCTGGCTTGCTGGTTATGAGGAAAAATCAGAAAACCCAAGGCAACATCGAAGGGTCCAGTGCGAAAGATTTCAGCAGTGTTGTGGTAAGAACTGTCTTTACAGTAAGTTTGGGGTGACGTGATATGTTTTATGTAGAATGTTACTTGAGGGCAAGCAACAAGATAAGTTTGGGGTTGTGATCAGTCACCATTTATGCTATGTATTTTGCGATTCAACTGTGAATAAATTAGGTAAATTGTGTGAATTTGAGTTTGTTTTAGTAGTTTTTAGGTGTGTTTTGATTTTATCTAGTGTGTCATGAATTATGAGTTTCTCGAGGATATTTTACGCTTGTGGTATGTTAGCAGGTCAAATGCACAATTGGAAGCTTAGAGGGTCGAGCATTGGGTGTACGACTGAGCCGGAGCGAGAAACCAAAGGACAAAGCATGAAAAATTGAAGATATGCTGCCAATACGCGTAATGCTTTAGCTGTTATGCGTATGATCCCAAAGCTTACGCGTATGATACGCATTTCAGCAGAGGGATGATTTTTGGAGGATAAACAGGCCTTCTGCCAATACGCGTATGAGTATGGCCTTACGCGTATCAATTTGCCTGCTCGCTCGCCATTACGCGTATCATGTGTGCCAATACGCGTATGGTGGCCCAAAATGGCTGAAAGCCCAATGTTGGAGTATTTAGCCGGAGAACGCGAATTGGCAAGGGTTCGACGATTTTTGGGAGCAAAATACAAGATTTGAAGGCTGGAAACTCATATTTTCGCAAGGGATTCACATGTTCAAGAGTTTTCGGACGATTGAAGATTAATTCCTCGAGATAATTTGTAATGACAACATTTTCATCTATTATTTTCTTTTTCTTTATGAGTAGCTAAACCCCCCCATTGCTAGAGGGGTGACCCTGAATCTTCATGTAATGAATTCGATTTTATCAATGCAATAATTATTTTATTCAGTAATCGTTGATTTGTTCTTAGTTCTTTGCTTAATGCCTAAACCGTCGGAAAAACGGAATTTGAACCTTTACATGTAATTTTTGTTGGTCAGCGGTTATATGTTGATCTGACTAAGAACATTTGATAATAAATATTGCCTAGGACTAGGGATACTTTATCAAAACCGGAATTTCTTGATATATACAAACTTGATCATGAATGTAATTATCTATGGACATAGTAATTAGATTACATGATCAAAGATCTTTTCACTAAGGACTTAGGATTAGATAATCTAAAGAACCGGTACTCAAACGTTTTTGATTTTGTTATTGCATTTATAAATTGTAATCGTTGCATGAGGATTCATTCACCAAACCCTGGCAATTTACCCATATCGGATATCGTTCAACTATTTACTCGTTTTATTTAAATCTTAGTTATAGAAATTTTCAACCACCAAGACTTTTTGTTTAATTGAAAGTATTTTTAAACTCTGTATCGTCAAGCAGTCCTTGAGATTCGATACTTGGGATTTTTCCCTTTATTACTACAATAGGCAAAATAGTACACTTGTTATTTTTCCTATCAGGGAGTTTTCCCCATTTTTGAAAGGGGCTTGAGAATGCCTTTGAGACTCAAGGAAGTTAGACTGTCCAAGTCTAGAGTTTTATCTTTTGTACTATGCTTAGAGAAACAGTAGTAGGATCTAGACTCTTTGAAAGACTGTTCTATTAAGATGACTAATTTCTGTTCCTATACCTCTAGGAGGTCGTCGGGATAATTTGTACGAAGCCCAAGAGGAGACTGGAAACTTTTAAGAAGCCAAGGGACAATTTGTACGAAGCCCAAGAGGAGGCTCTCTTCTCGAAGGAAGAATCCTTATACGAAGCCTAAGAGGAGGCTGTGGATACTTCTAAGAAGCCGAGGGACAATTTGTATGAAGCCCAAGATGAGGCTCTCTTCCCGAAGGAAGAATCCTTATACGAAGCCTAAGAGGAGGCTGGGAATACTTCTAAGAAGCCGTAGGGTCCTTGTACAATGCCCAATAGGAGGCGGGGATGCTTTTAGGAAGCCTGTGGGTCCCCAAACCCCGAGAAGTTCAAGACATGCCATTCACCGAGAATGGATCAAGCTAGGAAAGTTCAAGAATTTGGAAGAAACTCAAGAGATGCCATTCACGGAGAAAAGATCATCTCTAGGGAGTAGAGTTTCTTTGACAACTTCTAAAGGTGATAGTCTGAGAAAGGGTTCAAAAAGAATCTGCCTTTCACATCTCCATATTGTTTAACCCCAAGAGGAGGGAAGACTGTATCTGGTAATCCTATGGGGATCTAGTTTAGTCTATTTAAGAGTGATCAACAGGGCTTAGTGCTAGACGTAGCTGCCAGGGAAACTCTAAATATCTATACTATTATTACACAGTCGATATGAGTTTATGAAAGAAGACTTACAGTGAAACAGCCCCACAATACAGTTTTATACATATGAAAGCGGGAAATGAAAGCGGGTAAACACTTACTCGGTTGTAGAGCTTCCATGCTGTATTGTTAGTTGTTCAACAAAGAAAGCTTGGATAACAATATTATATACAAAATCAAAGGAGAAAGTGCTTTGAAAAGATGTTGGGGCTTACAGCTCAAGGAGAGGCCCAAGGTTTTATCAGTGATTGCACTGTGGTTTTGAATTTGTACAGGGACTTATACAAGTGACTAAGGCCCAAAAAGGTTTTCTGTACAAAGGGATGGGTCTTACACTCTCTCAAGAGGCCCAAGTGTTTAAAGAAAAAGAATGGGGCTTATAACACGAGGGTAGGCCCAGATGATTGGTTTTTGAATTGGCGATCGCGCTGAGGTTTTCTTTTAACGCCGAGGGACTTATACAATGTATGAGGCCCAAAATTATTTTGGTTAAAAGGGGATTAGGTCTTACACTCTATTAGAGGCCCAAAGATTTATTTTTGTACAAGTGATGGGGCTTACAGCTCAAGGAGAGGCCCAGGGTTGTTTTTGTTTAAAATGGCGATCGCGCCGAGATTTTTGAGAATGCAGTGGGTCTTATACAATAAGTGAGGCCCAAAAATGCTTGGTTTTCAAAAAGGGTTGGGTCTTACACTCTAATAGAGGCCCAAAATTGTTTTGAATGGGTCTTATAGCTCGAGAGAGGCCCAAAATTGTTTTTCAACGGACGATGATCGCGTCGAACTTTTTGAAATACAATGGGACTTATACAATAAGTGAGGCCCAAAAAGGTTTGTACTAACAAATAATTGGGTCTTACACTCTATTAGAGGCTCAAAATGTTTGAAAATGTTTTGCAAGGGTGAAAACCAAAGAAACCCTAATTTGTTATTCTTTAAAAGTAAATATTTAAAGAAAATCAAATAAAATACCAAATAAGTTTGAATAAACCATTTGTGATTTTCCTTTAAGGTTTGAAAAATGAGGTATTAATCACAAGGGATATTAAAACTCACTTGGTTTTGATTTTCAAAGTAAATATTCACTTTTAAAATGTTTAAAAAACATTAAAAAGGAATTTATTCACAAAAATACTAATTATATTAAATAAATAATATAAACTTAATTTTTTTGTGGAATAAAATATTTCAACATTTTTGTTATTTTTTGCAAAAAGAACCAATAAAAAATAATTAAAATTGAAAGAGTTATTAATTTTCCAATTAATTAACAAAACATGAAAATATTGGAAAAAATAGCAAAAATGTGAGAAAACACAAAATAGCATGGGTGGGGTTTGAACCTACGACCACAAGGTTATAGGGCGCGCGCCTTACCACTTGGGTGGTGATACATCCATTGCTTAAAGTGAAACCATAAATATACAAGGCTTGCCTTGTTTTCTAGGCCTGGCCAAGGCAAGGCAAGGCAAGTTTTGGCTCAGAAACGTGAAGGTCATAACTTTCTCATTTCTCCATGTTTGGGGACAACATTTATATGCATCTGGCCTAGAATTTCACAAGGAATCCAACGGTGGTGGTATTTTTTTCAGATCATACTCCCTCCTCAAAACCCGATAGTGGTTTTGAAAAAGGCCTATAATTACATTTTCTATGCTACACTTTGATACACGCATGAATTACATGATGAATTAGTTCAAACACAATATATATAACATGTATGAGGTGTGTATGATCAGTGGACTTCAAAGCAATGCATATTTTGGAAAGTTCAAATCATGAGGCTTACCTCTCTTTGAGCTTTTGGAGTTTTCTGTGCAATCTGCCAAACTCCTTGTTCCAGAAATGGTTTGATGCTTTGGACACCCTCAAATGATCCCTTGGAAGCTTTTAGGATGAGTGGAATCAGTTGGAACCTGCAAAAACACAAACTGGCCCTTTCTTGCAAAAGGGGTTAAAATGGCCAAAATAGCAACTCTCTCAAATGGTGTTCCAAATGAGGGGAACCATTTGGGACAGTTCAAGGATGATATTTGGAGTGTGTTTGAGGTTTTATCTGGTTTGGAAAGTGACTGATTCAAGACATGGCTTGAAAAATGCACAAAAAGCCTATTTTGAGGTTTTGAGAGGTGACTTTGTGATTTAAGGATTACAGGTCACTTGTGTGAGTTTGGATCACCTACATATGATGTTTATGAGGTGTTAGGATCATGAGCTGTGATGGAAATGCTCTCTAACTCAAAAACTCATAGTTACCTTGCTAAAAAAGGTATTTTTGCCTAAAGAGAGGGATTTTGAGGAAAACATCTGTTTGATGGCTTTGGTGTACTCAAACTGAGCAGAAATGAGCTCTATTTATAGTAGAGCAGGTTTGTTTTGGGATCAATAGTGAATGACAACTGCAGCAGAGGTTTGGCCAATGGTTACACTTTGGAATCCAAGTCTCCTCTAGCCATTGACTAGAGGTTAGGGCACAGGGTTATGGTTCCCTTGGTCTTGGATAAGTCTTGACTGAATTCAGTTGGAAATGGCTCAGTCCATGCCACCTTGGTGTATGCATGGAATGCTCTAATCCAAAATTGGAGTCTTGTCCCTCTTTTTGGGATTTCTAGGTTTTGCATGCTACTTCTTGGTCCAAAGACTTTGGAGGCTTGGCTCAGTGTTTGTCCCCTTTAGATTTGATCCTCATATGTGTCCAAGATGATATCAAGGCTTGGAATTATCTGATTTTGCCAAATCGAGCAAAAATGCAAAATTCTGCCTAGCCTTGGCAGTTTTCAGCAAGGCATATTGCCCTTGTCATATCTCATGGCTTTAGTGGAATTTGATGATGTTCTTGGTTATTTTGGAAAGCCCTCATATGATACAACAATTGTTTGATCATATTTGGTTTTGATACCTTTTGGATCCAAGTGAAAAATCCCCCTACATTTGGAAAAAAGTGAAGGCAGATTCTGACTTAGTGAAAATTTCACTAAGTTTTGGAAAAAAGTGACATTTTCAGTTTTAAGCTTTTGTAGAGGGTAATGAGATCTACAAATCTAGCTTTGGATGGGGAAAAATGGCCTTGTGGTTTAGGAGTTATGATCCTCCAAAGTTGGTACCCTTGCCACTTTGTTCATAACTTAGAAAAATTTCTAAGTTTTTTATGGTTACCCCCTTTTACAAGTTATCCCACTTTTCTTGATTTTTCTTGATGAATGATGATTCAAATCATACATTAACATCATTTTAGGATTAAAAAACCATTTTTGTGAAAAATCTCAAAAAGTCAAAGTTTGACTTTTGGGCACAGTTGACTTTTTATCAAATGAATTCCAAACTGTGCAACCCTCTATGAAATCAAGTCCTTGACCTAAATCAAACTTGATGGATTGATTTCATAGGTGTTATAGGGTGTATTGAATCATGTCCTAGGGCTTGGGAGCATGTCCTGGTCAAAAGTCAAAGCTACAGTTGACATTTCTCGCGAAACCCTAAATGTGGCTCTGATGAAATTGAGACTTGTTGATCAAGCTTCTTGGATCAATCTATTGTTGTAAATGGATCAATGTGGTATGTTGGAGATCCTCAAATCATGTCTTGAGGTCTTGGCTCATGATTTGCCCCAAAATTCAACTTAGGGGTGAATTAGGTCAAGAAACCCTAATTCTTGATTTTTGATGTATGCATCCCCTGAGGTCAAATTAACTTGATGCTTGGGTCCATGAGGTTCCATGGGGTATTTTAGGTCATGCTTCGAAGCATTGGCTCATGGCCAGAGGAAAATTTCCATCTGGAGGCCCTGGTCGATCAAAACCCTAATTTGGTGACACTTGCGATCTTGAGGCTTGATCCACCTAGAAGGGAGCAGCCTTGTGCTTAATCCTTGAAGTGGGAGTACTCTTGATCCTTTGTGGAGGTTTGAGAGGTTAGACAAGTTGAAGATCACTATCATTCCTTGATTGATCCTTTGTCTAAGAACTCAGAGAGGGCTTGAAACCCTAATTTTGATTGTAGTAAGTGTTCACCCATCTTTGGGGAGACTGATGAGGCATGATAGTATATCCATATTGTGGTGATGATTTGCACAATGATGGGAAATCTTAGTGGTTAAAATTTGGGGAATGACACTAAGGTGCTTCAATCAGGTTATTTTTGGCCTTCTCATTTTAAGGATGCTCATGAATTTGTTAAATCTTGTGATAGATGTCAAGGGATTGGAAATATGTCTATGAAGCAAGACACATCTCATCATATACACATTCTGGTTACTACGTGTTAATGGATCATAGCTCATCATTCACTCTCTTGATTTTATCCACCCTATATTTATTTCATTTAGTTTTGTGATGTGGACACCTATAACCTGTTACCAATTATTATTTTGTTACCTTGCTCATACTTATTTTAAACAAAGATTACTTACAAAAGTTCAATCTAAACCTCTTCACTCCCTGTGGGTACGATATTCTTACTATTATCACTTGTTGCACTAAAACATACATGTATACTTGCATGTGACACCATAATAGTCTTATTTATTCGCGAACAATCCTCCTTTATTTGTTCCTTAAGAACAGGGAAATAATGATAAAACCTAATAGTAAAGGGTGAGACTTTGGGTTCGAGAGTCGATTAAGTAAGGGGAAGGTACTAGGAACCCCTCACCTCTGTTGTACTCAATGGGATCCTTCTGTAATTCTAGGGTTATTAGATTTTTCTAAGTATGTTTGCTTACGTTATTTACTATTTCTTAATTTATTTATTTACAAGGTATTAAGTTATTATTAAGAGAAAAAATGTTTAAATAAGAAAATGAGGACAAAGGAAATGGTTTTTATGATTGTACTTGCTAGAGTGTTACAACTCTATGCCTATGTACCCTAAAGTTCATTGAAGGATCAGAGCACTGTAGTTCGTCTAAAAAATGTTTGTTTGTTTGGTTGATTTTAGACTTTGAAAAGATTCTCAACACATCAAGGGAGGAGTAGGTGTTTAATTTGAAAATTGCTTCAATACGCAGGGGCAGAGGACTTAATGTTTAAGTGTGTTTATTTGATTTTAATTTATTTGTTAATTTCAAAAATGTTTTGGTTAACTTTGTTTAAGAAGATAAGTTAGCTATTAAACATATAGTTAAAATAACAAGAAAAAATGGTTAATTATAAAATAAAATAAATAGATTAATGTCATATCCCTTAACCCTGATTATTATCCCTAATTAGATTAATCAAAACCATAAAATTATCCTAAAATTTAATCCCATTATTACCCCAAAGTTGTCCCACAGAACTATTCTAATTAATCCTAGTTGATTAACTAATTAATATATACTTGCATTAAAAGGGGAAATATAAAACTAATTATTAATAAATATAATTATGCTTAATCCTACACTAATTAAACCACTTAATTATAAATATATTTTTGCATTTTTTTATTATTTTTATGTTAACTAGTTAACTTATAAATCTTAATTAACCCCAATCATCCTATTAATAACCCTAATTAGAAAATAAAACTAGAAAAAACAAAACAAAACAAAAGTTTTAATTTAATTAAATCTAAGGGGTGTGTAAAATAAACTATACTAGTAGTGGGTCATTAGTCTAGGGCTACTAATAGTAAGGGAGAGAGACTCATTAGCCTCTGAAGCCCGCACTGAAGGAGAAGTCCACAGAGAGCGTCAACGCTTGACTCTCTCTAGGTCACATGGTCATGATCAGAAGGACTCCACTGTGTGCAATAAAGGCCCTTAGTTAGTATTACTAGTCAATGTATATAAAAGGAGTGGTTGTGATCAGAAGTCAAAGGAGACCTAGGGTGCGTGCGTGTGTACAAAGGCTAGGCTGAGTAAGCAAGGAGGTTGGTCAAAGGGGAAGCCACGGGGGAGTGACATGGCATCTGACTTAGAGGGTATTTATTTCATTTCTCTTCAGAAACCCCTCATTTCCTTCACTTTATTCTCTCTCTTTGCTCCTCTCTCTCTCTCTCTCTTCTCTCCCTCACCAATCAAACCCCGACCACCCTATCCCATGAAGTCCACCACGCCAACCACCGTCCTTTCCAAATTTCTGGTTGATATTCAACCGAAAAATTCAAAAAATCCCCAGAAACCATTTAACCCTAAAGAACCCTACAAAGAACCTTAACCATACTAAGAACCCTAACCCCACCCGTGAAGAATAGAAAAACTTGTTTAATTATTTTAATAATATAAATAAATAACTCTAATTAACTAAACAAATAATAATCACATGACTAATAATTTTAATAAGTGATCAAATATCAATTGAATCCTAATGGCCCAAATGCTTTAAATAATGTTTTAATTAAGAAAATTTAATATATTTTAATTTATCCTTACTAAAAATATTTTCTAGAAAGTTAATTCAAATGTCCTCTAAAATTATTGAAAAAAACTATATATTTAAATGATATCCTAGAGAGAAATAAATATGATATCCTAATAAAAAGTATGAATATAGCAACTGAGTCCTAATATAAGATCAAACTCCTTGAGGAGAATAAAAAGTCAAAATGGGTCCCTTTGACTTTTTAGGTCATTGGGGTGGACCATGTGACCTGTAGAGGACCCTGGACATGTCAGTAATCTAAGTTCTATGTTAGCTGAAAAGAAAAAGAAAGGTGGTCAAAATTTAAGGTACGACACAAACCATTATTCAAATTTCCTTGATGTTAAGTATTGATTTACGAGTAAAATTGTTCCTTTTGAAAAGCAATTCTAACGCAATGCTCGTGCACATTTTGAAATCGAAAATTGTTAAAAATATTGTGTGTACGGTGGATGATATGTGGCCATGAGGTTAGCACGAATGAAGATGTGAAACTTTGATAGAACAATATGGTTACTGATGATCAAACAAACATTTTGAGTCAATTTAACAACAATTTTACTGAGTATGCTTTCATAGTGAACCTAGATTCAATTAGCCCTTTTGAAGATTGCAACGTGGCTTGGTTCTCGGTTTTTGGAAGAAAAAAAGATATAAGGCTCAAAATTGGATTTAACCCACCCTTTTCTCTTTTGATGATCTTCATTCCTAAATCCAATTAACTCAACGGGTGCATTCAGTTTGCAAGAGAATTTTGATAGTCATGATGATAGAGGTAATGGTAAATGGTTCAAGCATTTATGAGATTCTTGAGGTGGCAGTTAACTACTTTCATTTACAAGCTTGTTTTCATTTTTTTTCTTTTATTTTTCTCCTTTAATCCCTACTTTTGCATGGACCGATTCTTTTTTAATTTGTAGTTCATCTAGATGCCCCAACTTTTTCCTAAGTCAATTTTTTTCCAGGTTTTTTAACTTAGCGGGGTCTTTTTAGAATAATCCTCGTGAGTTTTTACTTTTGATTCAAAAGGTTGTGATTGTCGTGTTAACTATTTTGAGTTTAATCTTTTCACTGCTTCCTCGTGTGTGAGGGAGAATATGTGCTTTGGAATGGTTCTCTTTGAAGGTTGAGAAACACAAGAAAGGGGGTTTGAATTGGGTTTCACATTTTGTCCCCATTTGCGGAATTTAAATCAATTATGTTAACAAGTAAATAAAATAAATGAACATAATTACTTTATCCTGGTTCACTGTTAACGAAGTTACTCCAGTCCACCCCTCAAGGTGATTTCGCCTTATCACAAGGACTTAATCCACTAATCATCAACATGATTATAACCACAATGGAAACCCTCCATTTCCTTCTTGAGAATCCTAGAATTCATTCGCCTCTCAAGGAATCATCCACTAAGTTGTTAGAAACACGCTTAGTCTTCTCAAGCATTCTGTCTTCACTCGACCGCTCAAGCAATCAACCTCCAAGCCACTAAACCATGACTTGGACCTCTCAAGCATTCTGGTCATCATTCGACCGCTCAAGGAACGTTACCTTTTTCAAGGATTTTCTTGTGCACTATATATGCTTCTTACAATGTCTCACTTGTGAAGTACATTAGCAAGTTGTATATATGCTTCTTACAATGTCTCACTTGTGAGCAACAACTACTTGCTTTCTAATACAGAAAATATCTAAAAATAAATCTCTAAGAGATTATAAAGCTTCCTAGTTCTATATTTGCTTAAAAGCTTTCTTATGAGCATTGCGGCTTTTTATCGTTAGCTTTAAGCTTCTATACTCCTTTCTGAGTAAGTAATGCTTCTTCCAGCTTAACAATCAAGATCAACTAAGTTACTATCCTTCATTTATTGATGTTCCACTTGATTTGTTTCAAATGGCTTTAGCATGTTGCATCGTTGTGCGTTCTTCATCATTCTGCTTCAGCTTCTTCTCCATTGAGAATTCTTCGTTTAAGCTTCAACATCTTGTACTCCTTTCTTAAGCATATAATGCTTTTTCCAATTCAACCATCAAGTTTAACTAAGCTACTATGCTTCACTTATAATGTCTCACTTGAGTAGTTTCATATGGTGTTAGCATAATCATCGTTTGTGCACACTTGTAGTAGCAGCTTCATCTTTTCTTGCTACATGTTGATTTGTTTGTTGTGTTGAATAATCCTTTGTATGAACAACAATCAATAATCTTTTTATCTTTCTCTCTTTGTAATTAGCGGCTGCTTCAGCAATAAGCCATTGGCAACAAGCGACTAGCTTCTAGCCATGAGCAACATTTCTTCAAGCTTCCAAGTCTTCAATTTATAGAGCATGAGAGAATAGATCCGTTGAGGGGTATTCTTGGAAACATATTCCAACAGCAATATCCCAACGTTCACTTGAAGGAATGGTCAACATCACTGTACAAAAAGCTGCTCTTGCGCCACCTTCTCGAGGTAGAGGATACAGAGTTTTAATACTATTATATTCAGTTTAAAACCATTCTGATCTTCAGTCTTCTAGCATATTCAGAGGCTTCAAATATTAACTTGATGAAGCGTGTTGTAGAAGAGTCATTCTTTGTGTATTCTTCAGAAACTCAGTCTTCAGAATTCCAAGATCTTTGTTCAGCAGAATCTATCTTGAGAATCTTCAGCACTTGTTCTTTTAGTGGCATTATCTTCAGAGTCTTCAGAACATTGTCTTTAGAGTCTTCAGATTTCATTGAGCACGTTCTTTGTCTTCAAAGTCTTCAGCACTTTGTCCAATCAGAACCATGTCTTCAGAAACTCTTCAGAACTTGATCTTCATAAATTGTGTCTTCAGAATATTTAGAGCTTTGTTCACCTGAACCACGTCTTCAGAATCTTCAGAACTTGTAACATTAGAAGCGCATCACATTAGAAAGTCTTGTAGACCTTTCTCATAAAGTCTTAATTAAAATGTCCAGAACTAACATTCATCAGAACTGTTGTATTAGAAACATTCATGAATCTTGACTTTAACTTGTACACACACATATGTTTTCTTCTAGAGTGTTTGTCATACCCCAAATTTTACCCTCAGATTTGTTAATGTTTGTCATATCATCATAAGTCGGGCTTTTTTTAGTTAAACATCTCATTAATCATGCATTTTAGCCGATTTTTATCATTCCATGCCATTTTCTTTTTTTATTTTATTTTAGTGTTATTCAGATAATTTTCTTAGGTTATTTAAATTTAATTTAGTTTAATTTCAATATAGTACATTTTTTAAATTAGTTCATTTCCATTTAGTTTTTTTAATATATTTTATTTTTACTTTAGTTTAAATTCAATTTAGTTTATTTGTAATTTTTAGTGTATTTGTAATTTATTTTAATTCTAGTTTTGTTTTTTATTTCGGTCTAGTTCAAATTAGATTAATTTTATTTTGGTTTACTCTTAATTTTATTTTAAATATAATTTGATTAGTATAATTTTTATTAATTTAGTTTAATTTTAATTTTAATTTTAATTTTAATTTTAATTCCAAATATAATTAGTTTAGTAGTAGTTTTTTTTTTATTTCATTTATCACTTTTTCCTTTTTTAATAATATAAATTTTGTTTTTATTTTTTTTTTGGAAATACTTCTTCACTAAGTGTTGAAAAATCATTTTAGTTTTTAACTCCATTTGGGTAACTTAGTATTATTAATGTATTTGCATTGCATCTCTCAGCACAAAAAAAAAAGTACACACGGCCTCATCAAATATAATCACTTTATCTCTTCCTCACCTTGATTCATACAGACTCTTCTCATACACCACTTCATACTTTTCAAACTCACATAAAGAAACCATCACACATTCTCACAACACACTCTTATCTCTCATTTCAAAATGAATAAAAACAAAAAGTAGAAGGAGCTTCTTACTCACGCATATATTGTTCATGCTACATCTTTTTCTTCCAAACACAAGTTATTACAGTAAACAAACTTATACTTTTTTTTTAGTTTTATACATATATATATATATATATATATATATATATATATATATATATATATATATATATATATATATATATATATATGATATTAGTCTAGATTGAGTTTTATAGTAATGATATTTTTTTTTGACAAGTTTTTATATAAATATTATACTATAGTTTTTTTATATTTTATTTATATGCTTCGGTGAAAGAGCTTCATGCATGTATATACATTTTATTTTTTAGGTTATATATATATATATATATATATATATATATATATATATATATATAATTTTTTAAGTTTTATATATATTTTGTTATTTAAAAGTTTTATATATTATACTTTATGTTTTTAATTTTACATATAAATTTAGTTTGGTTTTAAGTTTTATATAATGTTCATGTTTTTAATACATATATTGTTCATGTTAAGATTTTGTAGTGTATATGGTAATGGGTGTTTGTTAGAAGTTATGGTTATTTGATGGGTTATGGAGGTTAGTGTATAAGGGTTTTAGTTCACTGTGATTGAAATAAAATGGAGCATAAAAAAGTTGTAATGGAAGAGGTGAATATGGTTGCTAGAAAGTAACACGTCTTGAAATGGAAATCTAATGTGTGGCTTGTGAGAAATAAAAAAAAAAAAAAGTTTAGTGGTTGTTTCATGAAGAAGAACCAATTTTTCATTTGAGCTATGATATTTTGACACCCATTTTTTCTTACACCATATGCACACCGTATAATACAATAAAGGAAAATATGGCTGCACAAAAACCAAAGTAAGATAATTTATTAAAAGAAAAAAATTAATAGATTTTAGGTATAGTAATACGGTGTAGTGTTATAATTTGGTGTCAACCTATCATTTTCCTTTTCATTTACTACTTCTGCAAATCCCAACGCGTTATAATTTGGTGTCAACCTATCATTTTCCTTTTCATTTACTACTTCTGCAAATCCCAACGCAGAGAGATGCATATCTCTCTTTCTATTATTTATTTATTTATTAAGTAACACTTTCTTTTTTAGGTTAAATTGTTTTGGGCTCTTAGGTCCAGTGATCACTCTATCCATATCCTAAAACTGCCTCTGCGCACCCTACTTAGTTTAGTAGATTTTAATTTAGTTTAAATTAATTAGTTGATTGTAGTTAATTAGCTTTTTAGTTAGAATTAGTTAATTAGTTGTTTTAGAGTTTAGTTTCTTTATTCTTAGAATTAGTCCTTAACTTTAGAGTTAGATATTTAGTTTTGGAATTTAGCTTAGTTAATAAGCTAATTAGTTTTTGATTATATTATTTTACTTATTATTAGGATTTGTTATTAATTAGATTTTAGTTTAGTTCTAGAATTATTTTATTTAGTTTTATTTAGAATTAGTTAATTAGATTTTGTTATTTATTTTTAGTTAATAGTCTTAAGTTTTAGTTTTAATTAAAATTAGTTTAGTTAGAATTTAATTAATTAGTTTAATTTAATTAGTTTATTTACTTAATTAACTTTTAAGTAGAATTTGGCTTATTTTTTAGTTTTGTTTAAATAGACTTTTTTTTTTTTTTTTAGTTAATCTTAACATTTTGCATCATTTACTTTAATTAATTCCTAATATTCATTTTTCAATTTAATTCTTGTTGTATTTGCTGTATATATTGTTGTTTATCTTACATTTAATACTCGAGGTTTTCCTCTTTGTCCCTCTGTTTCTTATACCTCTTTCCAAAGGAAAGGATCCCTCTTGTTGACTGTCATGTCATTTAGGATAGCCTTGTCCATCATTCCCTTATTTCACGCCGCCGTGCGATCAAGACTTACCTTCCCTTTTAACCTAACCTTAGGTTTAGAGTTGCCGTGCTCTATTTAGGCGTTCCGCCGTGGACACTTCTTTCCCCGTTTTACCTAGCCTTAGGTTTGGAGTCTCCGCACTCCATGTAGGTGTCTTGCCATAGACATTTACTTTCCCTTGGAACCTTGACCACAGTCAAGAGTTCCTTACCCCCGTTGAAGGGAACTACGGACGCTCTGATTTCTCAAGTTCATCTTGAGAATACGTAGGCATAGGATTGCGAGATCCTAGCAAGCCACCTTTTCTTTTTTCAACCTTTTCTTTTTACTTTATTTACCCTTATTGAAGGGAACTACAAATGCTCTTATTCCATTCCCGTTGGGATACGTAGGCACGAGATGCGATGTCTTGGCGAACATACTTAGTGTATATCCTTAGGTCTTTACCTTAGCATAGTTCCCTTAGCAAGCAAACTTTACCATAACACAAATACTAACAAGAGGTTCTTATAGAGTACTACAGATACTTAGGATGCTAACACCTTCCCTAGGTATAACCAACCCCCAAACCTAGATCTCTTGCATTATTTTTACATTGCAATTAGGGTTTCCGATCTTTTCCCTTTCCTTTGGGTAAATCAAAGCTCGGTGGTGAACTTCATGTTTTGTGATTCAAGTTAATTAATAGCTTGATATCCAATTCTCATTGCGACAATGTTGATAATGGAGTCTGATGACGTCACACACCTTCTTATTAGAATTAGAATCATATTGACAACAGCCACACACTAGATAGAAACCATATCATACGGAATTGTTCTTTTAGATAACATGTGCAGTTATCATCAAAACTTAATAGCCAGAAGTAGAACCAAATCTTGTTCTTACAATCTCCCCCTTTTTTATGATGAAAAGCAATGCATTTTGATAGAGCAATTCGTATAGGGTAATCACCATAAATCCACAGAGTCGGAGATAAGCTTAACAGGCTCCACCTAATTCTATTACTCTCAAAATTCATTTATGCTTGTTCAGAGTCCCCCCTGATCCTAAGACTCATAAAATGATTTTGAAGTAGAATCATGTCCAAAAGAGAAGGATTACTTCTCAGTGACGTCTTTTCAGAATCTGACTAGAATTGGTTGATCTTCATCTCAGAACCAAGCTTACTATCCGAACTGTAGACATATCATAACCTGATTTGTCTTACCAAACTTGATGTCTTGCATTATATATCAGAAACTAGTAGATACTTTCTTAGATGCCACGTATCATGTATCAAAACCAAATCTTTAATATTTTAGCACAGATCACCAACAGGTGCACATATCCTCATGTATGTCATTTGATGGTTCAGAAACAAAATATTTTCTTTTACGACCAATACTTGATTTCAACTCCAAAGAATTCACATTCTTTCAACACTGGAGTTTAGATACGATATGAGGTTTAGATACCATTGAATTTTAGATACCAATTGAATCATCCTTTCAGAAATTTAACAACTTCTGACATGTTTTGGGTATCAGCACGAAATTCATGGACATCTCTTGTTTCTGATAACTTAGTCGTCAACACTAGATATATTATCAGATCAAGCTTTATGGTATTCTTCTTTCTTGTACACGTCTTCTGATATAACATATCTTTTGATATCTTGTCAAATACAAATTATGTATTCTGATATATCATAGCTACTGATATGTCTTAACTTCTATCTTCTAATAACCTGTTCTAACATACTATGAACTTTTGCGAAGTTCCTGATCAATTCTTAAACATATGGTTAGAAGTAAAACATATTCACATATTCAATTATATTTGGGATGAGATTCTTTAGATTGGATATCAAAATCATATATCACTTTCTCCCCCTTTGTCATAAATCAAAATGGTGTAGAAACGAAATTGACAAAGTAAAAGAAAATTTCATTAATAAAAATATTTCATTCATTCATTTCAAGAAGTACAAACTTAGACAAAATAAGGAATCAGCAAGAAACTACTAAAGATAACTAGACTAACTTAATCAAAGGAAATTACAAGACCAGAGGAACATTATAAACTAAGGAGGACTTTGTGCTAAACACAACCAACCACTCAATACCATATTTCAGAAACTACCAGATCCAAAACACCCACAAGCAGCACATAAATTCAAATTTCCCAAAAAACAACCACTACAACCCGACACATCAGAAAACAACCAGCTTATCAACCCTTTCACATCTCACTTCCTCACCTGCATTTTCTAGTCCAAGCCTTTTGACTAACCCAACAATCTCAGCTTTAAAGAACAGTTCAGACAGAATCCTTCCGTATGGAATATAGGATTTATGCTTACTTCTAGAAACATCAACCATGGCCCTCAGATGATTGAAAAATGTTTAAGGCATGTTAATCCGAACATTGTTCATCAGAAAGTAGATAAAGAGTCTGTCATCATGCGACAGAACATTTTTGTCTACTCCCCTTGGTTGGAAGTTGGACAGCAGAAGCTGAAACCAGACTTTAGCAATGGGTTGGAGTCCTTCAGGATCATTTGGTACAAAATTTGGAAGAGAGTTGTCTTGGATTTCAGAGAGTTTTTCAACGAAGGTATAGTTAATATGGAATTCTTCCACAGTGGTACCAATTTGAATACATTCTATAGCTTCAGCAATGGAGGTGGGAGTGACAATAAAGGGAACTCCAAAAATAGAGGACAGAACAGAGTTGCCATCTTCACCAACTCGTGCAAACTTCCAAAATTCCTTCACAAGGTTTGGATAAATGGGTCCATGTAAAATGGCATAGTATTTAGACCATCCTTGAATGCGCATACTTATGGTTAGATTGAAACCAACTTCTCTGAGGACAGGAAGATTTGGACATTTTTCTGAGATAACTTCTAGAATGTCTTCGTTTCCACAAAAGGTTTTGAGAGACATGGTGATACAACTAGGGTAAGAATGATACAACAAAGAAAAGTAAGAGATAAAAAAGGGTTTAAGGAATGATGATATAAATAGAGAAAAGGTAGATACTACTTATAAGGAGGAGTAATGATAATAATGACAATCAGTTTCGAGACATGCAAAATAATTATTAATTTATCTAAAAATAGTGACTCCTGCTATTTCCATAATGGTTGATAAAACGATAAATTAATACGCTTAATAAAGGACAAGAGTAGGAGACCTATACAGACACTAGGTTTAGGGAGAAACAGAAAAGGCGCTCAAAGAGGAATGAGTTCAAGATATCTGACAAAAGGTAAGGTGATATGATTTTAATGTCCTGTATCAAAGATATTCTCATAACGCGAGTTGTCCCATCAGATACTAGGTGTGATATAAGTAATACAAAAGTTTTGTTAACGTATCAACCTTTCGTATCATGATGACCAATAAATGCATCACGCTTTTCATTTTAAGCTGGTGAATTAAAAGTACTTATGAATTAAAAGTACTTTGCTAGTAAAAAAGGTCTCATATCTCAATAGTATAACAAATGTCACTAAGCACTAGAAATTTAATTTTCTATTCTAGAGGTTAAATTTAGAGATAGCTCTTTTTATTTGATGTAGAACTAAGTTCATATGAGAAATGAAAACAAGTCTAATTTCAGTAAGGAAATTTTTGAAAAAATATTATCCTAGAAGGATTTTATCTTAAGGATTTTAGAATTGAATTCCTTCTAATATAGTCTCTTAAAACGTATTTCTCTAGAATATAAGAATAGATTTCTAGACTATTAAAGATTAAATAGTAAAGGTTAGAAATACAATACTCAATACTTCTATAGATTCCAGCTTCTGATGTTGAGACTTCTTTAGAATCACCATGCATTCAGCTTCTGCGGTCGTTGACTTGTTGACATCACTTCTAGCTAGATCACTAGAATCATTTCTTCTTCCATCGTTTGTCTTCTTTATGCTGCAATCTTCATAGGAATCTTTAGCGTTGTGCAGAGACACGTTTATCTTCATGGCTTCCATTCTGAAGGGTGAAACATCTCTTCAGACGTTGGTTTCATCTTGATCATTGGAGAAGAACCAAGTTCTTTCACTAGTCTTCACCATAGAATCATCCATCTTCTATCTTCAAGAGAGATCATAAAGCAACTTCTTCAAGAAGGCTTATTTCCAGAAGGCCAAAAGTTTCTCAGCTTAAACATAAACCATTGAGCATTTATGTGCTAAAGAGACTTGTTGGAATCTTCTTGCATCAATAGAGTTCAATCATTGAAAGGATGTTGATCTTCACCAGATGCAGCTATCATCAAACTAAAATATTATTTCCCTTGAGGGTTTGAATGATAATTTTGTTCTTACTGATTTGATCTTTATGAACCAGAAACAATTCATCAGAAAGTTTGTCTTTCCTATCTTAGAAAGTGTGAACTTTGATGACTTCTGATTAAGCATCTTCTGATCTGATACTTCTTAGAAAGCTCCATTTCCTTCATCATAGAGAAGATAGTTTCTATATCTGTATTCTTACACTAATCTTTAGTTAGCTTATCATCAAATCTGATTTTGATTTGATTTCTGATGAAGGTGCTTTAGTAGCCTTTGGATATTCAGAGCAATCTAAGCAATATGCATCAGAATAGATTCAAATCATATTCTGTTCTGAATAAACATGCTAGCTGCTTCTTAGAAATGCTTTGTCACGATGATTTCTCATTAATCATGATTTTAGCCATTTCTTTTCAAGCTTGTTTTATTCTTCAATCATCTGTATCTGATTGTGAAGAACCAGAACATTATAATCTTCTTTTCATCAGATAGCTTCTTAAGCTCATACTTTCACTCAGTCACATGAGTCAAGAAAGTGGTGAGTACAGAAGGATACATTCATGTATCTGAAGCTTCTAAAAAGAACTTTGAAAAACATTCTGACAAACTTAATCTTGTTCAATTGAGATACCTTTCTCAAGCTAACAACTTGCTTGTATTATGTTACGCCAATTTTCCTTATGACACACATGTCAAGAATTCAGAAAATTGATTGTGCATGTGTTGTTCTTCCAAACTTCTGACAGCTTGATAATCTTCCTTTCTGATCACTTCAGAAATATCAAAGCATTCCAGAACCAGAGTAGATGTCTTCATTCTGTGCAGACAGTCAGAATTCTGATAATAAGCTCCAATGCTAATTTTCGGGCTTGATCAGTTGCCATTAGCTTCTATTTAAATAGCAAGCTTCTGATCATCTTCTTCAAGAATCCTAACGAAGAAATCATCATTCAGAATCTTAAATTCTACAGTCATGATTTAAAATCTTAATAACAATATTTCTAAAATCTTCAACATACTTCACCTTGAAATGTTAATGCCTTAAAATCATGACTCGAGCATTTTCTCTTCTTCACATGAAAGAGTTCCTAATGAGAAATCCTGAGAAAGTCAACGGTAGATGTCATACCCTAAATTTTGACCACTAAGATTCCCATCATTGTGCAAACCATCATGACAATATGGATGTATCATTATGCCTCATCAGTCTCCCCAAAGATGGGTGAGCATCCACTACAAACAAGGATTAAGGTTTTGAGCCCTCTATGAGCCTTAGACAAAGGATCAATCAAGGAATCACATGATCTTCAACTTGTCTAACCTCTCAAATACCCACAATGGATCAAGAGGACTCCCACCTCAGGAATTAAGCACAAGGCTGCAACATTCTGAGTGGATCAAGCCTCAAGATCGCTAGTGTCTTCGAAAAACCTGCTCAGAAAGCCGTTAAAGGAAGTATTTTAGCCGATCATTTGGCTCATAAACCGATTGACGATCAAGAATCAATCGGGTTTGACTTCCCAGACGAATATGTCATGTACTTGAAAATGAAAGATTGCAATGAACCGTTACCTAGTGAAGGGCCGGAACCAGGTTCCCAATGGGGACTAATCTTTGACGGAGCTGTCAATCATTACGAAAATGGAATTGGGGCAATCATCATAACACCTCAGGGTACCCACATTCCTTTCACCGCCAGACTTACATTCAAGTGCACAAACAACGAGGCCGAATATGAAGCTTATATTATGGGTCTCGAGGAAGCGATTGATTTAAGGATCAAGAACTTGGATGTATATGGCGACTCAGCCCTGGTCATCAATCAGATCAAAGAAGATTGGAACACATACCAATCAGGACTGATTCCTTACAAAGATTACAAAAGAAGGTTGTTACCTTTCTTCAACAGAATCGAGTTTCATCATATCCCTCGTGAAGAGAATCACATGGCTGATGCATTAGCCACCCTCACTTCCATGATTAGCGTAGGTCAATGGAACGACTTACCTAAGATTGACATAATGCGCCTTGAACGGCCCACTTACATCTTCACAATTAAAGCAGTCATAGATGACAAACCTTGGTACCACGATATCAAATGCTTCCTTCAGAAACAAGAGTACCCACCCGGGGCATCCAGAAAAGACCAAAAAACCCTCAGAAGATTGGCTGGAAACTTCTTCCTGAGCGGTGATACCCTCTATAAGAGGAACTTTGACATGGTCTTGCTTCGATATATAGACAGACCAGAAGCAGACATGCTGATGAAAGAAATTCATGAAGGATCCTTTGGTACTCATGCCAACGGACACACAATGGCGAGAAAAATTCTAAGAGCAAGGTACTATTGGTTGACAATGGAATCCGACTGCTACAAGTACATGAGGAAGTGTCATAAGTGTCAGATATACTCAGACAAATTCCATATATCGCCAACGCATCTCAAAGTTCTCTCTTCCCCATGGCCTTTTTACATATGGGGAATCGACATGATTGGCATGATTGAGCCCAAAGCTTCAAACGGACATCGGTTCATCCTAGTAGCCATTGATTACTTCACCAAGTGGGTCGAAGCAGCGTCATACGCCAATGTAACCCGTCAAGTGGTGGTCCGCTTTATCAAAAACAATCTCATCTGCCGTTATGGTGTTCCGAACTAGATCATTACTGATAATTGATCTAACTTGAACAACAAGACGATGAAAGAGTTGTGCGCTGAATTCAAGATCGAACACCATAACTCATCTCCCTACCGACCCAAGATGAACGGCGCGGTAGAAGCGACTAACAAGAATATCAAAAAGATTGTTCAAAAGATGGTTGTAACCTACAAAGATTGGCACGAGATGCTACCCTTTGCTCTTCACGGTTATCGAACATCTTTCCGCACTTCAATAGGGCAACCCCTTTCTCTCTAGTATATGGAATGGGGGCAGTGCTCCCCATAGAAGTAGAGATCCCATCAATCCGGGTATTGATGGAAGCCAAATGGTGTCAAAGTCGACACGATGAGCTGAATCTGATCAAAGAAAAACGAATAATGGCTCTATGCCATGGTCAGTTATATCAGCAAAGAATGAAGAGGGCGTTTGACAAAAAGGTTCGACCTCGCATCTTCAGGAAAGGAGACCTTGTGCTCAAGAAGATACAATCATTTCTCACTGATTCCCGGGGCAAGTGGACTCCGAATTATGACGGCCCCTGTGTGGTCAAAAAGCTTTCTCAGGCGGCGCCTTGAGACTTGCAACCATAGACGGAGAGGAATTTGCCTACTCCATAAATGTTGATGTAGTCAAGAAATACTTCGCCTAAACTAAAAAAAAAACGTCTCGGTGGATTGAAAACCCGAAAGGGCGGTCCAGGAAAAAATTAGAGACATGATCAAAAATCATCCCGATGGATTCGAAACATCACAGTACAATCCAGGCAAAAATTAGGGATAATGGCAAGTAACTATGTCCAACAGAGGCAAGTCCCTCAGCAGCAGTCATGCCATCCGTCAGGAAAACTCCAGTCAGGGTCATCTTTGACAGAAGCTCAGGATGCCCAGAATTCAAAGTTGGTAGAAGGATAATGGTCGTTATGTTTCAATCTAGACCTTTCCCCTTAAATTACCATTTTCTAACTTTGTAAATACTCCATGGAATCACACGTTTGGCTGATTTCCATCCTGTCAATAAAATTTGAGCCCTTGTGCTTTTGTTTGCAATTCTTATTTGTTTTAGCTTTACAGAATGACGTTTTAATGTGATTAACGATTCTTGAAATAAAACAAAAATGAATTTATTTGTAAAAACTTTTTCTGCTTTTAAAATAAAGATGGCAGTTCTTTTGACAGTTGAACATCGAAAGAACATCGATTGTGTCTCCAAAGGTGTTCGAGCTTTAAAATACAGAATCAAAGTACTCCTTCTAAACCAGTGCGCCTGAATGAAGGATCAGTAGTGTCAGAGACCATGTTTCATTTGACACCCCCAGCAGAGTTCTCATCTCCTAAGCCCGACTAACGGTGTTCCCCGCGTGGACTATTTCTCCTAAGCAAGGCAGAATTGCTATCGTGAACCAGTGATACTTTTCGTCTCCCACCGTGGCCGAGTATCCAGTCGTGTTCATCTATTAGTCTGTATGTCGCATCAGACTTGCCAGCATAAACATACATACATCATGCATTATTAATTTACATTCGCATTTATATTGCATCGCTATCACTCTAGCCGGTCTTATCCCCTAGTGATAAAAGTCCTCTCAATCGAGTTGTCAGTTTTTTCCTCGTCAGGAAATGTTGCGTCTGAACTACCTCTCTCCTCCAGTTTATTTCTGGATTAGAATTGGAACTTGACCACTTTGATAACTTGAACCTCTGAAAAACCAGAGAACCCTCAACCAACGTCACTCTTCGCCAATGCAACCGTTTTTCTCCAAACAAAAATATTTTTCGCTGACGAAAAGGTCATCGGCACCACAAAATTGTATCACATCATATGGCATTTCTCCGAGAAGATCTCCGAGAAAAGTATGATATAATATCCCTAAGCCGGAAGTAGTCTCTCAAGAGACTTGCTTTCCCCAGTAGAATTGACAAATGGCATCTCGAACAGAGAAGTTTGTACACCTCTACAACTCAGACGACTGGGTTCCCCAGCAACTCTGACATCAAAACCTTTTCCATCTAATGGCATCTCCCTAGGAAAATTCGGTGAGAAGTTTGAGGAAAACCGCTACGAATAATGTCCCTTGTCAAGAAGTTTATTGACAAAAGAAACTGAGACCAGTTCCTTGGTAGGAAACCAGGATCGAAGGGAAGTTTATATCAGAAACTGAGACCAGTTCCTTGGTAGGAAACCAGGATCGAGGGGAAGTTTATAAAAGAAACTGAGACCAGTTCCTTGGTAGGAAACCAGGATCGAGGGGAAGTTTATATCAGAAACTGAGACCAGTTCCTTGGTAGGAAACCAGGATCGAGGGGAAGTTTATATCATAAACTGAGACCAGTTCCTTGGTAGGAAACCAGGATCGAGGGGAAGTTTATAAAAGAAATTGAGACCAGTTCCTTGGTAGGAAACTAGGATCGAGGGGAAGTTTATATCAGAAACTGAGACCTGTTCCTTGGTTGAAGACCAGGATCGAGGGGAAGTTTACCTTTTCTAAGCCTCATTTCCTAGCAAAAGAATAAGGATGCGTAAGCTACCGTTCACAGCAGACTATCAAAATTTTGGGTATTCCGATATTTAATCCTCTTGCACCCCGAATGCCCAAATACCTTCGCCATTCACACCTTCGGGTCCAAGAAGATTAAATAGGGGCATCTGTCATACCCCAAATTTTGACCACTAAGATTCCCATCATTGTGCAAACCATCATCACAATATGAATGTATCATTATGCCTCATCAGTCTCCCTAAAGATGGGTGAGCATTCACTACAAACAAGGATTAAGGTTTTGAGCCCTCTCTGAGCCTTAGACAAAGGATAAATCAAGGAATCACATGATCTTCAACTTGTCTAACCTCTCAAATACCCACAATGGATCAAGAGGACTCCCACCTCAGGAATTAAGCACAAGGCTGCAACATTCTGAGTGGATCAAGCCTCAAGATCACCAGTGTCACCAAACTAGGGTTTTGGGCGACTAGGGCCTCCAGTTGGGATTTTTCCTCTGGACATGAGCCAATGCTTTACAATACAACCTAAGATGCTCCAAGGGACATCATAAACCCAAGCATCAAGTCAATTTAGCCTCAGGGGATGCATACATAAAAAATCAGGAATTAGGGTTTCTTGACCTAATTCACCCCTAAGTTGACTTTTGGGACAAAACATGAGCCAAGGCCTCAAGACATGATTTGAGGATATCTAACACACCCCATTGATCCATTTGCAATAAGGGATTAATCCAAGAAGCTTGAGCAACAAGTTTCAATTTCATCTGAAACACAGTTAGGGTTTCGCAGGAAAAGTCAACAGTAGCTTTGACTTTTGACCAGGGCATGCTCCCAAACCTTGGGACATGATTCAATACACCCTATAACACCTATGGAACATGTCCATCAAGTTTGATTTAGGTCAAGGACTTGATTTCATAGAGGATCGCACAGTTTGGAATTCATCTGATAAAAAGTCAACTGTGCACAAAAGTCAAACTTTGACTTTTTGAGATTTTTCACAATTATGGTTTTTTAACCCTAAAATGATGTTAATGGGTGATTTGAATCATCATTCATCAAGAAAAATCAAGAAAAGTGGGATAACTTGTAAAAGGGGTAACCATAAAAAACTTAGAAATTTTTCTAAGTTATGGAATAAAGTGGCAAGGGTAACAACTTTGGAGGATCATAACTCCTAAACCACAAGGCCATTTTTCCCCATCCAAAGCTGGATTTGTAGCCCTCATGGCCCTCTACAAAAGCTTCAACTACACCTCATTCCAATTCATCATGGATTTTGAGTTATGGAATGATCAAAGTGGCTGAAAACATGAAATGCCACTTTTTCTAACACTTAGTGAAATTTTCACTAAGTCAGAATCTGCCTTCACTTTTTTCCAAATGTAGTGGCATTTTTCACTTGGATCCAAAAGGTATCAAAACCAATTATGATCAAACAGTTATTGTATCATATGAGGGCTTTCCAAAATGGCCAAGAACTCTATCAAATTCCACTTGAGCCATGAGATATGACAATGGCAATATGCCTTGCTGAAAACTGCCAAGGCTAGGCAGAATTTTGCACTTTTGCTCGATTTGGTAAAATCAGATAATTCCAAGTCTTGTCATCACTTTAGACACATTTGAGGATCAAATCTAAAGGGAACAAACACTGATCCAAGCCTCCAAAGTCTTTGGAACAAGAAGTAGCATGCCAAACCTAGAAATCCCTAAAAGAGGGACAAGACTCCAATTTTGGATTAGAGCATTTAATTGATGCTTAGAGGTGGCATGGACTGAGCTTCCTCTAACTGAATTCAGTCAAGATTCATCCAGCAACTAGGGCACCACAACTCTGTGCTCTAACCTCTAGTCAATGGCTAGAGGAGACTTGGATTCCTATTGATCAACATTGACAGAACCTCTATTGCAGTTGCCATTCACTATTGATCCTAAACCATACTTGCTCTACTATAAATAGAGCTCATTTGTGCTCAGTTTGAGTACACCAAAGCCATCAAACAGATGCTTTCCTCAAAATCACTTTCTTTAGGCAAAAATACCTTCTTTAGCAAGGTAACTCTGAGTTTTTGAGTTAGAGAGCATTTCCATCACAGCTCATGATCCAAACACATCCAATATGTCATATCTAAGCTGTCCAAACTCACACAAGTGGCCTGTAATCCTTAAATCTCAAAGTCACTTCTCAAAACCTCAAAATAGGACTTTTGTGCATTTTTCAAGCCATGTCTTGATTCAGTCACTTTCCAAACTAGATAAAACCTCAAACACACTCCAAATATCATCCTTGAACTGTCCCAAATGGTGCCACACATCTGGAACACAATTTGAGAGAGTTGATATTTTGGCCATTTTAACCCCTTTTGCAAGAAAGGGCCAATTTGTGTTTTTGCAGGTTCCAGCTGATTCAAATTATCCTGTAAGCTTCTAAGGGATCATTTGAGAGTGTTCAAAGCATC
This sequence comes from Lathyrus tuberosus, assembly GCA_022829125.1. Taxonomy (NCBI): domain Eukaryota; kingdom Viridiplantae; phylum Streptophyta; class Magnoliopsida; order Fabales; family Fabaceae; genus Lathyrus; species Lathyrus tuberosus. The sequence continues at coordinate 5,027,354 of JALAZF010000264.1, forward strand.
AAACCATTTCTAGAACAAGGAACTTGGCAGATTGCACAAAAAACTCCAAAAGCTTAAAAAGAGGTAAGCATCATGACTTGAACTTTCCAAAATATGCATTGCTTTGAAGTCCACTGATCATGCATCTTTTCTACATGTTATATGTGTTGTGTTTGCATCAATTTATCATGTAATTCATACCTGTACCAAGATGTAGCATAGAAAATGCAAAATATAGTCTATTTCAAAACCACTATCGGATTTTGAGGAGGGAGCATGATCTAAAAAAAATACCACCACCATTGGATTCCTTGTGAAATTCTAGGCCAGATGCATATAAATTTTGTCCCCAACCATGGAGAAATGAGAAAGTTATGGACCTTCCCGTTTCTTGCCAAAACTTGCCTTGCCTTGCCTTGGGCCAGGCCAAAAACAAGGCAAGCCTTGTATATTTGTTGGTTTGTTTTAATCAACGGATGTCTCACCACCCCAGTGGTAAGGCGCGTGCCCTATAACCTTGAGGTCGTGGGTTCAAACCCCGCCCATGCCATTTTGTGTTTTCTCACATTTTGCTATTTTTTCCAATATTTTCATGTTTTGTTAATTAATTGAAAAATTAATAACTCCCTCAATTTTAATTATTTTCGATTGGTTCTTTTTGCAAAAAATCACAAAAATGTTGAAATATTTTATTCCCAAAAAAAATTAGATTTATATTATTTATTTAATATAATTAGTATTTTTGTGAATAAATGTCTTTTATTTGTTTTTTTAAACCTTTTAAAAATAAATATTCATTTTGGAAAATCAAAACCAAATAGGTTTTAATTCATCTTGTGATTAAAGCCTCATTTTTCAAACCTAAAACCAAAATCAAAAGTTGTTTATTCAAACTTATTTGGAATTTTTATCATTTGTGTTAATTTTCTAAATTAAAAAATGATGAAATTAGGGTTTTATCGATTTTCACCCTAACAAACTTTTTCGAACACTCGTGGACCTCTAATAGAGTGTAAGACCCAATCCTTTGTAATTACAAACCTATTTTGGGCCCCAAGTGTTGTGTAAGTCCCGTTGTATTTCAAAAGTTCGGCGCGATCATCGCCCTTTTAAAACCAACCATTTGGGCCTCTCCTCGAGCTATAAGACCCATTCAAAATCATTTTTGGGCCTCTAACAGAGTGTAAGACCCAATCCCCTTTTGAAACCGAAAACCTTTGGGCCTCAGTCATTGTATAAGACCCACGCTGTTTTCAAAACCTCGGCGCGATCGTCGCCCTTTTCAAAAGTAACCATTGGGCTTCTCCTTGAGCTATAAGACCCATCTTTGTTCACTTTCAATCATTTTTGGGCCTCTTGTGAGAGTGTAAGACCCATCCCTTTGTACATAAAACCTTTTTGGGCCTCAGTCACTTGTATAAGTCCCTGTACAAATTCAAAACCACAGTGCAATCACTGATAAAACCTTGGGCCGCTCCTTGAGCCGTAAGCCCCAACAATCTTTTCAAAGCAATTTCTCCTTTGATTTTATATATAATATTATTATCAAAGCTTTCTTTGTTGAACAAACTAACAAAACAGCATGGAAGCTCTACAACTGAGTAAGTGTTTACCCGCTTTCATTTACCGCTTTCATATGTATATAACTGTACTGTGGGGCTGTTTCAGTGTAAGTCTTCTTTCATAAACTCATATCGACTGTGTAATACTACTATATATATTTAGAGTTTCCCCGGCAACTACGTCTAGAACTAGACAAAACCTCGTCTCCTTACCTCCGACGTTCTCCCGGATATTTCAACATAACCTAAACCTTGAGAATTTTCTTTTACAACAATTTTAGATAACTAGATCTAAGAAATCTCCCCCATTGAACAGTTCATATACAGAAGGCCAATGTTCCAAGTGAAACCCCTTCTGGAACTGTTCATCAGCCTCCTCTTGGGCTTAGTGCAAGGACCAACAGGCTTCCTAAAAGCATCCCCGCCTCTGCTTGGGCGTTGTACAAGGACCCGTCGGCTTCTTAGAAGTTTTCACAGCCTCCTCTTAGGCTTCGTATAATGATTCTTCCTCCGGGAAGATAGCCTCCTCATGGGCTTCGTACAAATTGTCCCTTCGGCTTCTTAAAACTTTTTCTCGCCTCTTCTTGGGCTTCGTACAAATTGTCCCGACGACCTCTTAAAGGTATAGGAACAGAAATTAGTCATCTTAATAGAACAGTCTTTCAAAGAGTCTAAATATTTCTACCACAAACGTATTGTCTCTTAATTTCTCTTAAGCATAGTATAAAAGATAAAACTCTAGACTTGGACGGTCTAATCTCCTTGAGTCTCGAAGACATTCTCAAGTTCCTTTCATAGGAAAAACACCCGTAGACTTGGACAGTCTCAATACCCTTTGGATTCCCCTTTTCCTTAAAGAACAGGAAATAATCCTGATCCTCAGATCAAATCCATGAGTACAACATTACCCATATAAGAACTGATTTTCTCTTTTAATCAACATACTGGACCTGTCACTAAACTGAAACAGTCACCAGCACCCTAGCCTCCTCTTGGGCTTTGTACAATGGTTCTCCCCAGCAGAGCTAACACCTTTAACCTCTATCTCGGGCTTCGTACGAGATACAAAAGCACTCTCTTGTTGAGTATAAAAGACTCTCTTATTGAGTCAAACATTTTTTAGCCTTCATCTCGGGCTTTGTACGAGATACAAAACACTCTCTTGTTGAGTATAAAAGACTCTTGTTGAGTCAAACATTTTTTAGCCTTCATCTCGGGCTTCGTAAGAGATACAAAACACTCTCTTGTTTAGTATAAAAGACTCTCTTGTTGAGTCAAACAACTTTTAGCTTCCGTCTTGGGCTTCGTACAAGACACACAAAAAGACTCTCTCGTTGAGTCAAACCCTTTTAGCCTCTCTCTCGGGCTTCGTACGGGACACACAAAAACACCCTCTTGTTGGGCCAATAGCCTCCTCTTAGGCTTTGTATAAGGAAAACCCCGGTTGATCCAATCAACCTTTTAGCATTAAAATCTCTGCCTTGCTCACAGTATACAAACATCAGCAACTCCTTTTACCCCATCTAATCGATGTAAGCGGCAAGCCTCTGGATTATTTACATCCACGCCACTGTCCCTCGTTTAGCATGAGAAATTCCTAAGGAAAGATGGCATTGCTCTACACTGTGTTAAAGTCTTCTCCTTCAGGTTAAAAATCCCCTATAAAGGAAATTATGGCATTGCTGGATTCACATATCCCAGTTAAAGTAATTCTCCTTTATAATCAGTCACCCAACAGTTATGACAAATAGACCCCATTTCGAGATGATAAATTCTCTCTAAAGTCAAAACCTCTTTAGCTTCACATCTTGGGCTTCGAACAAGATACAAATAGACCCTTCAGCTTCACATCTTGGGCTTTGAACAAGATACAAACCACATTTAGCTTCACGTCTTGGGCTTTGAACAAGACACCAAAACACCATTTCCTCCCATAGAATAGGAGGAACTACGGTCGCTCTGATTTCCCTATCCCGGGAATACGTAGGCATAAGATTGCAAAAGAATCTTAGCGAGCACACTAATAAAAAAACCCAAAGCCCCCTACCTCCAGCCAATCTGGCGCCGTATCCCAACAAATTCCCTATGAACTGTCCCGGTAGCTCGTTCTGAATAAAATAAGCAGAGAGAGGCCCCACATCCACATAGCATCTGCAACCTAACAGACAGCTGTTTAAACTCAGTATGCAAGTAGGGTTAGTTGGAGACATCTATTTCCCTTCCTTCATCAGCTTCAATAGGATAAAAAATGAATCGACCTGTAGTACCCCAGAGCGACAGTGCTTAAGAACCACATCCAAAATCGCTCGCTACAGTAGACTGAATCTGATTGTTGAAAACATCCCATACTCAGAAATAATAACTTTTAGAAAACAATATTTCTTGCTTTCTGATGATTCTTGTTGATCATTCTTAAGCCTTGTCTAAGCATCACCTTGAGACGAATACGTAGTTCTCAACTAACGTATTCCAAGAATAGCATTCATCAGATTCTGCAAATTATTTGATGAGTCTATTATCCTTTTACCAGCTGATTCTTTAACTCGCTTTCATTTTTCTTGCAAGCATCATAAGAGAGGTTTATGTTGTTAATATCAACCAGCTCTAAGAATCAGTGACATAGTCCAGAATGAACCTTTCTGGTTTGTCATTTCAGTACTCAATCTTTTCATCATTGTATGATACTGAAACTGTAGATGGTGGAGTTTAACCAAAGTGTTTCTCAAAGATCATCCGGATCTTTATCTGACATGATTAAGTGTTTGATAAACATCAATAACAGAACCGGAGCTCTGATACCAATTGAAGGTTGAGAAACACAAGAAAGAGGGTTTGAATTGGGTTTCACATTTCGTCCCCATTTGCGGAATTTAAACCAACCGCGTTAACAAGTAAATAAAATAAATGAACACAATAATTTATCTTGGTTCATCGTTAACGAAGTTACTCCAGTCCACCCCTCAAGGTGATTTTACCTTTTCACAAGGACTTAATCCACTAATCATCAACATGATTACAACCACAATGGAAACCCTCTATTGCCTTCTTGAGAATCCTGACATTCATTCACCTCTCAAGGAATCATCCACTAAGCAGTTAGAAACACATTTAGTCTTCTCAACAATTCTGGTCTTCACTTGACCGCTTAAGGAATCAACCTCCAAGTTGTTAAATCATGACTTGGCCCTCTCAAGCATTCTGGTCATCATTCGAACGCTCAAGGAACATTACATTTTTCAAGGATTTTCTTGTGCACTATATATGCTTCTTACAAGCTGATTGTCATACCCTAAATTTTGACCACCAAGATTTCCCATCATTGTGAGGATCATTACCATAATATGGATGTACCTTCGTGCCTCTTCAATCTCCTCCAGGATTGTTGAGCATTCACTACAACCAAAAATTAGGGTTTTTGAGCGCTCTCAGAGCACTTAGATAAAGGATCAATCAAGGAATGACATGATCTTCAAATTTTCTAACCTCTCTAACACCCATAAAGGATCAAGAGGTCTCCCATATCAAGAATCAAGAACAAGGTTGCAACATTCCAAGTGGATCAAGCCTCAAGATCGCCAGTGTCACCAAATTAGGGTTTTGGTTGACCAAGGCCTCCAGATGGAAATTTTCATATGGGCTTGAGCCAAGACTTCAAAACATGATCTAAATATCAAAGGGACCTTGTGAGTCCAATCATAGAGTCAAGTTAGCCTCAGGGGATGCATTCATAAAAAATCAGGAATTAGGGTTTCTTGACCTAATTCACCCCTAAGTTGACTTTTGAGACAAGACATGTACCAATACCTCAAGACATGATTTGAGGGCCTTAAATACACCACATTGATCCATTTACAAAAATGGATTGATCCAAGAAGCTTGATTTACAAGTTTCAATTTCATCAGGACCATAATTAGGGTTCTGGAGAAAAAAGTCAATTGTACCTTTGACTTTAGACCAAGACATGCTCCCAAATCTTGGGACATGATTCAAGACACCCTAAAACACCTATGGAATCCATCCATTAGGTTTGAATTAGGTCAAGAACTTGATTGCATAGAGGATCACACAGTTTGGATTTCATTTGACAAAAAGTCAACTGTGTCAAAAAGTCAAGTTTGACTTTTTGAATTTCTTGACAAAAAAGGCTTCCTTAAGTCAAGAACAATGTTAATTCATGCTTTGGATCATCATCCATCAAGAAAAAGCAAGAAAAGTGAGGTAACTTGCAAAAGGGGCAACAATAGAAAACTTAAAATTTTCTAAGTTATGGCACAAAATGGATTTGGTACCAACTTTGCAAGGTCATAACTCCCAAACCCTAAGGCCTTTTTCTTCCATCCAAATCTCAAATGAAAGCTCTCATTACATACTTCAAAAGTGTCAACTACATAAAATTCCAAATCCTCATGGATTTTGAGTTATGGATTGATCAAAATCACAAAAAGTGCAAATAACCACTTTTTCCAACATTTAGTGAAATTTTCAAAAAGTCAAAATCTGTTTCATTTTTTACCAACTTTGAGGTCATTTTTCATCATGATCCAAGCTGAACCAGGTCCATTTGTGAACATCAAAGTTAAAGTATGTCATGAGAGCTTTCCAAAGAATACAAGAACTCCCATTGATTCAACTCAATCAAGGAGTTATGAACCTCACAACATGCCTTGCTCAAACTGATTTCCAAGACAGAATTGTGCATTACTTGTGGCACACGATTTTTTAGTCCAATTTTGGTGACTATGAAAGACTGATCCTCATCCAAATTCAACAAGACCTAGAGTCACATGGAGCTGTCATGAACCCAGCCTATCAGTCCAATTGAGTCAAGTTTGTTGCAAATATCAGAAGACCTAGAGCTACAAATATCAGCTCTAGTCAATGGCCAAGTGAAGACTTGGTACCTTGGCATTTAAGGAAGTGATACATGGGCATATCCATTGGATAATAGAGTGATCCCTCATCCAACACTATTCCTTCAAAAACAAAACTCATCTCCTATAAATAGAGGTCATTTCTAATGTTTCAAACCACACCAAAACAATACCAAAGCCTTGTTTTCTCACTCTCTCTCTCTTACTTCAGTTTCAAGTCACATTGAAGTAATTTGGGAATTATTGAAACTAGAGAAAAAACCACTCAAATAACCATCCTAACACATCATAAATCATCCATTGGAGGTGTTCAAACCTTCACTCACATTGCACAACCTCAAAATCAGAAAGTCAACCTCCAAAACCTCAAATTTTGACTTTTCTGCATTTTACAAGCCATGTCTTGATTCAGTCACTTTCAAAACCAAACAAAGCTACAAACACACTCCAAATATCATCCTCAAACTGTCCCAACAAGTTTCCCTCAACTGTAACACCATTTTAGTAAGTTACCATTTTGGTCCTTTTTGCCACTTTTGCAAGAAAGAGCCAATTCTTGTTCCTGAGGATTCCAGCTGGTTTTGATCATCCTAAAAGCTTCTAAGGGATCAATCAAGAGTGTCTAAAGCATTGGATTACTTCTAGCACAAGGATCTTGACAGTTAGCACAAGGAGCTTCAAGAGGTAAGTGCATCACAACTTGACCTCTTAAAATATGCATTGCTTTGATGTCCATTGATCATAAACATGTCATATATATCAAATGTGTTATGTTTGAACCAATTTACCATGTTATTGTTGCTTGTATGATAAGATAGCATAGAACTTGCAAATCTTGGCCAGTTTTGAAACCACTATCGGGATTTAAAATAGAAGCATCTTTAGAAAATTCTAAGAGCACCATTGGATTCCTCATGAAATTCTAGGCAGGATCCATCTAAATTTCATCCAATTCCATGGAGAATTGACGAAGTTATGGCCTTCTTGCAAATCCACCAAATCCTGGTTTTTGCCTTGGCCAGGCCTAGAATTTAGGCCGCCCATATATGTTTATTGGATGGTTTTGATACACGGATGTATCACCACCTCAGTGGTAGCGCGCATGTGTGTTTGGGTGGAGGTCGTGGGTTCAAAACCCACCCAGACCATTTTTTCCTTTCCTCTCATATTTTGCTATTTTTCATATTTTTTATGTTTTTCATAAATTAATTCTAAAATTAATTTCTCTCTCAATTTTAATTATTTTTTATTGATTATTTTTCTTTTGAAAATTCACAAAAATGATAAAATATTTTATTCTACAAAAATCTCACAAAAATATTATTTATTTTATATATTTGATTTTTTGTAAAGAATTATTTTTTTAGGCATTTAAAAATATTTCTTTCTCTTGATTTTTTCAAATCCAAATGATTTTCAACTCATTCTATGAATGAAACTTGATTTTTCAAACATTAATCCAAGATCACAACTTATTTTTCACACATGTTTGATAACTTTGATCATTTTAATTGAATTTTATTCAATTAAAATACATTTTTAAAATCTAATTAGGGTTTTGATTATTTTTCACCCTTACAAATCTTTTTCAAAACACTTTTGGGCCTCTAATAGAGTGTAAGACCCCACTCCCTTTTGTACAAAAATAATTTGGGCCTCAGTCATTGTATAAGTCCCGATCCAATTTTCAAAATAACGGTGCGATCACTATTTTTCATCTGGGTCTCTCTTTGAGCTATAAGTCCCAACACTTGAATAAAAATAAACTTTTGAGCCTCTTGATAGAGTGTAAGTCCCATCCCTTTGTAAATAAACCTTTTTGGGCCTCAGTCATTGTATAAGTCCCGATATGATTTTAAAAATCTCGGCGCGATCACCATTTTCAAACAATTTTCATTTGGGCCTCCCCTTTGTGTTGTAAGTCCCATTTTTCTTCTTCTTCAAACTCTTGGGCCTCTAATAGAGTGTAAGACCCATCCTCTATGTAAATGTAATAATTTTGGGCCTCAGTCATTGTATAAGTCCCGATACAATTTTCAAAATAACGACGCGATCGTCGGCTTTTCGAAAGAAATCATCTAGGCCTCACCTTGAGTATAAGCCCCAAACTTCCTTTTTCAACAGACTTTCTTTTTTGATTTAGGTTCAAATTCTAAAGTTTTTATCAAAACATTCTTCAATTTCTTGAATAACTAACCATACAGTTGTGGTTACAATGCTGGAGCTTGCACACCTGTAAGTTCTACTGTTTTCTTCAACATACTTGTTTATATATTTCATTTGTATATACTTGTATGTATATTTGCTTAGAGTTTTCCCCAGCAATTAGGTCTAGGTTTAGATCAAACCAGTGGTTACTCTTTCAACACACTCAAAACTAGTTCCCCCATAGGAAATTCCAGATATAGTCTTGCCTCCTCTTGGGCTTATACAATATGGAACAGAGAAAGGCATTATTCCCGGTGAAGCTTTTCTCAAGACTGTCACTACTTATAAATTTGTACAAGAAATTCACTTCCCCAAAGAGGATTATTCCCGGTGAAATCTATCTTGAATTTCTTCAAACCTTAGAATTGTTCACTAAACAAAGGATTATTCCTGGTGAAACCTTTCTTGAACTTTTCTCAGGTTTGGACCCACTGGCTTCCTAAAAGCATCCCCAGCCTCCTCTTGGGCTTTGTACAAGGACCCTTAGGCTTCTTAGAGGTTCTCAGCCTCCTCTTGGGCTTAGTACAAGGACCCGAAGATCTCCTACAGGTATAGGACAGAACCTAGTCATCTTTTGCTAGTTCAATCCTCCAGTGAGTCAGAATATCAGACTAGTTTAGGGTTGATTCTCATCCCTTAAAACATCAGCCTCCTCTTGGGCATCATACAAAGATAATTCTCCAGTTAAGAGAAAATCTCTTCATACCAGTAAACTTGGAAAGTCTCATCTCCTCTTGGATCTCAAAGAAACCATCAAGTTTTCTAAAAACACAAAAAAGACCCTGATCATTTCATCAATTCACCAGCAGAGTTTAAACCTTTCATCCTAAGTTCCCCAGCTAGGGCCAACTTACCATCAATACAACACTAACAGAATTAAAACCTCATTGTCTCTGATATTTTAACTCTTCTGTAATCCTCAGCAAGAGTTGATTCCTCAATTTGGACCTGCCTCTGGATCTCAATAATCCTCAGCAAAAGCTAGCCTCCTCTTAGGCTTTATATAAGAAATTCCCCAACCAGCCTCCTCTTAGGCTTTGTATAATGATTTTTCCTCGGCTAAGTTAGCTTCAATCTTGGGCTTTACAGTCCATATTCTCTAGCTGAGTCAATTAACCTTTTAGCCTCAGTCTTGGGCCTTGTACAAGATAGATAAAACCTCTACCCAGTGGAGTCAATTATTTTAGCCTCAATCTGTGGCTTTGTACAAAATAGATAAAATATTCCCCAAAAGAGTCAATCTCTTTTCAGCATCAATCTTGGGCTTTGTACAAGACAAATATAAAACTCCCTAAACAAAATCAACCTTTTAGCTTCGACCTTGGGCTTTGATCAAGGCACACAAAAATCAACATCCCCTCAGAGAAAATCAACATTTCTCTCTGTAGAAAGACAATTCTCTGTACATCACACATCAAAACAGACAAATCAAAAAACCCTAATCCCAGATAACTGTTGTAAGTGGCACACTTATTGATTCAAAAATCCAAGTTGTGGCCCCTCTTTTATCCTGGTAAACTTCCTCTTTCATCTAATTGCTGTATGCGGTAAGCCTCTGGATTATTTACATCCAAGCCCAAATCCCTCTCTTAGCATGTAAAGATTCCTAAGGAAAAATGGCATTGCTCAATACTGAGTTAAAGTTTCCTCCTTCAGAACATCTCCCTTGTAAAGGAAATTATGGCATTACTGGATTCTCATATCCCAGTTAAAGTAATTCCCATTTATAACCAAATACCCTAACAACTGTGATGAACAGGTGAGATATCTCCCTTTAGCGATGACAAATTCTCTCTCAGTCAAACCTTTAGCTTCAATCTTGGGCTTTAAACAAGACACCAATAACCTTTAGCTTCAATCTTGGGCTTTGAACAAGACATAAACACTCATCTAGATTCAATCTTGGGCTTTGAACAAGACACCAAACATCTTTTTCCTCCCATAGAAATAGGAGGAAGTACGATTACTCTGATTTCCCTGTTATCTTTACGGGAATACGTGGGCATAAGATTGCGAAATCTTAGCGAGCACACATAACAAAAACTTTAGGTCCAGTACCTTATCAAAAACATCGAAAACCCCGAAAAACAAAAAACACTCTCTCAACACTCCCAAATGAGAAACTTTCCCAATTTATAATAGATAAACACCAGTAAGTAGATAATAGAAGAACATGCCAAACAATCTATAGATAACCATATATACACTGGGTAATTAACAACTTCCCTTTGTATAACCTGACCCTGGACCCCCCAATCTCTTAGCATTTGTTAAAGAAAATATTTGCGTGCAAGGTTAGTTTTAGATAGCTACCCTTTCCTTTCCAGCTTCATAGGATAAATAAGAAATCAGAAAGTAGCACCCAATTTCAACCAATTGCGGTAAGGTGGTCGCGTCACCGACAAAAATCGCAAGCTACAGAAAAATGGCGACTCTGCTGGGGAGTCTTTGGGATTAAAGTTCCTAAGAGGTCTAGGTTGTTTAGCATTTTCTATATACTATATATAATATATATATCATTTACTATTATTATTACTTGATATCCGTGTTTAATTTTCTGTCAACTGGGAATGCGATTAATACGCATGTGGAAAGTTTGAGAGAACATTAAGATAGGGGTGGCATAGACAGGAAACGCTTATAGGGAGTGAATCCCGACCAAGCTAACTTGGTAGCCCACCGAATCACTCGAGGTACCGTACGGAAGTATCGATGTTGAACGACCGATTGTCGTGAAAGCATTGTCTTTCCTAGTGTGGTACCCATGACCCTGAGGATTTAGTAGACGTTAACCATATGACCATTTGGTAGTGCGATAACTTTCGGGAATAGTTGATACGCGATACTACACTCAAATGAGATTCATCCTAGGATATTACAGCTCGCTCGAGTGAATTAGCTTGCTTTTGAGAACCTTAGAACCCGTTCTACAGGTACAAAAAATTGACCAAAATAGTACAACCTTTGGGGATGGGTAGAGCCATGACTTCATGCTCGTGACGTTGAACTCTTGAACCCATGTTTTCAAATGTTTTTGTGTGCTGCATTCATGTATTCATCTAAAAAACTCTTTTCAAACAAGAAAAAAAATCTTTTTTTCAAAATAATCTAAAACAATAATTTCAAATATCAGAGGTTGCGTTATGGATTTCGGTAGAAGAAAGACGCACAAGTACACCTTCAAGGCTCCGAAGTTAGAAGACTTAAGGAAATTGGCAAGGATGATTACGAATCCCGAGGCTTTCAGAGCTAAGCACGGAGGACTGTTGTCTCTATTAAGGGTCCACGTAGTTAAAGGAATCTTGTCTACGTTGATTCAATTCTACAATCCGGTTTATCACTGCTTCACATTCCAGGATTACCAACTGGCACCAATGCTAGAAGAGTACTCCCACCTAATTGATTTACCTATCACTGATCAAGCTCCATTTTATGGACTGGAAGAAATTCCAAAGAATCGGGCCATTGCAAGAGCAATCTCTTTGGACGAGTCAGAAATTAGGACTCACCTAACCACTAAAGGAGGAATCCAGGGTTTACCGACTAAAATCCTGATGGAGAAAGTTCTATACTTTGCTAGTATAGGAAACGTAACTGCCTTTAAAGACATCTTTGTTCTGCTCACATATGGGTTATTCCTCTTTCCCAACATCGACAACTTCGTCGATACCAATGTTGTTAAGATATTCTTGATAGGAAAGCCCGTACCAACCTTGCTCGCAGATGCTTATCATTCTGTACACTTAAGGAATTTGTACAATGGAGGAATGATAACATGCTGTGTACCCTTACTCTACAAATGGTTCATTTCCCATTTGCCCAAGTCTGCTGCTTTTTGGGATCATAAGAATACTCTATGTTGGTCATAAAGGATTATGTCCCTTAGCAACTCTGACATAGATTGGTACAATAAGATTTACAAAGGGATAGAGATCATCGACAGATGTGGAAATTTCCCCAATATACCCCTCATTGGAACTAAAGGAGGAATAAACTATCATCTAATTTTAGCTTGTCGTCAACTCGGATACTCGATGAAGAATATCCCACATAATGTTCAACTGGAAGGTCTTTTCTTCAAGGAAGGGGAAAATGACAGGACACGAAAGAAAGAAATAGTGCATGCCTAGTAACATATTCACAGGAAAGGAAGAGAGTCTCTAGGAAGACCAAACTGTACCTCCATGGAACCTTATCTCCACTGGGTACAAACTAGAGCCCTCAAGCTGAGGATGCCTTACCCTCGTCAAGAAGTTTTTCCGTTAAAGGAATCTGTCCTTTATTTCATGTTTGATGCCGAAAAACTCTAGGTAGCTCTCAACAAAGTTCAACGTGAGAAGAGCTCTTGGAAGAACAAATACCAAATCCTTAATTTGGAATGTACCGAGATTCAGATATTAAAACAACATGCTATGGAAGGTCAGGAAAACCGAAGAAATTTGCTCGCTCCTTTCACTTGGCAAAAGACTGATGACCCAACAATGGCAGAAGAGCCCCGATCAAAGAAAAGAAAAATACAGGAACCGGCATCTGAGCTCTCTTCAGAGAGGACTCAGGATCCGTGAGTTTAGACTTTTCCTTGCAGCACTTTGAAAAATACTGTACTTTTCTTTGTAAAATGCTTCAATCTTTCGAATTCAATAAAAGGGGTCTCCACCCCCCACTGTATGATATTTGCAATCTAATTGTTGAAGTTTCTTTTTTATTAAAACAAAAACTAAAAAATATGTCATTACATATCATTCTCACATAACACATTTTTTTCTTATCTTTGAGTCTCACGTATGTGTCACAATTCTAGAGTCAAATTGTCTCACTCATACAATACTCGAGCCAATCGACAAAAGAAAATGGACGATCTCGAGGAAGAGAACAGAGCGCTGAGAGAAGAAATCGACGCTCTAAAGGAAAGTTTGGAAAAACTTCACAGTGACATGCAATCCCTGGCAGCAGCTCAAGAGCAGCGGCATTAAAAGACTGTGATCTCGGAGATTACATCTACACCTGTAGTGGAGACTGATGATCCTCGGTACAACATGCCTAAGGGTCGCCCCTGGGGCATGCCTTTCAACTTTATACCTGGAGGATATATCCCACCGGTCATTAAAGACCCAGAAACTGCAGCAGGAACCATTGGACCTGAAGGTTACAAACTTCGGGAAAATGAAGACGCAAGGGTTACAACGGCAACACCTGAATGTTACAAACTTCAGGGCACTTAAGCTCCAAGAGTCACCTCTATAATGTCCATATCATAGCCAGTGGTACACACTGTCCCGAAAGGACAGATTCCGCAAGCAATTTCTGGTGGAAATAAAGACATGTACGAAAGGATAAATGAGTTCCAGGAACAATTCTTGGAAATGCAGAAGGAACTGCATGCCATTCACGGTCAAGACTTATTCGGAAAGGACGCCGCCGACCTCTGTTTGGTCCCTAATGTAAAGATCCCGCACAAGTTCAAGGTACCTGACTTTGAAAAATACAAAGGTAACTCTTGCCCTCAAAGTCATCTGGTGATGTACGCTCGAAAAATGTCTACCCAGACAGAAAATCAACAACTACTGATCCATTACTTCCAAGACAGTTTAACCGGTGCCGCACTCAAATGGTAAATGGGTTTAAACCGGCCCAAGATCAATACTTTCAGAGATCTCGGGGCAGCCTTTGTTCAGCAGTATAAATATAATTTGGACATGGCACTGGACAGGGATCAGCTCAGAGTAATGTCGCATAAGGACAAAGAAACTTTTAAAGAGTATGCTCAGAGATAGCGTGAAATTGCCACTCAGATCTGTCCCCCTCTTAAGGAAAAGGAAATGACAAAGATCTTCCTGAAAACCTTGAGCTCATTTTCTTACGACCGAATGGTCACCAGTGGGCCCAGTGACTTCACTGAAATGGTGAACATGGGAGTACGCCTTGAAGAAGCAGTCCGAGAAGGACGATTGGTCAAAGATGCAGAGCCATCTAGCAGTACTAAGAGATACGGTAGTGCTTTCTAGAAGAAAAAAGAGCAAGATAGTAGTAATATCTCTTTGGGAAAGCAAAGGCGGAGGTATCAACTGGTAGCAGCAATAACTCCCACTATCAACCCAGTGCCGACTCCGATCTATCAACCTCAGGTTGGTCAGATCCAACAAAGTCAACAACAGTATCAGCAAAGGACGCAACAACTTTTTCAACAGGCTTGTCCACCGTATAACAACAACAATCGTACAACACGACCCTCATGGTTCGACCCTATACCGATGTTGTACGCAGAGTTATTTCCGCTTCTACAGGCCAAGGGGCACATCCAAACCAGGACTCCTCTCACAGTACCAGAAAATCCACCTTTTTGGTTTAAGGCAGATCAAACTTGCCCTTACCATCAAGGAGGATCGGGACATAATATTGAGAATTATCTCAGCTTCAAGTCTGATGTACAGAAGCTTGTCAGGAACGGGGTTTTATCCTTCAAAGATACTAATCCGAATGTTTAGACAAACCCGTTGCCGCAACATGAGAAGACTACAGTGAATTTAATAGAGGAAGAACCTAGCCATAGTTATCAAATTCACGATGTACTTCTATTAGGAACCGATCTAGTAAGGATGCACTGCATACAAAACGGGTGTGGCTGGGTACCACCGCATAACTACGAGCGCTGTAGAGTATGTTTGAAAAATAACCAAGGATGTTATCTCGTGCGAGCAGCTCTCCAAAAACATTTAAACCAGAAGGAGATTCTACTATGTTCGAGCTCTGGGTCGATCAACATGATACAAGAGTACCTACCTAGTCAGGGCAAAAGCGTTGTCATAATCTCCGATCATGGAATAACCGAGAATGTTTGTGCCATAATTCCTCTGCTCAACGAGTCAAAATTCTCTATTGACAGTACAAGAATCCTTAACCTCGAACCAATTGAGGCTGCCTACGATAGTTAGAGAAATTAAAAAGCTCCTGTGGTTATCTACCTGCCAGGTCCAATACCGTATAAATCAGACAAGGCTATCCCTTACAAGTACGGTGCAACAACCATCAAAAATTGAAAGTGAAATTCTGGTATCAGATGTGTGATGTTAATTGTGATGTCACAATAACACAATCTGCTATATGAACAAGGTAAAACAATAGTAAATAACACAATGAATTGTTCACCCAGTTCGGTCTAACTACCTACGTCTGGGGGCTGCCAAGCCAGGGAGGAAATTCACTATTAGTAGTATTAAATTACAGACTCAACAATCCCAGTTGACATCTACCTAACTTAATCACTACCCAATGACACTTCTACCTAAGAAACCACTTAGGTATGAGAAACCACTCACTCCCTAAATCACCTCAGTGATACAATCCAATGATTACACTTTAAAACCCACCTTGATTCTGCTTAACAGCTTTGATCAAGAACAACACACTCTTGCTTAAAAGCTCTAGAGTGAATACATTTACAACTCAAAATAGTAACACCAATTCAAACATGAATGGTTTACAAACCCTCACGAAAACTCAAATTGACTCTCAGTCTATGCTCTCTGTCTTTTTTCACTACCAACAAGGGTTGAGGCTGCTTTTATAGAATTCTGACTTGGGCTTGGACCTCTTCCAAAACTATCTGATTTGATTTGTTTTAAAACCAGAATTTAAAACAGATTTGATCTTCAAATCTTTTTAAATCTCTTCAAATCAGCCCTAATGTTAGTTACATGATCTGCTCCATGATCTGCAAATTATCTGATTGAAAATATCTTCTCCGAGATATTCGCATCCAATCTCTCTAATAGATTTGATCTTCAAAACACACTAACACGCGCAGCCCTAAAACATCACAATCTGATGTCCTGATGTTCTAATATACTGATGTCAAGACATTAATTATAACATCAGCATATAAAACTTCAACCCTGCAACAACTAATATTAGGAACCAATGTTATGACATCAGACATATGACATCAACATTGTTCAACTTTGTTTTACCAAAATTCCAGCCAATACAAGAACTAACAATCCCCCCCTTTGGCTAATTTTGGCTAAAACAATCTCTGCCAACATCAGAGGTACCTGCAGCGGAAAAACTTCACAACCAGCAGCAATCACAATCAAACTGCACAAAGCTAAACTCCCCCTCAAAACAAGAACCAGCATACCAGCTGTTCAAAGATGCACACTCCCCCTCAAGCCTAAAGGCACAAAGACTAACTCTCCCCCTTTTTAGCCACAATTGGACAACTACCAACAAGTTATACCCTACCACTTTACTACAGTTAGTCCTACTAGCTCTCCTTGTCAGTCAACAGTCAGCACCACAAGACAAGACAAATCATAGAACAAAACCAAGATAAGCATAAAAGTACTTTTATCCAAGTTACACACCATGCACACAATGTGCAGAAACAAAAAAAAAACTACAAACTACAAAAGAAATAAACAGCAAAAACAACACTTCAATCTTCATTAGCATCAGAACCATCTGCAGCATCCTCATCACCTTCCTATGAACCTGAATCTTCAGTATTGACATTCACATCATCTTCACCCTGTTCCAAGGATTTGATCATCTGCTCAATTTTCAACTTCCTAGCAGTGGTAGTACTGATAACCATATCAAGATCCTGCAGGTTGCCTTCAATTCTTCAATCAACTCAGTTTTAGTACTGGCCTTCTTAACACCAGAACTTGATGTTACAACAATGTCTGGAACATGATTCCTAACAAACAGCTTGGGATGCAAGGATAAAGCTGACTCCCTCTTACATGCTACATCTGAACTGGTTAGAATTCCAGGATGTTGGTCTAAGATCATTCCACAGACAAGGGAAGGGAATGCTATAGGCATCTTGATAGCATTAGTGGCACCATGCTTCACAACTTGATCAAATATGTAATTTCCATAATTGAACTTGACCTTTTCCCCAACAGCATAAATAAACCTTCCTAATCCCACAACTATGGTGGTTTTGTGATTAGTAGGCACCCAGTTAACAGATCCAATTCTGTGCAAAATAGCATACTTGATACTGAGTTTGCTAACTGTCAATTTACCTTTCAGTGGCCAAACCTTCACTTGAGTGGCTGTGATCTCTTTACACACCTCATTATCAGTCACTTCCAGTTCACACCCCTCTTGCTCATCTCTTCCCAGATACTTATTGATGGTACTAGGAGAGAAATTAATACACTTACCCCTAACAAACACCTTCATGAAGTCCACACTTCTTTTATTAGAAATGTCTATGGGAATGTTAACAACAAATTCTTTAACAAGTCCACCATAGCACTTAGAGAATTTTGTCACAGTCTTCAACAGTCCAGCAGCATGAATGAGCTCCATAATTTCTTTCATCTTCAATGTATCTTTGCCCAGCTCTCTTTCCAGAGCTAATCTCCTTTGACACACAAATTTCCACATTGGAGCACTGCTAGCATAATGAAAGGATATGTTGTCCACTGGCACTTCAGGAACCTTATCAGAAATTCTCTTCAAAATGGATTTTCTGACAGGGGTGATGTCTTGAACATCTTCCTCAACATCATACTCAGATTCAGATTCTTCTCTAATATTTCTCTTTTTGTAAGTCACAACAACCTTGCTCCAAGATTTAGTTGGACCAACAACAGATGTCTTTTTCTTCTTGCCTTCAGTTGTCATCTTAGGAGAAGATTCCACAGTCTTTCCTTTTCTAGTCTTCAATCTATTGGCAATCCCAGGAACAACATTACTAATTACTTCATTATTAGATAAGTCAACAACATCCACCACATCAGCATTCTTCTTCCCTCTGGGACTAGGAGTAACATCCCTAGCATGTGATGTTCCAACATCATGTTCAACATCAACCTCATCTTCAACATGAGTATCCCTTTCTCTTTTAGCTTCAGCTTCAACTTCATCTTCAATCTCAGCATCTTCAATGACTGAAATAGCTAATTTGTGAAGATTTGTTTCAGAAGTTTCAATATCATCCTTTTCTCTAACAGATTGATCAACAGACATTTGACTCAGAGGTATGGATATTCCTTTCACAGAAATCCATTTCTCAAATATTTTTGTGACAATCTGATCAATACTTTTGTCCACATCTACCCTTTCTTCAACAGCTTGAGGAAAAGGGGTGGTAGTCCTAGGAGTAGGTTTGTCTCCAAACAATACACTAGTGACAAACGCTCTACTCTCGCTATCATCAAATTTCTTACCCATAGATTTATTAGAAGTATTACCTTTTGAAGGCCTCTTAGGTTGATACTTCTCAGGTCTTGTCTTTTCTGAAGCTAGAATCATAGAGATAGGAGCAATGTCCATAGCTTCATCCACAGATACCTCTTCTGTCGAAACCCTAGAATTTTCATGAGTGGAACTTTTGGACGCAGCCTTCTTGGATGGAGATGACACTTGTTTAGACATCGTTCCTGTGTAACAACTGATGACCAAAGGTGTTTTGTAATTTATGTTCTTAGGGGGGAAGATGAACGGACTTGGAGTGTGGAGAGTGAAGTAGTGTGTGAGAGTAATAATAAAGAATGATAGCCTAAGGTAAGGGGACTGCTTTTGTTGGTCACTTAAAGGCCAATAAATGTATTTTCCCCACCAAAACAAATTTCCTTTTAAATTTCTGAAATTTAATAAATGCACACCATAATTCACTAACCTTTGAATCCTTTTCCACATGCCCAAATTTCTACTTAACAATTCACAAATTTCAGCACACATATCTTTAGGGAAATCGTCATTACCCTTCATACCTGAATGATCAACCTCTACTACCTTGGTTTCTTCAATATTTCCTCTGAATAGTTGCATAACACTAGGTTGTTTGGTGATCCTTCTAATGTCACATTCAGATGTCATAACATCATCCTTGACATTACATGATAAGCTGGACTCTTGAGGAACCCATAAATAACAGTTATCTATGGATCTACCTCCCCTCATAACGACTTCACTCTTCTCATTAG
The DNA here is from genome assembly GCA_022829125.1 of Lathyrus tuberosus. NCBI lineage: Eukaryota > Viridiplantae > Streptophyta > Magnoliopsida > Fabales > Fabaceae > Lathyrus > Lathyrus tuberosus. The sequence goes on from JALAZF010000264.1 coordinate 5,046,918, forward strand.
TCACTAAACATTCATCTTTAGTGTAGCTAACCTTGAATCCTTCATCACATAACTGACTGATGCTAATCAAATTAGCAGTCAATCCTTCGACCAGAAGTACACTTTCAAGATTAGGTCCAGCCTCACAATTCAATTTTCCAATTCCTTTAACTCCCCCTTTTTCTCCATTACCAAAAGTTACATCCTTTGTGGAGTAAGTCCTGATATCCACCAACTGATTCTTGAAACCAGTCATATGCATTGAGCAACCACTGTCAAAATACCAACCATCCATAGCTGGGGTTCTAACCGATGAGTGAGCTAATAGACATGTGACAACAGCATTAGGAACCCATTGTTTAACAGTCTGAGGCCTGTCCTGCTTCTGTCTAGGTTGAGGAACAGGCTTGGGATAACCATGCAGTTTAAAGCAAGAGGATTGTATATGGCCAAATATTCCACAATAGTAACATCTTACTCTTTGAATCTCTTCTCTGAAGTGATTGAAATGTCTCCCACCTTGATGATGATTTCTGTCATAATGCTGAGGTTGCCATCTGTCAAAATATTGATGCTGTCTTCTCCCATAACTAGGTTGTCTTCTGTAGTGCTTAGGCTGTCTTTTACCATGATGATGTGGCCTTCTTCTGCCATAACCATGAGGCACAACATTATTAGGTCCAAACCCATACATTTTCCCTTGATGTTGAGACATTGGATGGAACATGTTATGTTTGAGATTATAAGCCTGCATACTCCTATGGTGTTGGGGAGGCATATACTCTGTAGCTCTAGGAAACTGAGGCTTTCCTTGAGGTTGAGACAAAAACTTCTTAGGAACATGACCATAGCCCTTTCCATTATTTTGTGGCCCAAAGTGAGGGACAAACTTCTTAATTCCAAAACCATGTCCTTTTTCATGCTGATGAGGAATGTTTTGTTTAACCCCAGAAAAACTAGCCTCTGCAGATATCTTCTTCTCACCCTTATATCCTAGACCAGTCTTATCACTTGCACCTTTTCCAGCTTCAAGTATTTTATCCAGAGTGTCAGTTCCACTATTTAACATTCTGATGGATTTTGACATTTGATCAAGCTGGGATTTTAACAACAAAACTTCATTCTTAAGTTCATCTTTCTCAGTCTCAAGCTGTACAATAATCTTCTTCTGCTTCTCCCCTTCTTGAAGGACCTCTTCACTTTTCAGACACAACTCTTGATAAGAGGATGCCAGCTCTTCAAAGGTCAATTCACCATCACTAGACTCTCCATCAGAGGCACATAGTCCAGTCAATGCCTTAACATGGTTGGCATTCTCTTCTTCACTTTCACTATCTGTATCAGACCAGGAAACAGATAACCCCTTTTTCTGCTTTTTAAGGTATTTCTTGACATGACCATAACCTTCACACTCATAGCATTGAACTCCTTTGTCATGATTGGACTTTTCTTCATCTCTTGTTTTCTTCACTTGATCACTAGTCCTATTGTTGTCAGATGTGATGTTCTTAACATTAGGTCTATAGTTTCTATCCATTCTCTTTAACACCTTATTAAACTATCTCCCAAGCATCACAACAGCATTTGGCAGTTCCTCCTGAGTTTCAAAATTACACTCCTTCTTACCATCTTCAGTATTGGACACCAAAGCTATGCTTTTGGTCTTCTTTTCAGGCTCCTCATTCAATCCCAACTCAAAGTTTTGAAGAGAACCAATCAACTCATCAACCCTCATCTTGCTGATGTCTTGAGCTTCTTCAATGGCAGTCACCTTCATTTTATATCTCTTGGGAAGGGATCTGAGAATCTTCCTTACCAGCTTCTCTTTAGTCATTCTTTCTCCTAAAGCACTAGAAGCATTGGACAACTCAAGAATATTCATGTGAAAATCATGAATGGTTTCATCCTCCTTCATCTTCAGATTTTTAAACTTTGTGGTCAACAGTTGAAGTCTTGACATCTTGACCTTGGAGGTTCCTTCATGAGTAGTTTTCAAGACATCCCAAGCTTCCTTAGCTACTTCACAAGTGTTTACCAGCCTAAAGATGTTCTTGTCAATACCATTAAAGATGGCATTCAAGGCTTTTGAATTTCCAAGTGCAAGCTCATCTTCTTCCTTTGTCCAATCTTCCTCAGGTTTTAGCTTAGTTGTACCATCCTTTTCAACAATAACAGGTGCTTTCCATTCTTTTAAAACAGCCTTATAAGCCATGTTGTCTAATGACTTCGAGAAGGTAACCATCCGTGGTTTCCAATAGTCATAATTAGAGCCATCTAGAATAGGGGGTCTATTCACAAATCCACCAGTTTCCTTGTCCATTGCACCAGAAAGTATCAGCCCTAGATCTCACCCAGATGCAGAGCAGGATGCCTGCTCTGATACCAATTGAAATTCTGGTATCAGATGTGTGATGTTAAGTGTGATGTTACAACAACACAATCTGCTATATGAACAAGGTAAAACAACAGTAAATAACACAATGAATTGTTCACCCAGTTCGGTCTAACTACCTACGTCTGGGGGCTACCAAGCCAGGGAGGAAATTCATAATTAGTAGTATTAAATTACAGACTCAACAATCCCAGTTGACATCTACCTAACTTAATCACTACCCAATGACACTTCTACCTAAGAAACCACTTAGGTATGAGAAACCACTCACTCCCTAAATCACCTCAGTGATACAATCCAATGATTACACTTTAAAACCCACCTTGATTTTGCTTAACAACTTTGATCAAGAACAACACACTCTTGCTTAAAAGCTCTAGAGTGAATACACTTACAACTCAAAATAGTAACACCAATTCAAACATGAATGGTTTACAAACCCACACGAAAACTCAAATTGACTCTCAGTTTATGCTCTCTGTCTTCGTTCACGACCAACAAGGGTTGAGGCTGCTTTTATAGAATTCTGACTTGGGCTTGGACCTCTTCCAAAACTATCTGATTTGATTTGTTTTAAAACCAGAATTTAAAACAGATTTGATCTTCAAATCTTTTTAAATCTCTTTAAATCAGCCCTAATGTTAGTTACATGATCTGCTCCATGATCTGCAAATAATCTGATTAAAAATATCTTCTCCAAGATATTTTCATCCAATCTCTCTAACATATTTGATATTCAAAACACACTAACACGTGCAGCCCTAAAACATCACAATCTGATGTTCTAATGTTCTGATATACTGATGTCAAGACATCAATTATAACATCAGCATATAAAACTTCAACCCTGCAACAACTAATGTTAGGAACCAATGTTATGACATCAGACATATGACATCAACATTGTTCAACTTTGTTTTACCAAAATTCCAGCCAATACAAGAACTAACAGAAAGGAAACTTCATTACCCACCGTCGTAAACATTGCCGACATCAGTCGAGTCACACAGAGTGGTCGGATCTTCAATAGAGGAGTTGGAGAACCTACCAAAGAAAAGGAACCTCAAATAGAAGTTCCCAATCAACAAGTCAGCCAATCCAGTAATCCAAAACTTGTAAAGAACAACGATGAGATGCTAAAGCTCATCCAGAAAAGCGAGTACAACATTGTGGACCAATTGTTGCAAAATCCGTCTCGAATCTCCATACTTTCTCTGCTGCTTAGTTCAAAAGCTCATAGGGAAGCTCTACAGAAAGTCTTAGAACAGGCCTTTGAAGAATAAGATGTGACAGTAGGTCAATTTGATAGCATCATTTCCAACATCACTTCCTGTAATAATTTAGGATTCAGTGATGAAGAACTGCCGGAAGAAGGCAAAAATCATAATATGGTGCTTAACATTACAGTCAACTGCCAAGACGATGCTTTAGCCAACGTACTGGTAGACCCAGGATCATCTATGAATGTTATGCCAAAATCAACTCTGGTACGACTATCATTTCAAGGAGCTCCGATGAGAGGCAGTGAGATCATCGGTCCTCACACTTTCCAAGTCACTTTCCAGGTCATGGATATTTGGGCAGCATACAGCTGTTTATTAGGAAGACCTTGGATACACGAAGCCGGGACAGTCACTTCGACACTTCACCAGAAGCTGAAGTTCATCAAGAATGACACGTTAGTCACAGTATGTGGAGAGCAAGCCTTAATCAAGAGCAAATTATCATCATTCTCCTGTGTAGAACCCGAGGAGGTTGTTGGAACCCAGTTCCAAGCACTCTCAGTGAGTAATGAGAATTAACCAGAAAGAGGGACGTCGATTTCCTCTTACAAGGACGCTCTCGAAGTAATCAAGAGTAACGACATAAAAGGATGGGGACAACTTGTAACTCCTACTGATAACAAGACAAGAAAAGGTCTTGGTTTCTCTCCAACCTATACCCAGAGTACTAAGAAAGACAAGTTTTTGTCCCATTCAGGATTTCTTCCACAGCGGGGGTTTCCTCCACTTAGTGTCTCAAGAAGTACACACATCAATGAGAGTGACTCCTCCGATACGGAAGAAGAATGGAAATCTTACCTTAACCATGACGGTTATATATCTCTGGAAGAATCACGCATGCCATTCTGTTTTCCCAAGCAGAACCCGAGGTATATTCCAAGATCAGACGCCCGGATGATCTATGGGGATTACGATCCTGAAGGATGTCGTGCTCCACCTAATTCATTAGAGGATGATCTAATGAAAGACATCTTTGACCAAGATTATTATGATCCCCTAGATGACTTGCCTATCTGGAGACCGTGCCCAAAAGACTTAGGGAAAAAGAGACAGCCTGGTAATGCCTATCAACTGAGTAATATTGAAAAGAATACCCATGTCCCTATCGAGTCATGGAATCATTACTTAGGACATTCTGAAAATGTCCGACACCATGGTGACGAGTCTGCAAAGATTGCAAGACAAGAGTTCATCAACTATGATTTTCCTAAGGTCAACGTCATTGAGGAAGATGACTCATCCACTCCCACAGAAATATGGGACACTTTAGGACAGTCGAGCGGCAAGTATGACTTCTTAGTTAAATACACTGCTCCCGAAAGTTCTCGCATCAGATACGAGGACATCCAGCCAACTGGATGGGGAGATCCTCTTGAGAATAGAAACACTAGGGAAGATACAATAGAAGAGTTTGTTTATGACAACTCTGCATGGGAGAAAGACTCCAACGATCCTACTCCACCAGAAATCAGCGTTATTTCTGAAGACAAACCAAGTAGGAAAGTACCAGACTTTGTGATTCACAGAGGAGTTCGCCGCCGTTGGGTTGTTGTCGATGTCCCGAAAGTCGTCCATAAGTCTAAGTAATTGCCATCTTTTTTTTAAACCTTTCACCTTGCCCGGGTGGAATGGATGTTTTATAGGGCTCACTTTTCTGTAAATGTCCCTCTTCGCTTCGCCTAAAGTGGCAGAGTTTTGTTTTATAGGTCTGTGTTTCAAGAATCAACAAATCATAAATAAATAATGTCATTTTATCATTCCCACATTTATTGTTGTTTTCACTTTTCGTTTTTCATAAAATGGTAATCCTAAAAAACAACCCAAAATAAAAACAAGCATTTTTCAGAAAATACACTGCACACACTCTTGCATTCTCTCTGTCTTTGCTAAAAAACAAATCATCACGTCCTGCAGATTGCTTGTTTTAAACCCCATTGAAATGTACGATCCAATGCCTTCTCCCAACTTTGAATTTCCGGTATTTGAGGCTGAAGAAGAAGAGGACGAAGAAATTCCAGAAGAGATCTCCCGACTACTCAGGCAGGAGGAAAGGTCTATTGAGCCTTACAAAGAGCCGTTGGAAACGGTTAATTTGGGTTCGGAGGAAGAAAAGAAGGAAGTTAAGATTGGAGTACTGCTTAGTCCAACTGTCAGAGAAGACTTGATAAAACTTCTCAAAGAGTTTCCGGATGTGTTTGCTTGGTCTTACCAGGAGATGCCAGGGTTGGATACCAGCATCATGGAACATCACTTGCTATTGAAATTAGAATGTCCTCCAGTAAAACAAAGACTAAGACGGACCCATCCTGATATGGCCATCAAAATTAAAGAGGAAGTGCAGAAACAGATCAACACGGGTTTCCTTGCCACCTCAGAATATCCTCAATGGCTAGTTAACATAGTGCAAGTTCTGAAAAAGGACAGAAAAGTCAGAATGTGTGTAGACTACAGGGATCTGAACAAAGAAAGTCCAAAGAATGACTTCCATTTACCACACATTGACATGCTGGTTGATAGTAAAGCAAAGTTCAAAGTCTTCTCCTTCATGGATGGATTCTCAAGCTATAATCAAATCAAAATGGCGTCAGAAGATATGGAGAAAACTTCATTCATCGCCCCATGGGGCACCTTTTATTACAAGGTAATGACGTTCGGTTTGAAGAACGTTGGGCCAACCTATCAAAGGGCCATGACAACTCTGTTTCACGACATGATGCACAAAGAAATTGAGGTGTATATCGATGATATGACTGCCAAATCTAAAACAGAAGAAGGGCATGTGACACACCTATCAAAGTTATTCGAGCGTCTGAGGAAATACAGACTCTGCTTGAATCCCAATAAATGCACGTTTGGTGTTTGCTCAGGAAAACTTTTGGGATTCATCGTCAGCCAGAAAGGAATTGAGGTTGATCCTGACAAGGTTAAGGCCATTCAAGAAATGCCTTCACCATGGACTGAAAAACAGGTCAGAGGATTTTTGGGACGTCTAAATTACGTCTCAAGGTTCATATCCCTTATGACCGCGACATGTGCACCAATATTCAAACTACTCAGAAAGAATCAAAGCTGCGTATGGACAGAAGATTGCCAAAAACCTTTCGACAACATCAAAGAGTATCTGTTGAATCCACCAATTCTGTCACCTCCAGTGGAGGGAAGACCACTGATCATCTACCTAACAGTCTTGGAAGTCTCCATGGGTTGTGTGCTTGGGCAACAAGACGAGACAAAAAGAAAAGAGTCTCCTATTTACTACTTAAGCTAGAAATTCACAGACTATGAAACCCGGTACACTATGCTCACTACTACAAAACGCTAAAACAACAACGCCAGGCTTACAACGCATCATTTTACGCCGTTGTAATAGGTTAAAATTTTCGCGCCCAGGCAAAAGCTGAGTCATTTAATGACGATTGACTTAAACCACCGTAGTAATAAATAAAATGTAGCAAGCTTCGATTCCTTGCAACTACATTTTTTCCATTTTTTAGGGTACATTTAGCGTATGTCACTTAAGTCCATTATTTAAAAAATAAATTGTAAATGATTTTACAATGGTTAAGATGAACAACCGTGGTAATAAATGAAATGTAACAAGCTTCGATTCCCTGCAACACATTTTTTCCATTTTTTAGGATACATTTAGCATGTGTCACTTAAGATTCCACTACAGTTTGTTTCTCCAACCGAGATTAAAAGCTTTACTGATAAATTAAAACAAAACTTATTATGTATTTCTTTCATAAGACGCCCTAATCGAACAAGTGAGCCAGAGATGCCCTAACCTTTACCCTCTTCTTATCCATTCATTTGGAGCTCAAATATTGGCCGTATTCATTCATTTGCTTCTTCAGCTTCGAAGTAAGGTACTCTTCAACATCTTCATTCCTTTTTTCTTGGTTTATGCTCAAATATTGATCGTCTTCATTCATTTGCTTCTTCAGCTTCGAAGTAAGGTACTCTTCAACATCTTCATTCCTTTTTTCTTGGTTTATGCTCAAATATTGACTGTCTTCATTCATTTGATTCTTCAACTTCGACGTACGGTACTCTTCAACATCTTCATTCCTTACGTTCATTTGATTACAGCTTCGAAGTACGGTATTCTTCAATATCTTCATTCCATTTTTCTTTGTTCATATTGTATATGCTCAAGTCAGAATGAGATGTTTCATATGCTTTACGTTTAGTATGAGAGTACATCTTCATTGATTTTTTCTTTGTTCATATTGTATATGCATATGCTTGAGTTTTTGGATTAGATTTTGGTGTGTCATTCACATTATTATACATGTATAAATTTCAGAAGTTGTAATGGATCGTAGTTGGATGAAAGCCAATAGATTAGGTCTGGTTTATGAGAACGGAGTTCGTGAATTCCTTGAATACACTGATAAACATCTTCTCGACAATAATGGTATCTTTTATTGTCCTTGTGTTGTTTGCGCGAATATCAAAAAGGGTACAAAGAAAGAAATACAAAATCACCTTTGTTGTGATGGCATATGTCAAAATTATATAATATGGACGTGGCATGGTGAGGTGGATAATAAGGAAAGTCGGTCGTCACAAAGTCAAAGAGTGGAGGAAGATGAATATATGGAAGATCAACTAGAGGATATGTTCCGTGATATTGGGGAATACTCTTTTATGAATGCTCATATTTATGATAATTTATGTAGTGATAAAGACACCCCTTTATATAAGGGATGCACAAAGTTCACACGATTGTCGGCGGTGTTAAAGTTATTTAATCTGAAGGCCACAGATAGATGGTCGGATAAAAGTTTCACGGAATAACTTAAATTGCTACAGTAAATGTTACCAGAAGATAAAAAATTGCCGGATCGTTGTGTCATACCTCAAATTTTGACCACTAAGATTCCCCATCATTGTGCAAATCATCATCACAATATGGGTGTGTCATTATGCCTCATTATTCTCCCCAAAAATGGGTGAGCATCCACTACAATCAAAATTAGGGTTTCAAGCCCTCTCAGAGCTCTTAGACAAAGGATCAATCAAGGAATGACATGATCTTCAACTTGTCTAACCTCTCAAACATCCACAAAGGATCAAGAGGACTCACACTTCAAGGATTAAGCACAAGGTTGCTCCCTTCTAGGTGGATCAAGCCTCAAGATCGCCAGTGTCACCAAAATTAGGGTTGTGGTCGACCAGGGCCCCCAGGTGGAAATCTTCCTCTGGGCATGACCCAATGCTTCAAAGCATAACTTGAAATACTACAAGGGACCTCATGGACCCCAATCATCAAGTCAATTTGACTTTAGGGGATGCATTCATCAAAAATCAGGAATTAGGGTTTCTTGACCTAATTCACCCTAAGTTGACTATTGGGAAAAATCATGAGCCAAGACCTCAAGACATGATTTGAGGGTCTCTAACACCCTACATTGAACCATTTGCAACAATGGATTGATCCAAGAAGCTTGATTCCCAAGTTTCAAGTTCATTAGTACCACAGTTAGGGTTTCGCGGGAAAAAGTCAACTGTGTCTTTGACTTTTGACCCAGGCATGCTCCCAAACCTTGGGACATGATTCAATACACCCTATAACACCTATGAAATCAATCCATCAAGTTTTATTTAGGTCAAGGACTTGATTTCATAAAGGATCGCACAGTTTGGAATTCATCCAACAAAAAGTCAACTGTGCATAAAAGTCAACTTTGACTTTTTGAGATTTTTCACAATTATGGTTCTTTAACCCTAAAATGGTGTTAATGTGTGATTGGAATCATCATTCATCAAGAAAAATCAAGAAAACTTGTAAAAGGGGTAACCATAAAAAACTTAGAAATTTTCTAAGTTATGGAACAAAGTGGCTAGGGTACCAACTTTGGAGGATCATAACTCCTAAACCACAAGGCAATTTTTCCCCATTCAAAGCTGGATTTGTAGCTCTCATTGCCCTCTACAAAAGATTCAAACAGAACTCATTCCAATTACTCATGAATTTTAAGTTATGGAATGATCAAAATCACAAAAAGTGAAAATGTCACTTTTTTCCAACACTTAGTGAAATTTTCACTAAGTCAGAATCTGCCTTCACTTTTTTCCAAATGTAGGGGAATTTTTCACTTGGATCCAAAAGATATCAAAACCAACTATGATCAAACAGTTGTTGTATCATATGAGGGCTTTCCAAAATGGCCAAGAACTCCATCAAATTCCACTTGAGCCATGAGATATGACAATGGCAATATGCCTTGCTGAAAACTGTCAAAGCAAGGAAGATTTGGGAGTTTTGCTCGATTTGCTCAAATTTTGCAAAGGGCAAGCAACTCTATCCATCTGAACACCTCAAGGGGGGACCAAGGAGGAACCAACTCTGATCCCAAGCCTCCCAAGTCTTTGGAACCAAAAGTAGCATGCCAAACCTAGAAATCCCTAAAGAGGGGATAAGACTCCAATTTTGTTTTGGAGCATTTAATGGATGCACCAAGGTGGCATGGACTGAGCCATATCCAACTGAATTCAGTCAAAACTTATCCAAGACCAAAGGAACCAGCAGCCTGTGCCCTAACCTCTAGTCAATAGCTAGAGGAGACTTGGATTCTCATTGCTCAACATTGGTCAAACCTATGCAGCAGTTGCCATTCATTATTCCTTGCAAAACAAACTTTCTCTACTATAAATAGAGCTCATTTATGATTAGTTTGAGTACACCAAATCCATCAAACAGATGCTTTCCTCAAAATCACCTTCTCACTTCCAATTTTGCCTTCTAAGGCAAGTCACCATCGGGTTTTGAGTTTGAGAGCAATTCTAATCAAACCAATCACACACACACACACACCTCATAAACATCATATAAAAGTGATCCAAATACTCACATAACATCTGGAACACCAAAATCACAAAATCACTAGCCAATTGCCCAAGTTCTTGACAGATTTGCAGTTGGGGTACCATCTCAAGTTCCAGATCATATCCATTCACTCCAAGCATCCAGACACACTCCATAGCACCTAGGGAAGTTGTCCATATCCTTGGAACCAAGTTGTAACACCTCTAACACAAAACACGATCACCAGCTGCAAGTGGTAAGCATGAGCTCTTCTAACTCTATGATCCATGCATTTTTTGCTGCACAATAATTTGGCCATATGTTCTTAATCATGCATAGAGTGTTTTCCCTCAATCAATTGATTTGTTTGAATCGTGTATGGAATTTCTGAACCTTCATGCAAATTTTAGGGTTTTTGAGGTTTCTTTTTGATTTCTTATTCCATGCTTAAAATAAATGAAATTATAGACCATAGACACGATCGTGAGGTTAAAACGAGTAGATTGATATGTAGATTGCATGATATCATCAAGTATTCAGTGAGATTGGATAGAAAATGCAAATCTGCAGAAACAGAGGATGGCGCATGTCTTGCCCTTGTTCTTGGCGCCCTTTTTGAAAATTCAAATATTTGAATTTTGTGATTTTATTTAATTGATTCAAAAATTAATTTCTCTCTGAGTTTTAATGATTTTGAGTTGATTCTTTTTTTAATAATTCAAAAAAATGTTAAAATATTTTATTTACCCAAAAAATCCCAAAAATATTATTTATTTCATATACTGGATATTTTTGTAAAGAAATAATATTTTAATTGTTTTTGACATTTAAAATATTTTCTCCTTCTTGATTTTTCAAATTTTAGTGATTTCCAATTATTTTGTGGATCAAAATATGATTCTTGAAACATTAATCCAAGATCACAATTTTTTTTCCACATGTTAAACAATTTTGGTCATTTTAATTGAATTTTTTATTCAATTAAAATACATTTTGAAAACAAATTAGGGTTTTTTGATTAATTCAACCCTCATCAAACTTTTTCAAACCTTTGGGCCTCTTGAGAGAGTGTAAGACCCATACCTTTGTAAATAAAACCTTTTTTGGGCCTCAATGCATTGTATAAGCCCCAATACATTTAGAAACAAACGGCGCGATCGTCGCCTTTACAAAATCATCTGGGCCTACCCTTGTGTTGTAAGTCCCACTTTTCTTTTCAAAAATAAGTCCCGTTGTATTTCAAAAAGATCGGCGCGATCGTCGCCAGTTCAAAATAAAACCTTGGGCCTCTCCTTGAGCTGTAAGCCCCACCACTTGTATAAAAATAAACCTCTGGGCCTCTTGAGAGAGTGTAAGACCCATCCATTTGTACAGAAAACCTTTTTTGGGCCTCAGTCACTTGTATAAGTCCCTGTACAAATTCAAACAACAATGCAATCACTGATAAAACCTTGGGCATCTCCTTGAGCTGTAAGCCCCAACAATCTTTTCAAAGCACTTTCTCCTTTGATTTTGAATATAATATTATTATCAAAGCTTTCTTTGTTGAACAACTAACCAAACAGCATGGAAGCTCTACAACCGAGTAAGTGTTTACCCGGTTTCATTATCTGCTTTCATATATATATATATATATATATATATATATATATATATAACTGCATTGTGGGGCTGCTCACTGTAAGTCTTCTTTCACAAACTTTTATATACTTGTCAAATATTAACTGTGTAATACTAGTATAGTTATTTAGAGTTTTCCCCGACAACTACGTCTAGAACTAGGTAAAGCCATGTTGGTCACTCTTAAATACAGTCAAAACTAGATCCCCATAGGATTACCAGACACAGTCTTCCCTCCTCTTGGGGTTAAACAATATGGAGACGTGAAAGGCAGCATTCTCTATGAACCCTTTCTCGGACTGTCACCCTTAGACATTGTCAAAGAAACTATAACTCCCCAGAGATGATCTTTTCTCCGTGAATGGCATCTCTTGAGTTTCTTCCAAATTCTCGAACTTTCCTAGCTTGATCTATTCTCGGTGAATGGCATGTCTTGAACTTATCTCAGTTTGGGGACCCACAGGCTTCCTAAAAGCATCCCCGCCTCCTCTTGGGCGTTGTACAAGGACCCTTCGGCTTCTTAAAAGCTCTCATGCCTTCTCTTGGGCTTAGTACAAGGACCCAGAGACCTCTACATGTATAGGAACAGAACCTAGTCATCAATTTGCTAGAGCTATTTTTTTGAGTCAAGTGTCAGACCAGTTAATGGGTTGACCTTCATACCTTAACATACGAGCCTTCTCTTGGGCATTATACAAAGAACATTCAGTACCTGAGAATCAATTTCTCAAAACCCCTGAAGACTTGGACAGACTCAATACCCTTTGGATTTCCCATTTCCTTAAAGAACAGGAAATAACCCTGATCCTCTAAGCAATCCCTAAGCACAACATTACCCATATAAGAACTGATTTTCTCTTTATACTAGACCTGTCACTAAACTGAAACAGTCGCCAGCACATTAGCCTCCTCTTAGGCTTTGTATAAAGATCCTTCCTTAGTGGAGTCAGCCTCCTCTTGGTGTTTGTACAAATAATTCTTCCCAGCGCAGCTAACCTTTTAGCCTCCATCTCGGGCTTCGTACGAGATACAAATCACTCTCTTATTGAGTATAAAAGACTCTCTTGTTGAGTCAAATCCCTTTCAGCCTCCATCTCGGGCTTCTTACGAGATACAAAACACTCTCTTGTTGAGTATAAAAGACCATCTTGTTGGGTCGCTTCCCTTTTAGCCTCCATCTCGGGCTTCGTACGAGATAGAAAAACACTCTCTTGTTGAGTATAAAAGACTCTCTTGTTGAGTCCATCAACTTTTCAGCCTATATCTCGGGCTTCGTACGAGACAGATAAAAAGCACCCTCTTGTCGGGTCAATAGCCTCCTCTTAGGCTTTTTAAAAGGAAACCCCCAGTTAATTTAATCAACCTTTTAGCATCAAAGTTGTGCCTTGTTCATAACGTACAAACATCAACAACTCCTTTTCCCCATCTAATTGCTGTAAGCGACAAGCCTCTGGATTATTTACATCCACGCCACTGTCCCTCTTTTAGCATGAGAAATTCCTAAGGAAAGATAGCATTGCTCTACACTGAGTTAAAGTCTGCTCCTTCAGGTTGAAAATCCCCTACAAAGGAAATTATGGCATTACTGGATTCACATATCCCAGTTAAAGTAATTCTCCTTTATAATCAGTCCCCCAACGGTTGTGACAAACAGATCCTCTTTAGAGATGACAAAATCTCTCTAAAGCCAAGACCCTTTAGCTTCATATATTGGGCTTCGAACAAGATACAAATAGACCCTTCAGCTTCACATCTTGGGCTTTGAACAAGATACAAATCACTTTTAGCTTCACGTCTTGGGCTTTGAACAAGACACCAAAACAACCTTTTTCCTCCCATAGAATAGGAGGAACTACGATCGCTCTGATTTCCCTGTTTCGTCAAACGGGAATACGTAGGCATAAGATTGAAAAATCTTAGCGAGCACACTAATCAAAAAACCCAAAATCCAGTATCTCCATCAATCAATCGAAAAGCATCAAATCTCTCACCAATCGCCCAGGCACTATTTTAACAAAATAACCTAAGAGAGACCCACAATCTTTGTAGCATCTGTAAACCAACAGTTATCTGTTTAAATTCAGTATGCAAGCAAAGTTAATTGGAGACATCTATTTCCCTTTCTTCATCAGCTTCAATAGGATAAAAAATGAATCAAGCTGTAGTACCCCAAAGGGATAGTGATTCGCAACCACACATAAAACTCGTGCTACAGAAAGATGGCGACTATGCTGGGGAGAATTTCGTTATGATCCTATTCATCTCTTAGGTCGAAACCTTAGATAGTACCACAATAGATTGGTGACCACAGTGGGAGGCATTCTTTCTTGCTTTCCTAAGGGACGAAACCCTGAATTCATGTCACAGACATGACAGCTTTACTGGGGAGTCATTGTATGCATAGGATCATAAGACTAGAGGTCTAGGATGATTAAGACAAATATATATACTGCTTTTCTTAATTGATATCTATGTTTATTTTTTTGCTAATGGGAATGTGTGTGATGCCGCATGTGGAAAGATTGACTATACACCTAAGATATGTGATGGCAATGCGGGTAATCTTACTGGGAGTGAATTCTAGTTAAGAGCCCCCGATTGACCATCAAACTCAGTGGAGACTCCCTTTGCAGATACATTGCCTATACGACTTCGGTTGTTGAAAGTAGTGTGGTGGACTGGGTTATCTGAGAAGTTGAGGTTTTTAGCAGACTTAAGCCATTTTGTAGTGCGGAAGCTATCGAAAATAGTTGTCACGCGATACTACCCTCATCTGAGATCACTCTAGGATACATCAGCTTGCTGGCGGTCCGCTTATTGTTGTCATCCCAAAAGGGGTCAATGATTTTGCGGACAGGTACAAAAAATCACCAGTATAAACCATTGGGGGGGGGGGGGTAGAGCCTTGACTTCATGACACCGACCCTTTGACCCCATTTTTTTCTATGTTTTTGTGTGCTGCATTCATACATTCATTTAAAAAAAACATAAAAACATTCAGAAAAAAAATCTTCTCTTCTAGTCTCTCTTTTTCAAATTAAACTGAGACAATGATTACAAATGTCAGATAAAGGAGATTGTGCTAATGGTTTTCGGTAGAAGGAAAACTCATAAGTACACCTTCAAGGTTCCAAAGTTAGAGGATTTAAGAGGTTTGGCGAGAATGGTCACCAACCACGAGGCTTTCAGAGCCAAGTATGGAGGACTACTGTCTCTATTAAGGGTCCACGTAATTGAAGGAATCATGTCCACGTTAATCCAGTTCTACGATCCGGTCTATCACTGTTTCACATTCCCGGACTATCAGCTAGCACCGACGCTGGAGGAGTACTCTCACTTGACTGATCTGCATATCACTGACCAGGCTCCCTTTTCTGGACTGGAAGAAATTCCAAAGGATCAAACCATTGCAAGGGCAATTTATTTGGACGAGTAAGAAGTCAGGACTCACATGACCACTAAGGGTGGCATCCAAGGTTTGCCAGCCCAATTTTTGATAAATAAAGCCTTGTACTTTGCTAGTATAAGGAACGTGGCCGCTTTCGAGACCCTGTACCAACCTTGCTCGCAGATGCGTATCATTTGGTACACCTAAGGAATCTATACAGCAGAGGAATGATCACATGTTGTGTACCCCTGCTTTACAAATGGTTCACTTCCCATTTGCCAAAGTCTGCTGCATTTTGGGATCTAAAGAATACTTTACATTGGTCGCAAAGAATCATGTCTCTTACCAACTCCGACATCGATTGGTACAATCGAATCTACGACGGGATCAGAATCATTGATCGTTGTGGAAATTTCCCAAATGTACCCCTTATAGGAACTAAGGGAGGAATCAACTATCATCCAATTCTCGTTCGTCGTCAATTTGGATACCCAATGAGGCATGTCCTGCGCAATGCTCATCTGGAAGGTCTTTTCTTCAAGGAAGGAGAAAATGACAGGGCACTAAAGACAGAAATAGTGCATGCTTGGAAACACGTTCATAAGAAAGGACGAGAGTCTCTAGGAAAACCAGACTGTGTCTCCGTGGAGCCTTATCTCCACTAGGTACAAACTAGAGCTCTCAAGCTGAGGATGCCTTACCCTCACCAGGAAGTTCTTCCATTAAGGGACTTGCCCTTTATTTTATGTCTGAGACGGAAAAGCTTCAGGTTACTCTCAGCAAAGTTCAGCAGGAGAAGAGGTCTTGGAGGAAAAATTACCGTATTCTCAATGTGGAGTGCAAGAAAATACAGCAGATATTAAGAGAAAAGGATGCTCTGATTGAAATTTTAGAGCAATATGCTGTGGAGAATCAGGACGACCAAAGGAATTTGCTCACTCCTTTCACTTGACAAAGGAATGACAACCCGACAACGGCTGAAGAGCCCCGGTCAAAGAAAAGGAAAGCACCAGAACCAGCACCTGAGCTCTCCTCAGAGAGGACTCAAGATCCATTAGTTTAGATTTCCTTTTTCAGCACTTTGTAATCTACTGTATTTCCATTTCCGTAATTCTTTGAATTCAATAAAACGGGGTTTCCCCATTGTTTGATATTTGCAATCCAAGTGTTGACATTTACTTTGAATAAACAAAAATAATTAATAACCATTGCATATCATTCATCATTTTTCGCGTAAACACATTCTTCTTACCTACGAATCTCACGTTTGTGTCTCGATTCTAGAGTCAAACTGTCTCATTCGTACAATACTCGGGCCAATCGTCAGAAAAAGATGGATGATCTCGAGGAAGAGAGCAGAGAGTTGAGGGAAGAGATCGACACTCTGAAAGAGGATCTGAGAAAGCTTCACAACGACATGCAAGCTCTAGCAGAAGCTCAGATGCAACAACAAAGGACTGTGATCTCAGAGATCACATCAACGCCTATAGTGGAGAAGTATGATCCTAGGTACAAAATGCCAAAAGATCGTCCCTGGGGCATGCCACTCAACTATATCCCGAAAGGATATGTTCGGCCGATCGCTGAGGATCAGGGAACCGCAACAGGAACCGCTGGGCCTGAAGGTTACAAACTTCGGGAAAGCGAAGATGCCAGGGGCATGACAGCAACTCCTAAAGGTTACAAACTTCGGGAGGCACCTAGAGTCTCTGCCATGATGACTATACCACCGCCCGTAGTACACACTGTCCCGAAAGGACAGATTCCACAGATATCTTCTGGTTGAAACAATAGCATGTTCGACAGAATGAATGAGTTTCAGGAACAGTTCCTGGAAATGTAGAAAGAACTGCAAGCCCTTCGCGGTCAGGATTTATTTGGAAAGGACACCGTGGACCTCTGCTTGGTCCCCAATGTGAAAGTTCTACACAAGTTCCAGGTACCCGACTTTGAAAAGTACAAGGGTAACTTTTGCCCTCAAAGCCATTTGGTGATGTACGCTCGGCGAATGTCAGCTCAGACAAAGAATCAGGAGCTACTAATCCAATACTTTTAGGATAGTTTAACCGGTGCCGCATTAAAATGGTACATGGGTTTAAACCGTGCTACGATCAGCACGTTCAGAGATCTTGGCGCTGCCTTCATTCAACAATATAAATACAATCTGGACATGGCACCGGACAGAAATCAGCTCAGATCGATGTCACAAAAGGATAAGGAAACCTTTAAAGAATACGCTCAGAGATGGCGTGAAATTGCCGCCCAGATTTGTCCACCTCTTGAGGAAAAGGAGATGACAAAGATCTTCTTAAAAACCTTGAGCTCATTTTACTACGACAGAATGGTCGCCAGTGCGCCCAGTGACTTCACCGAGATGGTGGGCATGGGAGTTCGTCTTGAGGAAGCCGTCCGAGAAGGACGTTTAGTGAAAGACGCTGGATCATCAAGTAATACAAAATGATACGGTAGTGCTCTTCCTAAGAAAAAAAAGCAGGATATTGGGAATATCTCTCTCGGAAAGCAAAGGCGACGTTATCAACCAGTAGCACCCGTAACTCCTGCTATCAACCTTGCGCCTGTTTCTACGTATCAACCTCAGGTTGCGCATAGCCAACTTAATCAACAGCAATATCAGCAAAGGACACAACAGCCTCTTCAGCAGGCTCGTCCTCCATATAATATCAACCATACGACACGACCTCCAGGGTTTGACCCTATACCTGTGTTGTACGCAGAGTTATTTCCACTATTACTGGTCAAGGGGCACGTCCAAACCAAATCTCCTCTTACAGTACCAAAAAATCCACCTTTCTGGTTCAAAATGGATCAGTCGTGTCCTTACCATCAAGGAGGACCAGGGCATAACATAGAGAACTGTCTCAGTTTCAAATTTGATGTGTAAAAGCTTGTTAGGGGCAGGGTTTTATCTTTCAAAGATACGAATCTGAATGTTCTCACAAACCCATTGCCTCAACACGAGAAGGCTGCAGTCAATTTGATAGAAGAAGAGTCTAGCGACAGCTATCAAATTCATGATGTACTCTTATTAAGGGCCAATCTGGTCAAGATGCATTGTAGACAGAGTGGATATGGACATGTGCCACCTCATAATTATCACCAGTGTGATATCTGCTCTAAAAACAATCAAGGATGTTCTGTGGTGCAATCTGCTCTACAGGAACAGTTGGATCTCGGATGGATCCAACAACACCGAATTCGTGGGGTTAACATGGCCTATAAGAATTCCAATATCATTCAGAACCACGACATCCGTGCGATGAATGTCAACCTGGTCGCAATGCACTCAAGGGAAAGCCAGTATCATAATCTGCCACGGCATGATTATAATTCCTGCCTGACTTGCTCGGTAAACAAACAGGGATGCTCTTTCAAACAAGAGGCCCTCCAGCGTCAGATGGATCTTGGGTGGATCCAGGACTACCATGATAGAAATCCTTATCAGATCAGCATGATTCAAATCTTTGATATTTGTTTGATGAATACCAGCTTGGTGGAGTTAAACGCCAAGCAAGTCCAACTCGGTTTTCTCGCTTCTCACGATTATCCGAACTGTAAAGTATGCAGTGAGAGTAACCAAGGGTGCGCTCTTGTTCAAAGAACTTTGCAACACTGTTAAACCACTGGTGGCTTCCGATCTATCTTGAGGAAGACACGTAACAAATCAGTGTGCTTAATGGAAATCCTACTCGGCGTCAAAGTCAGGATGTCCGATCTATGGGAACTGACCTAGTGAGGTTACACTACATCCAAAGCGGGCGTGGCCAGGTGCCACCACATAATTACGAACGCTGTAGGGCCTGCTCGGAGAATAACCAAGGATGCTACCTTGTGCGGGTAGCTCTTCAAGGTCAGGTGGATCATAGAGAGATTCGCCCATGTACGGGTTCCGAGCCAATCGACTGGACGCCGGACTACTTCGCTGATCAAATCAGAGACGTTGTCATAATCTCTGATCATCAACAGAACAAGGATGTTTGTACCATTATCCCTCTACTGGGCGAATCAAAGGTTCCTAGTCAAGAGCTGATTGAAGTTACCTACGACAGTCAGAAAAATCAGAAGGCTCCTATAGTTATCTATCTTCCAGGACCAGTGCCGTATGAATCAGCTAAGGCAATCCCTTACAAATACGATGCAACAATAATTGAGAATGGAAATGAAATTCCATTACCCTCCATCGTGAATATTGTAGACATCAGTCGAGTAACACGGAGCGGTCGAATCTTCAACCGAGGATTTGGAGAACCTAATAAAGAAAAGGAACTTCCAACAGAAGCTCCTGATCCACCAGTCGGACAATCCAGTAATCCCGACCTTTCGAAAAACGACGATGAGATGCTGAAGCTCATCCAAAGGAGTGAATACAACATTGTTAATCAGCTGTTACAAACTCCTTCAAAGATCTCAGTGCTATCACTTTTACTAAGTTCCGAAGCCCACAGAGAGGCTCTACAGAAAGTCTTAGAGCAGGCCATTTGTGGAACAGGATGTGTCAATACGACAGTTCGATAGCATCATCTCTAACATCACTTCCTGCAACAACTTAGGATTCAGTGATGAGGACTTGCCAGAGGGAGGAAAAAGTCACAACATGGCGCTTAATATCACAGTTAATTCCCAGGACGATGCTTTAGCCAGCATACTGGTAGACACGGGATCAGCCATCAACGTTATGCCAAAGTCCACTTTAATGCGACTATCATTCAAAGGATCCCCGATGAGGGCAGTGAGGTCATCGTCAAAGCCTTTGACGAATCTCGAAAAGCAGTTATCGGCGAAGTCGACCTTCCCATAACTATCGGTCCTCACACTTTCCAGGTCATTGACGTCCGGGCAGCGTACAACTATTTATTAGGAAGACCTTGGATACATCAGGCTGGGGCAGTCACTTCGACACTGCACCAGAAACTGAAGTTCGTCAAGAACGATCAACTCATCACGGTTTGTGGAGAACAAGCCTTGCTTGTAAGTAACTTATCATCATCTACTTGTGTAGAACCCGAGGAGGTTGTTGGAACTCAGTTCCAAACACTTTCGGTGAGCAACGAGAATCAAGCAGAAAAAGGAACATCGATTTCCTCGTACAGAGATGCTCTTGAAGTGATCGCAAATGACAATACGAAAGGATGGGGACAGCTTGTCATTCCTACCGATAATAAAACAAAGAAGGGTCTTGGTTTTTCTGCGACCTGCACCCAGATAGCTGCTAACGATGAAAGTCTTCATCCCATTCAGGATTTCTTCCACAGTGGAGGTTTCCTTCACCTAGTGCCTCAAACAGTCCATACTATCAACGAGGAGGCTCCCTCCGACACGGATGAAGAATGGAAGTCCTATCTTAACAAAGATGGTTATATGTCTCAGGAAGAAGTGCCTACGCCATTTTTCTATCCCGCACAGAGTCCGAGATATATACCGAGATCAGATGCCAAAATGATGTACAGAGATTGTGATCCGGAAGGATGTCGTGCTCCACCAAACTCATTAGAGGAGGACACTCTAATGAAGGACAACTTTGACCACGACTATTATGGCCCAATGGATGGCCTGCCTATCTGGCATCCGTACCCAGGAGACTTGGGGTAAGAGAGTCAGCCCAACGATGCATATCAGCTGAGCATCATTGAAAAGAATACCTGTGTCCCCACAAAATCTTGGGATCATTACTCAGGGCATTCAGAAAATATCCAGTACGATGATGAATTGGCAAAACTTGCTGGACTAGAAACATCAACTATGCTTTTCCCGAGGTCCACGTCATCGAAAGAGATGACTCCTCCAGTTCCAAAGAAGTGTGGGACACCTTAGGGCAACCAAGTGGAAAATACGACTATATGGTCAAGTACACCGCTCCTGAGAGCTCTCGTGTCAGGCTCAAAGACATCCAGCCAACCGGATGGGGAGATTTGCCTGAGGACACAAATACTATGCAAAATACAACTAAGGAATCCTCCTACGACAACTCTACCTGGGAGACAGATTCTAATGATCCTGTTCCACCAGAAATCAGCGTTATTTTTGAAGACAAACCAAGGAATGTACCATACTTTGTGATTCATCGAGGAGTTCGCCGCCAATGGGTTGATGTCGATGCTCCGAAGATTGTTCGTAAGTCAAAGTAATTGTCGTCTTTAACCTTTCATACTGCCCAGGTGAAACAGATGTTTTGATAGGGCTCACTTTCTGTAAATATCCATCTTCGCTTTGCCTAAAGCGATAGAGTTTTGTTTGATAGGGCTGTAGTTTCAAGAATCGACTTGTTCATTAATAAAATAACGTCGTTCTGTAATTTTCGCATTAATTGTTGTTTTCTCTTTTCGCTTTTCTCAGAAAATGGTAATCCTAAAAAACAAATAATAATAAACAAGCAGTTTTTCAAAGAAAATACACTGCACACACTTTTGCATTCTCTCTATCTCTTCTAAACACAAATCATCACGTCATGCAGATTGCTTGTTTTAAACCCCGTTGAAACATACGATCCGATGCCTTCTCCCAACTTTGAATTCTCGGTATTTGAGGCTGAAGAAGAAGATGACAACGAAATTCCAGAAGAGATCTCCCGACTACTCATACAAGAGGAAAGGTCCATTGAACCTCATAAAGAGCCATTGGAAACGGTCAACTTGGGCTCAGAGGAAGAGAGAAAAGAAGTCAAGATTGGGGCACTGCTCAGTCCAACTGCCAAAGAGAGTTTAACGAAGCTTCTCAGAGAATTTCCCGATGTGTTTGCTTGGTCCTACCAGGACATGCCAGGGTTGGTTACCAGCATCGTGGAACATCATTTACCATTAAAATCGGAATGTCCGCCAGTAAAACAGAGGTTGAGACGGACTCACCCGGACATGGCCATCAAAATCAAAGAGGAGGTACAAAAACAGATTGACGCGAGTTTCCTCGCCACGTCAGAATATCTTCAATGGTTAGCCAACATAGTACCTGTTCCGAAAAAGGACGGAAAGGTCAGAATGTGTGTCAATTACAGAGATCTAAACAAGGCAAGTCCAAAGGACGACTTTCCTTTGCCACACATTGACATGCTGGTAGACAGTACAGCAAAGTTCAAAGTCTTCTCCTTCATGGATGGATTCTCGGGCTATAATCAAATTAAAATGGCGCCGAAAGGCATGGAGAAAACTTTGTTCATCACCCCATGGGGTACCTTTTGTTACAAGGTAATGCCGTTCGGTTTGAAAAACGCCGGGGTAACCTATCAAAGGGCCATGACTACTCTGTTTCATGACATGATACACAAGGAAATCGAGGTATATGTCGATGACATGATTTCCAAATCTAAGACAAAAGAGGAGCATGTGACCCGTCTGTCAAAACTATTTGAGCGGTTGAGGAAGTACAAACTCTGCTTGAATCCCAATAAGTGCACATTCGGTGTCCGTTCAGGGAAACTCTTAGGGTTCATCGTCAGCCAGAAAGGAATTGAGGTTGATCCTGACAAGGTCAAGGCCATTCGAGAAATGCCTTCTCCGAAAACTGAAAAACAAGTCAGAGGATTCTTGGGACGTTTGAACTACATTTCCAGATTTATATTCCTCATGACCGCGATGTGCGCGCCGATTTTCAAATTACTTAAAAAGAACCAAGACTGCGTTTGGACAGAGGACTGTCAAACCGCCTTCGAAAGTATTAAGGAATACCTGTTGAACCTGCTGATTCTATCACCTCTAGTGGAGGGAAGACCACTAATTATCTACCTAACAGTCTTGGAAGACTCAATGGGCTGTGTGCTTGGCCAACAAGACGAAACCAAAAGGAAAGAGTCTGCCATCTACTATTTGAGCAAGAAGTTCACCGACTGCGAGACTCGGTACATGATGCTCAAGAAAACTTACTGCGCTTTGGCTTGGGCATCCAAACGTTTGCGCCAGTATATGATTCGTCACACTACTTGGTTAATCCCCGAAATGGATCCGATCAAGTACGTCTTCGAAAAACCTGCTCTCACGGGAAGGATTGCCCATTGGCAGATGCTATTATCAGAATACGACATCGAATACCATGCTCAGAAAGTCGTTAAATGAAGTGTTTTAGCCGATCATTTGGCTCATCAACCGATTGACGATCAGGAATCAGTCGGGTTTAACTTCCCAGACGAAGATGTCATGTACTTGAAAATGAAAGATTGCGATGAACCACTACCCAGTGAAGGGCCAGAACCAGGTTCCCAATGAGGACTAATCTTTGACGGAGCCGTCAATCATTACGGAAATGGAATTGGGGCAATCATTATAACACCTCAGGGTACCCACATTCCTTTCACCGCCAGACTTATGTTCAAGTACACAAACAACGATACGAAGCTTGTATTATGGGTCTCGAGGAAGCGATTAATTTGAGGATCAAAAACTTGGACGTATGTGGTGACTCAGCCCTGGTTATCAATCAGATCAAAAGAGATTGGAACACATACCAATCAGGATTGATTCCTTACAAAGACTACGCAAGAAGGCTGTTACCCTTCTTCAACAGAATCGAGTTTCATCACATCCCTCGGGATGAGAATCACATGGCTGATGCTCTAGCCACTCTCTCTTCCATGATTAGCGTAGGTCAATGGAATGACTTACCTAAGATCGACATAATGCACCTTGAAAGGCCCGCTTACATCTTCACGATTGAAACAGTCATAGACGACAAACCTTGGTATCACGATATCAAATGCTTCCTTCAGAAACAAGGGTACCCACCTGGGGCATCCAGAAAGGACAGAAAGACCCTCAGAAGATTGGCAGGTAGCTTCTTCCTGAGCGGCGATACTCTCTATAAGAGGAACTTTGACATGGTCTTGCTCCGATGTGTAGACAGACTAGAAGCAAGCATGTTAATGAAAGAGATTCACGAAGGATCCTTTGGCACTCAGGCCAATGAACACACAATGGCGAGAAAAATTCTAAGAGCAGGGTACTACTGGTTGACCATGGAATCCGACTGCTATAAGTACATAAGGAAGTGTCACAAGTGTCAGATATACTCAGACAAAATCCATGTACCGCCAACATACCTCAAAGTTCTCTCTTCCCCATGGCCTTTTTCCATATGGGGAATCGACATGATTGGAATAATCGAACCTAAAGCTTCGAACGGACATCGGTTCATTCTGGTAGCCATTGATTACTTCACCAAGTGGGTCGAAGCAGCATCATACGCCAATGTAACCCGACAAATGGTGGTCCGCTTTATCAAAAACAATATCATCTGCCGTTATGGTGTTCCAAGCCAGATCATTACCGATAATGGATCCAACTTGAACAATAAGATGATGAGAGAGTTATGCGTTGAATTCAAGATCGAACACCATAACTCATCTCCCTACCGACCCAAGATGAACGGAGCGGTAGAAGCGGCTAACAAGAACATCAAGAGGATTGTTCAAAAGATGGTTGTAACCTACAAAGATTGGCACGAGATGCTACCCTTTGCTTTTCACGGTTATCGCACATCTGTACGCACTTCAACAGGGGCTACCCCTTTCTCTCTAGTATATGACATGGAAGCAGTGCTTCCCATAGAGGTAGAGATCCCATCAATCCGGGTATTGATGGAAACTAAGCTTACAGAAGCTGAATGGTGTCAAAGTCGACACGACGAACTAAACCTGATTGAAGAAAAATGAATAACGGCACTACGCCATGGTCAGTTGTATCAACAGAGAATGAAGAAGGTGTTATACAAAAAGGTCCGACCTCGCGTCTTCAGAAAAGGAGACCTCGTGCTCAAAAAGATACAATCATTTCTCACTGGTTCCTGGGGAAAATCGACTCCGAATTATGACGACCCTTATGTGGTCAAGAAAGCTTTCTCAGGCGGCGCCTTGAGACTTGCAACGATGGATGGAGAAGAGTTTGCCTACCCCACAAATGTTGACGTAGTCAAGAAATACTTCGCCTAAATAAAAATAAAAAAAATAAAAAAAAAAGAAGAAAAAGTCTCAGTGGATTGAAAACCCGAAAGGGCGGTCCAGGCAAAAATTAGAGACATAATCAAAAATCATCCCGATGGATTGGAAATCTCAAAGTACAATCCAGGTAAAAGTTAGGGATAATAGCAAGTAACTATGTCCAACAGAGGCAAGTCCCTCAGCAACAGTTACGTCGCCCATCAAAAAAACTCCAGTCAAGGTCATCTTCGACAGAAGCTCAGGATGTCCCGAATTCAAAGTTGGTAGAAGGATAGTGGTTGTCATGTCTAAATGTAGCCTTTTTCCCTTAAAATTACCATTTTCTAACTTTGTAAATACTCTATGGAATCACGTGTTTGGCTGATTTCCATCCTATCAATAAAATTTGAGCCCTTGTGCTTTTGTTTGCAATTCTCATTTGTTTTAGCTTTACAGAACGACATTTTAACATGATTAACGATTCTTGAAATAAAACAAAAAAATGAATTTACTTGTCGAATTTTTTCTGCTTTTAAATAAAGATGGCAATTTATTTTGACTGTTGAACATCGATCGCTTCTCCAGAAGTAATTGAGCTTCAAAGTGCAGAATCAAAGTACTCATTCTAAACCAGTACGCCTGAACAAGGGATCAACTGTATCAGATGTGTTTTTCCCATCTGATACCCCCAGCAGAGTTCTTACCTCCTAAGCCTGATCAACAATTGTTCCCTGCGGGAACTACTTTCTCCTAAGCAAGGCAGAATTACTATCTTGAACCAGCGGTACTTCTTCGTCCCTAGAAGTGGCCGAGTATCCAGTCATGTTCATCCACTAGTCTGTATGTCGCGTCAGTTTTGTAAGCATATACATACATACATCATGCATTATTGTTTTACATTTGCATTCATGTTGCATCACTATCACTCTAGTCGGTCTTATCCCCTAGTGATAATCGTCCTCTCAATCGAGTTGTCAGTTCTTTCCTCGTCAGGAAATGTTGCATCTAAACGATCTCTCCTTCAGTTTATTTCTGGATTAGAATTGGCCCTTGACCACTTTGATAACTTGAACCTCTGAAAGACCAGAGAACTTTCGACAAACATCACTCTTCGCCATTGAAGATGATATCCTCGCTTTCCCGGATTAGGGAAAATCCATAAAGAAAGCCTCTTAATCAGAGAGTCGGCAACCGTTTTTCTCTGACAAAAATTTTGCTAACAAAAAGGTCATCGGCACCTCAAATTGGATCACATCATATGGCATTTCTCCAGGAAGATCCCTAGAAAAGTATGATGTAATATCCCCAAGCAAGAAACAGTCTCTCAAGAGACTCGTTTTCCCCAGTAGAATCAACAAATGGCGTCTCCAGTGGAGAAGTTTGTGCACCTCTATAACTCAGACGATTGGGTTCCCCAGCAAGTCTGACAACAAAATTTTCCATCAAATGGCATCTCCCCAGGAAAATTCGGCGAGAAGTTTGAGGAAAATCGCTACGAATAGCGTCCCTTGTCAAGAAATTTTATTGACAAAAGAAACTAAGACCAGTTCCATGGTAGGAAACCAGGATCGAGGGGAAGTTCATAAACTAAGACCAGTTCCTTGGTAGGAAACCAGGATCGAGGGGAAGTTTATATCATAAAACTGAGACCAGTTCCTTGGCTGAAGACCAGGATCGAGGGGAAGTTTTTACCTTTTCTAAGCATCATTGCTTAGCAAAAGAAGAAGGATACGTGACTAGAATTCCTAACCGCCATCAAAATTTTGGGTATTCCGATATTTAATCCTCTTGCACCCCGAATGCCCGAATACCTTCGCCATTCACACCTTCGAGTCCAAGAAGATTAAATAGGGGCATCTGTCATACCCCAAATTTTGACCACTAAGATTCCCCATCATTGTGCAAATCATCATCATAATATGGGTGTGTCATTATGCCTCATTAGTCTCCCCAAAGATGGGTGAGCATCCACTACAATCAAAATTAGGGTTTCAAGCCCTCTCAGAGCTCTTAGACAAAGGATCAATCAAGGAATGACATGATCTTCAACTTGTCTAACCTCTCAAACATCCATAAAGGATCAAGAGGACTCCTACTTCAAGGATTAAGCAAAAGGTTGCTCCCTTCTAGGTGGATCAAGCCTCAAGATCGCCAGTGTCACCAAAATTAGGGTTTTGGTCGACCAGGGCCCCCAGGTGGAAATTTTCCTCTGGGCATGAGCCAATGCTTCAAAGTATAACTTGAAATACTACAAGGGACCTCATGGACCCAATCATCAAGTTAATTTGACTTTAGGGGATGCATTCATCAAAAATCAGGAATTAAGGTTTCTTGACCTAATTCACCCCTAAGTTGACTATTGGGACAAATCATGAGCCAAGACCTCAAGACATGATTTGAGGGTCTCTAACACCCTACATTAATCCATTTGCAACAATGGATTGATCCAAGAAGCTTGATTCCCAAGTTTCAAGTTCATTAGTACCACAGTTAGGGTTTCGCGGGAAAAAGTCAACTGTGCCTTTGACTTTTGACCCAGGCATGCTCCCAAACCTTGGGACATGATTCAATACACCCTATAACACCTATGAAATAAAACCATCAATTTTGATTTAGGTAAAGGACTTGATTTCATAAAGGATCGCACAGTTTGGAATTCATCTGACAAAAAGTCAACTGTGCATAAAAGTCAACTTTGACTTTTTGAGATTTTTCACAATTATGGTTCTTTAACCCTAAAATGATGTTAATGTGTGATTGGAATCATCATTCATCAAGAAAAATCAAGAAAAGTTGGATAACTTGTAAAAGGGGTAACCATAAAAAACTTAGAAATTTTCTAAGTTATGGAACAAAGTGGCTAAGGTACAAACTTTGGAGGATCATAACTCCTAAACCACAAGGCCATTTTCCCCATTCAAATCTAGATTTGTAGCTCTCATTGCCCTCTACAAAAGCTTCAAACAGAACTCATTCCAATTCCTCATGGATTTTAAGTTATGGAATGATCAAAATCACAAAAAGTGAAAATGTCACTTTTTTCCAACACTTAGTGAAATTTTCACTAAGTCAGAATCTGCCTTCACTTTTTTCCAAATGTAGGGGCATTTTTCACTTGGATCCAAAAGATATCAAAACCAACTATGATCAAACAGTTGTTGTATCATATGAGGGCTTTCCAAAATGGCCAAGAACTCTATCAAATTTCACTTGAGCCATGAGATATGACAATGGCAATATGCCTTGCTGAAAACTGTCAAAGCAAGGAAGATTTGGGAGTTTTGCTCGATTTGCTCAAATTTTGCGAAGGGCAAGCAACTCTATCCATCTGAACACCTCAAGTGGGGACCAAGGCGGAACTAACTCTGATCCCAAGCCTCCCAAGTCTTTGGAACCAAAAGTAGCATGCCAAACCTAGAAATCCCTAAATAGGGGACAAGACTCCAATTTTGTTTTGGAGCATTTAATGGATGCACCAAGGTGGCATGGACTGAGCCATTTCCAACTGAATTCAGTCAAAACTTATCCAAGACCAAAGGAACCAGCAGCCTGTGCCCTAACCTCTAGTCAATAGCTAGAGGAGACTTGGATTCTCATTGCTCAACATTGGCCAAACCTATGCAGCAGTTGCCATTCACTATTCCTTGCAAAACAAACTTGCTCTACTATAAATAGAGCTCATTTGTGATCAGTTTGAGTACACCAAAGCCATCAAACAGATGCTTTCCTCAAAATCACCTTCTCACTTCCAATTTTGCCTTTTAAGGTAAGTCACCATCGGGTTTTGAGTTTGAGAGCAATTCCAATCAAACCAATCACACACACACCTCATAAACATTATATAGAAGTGATCCAAACACTCACATAACATCTGGAACACCAAAATCACAAAATCACTAACCAATTGCTCAAGTTCTTGACAGATTTGCAGTTGGGGTACCATCTCAAGTTCCAGATCATATCCATTCACTCCAAGCATCCAGACACACTCCATAGCACCTAGGGAAGCTGTCCATATCCTTGAAACCAAGTTTTAACACCTCTAACACAAAACACGATCACCAGCTGCAAGTGGTAAGCATGAGCTCTTCTAACTCTATGATCCATGCATTTTTTTGCTGCACAATAATTTGGCCATATGTTCTTAGTCATGCATAGAGTGTTTTCCCTCAATCAATTGCTTTGTTTGAATCGTGTGTGGAATTTCTAAACCTTCATGCAAATTTTAGGGTTCTTGAGGTTTCTCTTTGATTTCTTATTCCATGCTTAAAATAAATGAAATTAAAGACCATAGACATGATCGTGAGGTTAAAACGAGTAGATTGATATGTAGATTGCATGATATCATCAAGTATTCAGTGAGATTGGATAGAAAATGCAAATCTAAAGAAACAGAGGGTGGCGCGTGTTCTTGTCCATGTTCTTGGCGCCCTTTTTGAAAATTCAAATATTTGAATTTTGTGATTTTATTTAATTGATTCAAAAATTAATTTCTCTCCGAGTTTTAATGATTTTGAGTTGATTCTTTTTTTAATAATTCACAAAAATGTTAAAATATTTTATTTTCCCAAAAAATCCCAAAAATATTATTTATTTCATATACTTGATATTTTTGTAAAGAATTAATATTTTAATTATTGTTTACATTTAAAATATTTTCTCCTTCTTGATTTTTCAAATTTTAGTGATTTCCAATCATTTTGTGGATCAAAATATTATTTTTGAAACATTAATCCAAGATCACAATTTGTTTTCCACATGTTAAACAATTTTGGTCATTTTAATTGAAATTTTTATTCAATTAAAATACATTTTGAAAACAAATTAGGGTTTTTTTATTAATTCAACCCTCATCAAACTTTTTCAAACCTTTGGGCCTCTTGAGAGAGTGTAAGACCCATCCCTTTGTAAATAAAACCTTTTTTGGGCCTCAATGCATTGTATAAGCCCCAATACAATTAGAAACAAACGGTGCGATTGTCGCCTTTACAAAATCATCTGGGCCTACCCTTGTGTTGTAAGTCCCACTTTTCTTTTCAAAAATAACCTTTGGGTCTCTTGATAGAGTGTAAGAACCAATCCTTTGTAAATACAATCCTTTTTGGGCCTCAAATGCTGTATAAGTCCTGTTGTATTTCAAAAAGATCGGCGCGATCGTCGCCAGTTCAAAATAAAACCTTGGGCCTCTCCTTGAGCTGTAAGCCCCACCACTTGTATAAAAATAAACCTTTGGGCCTCTTGAGAGAGTGTAAGACCCATCCCTTTGTACAGAAAACCTTTTTTGGGCCTCAGTCACTTGTATAAGTCCCTGTACAAATTCAAACAACAGTGCAATCACTGATAAAACCTTGGGCCTCTCCTTTAGCTGTAAGCCCCAACAATCTTTTCAAAGCACTTTCTCCTTTGATTTTGAATATAATATTGTTATCAAAGCTTTCTTTGTTAAACAACTAACCAAACAGCATGGAAACTCTAGAACTGAATAAGTGTTTACCCGCTTTCTTTATCCGCTTTCATATATATATATATATATATATATATAACTGCATTGTGGGGCTGCTCACTGTAAGTCTTCTTTCATAAACTTTTATATACTTGTCAAATATTAATTGTGTAATACTAGTATAGTTATTTAGAGTTTTCCCCGGCAACTATGTCTAGAACTAGGTAAAGCCTTGTTGGTCACTCTTAAATACAGTCAAAATTAGATCCCCATAGGATTACTAGACACAGTCTTCCCTCCTCTTGGGGTTAAACAATATGGAGACGTGAAAGGCAACATTCTCTGTGAACCCTTTCTCAGACTGTCACCCTTAGACATTGTCAAAGAAACTCTAACTCCCCAGAGATGATCTTTTCTCCGTGAATGGCATCTCTTGAGTTTCTTCCGAATTCTCGGACTTTCCTGGCTTGATCTATTCTCGATGAATGGCATGTCTTGAACTTCTCGGGGTTTGGGGACCCACAGGCTTCCTAAAAGCATCCCCGCCTCCTCTTGGGCGTTGTACAAGGACCCTTCGGCTTCTTAAAAGCTCGCATGCCTTCTCTTGGGCTTAGTACAAGGACCCAGAGACCTCTACATGTATAGGAACAGAACCTAGTCATCAATTTGCAAGAGCTATCTTTCTGAGTCAAGTGTCAGACCAGTTAATAGGTTGACCTTCATCCCTTAACATACCAGCCTTCTCTTGGGCATTATACAAAGACCATTCACTACCTGAGAATCGATTTCTCAAAACCCCTGTAGACTTGGATAGTCTCAATACCCTTTGGATTTCCCATTTCCTTAAAGAACAGAAAATAACCCTGATCCTCTGAGCAATCCCTAAGCGCAACATTACCCATATAAGAACTGATTTTATCTTTATATTGGACCTGTCACTAAACTGAAACAGTTGCCAGCATATTAGCCTCCTCTTAGGCTTTGTATAAAGATCCTTCCTCAGTGGAGTCAGCCTCCTCTTGGGCTTTGTACAAATAATTCTCCCCAACGGAGCTAACCTTTCAACCTCCATCTCGGACTTCATACGAGATACAAATCACTCTCTTGTTGAGTATAAAAGACTCTCTTGTTGATTCAAATCCCTTTCAGCCTCCATCTCGGGCTTCGTACGAGATACAAAACACTCGTTGAGTATAAAAGACCCACTTGTTGGGTCACTTCCCTTTTAGCCTCCATCTCGGGCTTCGTACGAGATAGCAAAACACTCTCTTGTTGAGTATAAAAGACTCTCTTGTTGAGTCCATTAACTTTTCAGCCTCTATCTCGGACTTCGTACGAGAGAGATAAAAAGCACACTCTTGTCGGGTCAATAGCCTCCTCTTAGGCTTTGTATAAGGAAACCCACAATTGAGTCAATCAACCTTTTAGCATCAAATTTGTGCCTTGTTCATAAGATACAAACATCAACAACTCCTTTTCCCCATCTAATTGTTGTAAGCGGCAAGCCTATGGATTATTTACATCTACGCCACTGTCCCTCTTTTAGCATGAGAAATTCCTAAGGAAAGGTATCATTCCTCTACACTGAGTTAAAGTCTTCTCCTCCAGGTTGAAAATCCCCTACAAAGGAAATTATGGCATTGCTGGATTCACATATCCTAGTTAAAGTAATTCTCCTTTATAATCAGTCCCCCAACGGTTGTGACAAACAGATCCTCTTTAGAGATGACAAATTCTCTCTAAAGCCAAGAGCCTTTAGCTTCATATCTTGGGCTTCGAACAAGATACAAATAGACCCTTCACCTTCACATCTTGGGCTTTGAACAAGATACAAATCACTTTTAGCTTCACGTCTTGGGCTTTGAACAAGACACCAAAACAACCTTTTTCCTCCCATAGAATAGGAGGAACTACGATCGCTCTGATTTCCCTATTTTGTCAAACGGGAATACGTAGGCATAAGATTGAAAAAATCTTAGCGAGCACACTAATCAAAAAACCCAAAATCCAATATCTCCATCAATCAATTGAAAAACATCAAATCTCTCACCAATCGCCCAGGCACTATTTTAACAAAATAACCTAAGAGAGACCCACAATCTTTGTAGCATCTGTAAACCAACAGTTATCTGTTTAAATTCAGTATGCAAGCAGGGTTAATTGGAGACATCTATTTCCCTTCCTTCATCAGCTTCAATAGGATAAAAAATGAATCGAGCTGTAGTACCCCAAAGCAATAGTGATTCGCAACCACACATAAAACTCGTGCTACACATTGCTATGAGGCCAAGAAGATATTGTGTCCACTGGGTCTGGAATATATCAAGATACATGCTTGCCCTAATGATTGCATATTATACCGGAAAGAGTATGAAGACTTGTTTCAATGTCCGAAATGTGGTGTGTCGCTTTACAAGCTAAAGGCTAACAATGGTGATGACAATGATCACTATGACAATGTTAGTAGGAAGCATCCTCCTGCTTAAGTGTTATGGTACTTGCCAATAGTTTCACGATTAAAGAGACTTTTTGCTAATTCGAATGACACAAAGAATCTTAGATGGCATGCAGATGAAAGGATTCGTGATGGAAACATTCGCCATGTAGCTGATTCGTTGCAATGGAAGAAAATTGATTCACTATTTCTGGATTTTGGAGTCGAGCCAAGAAACCTTAGGCTTGGGCTTGCCACCGATGGAATGAACCCCTTTGGTAAGCACTAATCATACTTCGTGGCCTGTTCTTCTCACTATTTACAACCTATCTCCTTGGCTGTGCATGAAGCGTAAGTATATACTGTTAAGTATGATGATTTCTGGACCACGAAAACCTGGTAATGACATAGATGTTTATCTAAGTCCATTAATTGATGATTTATGACTCTTGTGGGATGAAGGCGTTGAAGTTGATGATGCATATTCTGGGGAAAAGTTTAATATGCGTGCAATGTTATTTTGCACAATTAACGACTTTCCGGCTTACGGTAACTTGGCTGGATACAGTGTCAAAGGACATAAAGCGTGTCCTATATGTGAAGATGATACTTGTTATCACCAACTTGAGGTTGGAAAAAAGACCGTTTACCTTGGGCATCGAAAATTTCTAAAACCGGGTCATCCTTATCGTAGATTACGAAAGGAATTTAATGGAGAGCAAGAGTTTAGTGAGGCTCCTAAACCTTTAACCGGGGATGAAGTTTATCAACGGCAGGAACACATTAATGTTGTCTTTGGGAAGAGAGAAAAAGAAAAAGGTGGGAAGAGAGAAAAAGAAAAAGGTGGGAAGAGAGGGAAAGAAAAAGGGGCAGTTGTGAAAAATATATGGAAAAAGAGGTCCATCTTCTTTGATCTTCCATATTGGTCAAGTCTTGATGTTAGACATTGTCTTGATGTGATGCACGTGGAGAAAAATGTGTGTGATAGTTTGATTGGCACACTTCTAAACATTTCGGGCAAGACTAAAGATAGTAAGACTTCCCGTCTTGATATGGAGAAGATGGGTATACGAAAACAATTGGCTCCAATAGAGAAAGGAAAAAGAACTTATCTGCCTCCAGCATGTCACACTCTATCTAAAAAGGAAAAGAAGATGTTCTGCGAGTGTTTGCAAGGTATTAAAGTTCCGCAAGGTTACTCATCAAACATCAAGAAACTTGTATCAATGAAAGATCTCAAGTTAATTGGTTTAAAATCACATGATTGTCATGTATTGATGCAACAACTTCTACCAGTGGCTATTTGTGGGATCCTTCCAAAAAATGTGAGAGTAACTATAACGAGACTATGTTTATTCTTCAATGCCATATGTAATAAAGTTCTTGATTTCAAAAAATTGGATGAATTAGAAGATGAGGCTGCCATAATCTTGTGTCAATTGGAGATGTATTTTCCACCACCATTTTTTGACATTATGGTTCACTTACTTGTTCATCTCGTAAGAGAAATCAGAATTTGTGGTCCAGTTTATTTAAGGTGGATGTATCCAATAGAGCGATATATGAAGATCTTTAAAGGATATACGAAGAATCATCACCGACCAGAAGCTTCGATTATTGAAAGGTACATCACAGAAGAAGCTGTTGAGTTTTGTACAAACTATTTGTCGGATGCAGATTCTATAGGAATTCCAAAGTCTCGTCATGCTGACACAGACGAAAGAGGTATTCAAGGTATAAATGTTAGGTCAATGGCTCGAGATGTAGTTATTCAATCACATTTCTATATATTGAATAATATAGATGAGGTTCAACCTTTCATATATACTCACAAAAGACTTTTGAAGAAAAAATATCCTCGAATGAGTGACAAGTTGTTGTTGATAGAGCATAACAATAGATTCATGGATTGATTTAATAAAAGTGAATCTAATGATCGTAGTGCATCCGAGATACTTAAATGGTTGTCGTACGAGCCAAAATTTTATGTCATTACCTGGAGTGCATACGACATTGGTCATTATACCTTTTATACAAAATCAAAAGATGATCGTAGTACAATGCAAAATAGTGGGGTTATGGTTGAAGTCGAATCGATGTATTTCTCTAGTTCGAAAGATAAGAATCCAGTATTGGTAACTACAGCGTTTTATGGTGTCATTGATGAGATTGAGGAGATTGATTATGTTATTTTCAAAGTGGCTTTATTTAAATGCAAGTGGGTTCCCAATAATAGTAATGGTGTAGTCATTGATGACTTAGGATTCACCCGGGTCGACCTTGTCAAGGCATCTTTTAATACAGAACCATTCATCATGGCTTCTCAAGCAAAACAAGTTTTCTATGTTACCGATCCATCGGAAAAATCGGGGAAATGGTTAATCGTTCTCCAAGGAAAATACATTCCTCTTAGTGATGAAAGTCTTGATATTCCATCCACACCTTCTTACACAACACAAGTTCCTACCTCATATGATGAAGTTGATGGAGATGTCGTGCATGCTATACGACTCGATCATGAAGAAGGCATATGGGAAAATTAACAAGTACGTAATTTATTATTTATTCATAATCTATTAATTGTATGTTATAGTTTAGAAGTATTTTTACTAACTAGTATAATTATTTGAAATCATAGGCATTTTGAGTCTAGACACCAGGCCAAGAGACAAGACACCAAGAGACAAGATACCAATACACCAAGTTATAATTATGTGAAGTTATGTAATGTGTGTAAACTGTAATATGGTATATGTGATATTTTATTTATGTAGGTTGTTTATTTTGATAAACTGTAATGTGGTATATGTGATATTATGAATATGATACGATTAATATTATTATGAAAACTTTATCACAAAATGTGAATTGTATTTTTCTGTTGTGATGTGATATGGAGAACAATAATACAGGTAAAAATGGGATTAATTATAAAAGCAGGAT
This sequence comes from Lathyrus tuberosus, assembly GCA_022829125.1. NCBI lineage: Eukaryota > Viridiplantae > Streptophyta > Magnoliopsida > Fabales > Fabaceae > Lathyrus > Lathyrus tuberosus. The sequence continues at coordinate 5,083,130 of JALAZF010000264.1, forward strand.
CATATTTGTTAATTTTGCATAAACTTTAACGACGGTTATATTTCATAACCGTTATAATATCTGGCGCGCTGTCCAGGAAAAAATAAATATCAAAACTGCGCTGCTGGGAATCGAACCGAAGACAATTATTTTTATTACAACGGTGTATTATAAAATCCGTTGTGATAGTTAGCGCGCTTTCCAGTTTACTACAACGCCTACAAGGTAGTGGTTGTAAGTATCATATATACAACGACAATCTACATAACAACGCCCTCGCCCGCGTCATTATTTGTCATTCCTAACCATTGTTAAATGGGTTTTTCGTAGTAGTGGCTCGAGAAAACTTGCGGCGCTCTGGCTTGGGCAGCCAAACATCTTCGCCAGTACATGATTTGTCACACTACTTGGTTAATCTCCGAAATGGATCCGATCAAGTACGTCTTTGAAAAACCTGCTCTCACGGGAAGGATCGTCCGTTAGTAGATGTTGTTATTAGAATGCGACATCGAGTACCATGCTCAAAAAGCCGTCAAAGAAAGTATTTTAGCCGATCATTTGGCTCATCAACTGATTGACGATCACGAATCAGTCGGATTTGACTTCCCAGAAGATGTCATGTATTTAAAAATGAAAGATTACGATGAACCGCTACCCAGTGAAGGGCCAGAACCAGGTTCCCAATGGGGACTAATGTTTGACGGGGTTGTCAACAATTATGGAAACGGAATTGGGGAAATCATCATAACACCTCAGGGTACTCACATTCCTTTCACTGCCCGATTAACTTTCAAATGCACAAACAACGAGGCCAAATACGAAGCTTATATCATGGGTCTCGAAGAAGTTATTGACTTAAGAATAAATAATTTGGATGTGTATGGAGACTCAGCCCTGGTTATCAATCAGATCAAAGGAGATTGGAACACATACAAATCAGGGTTGATTCCTTACAAAGATTACGCGAGAAGGTTGTTACCATTCTTCAACAGAATCGAGTTTCATCATAATCCTCATGAAGAAAATCACATGGCTGATGCATTAGCCACTCTCATTCCATGATTGCTGTAAATCATTGGAATGACGTACCCAATATCGACATAATGCACCTTGAAAGGCCCGCTTACATCTTCACAATTGAAGCAGTCATAGACGACAAACCTTGGTATCACAATATCAAGTGCTTCCTTCAAAGACAAGAATACCCGCCTGGGGCATCAAGAAAAGATAGGAAGACTCTCAGAATACTGGCTGGTAACTTCTTCCTGAGCGGTGATACACTCTATAAGAGAAACTTCGACAAGGTTTTACTCAGATGCGTAGACAAACCAGAATCAAACATGTTAATGAAAGAGATTCACGAAGGACCCTTTGGCACTCATGCCAATGGACACACAATGGCGAGAAAAATTCTGAGAGCAGGATATTATTGGCTGACAATGGAATCTAATTGCAACAAGTATATGAGGAAGTGTCATAAGTGTCAGATATACGCAGACAAGATCCATGTACCGCCAACGCATCTCAAAGTTCTTTCTTCTCCCTGGCCTTTTTCTATATGGGGAATCGACATGATTGGCATGATCAAACCCAAAGCTTCAAACGGACATCAGTTCATCCTGGTAACCATTGACTATTTCACCAAGTGGGTCGAAGCAGCGTCATACGCCAATGTAACCCGACAAGTGGTGGTCCGATTTATCAAAAATAATCTCATCTGCCGTTATGGTGGTCCAAGCCAGATCATTATGGATAATGGATCCAACTTGAACAATAAGATGATGAAAGAGTTGTGTGCTGAGTTCAAAATCGAATTCCATAACCCATCTCCCTACCGGCCTAAGATGAACGGAGCGGTAGAGGCGGCTTACAAGAACATCAAAAAGATCATTCAAAAGATGGTTGTACCTACAAAGATTGGCATGAGATGCTACCCTTTGCTCTTCACGAAGAAGTGCCTACGCCATTTTTCTATCTTAACAAAGACGGTTATATGTCTCAGGAAGAATTGCCTACGCCATTTTTCTATCCCGCACAGAGTCCGAGATATATACCGAGATCAGATGCCAAAATGATGTACAGAGATTGTGATCCGGAAGGATGTCGTGCTCCACCAAACTCATTCGAGGAGGACACTCTGATGAAGGACAACTTTGACCACGACTATTATGGCCCAATGGATGGCCTGCCTATCTGGCATCCGTACCCAGGAGACTTGGGGTAAGAGAGTCAGCCCAACGATGCATATCAGCTGAGCATCATTGAAAAGAATACCTGTGTCCCCACAAAATCTTGGGATCATTACTCAGGGCATTCAGAAAATATCCAGTACGATGATGAATTGGCAAAACTTGCTGGACTAGAAACATCAACTATGCTTTTCCCGAGGTCCACATCATCGAAAGAGATGACTCCTCCAGTTCCAAAGAAGTGTGGGACACCTTAGGGCAACCAAGTGGAAAATACGACTATATGGTCAAGTACACCGCTCCTGAGAGCTCTCGTGTCAGGCTCAAAGACATCCAGCCAACCGGATGGGGAGATTTGCCTGAGGACACAAATACTATGCAAAATACAACTAAGGAATCCTCCTACGACAACTCTACCTGGGAGACAGATTCTAATGATCCTGTTCCACCAGAAATCAACGTTATTTCTGAAGACAAACCAAGGAATGTACCATACTTTGTGATTCATCGAGGAGTTCGCCGCCAATGGGTTGATGTCGATGCTCCGAAGATTGTTCGTAAGTCAAAGTAATTGTCGTCTTTAACCTTTCATACTGCCCAGGTGAAACAGATGTTTTGATAGGGCTCACTTTCTGTAAATATCCATCTTCGCTTTGCCTAAAGCGATAGAGTTTTGTTTGATAGGGCTGTAGTTTCAAGAATCGACTTGTTCATTAATAAAATAACGTCGTTCTGTAATTTCCGCATTAATTGTTGTTTTCTCTTTTCGCTTTTCTCAGAAAATGGTAATCCTCAAAAACAAATAATAATAAACAAGCAGTTTTTCAAAGAAAATACACTGCACACACTTTTGCATTCTCTCTATCTCTTCTAAACACAAATCATCACGTCATGCAGATTGCTTGTTTTAAACCCCGTTGAAACATACGATCCGATGCCTTCTCCCAACTTTGAATTCTCGGTATTTGAGGCTGAAGAAGAAGATGACAACGAAATTCCAGAAGAGATCTCCCGACTACTCATACAAGAGGAAAGGTCCATTGAACCTCATAAAGAGCCATTGGAAACGGTCAACTTGGGCTCAGAGGAAGAGAGAAAAGAAGTCAAGATTGGGGCACTGCTCAGTCCAACTGCCAAAGAGAGTTTAACGAAGCTTCTCAGAGAATTTCCCGATGTGTTTGCTTGGTCCTACCAGGACATGCCAGGGTTGGTTACCAGCATCGTGGAACATCATTTACCATTAAAATCAGAATGTCCACCAGTAAAACAGAGGTTGAGACGGACTCACCCGAACATGGCCATCAAAATCAAAGAGGAGGTACAAAAACAGATTGACGCGAGTTTCCTCGCCACGTCAGAATATCTTCAATGGTTAGCCAACATAGTACCTGTTCCGAAAAAGGACGGAAAGGTCAGAATGTGTGTCAATTACAGAGATCTAAACAAGGCAAGTCCAAAGGACGACTTTCCTTTGCCACACATTGACATGCTGGTAGACAGTACAGCAAAGTTCAAAGTCTTCTCCTTCATGGATGGATTCTCGGGCTATAATCAGATTAAAATGGCGCCGAAAGACATGGAGAAAACTTCGTTCATCACCCCATGGGGTACCTTTTGTTACAAGGTAATGCCGTTCGGTTTAAAAAATGCCGGGGTAACCTATCAAAGGGCCATGACTACTCTGTTTCATGACATGATACACAAGGAAATCGAGGTATATGTCGATGACATGATTTCCAAATCTAAGACAGAAGAGGAGCATGTGACCCGCCTGTCAAAACTATTTGAGCGGTTGAGGAAGTACAAACTCTGCTTGAATCCCAATAAGTGCACATTCGGTGTCCGTTCAGGGAAACTCTTAGGGTTCATCGTCAGCCAGAAAGGAATTGAGGTTGATCCTGACAAGGTCAAGGCCATTCGAGAAATGCCTTCTCCGAAAACTGAAAAACAAGTCAGAGGATTCTTGGGACGTTTGAACTACATTTCCAGATTTATATTCCTCATGACCGCGATGTGCGCGCCGATTTTCAAATTACTTAAAAAGAACCAAGACTGCGTTTGGACAGAGGACTGTCAAACCGCCTTCGAAAGTATTAAGGAATACCTGTTGAACCCGCTGATTCTATCACCTCTAGTGGAGGGAAGACCACTAATTATCTACCTAACAGTCTTGGAAGACTCAATGGGCTGTGTGCTTGGCCAACAAGACGAAACCAAAAGGAAAGAGTCTGCCATCTACTATTTGAGCAAGAAGTTCACCGACTGCGAGACTCGGTACATGATGCTCAAGAAAACTTACTGCGCTTTGGCTTAGGCATCCAAACGTCTGCGCCAGTATATGATTCGTCACACTACTTGGTTAATCCCCGAAATGGATCCGATCAAGTACGTCTTCGAAAAACCTGCTCTCACGGGAAGGATTGCCCATTGGCAGATGCTATTATCAGAATACGACATCGAATACCATGCTCAGAAAGTCGTTAAATGAAGTGTTTTAGCCGATCATTTGGCTCATCAACCGATTGACGATCAGGAATCAGTCGGGTTTGACTTCCCAGACGAAGATGTCATGTACTTGAAAATGAAAGATTGCGATGAACCACTACCCAGTGAAGGGCCTGAACCAGGTTCCCAATGAGGACTAATCTTTGACGGAGCCGTCAATCATTACGGAAATGGAATTGGGGCAATCATTATAACACCTCAGGGTACCCACATTCCTTTCACCGCCAGACTTATGTTCAAGTACACAAACAACGAGGCCGGATACGAAGCTTGTATTATGGGTCTCGAGGAAACGATTAATTTGAGGATCAAAAACTTGGACGTATGTGGCGACTCAGCCCTGGTTATCAATCAGATCAAAGGAGATTGGAACACATACCAATCAGGATTGATTCCTTACAAAGACTACGCAAGAAGGCTATTACCCTTCTTCAACAAAATCGAGTTTCATCACATCCCTCGGGATGAGAATCACATGGCTGATGCTCTAGCCACTCTCTCTTCCATGATTAGTGTAGGTCAATGGAATGACTTACCTAAGATCGACATAATGCACCTTGAAAGGCCCGCTTACATCTTCACGATTGAAACAGTCATAGACGACAAACCTTGGTATCACGATATCAAATGCTTCCTTCAGAAACAAGGGTACCCACCTGGGGCATCCAGAAAGGACAGAAAGACCCTCAGAAGATTGGCAGGTAGCTTCTTCCTGAGCGGCGATACTCTCTATAAGAGGAACTTTGACATGGTCTTGCTCCGATGTGTAGACAGACTAGAAGCAAGCATGTTAATGAAAGAGATTCACGAAGGATCCTTTGGCACTCAGGCCAATGAACACACAATGGCGAGAAAAATTCTAAGAGCAGGGTACTACTGGTTGACCATGGAATCCGACTGCTATAAGTACATAAGGAAGTGTCACAAGTGTCAGATATACTCAGACAAAATCCATGTACCGCCAACATACCTCAAAGTTCTCTCTTCCCCATGGCCTTTTTCCATATGGGGAATCGACATGATTGGAATAATCGAACCTAAAGCTTCGAACGGACATCGGTTTATTCTGGTAGCCATTGATTACTTCACCAAGTGGGTCGAAGCAGCATCATACGCCAATGTAACCCGACAAGTGGTGGTCCGCTTTATCAAAAACAATATCATCTGCCGTTATGGTGTTCCAAGCCAGATCATTACCGATAATGGATCCAACTTGAACAATAAGATGATGAGAGAGTTATGCGTTGAATTCAAGATCGAACACCATAACTTATCTCCCTACCGACCCAAGATGAACGGAGCGGTAGAAGCGGCTAACAAGAACATCAAGAGGATTGTTCAAAAGATGGTTGTAACCTACAAAGATTGGCACGAGATGCTACCCTTTGCTTTTCACGGTTATCGCACATCTGTACGCACTTCAACAGGGGCTACCCCTTTCTCTCTAGTATATGACATGGAAGCAGTGCTTCCCATAGAGGTAGAGATCCCATCAATCCGGGTATTGATGGAAACTAAGCTTACAGAAGCTGAATGGTGTCAAAGTCGACACGACGAACTAAACCTGATTGAAGAAAAATGAATAACGGCACTACGCCATGGTCAGTTGTATCAACAGAGAATGAAGAAGGTGTTATACAAAAAGGTCCGACCTCGCGTCTTCAGAAAAGGAGACCTCGTGCTCAAAAAGATACAATCATTTCTCACTGGTTCCTGGGGCAAATCGACTCCGAATTATGACGACCCTTATGTGGTCAAGAAAGCTTTCTCAGGCGGCGCCTTGAGACTTGCAACGATGGATGGAGAAGAGTTTGCCTACCCCACAAATGTTGACGTAGTCAAGAAATACTTCGCCTAAATAAAAATAAAAAAAATAAAAAAAAAAGAAGAAAAAGTCTCAGTGGATTGAAAACCCGAAAGGGCGGTCCAGGCAAAAATTAGAGACATAATCAAAAATCATCCCGATGGATTGGAAATCTCAAAGTACAATCCAGGTAAAAGTTAGGGATAATAGCAAGTAACTATGTCCAACAGAGGCAAGTCCCTCAGCAACAGTTACGTCGCCCATCAAAAAAACTCCAGTCAAGGTCATCTTCGACAGAAGCTCAGGATGTCCCGAATTCAAAGTTGGTAGAAGGATAGTGGTTGTCATGTCTAAATGTAGCCTTTTTCCCTTAAAATTACCATTTTCTAACTTTGTAAATACTCTATGGAATCACGTGTTTGGCTGATTTCCATCCTATCAATAAAATTTGAGCCCTTGTGCTTTTGTTTGCAATTCTCATTTGTTTTAGCTTTACAGAACGACATTTTAACATGATTAACGATTCTTGAAATAAAACAAAAAAATGAATTTACTTGTCGAATTTTTTCTGCTTTTAAATAAAGATGGCAATTTATTTTGACTGTTGAACATCGATCGCTTCTCCAGAAGTAATTGAGCTTCAAAGTGCAGAATCAAAGTACTCATTCTAAACCAGTACGCCTGAACAAGGGATCAACTGTATCAGATGTGTTTTTCCCATCTGATACCCCCGGCAGAGTTCTTACCTCCTAAGCCTGATCAACAATTGTTCCCTGCGGGAACTACTTTCTCCTAAGCAAGGCAGAATTACTATCTTGAACCAGCGGTACTTCTTCGTCCCTAGAAGTGGCCGAGTATCCAGTCATGTTCATCCACTAGTCTGTATGTCGCGTCAGTTTTGTAAGCATATACATACATACATCATGCATTATTGTTTTACATTTGCATTCATGTTGCATCACTATCACTCTAGTCGGTCTTATCCCCTAGTGATAATCGTCCTCTCAATCGAGTTGTCAGTTCTTTCCTCGTCAGGAAATGTTGCATCTAAACGATCTCTCCTCCAGTTTATTTCTGGATTAGAATTGGCCCTTGACCACTTTGATAACTTGAACCTCTGAAAGACCAGAGAACTTTCGACAAACATCACTCTTCGCCATTGAAGATGATATCCTCGCTTTCCCGGATTAGGGAAAATCCATAGAGAAAGCCTCTTAATCAGAGAGTCGGCAACCGTTTTTCTCTGACAAAAATTTTGCTAACAAAAAGGTCATCGGCACCTCAAATTGGATCACATCATATGGCATTTCTCCAGGAAGATCCCTAGAAAAGTATGATGTAATATCCCCAAGCAAGAAACAGTCTCTCAAGAGACTCGTTTTCCCCAGTAGAATCAACAAATGGCGTCTCCAGTGGAGAAGTTTGTGCACCTCTACAACTCAGACGATTGGGTTCCCTAGCAATTCTGACATCAAAATTTTCCATCAAATGGCATCTCCCCAGGAAAATTCGGCGAGAAGTTTGAGGAAAATCGCTACGAATAGCGTCCCTTGTCAAGAAATTTTATTGACAAAAGAAACTAAGACCAGTTCCATGGTAGGAAACCAGGATCGAGGGGAAGTTCATAAACTAAGACCAGTTCCTTGGTAGGAAACCAGGATCGAGGGGAAGTTTATATCATAAAACTGAGACCAGTTCCTTGGCTGAAGACCAGGATCGAGGGGAAGTTTTTACCTTTTCTAAGCATCATTGCTTAGCAAAAGAAGAAGGATACGTGACTACCATTCCTAACCGCCATCAAAATTTCGGATATTCCGATATTTAATCCTCTTGCACCCCGAATGCCCGAATACCTTCTCCATTCACACCTTCGAGTCCAAGAAGATTAAATAGGGGCATCTGTCATACCCCAAATTTTGACCACTAAGATTCCCCATCATTGTGCAAATCATCATCACAATATGGGTGTGTCATTATGCCTCATTAGTCTCCCCAAAGATGGGTGAGCATCCACTACAATCAAAATTAGGGTTTCAAGCCCTCTCAGAGCTCTTAGACAAAGGATCAATCAAGGAATGACATGATCTTCAACTTGTCTAACCTCTCAAACATCCATAAAGGATCAAGAGGACTCCTACTTCAAGTATTAAGCAAAAGGTTGCTCCCTTCTAGGTGGATCAAGCCTCAAGATCGCCAGTGTCACCAAAATTAGGGTTTTGGTCGACCAGGGCCCCCAGGTGGAAATTTTCCTCTGGGCATGAGCCAATGCTTCAAAGTATAACTTGAAATACTACAAGGGACCTCATGGACCCAATCATCAAGTTAATTTGACTTTAGGGGATGCATTCATCAAAAATCAGGAATTAAGGTTTCTTGACCTAATTCACCCCTAAGTTGACTATTGGGACAAATCATGAGCCAAGACCTCAAGACATGATTTGAGGGTCTCTAACACCTTACATTAATCCATTTGCAACAATGGATTGATCCAAGAAGCTTGATTCCCAAGTTTCAAGTTCATTAGTACCACAGTTAGGGTTTCGCGGGAAAAAGTCAACTGTGCCTTTGACTTTTGACCCAGGCATGCTCCCAAACCTTGGGACATGATTCAATACACCCTATAACACCTATGAAATAAAACCATCAAGTTTGATTTAGGTAAAGGACTTGATTTCATAAAGGATCGCACAGTTTGGAATTCATCTGACAAAAAGTCAACTGTGCATAAAAGTCAACTTTGACTTTTTGAGATTTTTCACAATTATGGTTCTTTAACCCTAAAATGATGTTAATGTGTGATTGGAATCATCATTCATCAAGAAAAATCAAGAAAAGTTGGATAACTTGTAAAAGGGGTAACCATAAAAAACTTAGAAATTTTCTAAGTTATGGAACAAAGTGGCTAAGGTACCAACTTTGGAGGATCATAACTCCTAAACCACAAGGCCATTTTCCCCATTCAAATCTAGATTTGTAGCTCTCATTGCCCTCTACAAAAGCTTCAAACAGAACTCATTCCAATTCCTCATGGATTTTAAGTTATGGAATGATCAAAATCACAAAAAGTGAAAATGTCACTTTTTTCCAACACTTAGTGAAATTTTCACTAAGTCAGAATCTGCCTTCACTTTTTTCCAAATGTAGGGGCATTTTTCACTTGGATCCAAAAGATATCAAAACCAACTATGATCAAACAGTTGTTGTATCATATGAGGGCTTTCCAAAATGGCCAAGAACTCTATCAAATTCCACTTGAGCCATGAGATATGACAATGGCAATATGCCTTACTGAAAACTGTCAAAGCAAGGAAGATTTGGGAGTTTTGCTCAATTTGCTCAAATTTTGCGAAGGGCAAGCAACTCTATCCATCTGAACACCTCAAGGGGGGACCAAGGAGGAACTAACTCTGATCCCAAGCCTCCTAAGTCTTTGGAACCAAAAGTAGCATGCCAAACCTAGAAATCCCTAAAGAGGGGACAAGACTCCAATTTTGTTTTGGAGCATTTAATGGATGCACCAAGGTGGCATGGACTGAGCCATTTCCAACTGAATTCAGTCAAGACTTATCCAAGACCAAAGGAACCAGCAGCCTGTGCCCTAACCTCTAGTCAATAGCTAGAGGAGACTTGGATTCTCATTGCTCAACATTGGCCAAACCTATGCAGCAGTTGTCATTCACTATTCCTTGCAAAACAAACTTGCTCTACTATAAATAGAGCTCATTTGTGATCAGTTTGAGTACACCAAAGCCATCAAACAGATGCTTTCCTCAAAATCACCTTCTCACTTCCAATTTTGCCTTTTAAGGTAAGTTACCATCGGGTTTTGAGTTTGAGAGCAATTCCAATCAAACCAATCACACACACACCTCATAAACATTATATAGAAGTGATCCAAACACTCACATAACATCTGGAACACCAAAATCACAAAATCACTAACCAATTGCTCAATTTCTTGACAGATTTGCAGTTGGGGTACCATCTCAAGTTCCAGATCATATCCATTCACTCCAAGCATCCAGACACACTCCATAGCACCTAGGGAAGCTGTCCATATCCTTGAAACCAAGTTTTAACACCTCTAACACAAAACACGATCACCAGCTGCAAGTGGTAAGCATGAGCTCTTCTAACTCTATGATCCATGCATTTTTTTGCTGCACAATAATTTGGCCATATGTTCTTAATCATGCATAGAGTGTTTTCCCTCAATCAATTGCTTTGTTTGAATCGTGTGTGGAATTTCTAAACCTTCATGCAAATTTTAGGGTTCTTGAGGTTTCTCTTTGATTTCTTATTCCATGCTTAAAATAAATGAAATTAAAGACCATAGACATGATCGTGAGGTTAAAACGAGTAGATTGATATGTAGATTGCATGATATCATCAAGTATTCAGTGAGATTGGATAGAAAATGTAAATCTGCAGAAACAGAGGGTGGCGCGTGTTCTTGTCCATGTTCTTGGCGCCCTTTTTGAAAATTCAAATATTTGAATTTTGTGATTTTATTTAATTGATTCAAAAATTAATTTCTCTCCGAGTTTTAATGATTTTGAGTTGATTCTTTTTTTAATAATTCACAAAAATGTTAAAATATTTTATTTTCCCAAAAAATCCCAAAAATATTATTTATTTCATATACTTGATATTTTTGTAAAGAATTAATATTTTAATTGTTGTTTACATTTAAAATATTTTCTCCTTCTTGATTTTTCAAATTTTAGTGATTTCCAATCATTTTGTGGATCAAAATATTATTTTTGAAACATTAATCCAAGATCACAATTTGTTTTCCACATGTTAAACAATTTTGGTCATTTTAATTGAAATTTTTATTCAATTAAAATACATTTTGAAAACAAATTAGGGTTTTTTTATTAATTCAACCCTCATCAAACTTTTTCAAACCTTTGGGCCTCTTGAGAGAGTGTAAGACCCATCCCTTTGTAAATAAAACCTTTTTTGGGCCTCAATGCATTGTATAAGCCCCAATACAATTAGAAACAAACGGTGCGATTGTCGCCTTTACAAAATCATCTGGGCCTACCCTTGTGTTGTAAGTCCCACTTTTCTTTTCAAAAATAACCTTTGGGTCTCTTGATAGAGTGTAAGACCCAATCCTTTGTAAATACAATCCTTTTTGGGCCTCAAATGCTGTATAAGTCCTGTTGTATTTCAAAAAGATCGGCGCGATCGTCGCCAGTTCAAAATAAAACCTTGGGCCTCTCCTTGAGCTGTAAGCCCCACCACTTGTATAAAAATAAACCTTTGGGCCTCTTGAGTGAGTGTAAGACCCATCCCTTTGTACAGAAAACCTTTTTTGGGCCTCAGTCACTTGTATAAGTCCCTGTACAAATTCAAACAACAGTGCAATCACTGATAAAACCTTGGGCCTCTCCTTTAGCTGTAAGCCCCAACAATCTTTTCAAAGCACTTTCTCCTTTGATTTTGAATATAATATTGTTATCAAAGCTTTCTTTGTTAAACAACTAACCAAACAGCATGGAAACTCTAGAACTGAATAAGTGTTTACCCGCTTTCTTTATCCGCTTTCATATATATATATATAACTGCATTGTGGGGCTGCTCACTGTAAGTCTTCTTTCATAAACTTTTATATACTTGTCAAATATTAATTGTGTAATACTAGTATAGTTATTTAGAGTTTTCCCCGGCAACTACGTCTAGAACTAGGTAAAGCCCTGTTGGTCACTCTTAAATACAGTCAAAACTAGATCCCCATAGGATTACTAGACACAGTCTTCCCTCCTCTTGGGGTTAAACAATATGGAGACGTGAAAGGCAACATTCTCTGTGAACCCTTTCTCAGACTGTCACCCTTAGACATTGTCAAAGAAACTCTAACTCCCCAGAGATGATCTTTTCTCCGTGAATGGCATCTCTTGAGTTTCTTCCGAATTCTCGGACTTTCCTGGCTTGATCTATTCTCGGTGAATGGCCTGTCTTGAACTTCTCGGGGTTTGGGGACCCACAGGCTTCCTAAAAGCATCCCCGCCTCCTCTTGGGCATTGTACAAGGACCCTTCGGCTTCTTAAAAGCTCGCATGCCTTCTCTTGGGCTTAGTACAAGGACCCAGAGACCTCTACATGTATAGGAACAGAACCTAGTCATCAATTTGCAAGAGCTATCTTTCTGAGTCAAGTGTCAGACCAGTTAATAGGTTGACCTTCATCCCTTAACATACCAGCCTTCTCTTGGGCATTATACAAAGACCATTCACTACCTGAGAATCGATTTCTCAAAACCCCTGTAGACTTGGACAGTCTCAATACCCTTTGGATTTCCCATTTCCTTAAAGAACAGAAAATAACCCTGATCCTCTGAGCAATCCCTAAGCGCAACATTACCCATATAAGAACTTATTTTATCTTTATATTGGACATGTCACTAAACTGAAACAGTTGCCAGCATATTAGCCTCCTCTTAGGCTTTGTATAAAGATCCTTCCTCAGTGGAGTCAGCCTCCTCTTGGGCTTTGTACAAATAATTCTCCCCAGCGGAGCTAACCTTTCAACCTCCATCTCGGACTTCATACGAGATACAAATCACTCTCTTGTTGAGTATAAAAGACTCTCTTGTTGATTCAAATCCCTTTCAGCCTCCATCTCGGGCTTCGTACGAGATACAAAACACTCGTTGAGTATAAAAGACCCACTTGTTGGGTCACTTCCCTTTTAGCCTCCATCTCGGGCTTCGTACGAGATAGCAAAACACTCTCTTGTTGAGTATAAAAGACTCTCTTGTTGAGTCCATCAACTTTTCAGCCTCTATCTCGGACTTCGTACGAGAGAGATAAAAAGCACACTCTTGTCGGGTCAATAGCCTCCTCTTAGGCTTTGTATAAGGAAACCCCCAATTGAGTCAATCAACCTTTTAGCATCAAATTTGTGCCTTGTTCATAAGATACAAACATCAACAACTCCTTTTCCCCATCTAATTGCTGTAAGCGGCAAGCCTATGGATTATTTACATCTACGCCACTGTCCCTCTTTTAGCATGAGAAATTCCTAAGGAAAGGTATAATTCCTCTACACTGAGTTAAAGTCTTCTCCTCCAGGTTGAAAATCCCCTACAAAGGAAATTATGGCATTGCTGGATTCACATATCCTAGTTAAAGTAATTCTCCTTTATAATCAGTCCCCCAACGGTTGTGACAAACAGATCCTCTTTAGAGATGACAAATTCTCTCTAAAGCCAAGAGCCTTTAGCTTCATATCTTGGGCTTCGAACAAGATACAAATAGACCCTTCACCTTCACATCTTGGGCTTTGAACAAGATACAAATCACTTTTAGCTTCACGTCTTGGGCTTTGAACAAGACACCAAAACAACCTTTTTCCTCCCATAGAATAGGAGGAACTACGATCGCTCTGATTTCCCTATTTTGTCAAACGGGAATACGTAGGCATAAGATTGAAAAAATCTTAGCGAGCACACTAATCAAAAAACCCAAAATCCAATATCTCCATCAATCAATCGAAAAACATCAAATCTCTCACCAATCGCCCAGGCACTATTTTAACAAAATAACCTAAGAGAGACCCACAATCTTTGTAGCATCTGTAAACCAACAGTTATCTGTTTAAATTCAGTATGCAAGCAGGGTTAATTGGAGACATCTATTTCCCTTCCTTCATCAGCTTCAATAGGATAAAAAATGAATCGAGTTGTAGTACCCCAAAGCGATAGTGATTCGCAACCACACATAAAACTCGCGCTACACGTTGCTATGAGGCCAAGAAGATATTGTGTCCCCTGGGTCTGGAATATATCAAGATACATGCTTGCCCTAATGATTGTATATTATACCGGAAAGAGTATGAAGACTTGTTTCAATGTCCGAAATGTGGTGTGTCGCTTTACAAGCTAAAGGCTAACAATGGTGATGACAATGATCACTATGACAATGTTAGTAGGAAGCATCCTCCTGCTTAAGTGTTATGGTACTTGCCAATAGTTTCACGATTAAAGAGACTTTTTGCTAATTCGAATGACACAAAGAATCTTAGATGGCATGCAGATGAAAGGATTCGTGATGGAAACATTCGCCATGTAGCTGATTCGTTGCAATGGAAGAAAATTGATTCACTATTTCTGGATTTTGGAGTCGAGCCAAGAAACCTTAGGCTTGGGCTTGCCACCGATGGAATGAACCCCTTTGGTAAGCACTAATCATACTTCGTGGCCTGTTCTTCTCACTATTTACAACCTATCTCCTTGGCTGTGCATGAAGCGTAAGTATATACTGTTAAGTATGATGATTTCTGGACCACGAAAACCTGGTAATGACATAGATGTTTATCTAAGTCCATTAATTGATGATTTATGACTCTTGTGGGATGAAGGCGTTGAAGTTGATGATGCATATTCTGGGGAAAAGTTTAATATGCGTGCAATGTTATTTTGCACAATTAACGACTTTCCGGCTTACGGTAACTTGGCTGGATACAGTGTCAAAGGACATAAAGCATGTCCTATATGTGAAGATGATACTTGTTATCACCAACTTGAGGTTGGAAAAAAGACCGTTTACCTTGGGCATCGAAAATTTCTAAAACCGGGTCATCCTTATCGTAGATTACGAAAGGCATTTAATGGAGAGCAAGAGTTTAGTGAGGCTCCTAAACCTTTAACCGGGGATGAAGTTTATCAACGGCAGGAACACATTAATGTTGTCTTTGGGAAGAGAGAAAAAGAAAAAGGTGGGAAGAGAGAAAAAGAAAAAGGTGGGAAGAGAGGGAAAGAAAAAGGGGCAGTTGTGAAAAATATATGGAAAAAGAGGTCCATCTTCTTTGATCTTCCATATTGGTCAAGTCTTGATGTTAGACATTGTCTTGATGTGATGCACGTGGAGAAAAATGTGTGTGATAGTTTGATTGGCACACTTCTAAACATTTCGGGCAAGACTAAAGATAGTAAGACTTCCCGTCTTGATATGGAGAAGATGGGTATACGAAAACAATTGGCTCCAATAGAGAAAGGAAAAAGAACTTATCTGCCTCCAGCATGTCACACTCTATCTAAAAAGGAAAAGAAGATGTTCTGCGAGTGTTTGCAAGGTATTAAAGTTCCGCAAGGTTACTCATCAAACATCAAGAAACTTGTATCAATGAAAGATCTCAAGTTAATTGGTTTAAAATCACATGATTGTCATGTATTGATGCAACAACTTCTACCAGTGGCTATTTGTGGGATCCTTCCAAAAAATGTGAGAGTAACTATAACGAGACTATGTTTATTCTTCAATGCCATATGTAATAAAGTTCTTGATTTCAAAAAATTGGATGAATTAGAAGATGAGGCTGCCATAATCTTGTGTCAATTGGAGATGTATTTTCCACCACCATTTTTTGACATTATGGTTCACTTACTTGTTCACCTCGTAAGAGAAATCAGAATTTGTGGTCCAGTTTATTTAAGGTGGATGTATCCAATAGAGCGATATATGAAGATCTTTAAAGGATATACGAAGAATCATCACCGACCGGAAGCTTCGATTATTGAAAGGTACATCACAGAAGAAGCTGTTGAGTTTTGTACAAACTATTTGTCGGATGCAGATTCTATAGGAATTCCAAAGTCTCGTCATGCTGACATAGACGAAAGAGGTATTCAAGGTATAAATGTTAGGTCAATGGCTCGAGATGTAGTTATTCAATCACATTTCTATATATTGAATAATATAGACGAGGTTCAACCTTTCATATATACTCACAAAAGACTTTTGAAGAAAAAATATCCTCGAATGAGTGACAAGTTGTTGTTGATAGAGCATAACAATAGATTCATGGATTGGTTTAATAAAAGTGAATCTAATGATCGTAGTGCATCCGAGATACTTAAATGGTTGTCGTACGAGCCAAAATTTTATGTCATTACCTGGAGTGCATACGACATTGGTCATTATACCTTTTATACAAAATCAAAAGATGATCGTAGTACAATGCAAAATAGTGGGGTTATGGTTGAAGTCGAATCGATGTATTTCTCTAGTTCGAAAGATAAGAATCCAGTATTGGTAACTACAGCGTTTTATGGTGTCATTGATGAGATTGAGGAGATTGATTATGTTATTTTCAAAGTGGCTTTATTTAAATGCAAGTGGGTTCCCAATAATAGTAATGGTGTAGTCATTGATGACTTAGGATTCACCCGGGTCGACCTTGTCAAGGCATCTTTTAATACAGAACCATTCATCATGGCTTCTCAAGCAAAACAAGTTTTCTATGTTACCGATCCATCGGAAAAATCGGGGAAATGGTTAATCGTTCTCCAAGGAAAATACATTCCTCTTAGTGATGAAAGTCTTGATATTCCATCCACACCTTCTTACACAACACAAGTTCCTACCTCATATGATGAAGTTGATGGAGATGTCGTGCATGCTATACGACTCGATCATGAAGAAGGCATATGGGAAAATTAACAAGTACGTAATTTATTATTTATTCATAATCTATTAATTGTATGTTATAGTTTAGAAGTATTTTTACTAACTAGTATAATTATTTGAAATCATAGGCATTTTGAGTCTAGACACCAGGCCAAGAGACAAGACACCAAGAGACAAGATACCAATACACCAAGTTATAATTATGTGAAGTTATGTAATGTGTGTAAACTGTAATATGGTATATGTGATATTTTATTTATGTAGGTTGTTTATTTTGATAAACTGTAATGTGGTATATGTGATATTATGAATATGATACGATTAATATTATTATGAAAACTTTATCACAAAATGTGAATTGTATTTTTCTGTTGTGATGTGATATGGAGAACAATAATACAGGTAAAAATGGGATTAATTATAAAAGCAGGATCATATTTGTTAATTTTGCATAAACTTTAACGACGGTTATATTTCATAACCGTTATAATATCTGGCGCGCTGTCCAGGAAAAAATAAATATCAAAACTGCGCTGCTGGGAATCGAACCGAAGACAATTATTTTTATTACAACGGTGTATTATAAAATCCGTTGTGATAGTTAGCGCGCTTTCCAGTTTACTACAACGCCTACAAGGTAGTGGTTGTAAGTATCATATATACAACGACAATCTACATAACAACGCCCTCGCCCGCGTCATTATTTGTCATTCCCAACCATTGTTAAATGGGTTTTTCGTAGTAGTGGCTCGAGAAAACTTGCGGCGCTCTGGCTTGGGCAGCCAAACATCTTCGCCAGTACATGATTTGTCACACTACTTGGTTAATCTCCGAAATGGATCCGATCAAGTACGTCTTTGAAAAACCTGCTCTCACGGGAAGGATCGTCCGTTAGTAGATGTTGTTATTAGAATGCGACATCGAGTACCATGCTCAAAAAGCCGTCAAAGAAAGTATTTTAGCCGATCATTTGGCTCATCAACTGATTGACGATCACGAATCAGTCGGATTTGACTTCCCAGAAGATGTCATGTATTTAAAAATGAAAGATTGCGATGAACCGCTACCCAGTGAAGGGCCAGAACCAGGTTCCCAATGGGGACTAATGTTTGACGGGGCTGTCAACAATTATGGAAACGGAATTGGGGAAATCATCATAACACCTCAGGGTACTCACATTCCTTTCACTGCCCGATTAACTTTCAAATGCACAAACAACGAGGCCAAATACGAAGCTTGTATCATGGGTCTCGAAGAAGTTATTGACTTAAGAATAAATAATTTGGATGTGTATGGAGACTCAGCCCTGGTTATCAATCAAATCAAAGGAGATTGGAACACATACAAATCAGGGTTGATTCCTTACAAAGATTACGTGAGAAGGTTGTTACCATTCTACAACAGAATCGAGTTTCATCATAATCCTCATGAAGAAAATCACATGGCTGATGCATTAGCCACTCTCTCTTCCATGATTGCTGTAAATCATTGGAATGACGTACCCAATATCGACATAATGCACCTTGAAAGGCCCGCTTACATCTTCACAATTGAAGCAGTCATAGACGACAAACCTTGGTATCACGATATCAAGTGCTTCCTTCAAAGACAAGAATACCCGCCTGGGGCATCAAGAAAAGATAGGAAGACTCTCAGAATACTGGCTGGTAACTTCTTCCTGAGCGGTGATACACTCTATAAGAGAAACTTCGACAAGGTTTTACTCAGATGCGTAGACAAACCAGAATCAAACATGTTAATGAAAGAGATTCACGAAGAACCCTTTGGCACTCATGCCAATGGACACACAATGGCGAGAAAAATTCTGAGAGCAGGATATTATTGGCTGACAATGGAATCTAATTGCAACAAGTATATGAGGAAGTGTCATAAGTGTCAGATATACGCAGACAAGATCCATGTACCGCCAACGCATCTCAAAGTTCTTTCTTCTCCCTGGCCTTTTTCTATATGGGGAATCGACATGATTGGCATGATCAAACCCAAAGCTTCAAACGGACATCAGTTCATCTTGGTAACCATTGACTATTTCACCAAGTGGGTCGAAGCAGCGTCATACGCCAATGTAACCCGACAAGTGGTGGTCCGATTTATCAAAAATAATCTCATCTGCCTTTATGGTGTTCCAAGCCAGATCATTACGGATAATGGATCCAACTTGAACAATAAGATGATGAAAGAGTTGTGTGCTGAGTTCAAAATCGAATTCCATAACCCATCTCCCTACCGGCCTAAGATGAACGGAGCGATAGAGGCGGCTTACAAGAACATCAAAAAGATCATTCAAAAGATGGTTGTACCTACAAAGATTGGCATGAGATGCTACCCTTTGCTCTTCACGATTATCGCACAACTGTCCGCACCTCAACAGGGCAACCCCTTTCTCTCTAGTATATGGCATGGAAGCAGTACTTCCCATAGAAGTAGAGATCTCATCAATCAAGGTATTGATGGAAGCTAAGCTAACAGAGGCTGAATGGTGTCAAAGTCGACATGATGAACTGGATCTGATCGAAGAAAAGCGAATAACGGCTTTATGCCATGGTCAGTTGTATCAGCAAAGAATGAAGAAATCGTTTTACAAAAAGGTCTGACCCTGTGTCTTCAGAGAATGAGACCTCGTGCTCAAGAAGATATAATCATTTCTCACTGATTCCAGGGGAAAATGGACTCTGAATTATGACGACCCCTATGTGGTCAAGAAATCCTTTTTAGCCGACGCCTTGAGACTCGCAACCATGGATGGAGAGGAGTTTACCTACCCCACGAATGTTGATGTAGTCAAGAAATACTTCGCCTATATAAAAAAAATAAAATAAACGTCTCGGTGGATTGAAAACCTGAAAAGGCGGTCCAGGAAAAAATTAGAGACATAAGCGAAAATCATCTCGATGGATTGGAAACCTCGAAGGACAATCCAGGAAAAAGTTAGGGATTCATGGCAAGTAACTACGTCCGACAAGGTTAAATCCCCAGCGGTAACACCCTCCGTCGAAAGACTTCAGTCAAGGTCATCTTCGACAGAAGCTCAAGATGTCCAAAATTCAAAGTTGGTAGAAGGATAACGGTCGTTATGTTTCAATGTAGCCCATTTTCCTTTAAAATTACCATTTTCTAAAAACTTTGCAATATTCTATGGGATCACGCGCCTGGCTGATTTCCATTCTATCAATAAAATTTGAGCCCTAGTGCTTTTGTTTGCAATTCTCATTTATTTTTGCTTTACAGGATGACTTTTTTTAACATGATCAACGATTCTTGAAACAAAACAAAAAAATGAATTTACTTGTCAAATTTTCTTCTGCTTTTAAAATAAAGACGACAATTATTTTTGACTACTGAACACAAAAGGAACATCGATGGCTTCTCCGGAAGTGATCAAACCTCAAATTACAGAATCAAAATACTACTTCTAAACCAGTACGCCTGAATGAAGGATCAACTGTTTCAGATGTAATACCCCATCTAATATCCCCGGTAGAGTTCTTACCTCTTAAGACCAACTGATGGTTCTTTCTCCCCCACAGGGTCTACCTCTCCTAAGCAAGGCAGGATTGCTATCTTGAACCAATACTACTTTTCATCCCCTGCAGTGGCCAAGTATCCCTTCGTGTTCATTCACCAGTCTGTATGTCGCGTCTGTTTTGTCAGCATAAACATGCATACATCATGCATATTTGATTCATGTTCATATTCATATTGCATTACTATCACTTTGCTCATATTCATCCCCAAGTGGTAAACTTCCTCTCGCCAGTAAGGTTGTCAATTCTTTCCTCGTCTGGAAATGTATTGTCTGAGCAATTTATCCCTAGTTTATTTCTGGATTGGAGACTTTCCTCAACCACTTTGATAACTTGAACCTCTGAAAGGCAGGAAGACCTTCGACCGAAACCTTTGGAACATCACTCTTCACCATTGAAGATGATATTTTCGCTTTCCCGGATTAAGGAAAATCCCCAGTGAAAGCCTCTCCACTAAAATACTCTCGGCAATTTGGCGGTTTCTCTCCGAAAGGTTTGCTGTTAACGAAGTCATCAGCACCTCAACTTTGGATTACATCACATGGAATTTCTCCTAGAAAGATCTCGAAGAAAGATATGATGTAATATTCCAAGCAAAAAGCAGTCTCTCAAGAGACTCGTTTTTTCCCCAGTAGATCGACAAATGGCATCTCCAACAGAGAAGTTTGCACGCCTCTAAAGCTCAGACAAATGGGTTCCCCCAGCAAGCCTGAACTCAAACTTTTTTCCATCAAATGGCACCTCCCCAGTAAAACTCGGTGAGAAGTTTGATGAAGACCGCTACACATTGCGTCCCTTGTCAAGGAAGAAACTTGGCAAGAAGAAATTGAGACTAGTTCCGTGGCTAAAGACCAGGATCGAGGGGAAGTTTATTTCAGAAGAAACTGAGACCAGTTCCGTGGCTGAAAACTAGGATCGAGGGGAAGTTTATTTCAAAAGAAACTGAGACCAGTTTCTTGGCTAAAGACCAGGATCGAGGGGAAGTTTATTTCAGAAGAAACTGAGACCAGTTCCGTGGCTGAAGACCAAGATCGAGGGGAAGTTTTACCCTTTTCTAAGTAACATTTCTTAGCAAAAGAAGATGGATGAGAAAACTGCTATTCATAACCACATTCAAAATTTCAGGTATTCTGATATTTAATCCTCTTGCACCCTAAATGTTCGAATATCTTCGCCATTCACACCTTCGGGTCCAAGAAGGTTAAATAGGGGCATCTGTCATACCCCAAATTTTGACCACCAAGATTTCCCATCATTGTGAGGATCATTACCACAATATGGATGTACCTTCATGCCTCTTCAATCTCCTCCAGGATTGTTGAGCATTCACTACAACCAAAATAAGGCTTTTTGAGCCCTCTCAGAGCACTTAGATAAAAGATCAATCAAGGAAGGACATGATCTTCAACTTGTCTAACCTCTCAAACACCCATAAAGGATCAAGAGGTCTCCCATATCAAGAATCAAGCACAAGGTTGCAACATTCCAAGTGGATCAAGCCTCAAGGTCGCCAGTGTCACCAAATTAGGGTTTTGGTTTACCAAAGCCTCCAGATGGAAATTTTCATCTGGGCATGAGCTAAGACTTCAAAATATGTTCTAAGAATATCAAAGGGACCTTGTGAGTCCAATCATAGAGTCAAGTTAGCCTCAGGGGATGCATTCATCAAAAATCAGGAATTAGGGTTTCTTGACCTAATTCACCCCTAAGTTTACTTTTGAGGCAAGACATGTACCAATACCTCAAGACATGATTTTAGGGGCTCAAATACACCACATTGATCCATTTACAATAATGGATTGATCCAAGAAGCTTGATTCACAAGTTTCAATTTCATCAGGACCACAATTAGGGTTTTGGAGAAAAAAGTCAACTGTACCTTTGACTTTAGACCAAGACATGCTCCCAAATCTTGGGACATGATTCAAGACACCCTAAAACACCTATGGAATTCATCCATTAGGTTTAAATTAGGTCAATAACTTGATTGCATAGAGGATCACACAGTTTGGATTTCATCTGACAAAAAGTCAACTGTGTCAAAAAAGTCAAGTTTGACTTTTTGAATTTCTTGACAAACAAGGCTTCCTTAAGTCAAGAACAATGTTAATTCATGGTTTGGATCATCATCCATCAATAAAAATCAAGAAAGGTGAGGTAACTTGCAAAAGGGGCAACCATAGAAAACTTAAAATTTTCTAAGTTATGGCATAAAATGGATTTGGTACCAACTTTGCAAGGTCATAACTCCTTAACCCTAAGGCCTTTTTCTTCCATCCAAAGCTCAAATGAAAGCTCTCATTACATACTTCAAAAATGTCAACTACATCAAATTCCAAATCCTCATGGATTTTGAGTTATGGATTGATCAAAATCACAAAAAGTGAAAATAACCACTTTTTCCAACACTTTGTGAAATTTTCAAAAAGTCAGAATCTGTTTCATTTTTTACCAACTTTGAGGTCATTTTTCATCATGATCCAAGCTGAACCAGGTCCATTTGTGAACATCAAAGTTAAAGTATGTCATGAGAGCTTTCCAAAGAATACAAGAACTCCCATTGATTCAACTTAATCAAGGAGTTATGAACCTCACAACATGCCTTGCTCAAACTAATTTCCAAGACAGAATTGTGCATTACTTGTGGCACACGATTTTTTAGTCCAATTTTGGTGACTATGCAAGAGTTATCCTCATCCAAATTCAACAAGAATCTCAGTCAATCATGAAAAACCTGCAAGCTTGGACCCCAAGTCAAGGATTCAATCATTTGGCATGTGATCATTCAAGTTTCAATTCCAAAAACTTCAATTTTGTCATTTTAAATTGATGTGGTACATGGAGCTGTCATGAACCAAGCCTATCAGTCCAATTGAGTCAAGTTTTTTGCAAAGATCAGAAGACCTAGAGCTACAAATATCAGCTCTAGTCAATGGCCAAGTGAAAACTTTGTACCTTGGCATTTAAGCAAGTGATACATGGGCATATCCATTAGATAATAGAGTGATCCCTCATCCAACACGATTCCTTCAAAAACAAAACTCCTCTTGTATAAATCGAGGTCATTTATGATGTTTCAAACCACACCAAAACAATACCAAAGCCTTCTTTTCTTACTCTCCCTCTCTTACTTCAGTTTTAAGTCACATTGAAGCAATTTGGGAATTCTTGAAACCAGAGCAAAAACCACTCAAATAACCATCCTAACACATCATAAATCATCCATTGGAGGTGTTCAAACCTTCATCCACATTGCACAAAATCAAAATCAGAAAGTCAACCTTTAAAACCTCAAATTTTGGCTTTTCTGCATTTTACAAGCCATGTCTTGATTCAGTCACTTTCAAAACCAAACAAAGCTACAAACACACTCTAAATATCATCCTCAAACTGTCCCAATAGGTTTCCCTCAACTGTAATACCATTTGAGTGAGTTACCATTTTGGTCCTTTTTGCCACTTTTGCAAGAAAGAGCTAATTCTTGTTCCTGAGGTTTCCAGCTGGTTTTGATCATCCTAAAAGCTTCTAAGGGATCAATCAAGAGTGTCTAAAGCATTGGATTACTTCTGGCACAAGGATCTTGACAGTTAGCACAAGGAGCTTCAAGAGGTAAGTGCATGACAACTTGACCTCTTAAAATATGCATTGCTTTGATGTCCATTGATCATAAACATGTCATATATATCAAATGTGTTGTGTTTGAACCAATTTACCATTCTATTGTTGCTTGTATGATAAGATAGCATAGAACTTGCAAATCTTGGCCTATTTTGAAACCACTATCGGGTTTTAAAATAGAAGCATATTTAGAAAATTCAAAGAGAACCATTGGATTCCTCATGAAATTCTAGGCAGGATCCATCTAAATTTCATCCAATTCCATGGAGAATTCAGGAAGTTATGGTCTTCTTGCAAATCCACCAAAACCTGGTTTTTGCCTTGGCCAGGCCTAGAATTTAGGCCACCCATATATGTTTATGGGGTGGTTTTGATACACGGATGTATCACCACCCGAGTGGTAGCGCGCATGTGTGTTTAATTGGAGGTCGTGGGTTCAAGACTCACCCAGACCATTTTTGCCTTTCCTCTCATATTTTGCTATTTTTCATATTTTTTATGGTTTTCATTAATTAATTTTAAAATTAATTTCTCTCTCAATTTTAATTATTTTTTATTGATTCTTTTTTTGAAAATTCACAAAAATGATAAAATATTTTATTCTACAAAAATCTCACTAAAATATTATTTATTTTATATATTTGATTTTTTGTAAAGAATTATTTTTTTAGGCATTTAAAAATATTTCTTTCTCTTGATTTTTTCAAATCCAAATGATTTTCAACTCATTCTATGAATGAAACATGATTTTTCAAACATTAATCCAAGATCACAGCTTGTTTTTCACACATGT
This sequence comes from Lathyrus tuberosus, assembly GCA_022829125.1. Lineage (NCBI taxonomy): Eukaryota > Viridiplantae > Streptophyta > Magnoliopsida > Fabales > Fabaceae > Lathyrus > Lathyrus tuberosus. The sequence goes on from JALAZF010000264.1 coordinate 5,107,980, forward strand.
TTGATAACTTTGATCATTTTAATTGAATTTTATTCAACTAAAATACATTTTTAAAATCTAATTAGGGTTTTGATTATTTTTCACCCTTACAAATCTTTTTCAAAACACTTTTAGGCCTCTAATAGAGTGTAAGACCCCACCCCCTTTTGTACAAAAATAATTTGGGCCTCAGTCATTGTATAAGTCCCGATCCAATTTTCAAAATAACGGTGCGATCACTGTTTTTCATCTGGACCTCTCTTTGAGCTATAAGTCCCAAATTTTGAATAAAAATAAACTTTTGGGCCTCTTGATAGAGTGTAAGTCCCATCCCTTTGTAAATAAACCTTTTTGGGCCTCAGTCATTGTATAAGTCCCGATACGATTTTAAAAATCTCGCGCGATCGCCGTTTTCAAACATTTTTCATTTGGGCCTCCCCTTTGTGTTGTAAGTCCCGTTTTTCCTCTTTTTCAAACTCTTGGGCCTCTAATAGAGTGTAAGACCCATCCTCTTTGTAAATGTAATAATTTTGGGCCTCAGTCATTGTATAAGTCCCGATACAATTTTCAAAATAATGACGCGATCGTCGCCTTTTCGAAAGAAATCATCTGGGCCTCTCCTTGAGTATAAGCCCCAAATTTCCTTTTTCAACAGACTTTCTTTTTTGCTTTAGGTTCAAATTCTAAAGTTTTTATCAAAACTTTCTTCAATTTCTTGAATAACTAACCATACAGCTGTGGTTACAATGCTGGAGCTTGCACACCTGTAAGTTCTACTGTTTTCTTCAACATACTTATTTATATATTTCATTTGTATATAATTGTATATATATTTGCTTAGATATTTCCCCAGAAATTAGGTCTAGGTTTAGATCAAACCAGTGGTTACTCTTTCAACACAGAAAAATCTAGTTCCCCCATAGGAAATTCCAGATACAGTCTTGCCTCCTCTTGGGCTTATACAATATGGAACAGAGAAAGACATTATTCCCGGTGAAACTTTTCTCAAGACTGTCACTACTTAAAAATTTGTACAAGAAATTCACTTCCCCAAAGAGGATTATTCCTGGTGAAACCTCTCTTGAATTTCTTCAAACCTTAGAACTGTTCACTAAAGAAAGGATTATTCCCAGTTAAACCTTTCTTGAACTTTTCTCAGGTTTGGACCCACAGGCTTCCTAAAAGCATCCCCATCCTCCTCTTGGGCATTGTACAAAGACCCTCAGGCTTCTTAGAAGTTCTCAGCCTCCTCTTGGGCTTAGTACAAGGACCCAAAGACCTCCTACAGGTATAGGACAAAACCTAGTCATCTTTTGCTAGTTCATTCCTCCAGTGAGTCAGAACATCAGACCAGTTTAGGGTTGATTCTCATCCCTTTAAACATCAGCCTCCTCTTGGGCATCATACAAAGATAATTCTCCAGTAAAGAGAAAACTTCTTCATACCAGTAGACTTAGAAAGTCTCATCTCCTCTTGGATCTCAAAGAAACCCTCAAGTTTTCTAAAAACACAGAAAAGACCCTGATCATTTCATCAATTCACCAACATAGTTTAAACCTTTCATCCTAGATTCCCCGGCTAGGGCCAACTTACCATCAATACAACACTAACAGAATCAGAACCTCTTGGTCTCTGATGTTTCAACTCTTCTGTAATCCTCGGCAAGAGTTGATTCCCCAATTTGGACCTGCCTCTGGATCTCAAAAATCCTCAGCAGAGGCTAGCCTCCTCTTAGGCTTTATATAAGAAATTCCCCAACCAGCCTCCTCTTAGGCTTTGTATAATGATTTTTCCTCAACTGGGTTAGCCTCAATCTTGGGCTTTACAGTCCATATTCTCCAGCTGGGTCAATTAACCTTTTAGCCTCAATCTTGGGCTTTGTACAAGACAGATAAAACCTCTCCCCAGTGGAGTCAATTCTTTTAGCCTCAATCTTGGGCTTTGTACAAAACAGATAAAATATTCCCCAAAAGAGTCAATCTCTTTTCAGCCTCAATCTTGGGCTTTGTACAAGACATATATAAAACCCCCTAAAGAAAATCAACCTTTTGGCTTCAACCTTGGGCTTTGATCAAGGCACACAAAAATTAACATCCCCTTAGAGATAATCAACATTTCTCTGTGTAGGAAGACATTTCTCTGTACATCACACATCAAAACAGACAAATCAAAAAACCCTAATCCTAGATAACTGATGTAAGTGGCACGCTTGTTGATTCAAAAATCCAAGTTGTGGTCCCTCTTTTATCCTGGTAAACTTCCTCTTTCATCTAATTGCTGTAAGCGGCAAGTATCTGAATTATTTACATCCAAGCCCATGTCCCTCTCTTAGCATGTAAAGATTCCTAAGGAAAAATGGCATTGCTCAATACTGAGTTAAAGTTTTCTCCTTCAGGACATCTCCCTTATAAAGGAAATTATGGCATTGCTGCATTCTCATATCCCAGTTAAAGTGATTCCCCTTTATAACATAATACCCCAACAACTGTGATGAACAAGTGAGATATCTCCCTTTAGAGATGACAAATTCTCTCTCAGTCAAACCTTTAGCTTCAATCTTGGGCTATAAACAAGACACCAATAACCTTTAGCTTCAATCTTGGGCTTTGAACAAAACACAAACACTCATCTAGCTTCAATCTTGGGCTTTGAACAAGACACCAAACATCTTTTTCCTCCCATAGAAATAGGAGGAACTACGATTGTTCTGATTTCCCTGTTATCTTTACGGGAATACGTAGGCATAAGATTGCGAAATCTTAGCGAGCACACATGACAAAAACTTTAGGTCCAGTACCTTATAAAAAACATCGAAAAACCCGAAAAACAAAAACACTCTCTCAACACTCCCAAAGGAGAAACTTTCCTAATTTATAAAAGATAAACACCAGTAAGTAGATAATAGAAGAACATGCCAAATAATATATTTATAACCATATATATACTGGGTAATTAACAACTTCCCTTTGTATAACTTGACCCCGGACCCCCCAATCTCTTAGCATTTGTGAAAGAAAACATTTGTGTGCAAGGTTTATTTTAGATAGCTTCCCTTTCCTTTCTAGCTTCATAGGATAAATAAGAAATTAGAAAGTAGCACCCAATTCCAACCAATTGCGGTAAGGTGGTCGCGTCACCAACAAAAATCGCAAGCTACAGTGATTACACAAATGAAGTGCATTAGCAAGTTGTGAGCAACAAATCCTTGCTTTCTAATACATAAACTATCTAAAAATAAATCTCTAAGAGATTATAAAGCTTCCTAGTTCTGTATTTGCTTAAAAGCTTTTTTATAAGCACTGTCGCTTCTTATCATTAGTTTTAAGCTTATATACTCTTTTCTGAGTAAGTAATGCTTCTTCCAGATTAACTATCAAGATCAACTAAGTTACTATCTTTCACTTATTAATGTTTCAGTTGATGAGTTTCAAATGGCTTTAGCATGTTGCATCATTGTGCGTTCTTTATCATTCTGCTTCAGCTTTTTCTCCATTGAGCATTCTTCGTTTAAGCTTCAGCATCTTGTACTCCTTTCTTGAGCATATAATGCTTTTTACAATTCAACCATCAAGTTTAACTAAGCTATTATGCTTCACTTACAATGTCTCACTTGAGTAGTTTCATATGGTGTTAGCATAATCATCGTTTGTGCACACTTGTAGTAGCAGCTCCATCTTTGCTTGCTACATGTTGATTTGTTTGCTGTGTTGAATAATCCTTTGTATGAACAGCAATCAACAATCTTTTTATCTTTCTCTCTTTGTAATCAGCGGCTGCTTCAAGAATAATCCATTGGCAACAAGCGACTAGCTTCTAGCCATGAGCAACATTTCTTAAAGCTTCCAAGTCTTCAATTTATGGAGCAGGAGAGAATATATCTGTTAAGGGGTATTCTTGGAAACATATTCCAACAGAAATATCCCAATGTTCACATGAAGGAATGGTAAACATCACTGTACAAAAAGCTACTCCTGCGCCACCTTCTCGAGGTAGAGGATACAGAGTTTTAATACTATTATATTCAGTTTAATACCATTCTGATCTTCAGTCTTCTAGCATCTTCAGAGGCTTCAGATATTATCTTGATAAAGCGTGTTGTAGAAGATTCATTCTTTGTGTAGTCTTCATAAACTCAGTCTTCAGAATTCCAAGATCTTTGTTCAGCAGAATCTATCTTGAGAATCTTCAGCACTTGTTCTTTTAGAAGCATTATCTCCAGAGTCTTCAGAACCTGCTCCTTTAGAACCTTGTCTTCAGAGTCTTCAGATTTCATTGAGCACGTTCTTTGTCTTCAGAGTCTTCAACACTTTGTCCAATCAGAACCTTGTCTTCAGAAACTCTTCAGAACATGATTTTCATAAATTGTGTCTTCAGAATCTTTAGAGCTTTGTTCACCTGAACCACGTCTTCAGAATCTTCAGAACTTGTAACATTAGAAGCGCATCACATTACAAAGTCTTGTAGACATTTCTCATAAAGTCTTAATTAGAATGTCCAGATCTAACGTTCATTAGAACCGTTGTATTAGAAACATTCATGAATCCTGACTTTAAGTTGTACACACATATATGTTTTCTTCCAGAGTGTTGATAATGGAGTTTGATGATGTCACACGCCTTCTTATCAGAATTAGAATCATATTGACAACAGCCACACACTAAACAAAAACCATATCATACGAAATTGTTCTTTTAGATAACATGTGCAGTTATCATCAAAACTTAATGGCTAGATGTAGAACCAAATCTTGTTCTTACACTCTTGAGATTAAAGTACATCATCAAATTAATTGAAATCTACCCTGTCCCTGATTAAGATCAAGGATTTTTTTAAATAGAAAGAACACCGACTTCGGGATCGAGGGGTTGACTACGGATTATCTCCTTATTTCGCCAATGTTTGGGGAGTGAAGTAATGGCTTACATCGTCAGCCACGTCTTACTAATAAAACCATACGTCAGTAAATTCGATTATTTTGCTTACATCGTTCTACTTCTAAGTTTGTTAACAGGTGAAAAGTGAAAATACGTTGTACATCGCGAGTGATGGCATAAGAAAAAGTGAATACAAAAAGATTGATTCCAAAAACATGCATGCTCATTTTATTGAAATTACCAATCAAAGAGTACAAATTTAAAAATGAACAATACTTAGCAAAAAAGAAACTATAAGTGAAAAATCCTAATGATCCTAAGGATGAGCGTAACACCCTAAATTACCCTCGTAAATTTTTTAAATAAAACATCAGAGTAATTAACTCAAACACACACAAATTAGGATGTTACGGTCAACATACAAAACCTGCTCATCTGATAGTCTATGTAACACTTATATATTAAATATAATCATAAAAACACATGAACATATCTGAACATTACTTTTATTGCAGCGGAATAACAAAAATCACTTATCATGTCTTGGCATATAATAGTTATCATGAAAGTCACACAATTCATCAAAATAGTAATTAAACATAATAAAGAGATGTCTACAAATCTCAAAAGAATTATAAAAACATAAATGTATTCCATGACTCCCCAGTGTTACAATCAGAGCAAACACCAAACTAAGAAGAAAAGGTAAGGAGACTCCATCTTTAACTCACATCTGAGTCCTACTGCAGAGTATCTGCACATTACCCATGTGGAGGCAATATTCAAATAGAAGGGGTAAGATATCATGATAATATAAAGGAAAGCATGATAAAAAAAATATGCATTTGGTTAACACATGCATTATCACCCATTCTACAACACAACACACCCAACACCAACACAAAGTTATCCAAGCATAAAGATAACACAAATACATTTCAGCTAAATATCTCATATTAATCAACCAACAACATCATTACTAATTATTCCCCAACCAACATGGAAATCACGTGATAACAATTCTAAATAATTCACACAACACCGCATATTTAGCAAGATAGCAACATAGTTAATATGTAATGCAATGAGACTCACAACCTAACTCAATGCATATGCATGTGGTACCAATTTTCGTGAACACTCAGGTTCACCGTTCTGATCCCCGCCTCTTAGGATCAGAACTGTACATGCCAAATATATTTGAAGCCGAGTTGTGTAGCCATACAAGGTTAAGAATGAACTAGACTATGATAGCAAGAAAGTTAGAGCAATTCAGAGAGCTAGGCAAGTATCATCCATAACACGGGCTGGTTAGGGAATCCGACTCCCATCAGCCAAACTCCTACGAAGCTGAGTACTGACCTCCATCAACCCGGTACTTACGCCGAACATGAACTCAACTGGCACACCAATAGTTGTAACGGTGGCGGTGCATCAATGTGGACGTTACCATAGTTTCAAAGCCTACATTCATGAAGGGGAGTTATAACAATGATGGCCATGTAACGTCAGAAGGCCAAGAGACTTCTCTTGATGGCATATCTTAATGGAAGACTATAAAAGGGGCTCCCATACGAGGGTTAAGCAAGACACAATCATCTTGAGACTATACGCAGGACGAGTATAACTCTCAAATCCCCAAATATCCATCACAACATACTCTATAGTATAGACAGCGTAGCTCCCCTTGTCCAGAATAAGGAGAACTAGCACTTTTGGTGTATCTAACCATTTTTGGATAGAACATTTGGCGACCACCGTGGGGCCTAGGTAAAACTCTCCCAGGACACACCTTACACTAACAACATGTCCTCTGAAGGAGATCCTCCAGACATGGCTCAACTGCTAGCCATGATGGAGACCATGCGTTAGCATAATGAGACGCTGCAAGACAGCATACAAGTTCTGCAACAACAAAGTCAGGCTGACGACGACCGTGAGGAGGAGGTTCTCGAGCCACGACCTCTTTCTCAAGAGATATGGGATGACCACATTCCGGAAAACTTTAAAGCACCGTCACTAACCACTTAAGATGGGAAGACGGATCCTCAAGAGCATGTTATTTCCATTAATATGGTCGATACCTTTAAGGATGTAGCTCTAAGATGGTACATGATCCTTCCTCGGATCTCCATCGTAAGCTACCGAGACTCGACTAAGAAGTTAATACAACACTTCTCGGCAAGCAAGCCCCGGAAGGTGTCCATGACCACACTGTTCAGTGTTCGGCAAAAACAGTCAGAAACACTACGTGAGTACCTGGCTCGATTCAATGAGGAAACCCTCAAAGTATCTCATCCAAACCAGGAACTATTTGTGGGAGCTTTTAAACATGGAGTACGAGCTGGACAGTTCAACGAGTCGTTAGCTCAAAAGCTGGCAATCAGCATGGACGAGATCACTACTCGGGCTGAGTGTTACATCAAAGGAGAAGAAAGTAACCAAGAGAAAAGATCCCGGGACAACAGTGAAAAGACAAAGAGCAAGGAAGAGGCGTCGAACAAGAGAAATGAGCATCCTCGGGTAGCTATACGCGAACGAAATGCTCCCAGACCATACAGACAGTCATATGAGCCGGACAGAGACCTCACCCTATTGAATGCAAGTAGGGGAGATATCCTTAAATAAGTCGGTCATATGAACCTGTTACCAGAGCCTCTTCGTCCCAAAAGAGCCAACACTATCATGGGAAGTGTCGCAACTACGAAAGACAACCGGTGGAAATAAGAACAGAAGAGTCGCCACTGAACGTTATTTATCTCGACACAGGGAAAGGAAACGATCGAAGAAACCTCAAAAGGGAGAAGACATGGTCATCGTAACCATAGTCTGGGTTCGGGAGTCGGTTACTTGAGGGTAAGGTATTAGCACCCCCACGCGTCCATCGTACTCGATGGGATCCACGCTTGTTATCTAATCAAAGGGTGAGTTATCCAAAACCTACTGCTAAACGAAAACGATAAAGGGAAAAATAAAAATGGACTCGCAAGGATTATCACAATCCTATGCCTACGTATCTTCGTGGACGAACGAATAATCATAGTCAACGTAGTTCGACGGACTACGCACTAAAAGAGGAGGTTGCTCGCCAAGACATTGTCGTCTTGTGCCTACGTATCCTCAATCAGACCAGAAATAGGAAATCAGAGCATTCGTAGTTTGACCTACGGGTCGGATAAGGTCTCGATCGCACTGGGGCGAGAGAAAAGACTCAGTCATCAGGTTAGTCTCGATCGCAAGGGTGCGAGAGAATAGGGGAGTTAGTTATTAGTGTGCTCGCCTAGATATCGCATCTCGTGCCTACATATCTCATCGGGAATGAGAATCAGAGCATCCGTAGTTCACGCGACTAAGGAAATGAGGGAGGATGGTGTTTTTTTAAAGTCTTTTAAAAAAGGTGTCAATATGCTTATGTAGTTTACCATTTGTTAAGAAAAGGAAGAGAAAAGAGTAAAATCACTTGACAAAGTCGAGGTTTGATTATGAAAGAGGTGATATTTTGAAAACAAGAAGGTTTTGAAAAAGGGAGAAAGTTTTGAAAATTGAAGAATGGGTGGAGAAGAAGTGACTATCCTAACGCATAAAGTAAAAGCTAAGGATAAGAATAGCCTAACCACACAAGCAAGCTCCATAGTCTTCAAACCATAATTCCAAAGCAAAGGGAAAAGGTCCCAGTTCTAAGTCCAAGGATCCGATAATAGCATTGAAGTCCAAGGTCTACGTGCAAAACTCCATGTCCGATGCAAAGGATAGTAACCAAAGTCCAAGATTACAAGCACAAGTTTTTTAGAGGTTTTGGCCTTTATTAATGTTTTTGGTCCAAGTGGACAAAGAGAAAAAGGCATAAGCATAAACATGTGTCCAACGGACAAAGGAAAAATTGCGGAAGCATAAACATGATATGATATGAGATGATAATAATGGAGCATAAAAGTAAAAGAGAGATAGGGAGCGAGAAGGAAACATAAACAAGATTAGTACAATAATATTGTTAGTAAGTTAGTGATTAGTAGTATATACATAATAGTATCACCGATTATTCCGTCTCGCGTCTTGAACTATAATGATTAAACAATGTACTTAGGTCAAGGTTAATGAAGACTTGTTAGAAGATTGATAGAATCAAAACCTCTACGCAACAAGCTTCAAAGATTTTGAACCTAATACAAAAGATTAACCATCATTGGGCTTACACAACCCAAAGGTTTGGGCCACGAAAGATCAAGTTCTGATTCGGAGGGAGGGACAAATGTAGCGATATGTTAAGCAATCGCCAAGTAACTTATATAAAAGTCACCCTACTCGAGGTCGGTCAATGCACTTTACGTGTTAATACATGTTAGAGAAGTGATATGTAAATCACTCTCCTAAATCATGCCACAAAAAAAAAATGGAAATTACTTTTGAAAAGGAAATAGAAGAAAATTTAAAAGAAAATAAAAGTGAGAGGGAGGTGTGTAGAAAAAGAAAGGTGGTGATGATTAGGCCCACACGACCCAAAATACAAAAAAAAAACCAAAGAATTTATTAAAAAGAAAAAGAAGAATTTAAATCCAAAATTAAATGAAAAGAGGATCAAAACAATCGTCTTCTCCTTCAAGCTTTCTCACGACCAGTACTGTTCATGGGAGAAGGGAGCTAACATTTTGGAATCAAACGAATTGGAGCGGCGGGATACATTTCATACACGGTTGTGATCGAAACACAGTGTAGATCTAAAATATACTATCCATTTTGTGTAACGGTGCTCGGATAATTCGAATTGAAACCGTGAAGTTTACGTCGAAAAGCTCTGATTACCTTCAAATCAAAGTGAGTACGCTTATGAACTTCCTCTCCTTTTCTTCTGCGCGAAAACGACTCTGAGATTGCAAATTTGACTTGTTGCGATTGTTGTTGATGAATTCGTGCAAGGTGCGTTGTTGTTGAAGCTTGCGATGTCGTTTGCGATTGTGAGAATGATTTGCAGGAAGATTCAATCGAAAGAAGAAGATTGAAGATGATGAATGGAAGTATGAATTGGAAGTGGGTTTGAATGGATTTTGAAGGTTTTGAAGGGAAGCTTGAAGTATGAATTAATAGAGGGAGTTTTTTTTGGGAGATTTTGGCAGCAATTGGGTGGCTTTCAAGCTTGAGAAGTTGAAGGAAAAAGTCTCTTATTTATAGAGTGAAGAGGTGAGAATGAGATGCGGAAATGAATTTACCATTTATCATTTTTCTATGCGTTTTCAAATGATGTCGTTTGGCACTCACGCTTTTGTTGGGTTTTGATTTTTTTTTGCTGCGTATTGATGCTACACTGCAGCATTTTGCTTTGGCAGGTCGCGTTTTGATATTTCTTCCTGCCGTTTTGGAGCTTGCACAGCGTTTTGCTTGTGATGATTTGCTCACTGCTGCTGCATTTTATGACTTGAGCTTGCGTTTTGACAAGTTTATGTACGTTTTTTCCTCGTGTGGTTGTAGCGTGAAGCCGTTTTGAAGTATGACATTTTGAACTACAGCTTGATGGCTTGTTGGCTTGATGGTTCGCAGGCTTGTGTGGATTTTGGAAAGTAGTCATGTAGTTGGTAGCATAAGTTTGGAATTTTATTCAAAACACATGAGCTAGGCATACTTGACATGGGCTTGGTATTGACTTATTTCAACGTAGCATGAGATGGCGTAAAGGCTTGAAAGTGTACAGTTCACGTGAGTTGTTTTGGTGGCTTCATGTTGCTTTTGTTTAGATGGTAATATGCAGCGTGATGTTTCTCATGTCATGGCTTGCGAGTGTGACTTGTAGGGGACTTCATGAAGACTTTTGGTCATGGGCTACTTGGAGTTTGTAATAAAAAAATGAAATGGGCTTGTGAATTTTATAGAATTTGGACAATGATTTTTTTGTAATGGACAATTGAAAAATTGGTTATAAAAAAATGGAATTTAAGAATATATATGGATAATGGATTTTGGATATGGATATTTGAATTGAATATGGTAAAATGGGTTTAGAAATTGGTTAAAAAAAAGAAATGGTTGATGATGTGGATATTAAAAAATGGATAAGAACATGGTTTAGTAAATGGATAACCAAATGAATCCAAAACCAATCCCAAACTTTTTCACAAGCCTCTGATAAAGTGCACACAGCTACCACTGAACAATCTTGACACTGAAACAAAACATCTGAATCAAACATCCCCTGAATCTCTGATAATAAGTTCCGAATCAGTTCAAAATTCATCTGAATTAATTATCTGGGAAAATAAATCAACAGATGAACACAGTTGAACATTAAACTGATGAACTCTGATCATGATGAGCCTAATTTGCTGAAACCAAACTTGACATGAACCACTACTTGATAAAACTGAAGAATCTCAATACAGGACATCTTGACCTTGAACATTCACTGCTTGAGAAATAGTCCACTGAAACAGATAACTCGCACTTGGAACAATTGCTTGATAGTTTGACCGAGATTAGGTCAAACATCCATCTGAACTGGATCAAGAACGAACAACCACATTTGACTTGAAGTCACTTCATTGTCTTTGATAAACCTACAAAACTTAAACACACAGAGAGAGAAGAATAGGCAACCCGGCAGAAACACAGATGGTGATCTTGCTTAATCCTCTGAGAAACACACTTTCCTCTTAACCTAACCAAGATACCTTGATCCCATGCATAGAGCCAATGATATGCACAAATGATAATGCAAACTGAAATAAAACATAAGTCAGTTAGTGGTAGAGAAAAGGAGGCCAAATTTTGGGGTGCTACAGCTTCCCCTATTCAATCTTCTAGGACCTGAAAGGATGATAGCAGCGACTTCCAGACATTCAAGGTAAAAGGTGATTGAATACAAAAAGAACCCGGAAATTTGCAAACTATGGGGAGACAAAAGGTGATTGAAGCCTATTCACACCTCGTCACAGGGATTTGGCAGAAAAAAAACATACCCAAAGAACCACATCGTCAAAGGGATTTCACAGAAAGAACGCTTATTCCAAAGCAACACATCGTCAAAGGGGTTTGACAGAAAGAAAACCTTAAAACCCGACCGAAGGGACACCTCGTCAAATGGGTTTGACGGAATGAAAATGGAACCCAAGAAACACATCATCAAAGGGGTTTGACGGAAAGAAAACAAGAAAACCCGACCACATGGACACCTCGTCAAAGGGGTTTAACGGGAAGAAAATGGAACCCAAGAAACACATCATCAAAGGGGTTTGACGGAAAGAAAATACGAAAACCCGACCGAAGGGACACCTCGTTAAAGGGGTTTGACGGGAAGAAAATGGAACCCAAGAAACACATCGTCAAAGGGGTTTGACAGAAAGAAAACACAAAAATCTGACCGAAGGGACACCTCATCAAAGGGGTTTGACGGGAAGAAAATGGAACCCAAGAAACACATCGTCAAAGGGGTTTGATGGAAAGAAAACTTGAAAACCCGACCGAAGGGACACCTTGTCAAAGGGGTTTGACGGGAAGAAAATGGAACCCAAGAAACACATCGTCAAAGGGGTTTGACGGAAAGAAAACTTACCCGGAGAAACACGTCGTCAAAAGGATTTGACAGAAAGAACATCTGGAAACCCGACCGAAGGGAACACATCGTCAAAGGGATTTGACGGAAAGGAAATGGAACCCAAGCAACACATTGTCAAAGGGGTTTGACAGAAAAAAAATGGAACCCAAGCAACACATCGTCAAAGGGGTTTGACAGAAAGAAAATGGAACCCAAGAAACACATCGTCAAAGGGGTTTAACGGAAAGAAAACACGAAAACCCGACCGCATGGACACCTCGTCACAGGGGTTTGATGGAAAGAAAATGGAACCCAAGAAACACATCGTCAAAGGGATTTGATGGAAAGAAATGCTATCCAGAGAAAACACGTCGTCAAAAGGATTTGACGGAAAGAACGCCTAACCAAAGAAACGTCTGCTGGAGATATGTCACTGATTTGACTAAAAAATTGATTCGGGCCTCCGCACAAGGTACCAAATCTAGCTTATGCTTCGCATGCCTATGCTTGAATTTTCCTTCTATGGTGTAATGCTCCATACAAAATGGAAATGTTACGCGTTTGAGGATGAAATGTAAATGCTTATGATATGCAACAGGACCCCTCCAATAAAATAAATGCTGAAGAGATGAGGCCAACTCCGCTGGGGATGACAAACTGAATGTCTCTGAGGTCACGAACCCTGCTGAGATAATCACACTGAATGGCCTTCCTGATACAACCATTGCTGAAGATGAAGCCCAAAGAGAACTCCCACTCCATTGGGAATCAAGAATATCAACTATTGAAGATGGAACCAAAGATCTGCTACGGAAAAGGTGCCAATAACCATTGGACTTGGAATCTACTGGGGATGTCAACCACTGTTGACCAAACCATTGAGATGACTAGCACCAAACTCTTCTTGGGGAATGAAGTCAATAACACCGAACTTGCCGGGGAATATCATTGAACTTAACCTGTTGTTGGGGAAACGCCCTTAACCTGCTGGGGAATACCAGTCACCACCAACAAATCTGCTTGGGGAATAATGGTTGATGATATCCGCTCTGCTAGGGGACATCATTGGACTTACTCCTCCGTTCAAAATCTACCTTTTATCCCTGTCCCGTTGGGGATACAGAAACAACCTTGCCACAAACACTATTGGGAAGCACAAACCAGACACTCTGTATAGGAATACAAACTCCTGCTGAAGAGCAATAAACTTCACCAAGCTGGCTAGGGGAGAGCGAACTCCTGAACTCTTGCTAGGGAGAATAATCATAATCTTCATAATGCTCTTCTAAGTGATAAAACTTCAGCTATCTCTGTCGGGGAGAGAAACTCTGCTGGGGTCATCACGTGTTAACTATCAACATGAATCTTGCAGATGTGATATGACCAAAAGGAAGTGCCCTGATGCAGCATAACCCATAAAGAACTTGTCTTCAAGAGACATCATGAAGATCTAACATATCTTGCCCCATGACTTTGATTAACCGTCCTCCGAAGAGAATAACCTCTTGGACTCCTAAGATGACTTGCCCCAGTACGAGCCTTGACATGACTTTGCCCCTGTCTGACCGATCTTTGAAAGTATGCCCCGGACTAAATACTCTCAGAGAAATTCGTCGAATCCTGATGTGATTGCCCCAGATTAGTGACTTCTTAACACGAATTAACTGGGAAAGCCCACACTCAATAGAGTCTTGTGGCAACATGTCCCTTGACATGCCTGTCCCTCGGAGTTTTCAAGCATCTCCTTTTGGCAGGAACAAAATTCTCGACTGACGTTCACAATGTAAGCCTCACTGGCGTCAAATACATGTAAGCAAGAAGAAAATGTTTATTTTGAGAATAAGAATTCTAATGCAATAGACATGTGTTAATCTTGAGGTTCTCAAGCTGAAAAAATGTCGCCAAAACCTGTGAACGAGTCACTGGTTAAGGTGTAACACAGATTTTTGAATGTAAGGTGGCATGCATATACAATACCAACAAAAGTCTTTTAGTACAACTCAATGGGAGTCAGGAACGTTATCTCGTTGAAGTACGCCTTCAGAATAAACCCTGCTTCAATTAGGACTTTTGAGGGTTGTAACGTGGCCTGGTTCACGGTTTGAGAACAAAGGAGTTATGGCTCAAATTTTGTTTTAACCCACCCATTCTCCTTGATGTTCTCCAGTCCTACGTTCAGTTAATTCAGCACAAGCACTCACCTTTCAAAAAGGTTAATGAAAGGTAGGAGTGATGATTAAGAAACCCACATGATTTTTGGAGAGACATTCACCCCTTTTGTATTTGGTGTCTGTAGTCACAAAATTTGTTCGTTATCGAGGATTTTTCTTTTGATCCTTTCTTTTCGCTTTTTTTCTATTTTGTTTTAGATTTTCCTGATTTTTGCCTAGACTGATTCTTTTTGAATTTTTTCGATTTTGAAGTCCAGTGGGATGCCTTAACTTTTGCCTAAGTCACTTGTTTTCAAGTTTCGACTTAGCAGGCTTGCTTTCTTTTTTCTATTTTTTTCTTTTGATTTTTTTTAACACATCGTCTGGCACTGGCTTGTCTGACTTGTTAAGGTTGTGCCTGCCTCACTCCTTGGTCAGTGAGGGATGAACATTGTGGGATTGTGAAGAATAAAAGGTAATGGATCCTTGGATGTGCACTCCTTTTTAAATTTGAATGCTCGGTCAAATTAACTGACACCTACCCTGCCCCAGGTTAAGATTGAGGCTTTTTTCGTTTTCGGAAAGAAACTCCTACTTCTAGGCTCAACGGGGTTGACAAGGGATTATCTTCCTTATATCTCGGGTGTTTGGGGATTTGAAACAATGCATGTACATCTTCAGCAAGGTTTTATTCCAAAAGCATACAATCAGAACCTGCGTTTTCACCTCATCATCCTCCCTCAAAGAGGTAAGCAAAAATGTTGGTATTACAATGCACAAAAATATTAAATGAGTGAACACTAATGGAATACCTCAAAAAAAACATACTCATTGCATTAAAATCATCATTCAAAAACAACAAATTCTACATGCAAACAAAGCATTAAAAAACAATGAAAAATACAAAATGAAAAATGTAGTAAAGAAATCTGATGACTGCCATGGTTGAGGAGGTCTGTCTCCGACCGGATTGGTTTCTTCTGATGACGTATTTGCAGTCTGAGTGCCCCTTCAGGATGCTTCAATTGAAATGCATACCATCTGCAGTGAAAGTAATGACCCCTGCATCAATCAGATCTTGCACCTTGTGCGGGAGCGCCTTACAATCCTCAGTTGAATGCCCCCGTGCCCCAGCATGGTATCCACATCGAGCATTAGCATTAACCCCTGGTGGATATGGAGGAATGATCGGATCTGGTTTCTTTGGCACGATTAACCCTCTTTTGATTAAATCTGGCAATATCTGACCGTGCAACATTGGTAGCACAACAAATTGTCTTTCTTGCCTTCCATTGACCCCCTTGGGAACTATTCTGCTGCTGATTTTGATTTGGGTCTTCCTCTGGCTCAGGCACTTTCCTCCTCAGACCAAACCGAGGAGTAGGCAACAGTTGCGGACGTAGAGATTCTAAGACCAAGGACTGCAAAACGTGCCCCTGACTGGGTGTAGCCTCAGGAAAGAAAATAGGGATATTCACTTCTTTTTCAGCTGCTGGAATGAGACCACCTGTTATGCTTACGCCGCCCTACGTGAACTCAATTGCCTTTGAATCGATCAAATCCTGGACCTAGTGCTGGAAGGCCCCACATTTCTCCACAGTATGCCCCGGCGCACCGGAGTGGAAATCACAATGGGCTCTTGCATCGTAACCTGGTGGGGGAGTACCAGTAAGAGGAGCCAAATTCCTTTTCTGTACCAGTTGCAACTGAAGGAGATGCTGTAATAGCTGAGAATATGGCATAGGGAGTGGATCAAAGATTTTGTCAGGTTTCTTCAGCCTCTATGCGTACTTCTTAATCTTGGGCTTCTCTCGGGAGACAAGACCTGGCTGCTGTCGGGAAAGTTCTGGAGCCTCAGGTTGTGCTGAAAATCTGTGAGGCGCATCACTCTTTGGGAGAGATCCCAGAGGCAAGGGTGGAACGACAATTTCTGCTGTAGCCTCAGGCATGGGATTATCATTTTTTGAGCACACTTCTCACTACTTCCATAACCAGGCTCATCTGAGTCTTCAGTTGATTGACCTTTTCCTTCAGTATTTTCCGATCTTGAATCAAAGCTTGCATGTCCCTCATAAACTCCCCTATTTGGATTTGTACTTCCCTCAACTCTGATTTAATTTGCTCCATGATCAACTTTTGACTGGCTTGAAAAG
Organism: Lathyrus tuberosus; assembly: GCA_022829125.1. Lineage (NCBI taxonomy): Eukaryota > Viridiplantae > Streptophyta > Magnoliopsida > Fabales > Fabaceae > Lathyrus > Lathyrus tuberosus. The sequence continues at coordinate 5,124,655 of JALAZF010000264.1, forward strand.
TTAAGTCTGCAATTCTGAAGAAGACCAGATCAGGACAAGAATAACCAGCCTCGAACACCTGCTATGCAAATGAGAATGGAAATGCAATGCAAAAAAGCCATGTTCGAATATTCCCGAGGAATCATTCTGCTTTGATTCAAGTTTTTCACAGAAGAACCACGAGAAATATATGGAAATGCTCAACAACGAGTCTCAAAGTTAAGATCCTTGGAAATACAAGAACATGTATATCAGAATGCAAACATGTTATGATGATATGGATGCAGAGACATGGGATCAAGGTATCCAAAAATTCTGAACAATTGTTGTGTTACTGACTGAATAAGTTCACAATTCTGCTCTGAAGAGAATACCAGAATATCAGAATATCCAAATAATCAGAATACCAGAATACCAGGCTGATAAGTCCACACTGACAAAAAAACCAGAATACCGGGTAGGTTGGAGGTCAAAGTTTCCTGCAAACCTGTAAACACCTAACCCCTCTCACATGTAGGTTCTAAAACCGAGGATCCTCAGTGTCACGGTCTCTCAGGTCGAGAAATGATGATACAGTCACCATTTTTGGTTTGGCATCATCATCAATCGAGGATGCCTCAACTGATTCCCCTCAAAAAGGTCATCCTATAGTAAGTTCCCAGCTTCGGGTCCTCGGATCAAGAAGCGTAATGGGTTTGTCATTTCTGGTCTGCCAATATCGCCTCTTGAGAGGAGTGCCTCATCTGAGTCCTCGGGAATGGTCGCCAGAGTCGACAGCTCTCTAGGTTATATTCTATCGTCTTTCCTAACCCGAAGGATAGAACATCACCAAAGATAACCTCATCTGGATGTGGAATTTTCGTGTATACTAAGTCTGGCTAGACGCCACACAAGTCACACTACTTTCCACTCTAATCCTAGGTGTATACTCAGGCCTGGGTATTGGGCTTATCTCTCATGGAACCAACCCACCCAACAACACAACAGCAGCTGAGCAGTATGATAACAATAGTCAAATGCGATAAATGTGGTAAAATACAGTAATATACAACAAATAATGCACAACAGTAAACACCCAATGAAATAAATAGACAAGCGCTAGGATTGACTCGCATAGGGAACCAGAGTCCCCAACAAAGTCGCCAGCTGTCGCAACTGCAAAAAACAACTGGCGAAAACAAGAATAGAAGAGTCACCACCGAATGTTATTTATCCCGACGCAGGGAAAGGAAACGATCGAAGAAACTTCAAAAGGGAGAAGACATGGTCATCGCAACCATAGTCCGGGTTCGGGAGTCGGTTACGCGAGGGGAAGGTATTAGCACCCCCACGCGTCCATCGTACTCGATGGGATCCACGCTTGTTGTCTAATCAAAGGGTGAGTTATCTAAAGCCTACTACTAAACGAAAACGATAAAGGGAAAAACAAAAACGGACTCGCAAGGATTATCGCAATCCTATGCCTATGTATCTTCGTGGATGAACAAAGAATCAGAGTCGACATAGTTCGACGGACTACGTACTAAAAGGGCGGGTTGTTCGCCAAGACATCGTCGTCTTGTGCCTACGTATCCTCAATCGGACCAAAAAGAGGAAATCATAGCAGTCATAGTTCAACCTACGAGTCGGATAAGGTATCGATCGCATTGGGGTGAGAGAAAAGACTCAGTCATCAGGTTGGTCTTGATCGCAAGGGTGCTAGAGAAGAGGGGAGTTAGTTGTTAGTGTGCTCGCCAAGATATCGCATCTCGTGCCTACATATCTCATCGGGAATGAGAATTAGAGCATCTGTAGTTCACGCGACTCCGGAAATGGGGGAGGATGGTGTTTTTTAAAGTCTTTTGAAAAAGGTGTCAATATGCTTATGTAGTTTAGCATTTGTTAAGAAAAGGAAGAGAAAAGAGTAAAATGACTTGACAAAGTCAAGGTTTGATTATGAAAGAGGTGATAGTTTGAAAACAAGAAGGTTTTGAAAAAGGGAGAAAGTTTTGAAAATTGAAGAATGGGTGGAGAAGAAGTGAATATCCTAAAGCATAAAGAAAAAGCTAAGGATAAGAGTAGCCTAACCACAGAAGCAAGCCCCATAGTCTTCAAACCCTAATTCCAAAGCAAAGGGAGAAGGTCCTAGTTCTAAGTCCAAGGATCAGAGAATAGCATTGAAGTCCAAGGTCTAGGTGCCAAACTCCATGTCTGATGCAAAGGATAGTAACCATAGTCCAAGATTAGAAGCACAAGCTTTTTAGAGGTTTTGGCCTTTATTAATGTTTTTGGTCCAAGTGGACAAAGAGAAAAAGGCATAAGCATAAACATGTGTCCAACGGACAAAGGAAAAATCGCGGAAGCATAAACATGATATGATATGAGATGATAATAATGGAGCATAAAAGGAAAAGAGAGATAGGGAGCGAGAAGGAAACATAAACAAGATTAGTATAATAATATTATTAGTAAGTTAGTGATTAGTAGTATATACATAATAGTATCACCGATTATTCCGTCTTGTGTCTTGAACTATAATGATTAAACAATGCACTTATGTCAAGGTTAATTAAGAGTTGTTAGAAGATTGATAGAATCAAAGCCTCTACGCAACATGCTTCAAAGATTGTGAACCTAATACAAAATATTAACCATCATTGGGCTTACACAACCTAAAGGTTTGGGCCACCCACAAAAGATCAAGTTCCGATTCGGAGGGAGGGACAAATGTAGCGCTATGTTAAGCAATCACCAAGTAACTTATATAAAAGTCACCCGACTTGAGGCCGGTCAATGCAAGTTACGTGTTAATACATGTTAGAGAAGTGATATGTAAATCACTCTCCTAAAACATGCCACACAAAAAAAGAAGAAATTAATTTTGAAAAGGAAATAGAAGAAAATTTAAAAGAAAATAAAAGTGAGAGGGAGGTGTGTAGAAAAAGAAAGGTGGTGATGATTAGGCCCACACAGCCCAAAATACAAAAAAAAAACCAAAGAATTTATTAAAAAGAAAAAGAAGAATTTAAATCCAAAATTAAATGAAAAGAGGATGAGAACAATCGTCTTCTCCTTCAAGCTTTCTCACGACCAATACTGTTCATGGGAGGAGGGAGCTAGCATTTTGGAATTAAACGAATTGGAGCGGCGGGATACATTTCATACACGGTTGTGATAGAAACACAGTGTAGATCTCAAATATACTATCCATTTCATGTAACGGTGCTCGGATAATTCGAATTGAAATCGCGAAGTTTACGTCGAAAAGCTCTGATTACCTTTAAATCAAAGTGAGTACGCTTCTGAACTTCCTCTCCTTTTCGTCTGCACGAAAACGACTCTGAGATTGCAAATTTGATTTGTTGCGATTGTTGTTGATGAATTTGTGCAAGGTGCGTTGTTGTTGAAGCCTTCGATGTCGTTTGCAATTGTGAGAATGATTTGCAGGTAGATTCAATCGAAAGAAGAAGATTGAAGATGATGAACGGAAGTATGAATTGGAAGTGGTTTTGAATGTATTTTGAAGGTTGTGAAGTGAAACTTGAAGTATGAATTAACAGAGGGAGTTTTTTTTTGGGAGATTTTGGCAGCAATTGGGTGGCTTTCAAGCTTGAGAAGTTAAAGGAAAAAGTCTCTTATTTATAGAGTGAAGAGGTGAGAATGAGATGCGGAAATGAATTTGCCATTTACAATTTTTCTCTGCGTTTTCAAATGATGTTGTTTTGCACTCACGCTTTTGTTGCGCTTTGATTTTTTTTGCTGCGTATTGATGCTACACTGCAGCGTTTTGCTTTGGCAGGTCGCGTTTTGATATTTCTTGTTGTCATTTTGGAGCTTGCACAATGTTTTGCTTTTGATGATTTGCTCACTACTGTTGCGTTGTGACTTGAGCTTGCGTTTTGACAAGTTTATGTACGTATTTTGCTTGTGTGGTTGTAGCGTGAACCCGTTTTGAAGTATGATGTTTTGAACTACAGCTTGATGGCTTGATGGCTTGATGGCTTGATGGCTCACAGGCTTATATGGCTTTTGGAAAGTAGTCATATAGTTGGTAGCATAAGTTTGGAATTGTATTCAAAATGCATGAGCTAGACATACTTGACATGGGCTTGGTATTGACTTGTTTCAGCGTAGCATAAGATGGCTTAAAGGCTTGGAAATGTACAGCTCACGTGAGTTGTTTTGGTGGCTTCATGTTGCTTTTGTTTAGATGGTAATATGTAGCGTGTTGTTTCTCATGTCATGGCTTGCGAGGGTGACTTGCAGGGGACTTCATGAAGACTTTTAGTCATGGGCTACTTGGAGTTTGTAATAAAAAATGAAATGGGCTTGTGAATTTTGTTGAATTTAGACAATGATTTTTTTGTAATGGACAATTGAAAAATTGGTTATAAAAAAATGGAATTTAAGAATATATATGGGTAATGGATTTTGGATATGGAATTTGAATTGAATATGGTAAAATGGGTTTAGAAATTGGTTAAAAAAAAGAAATGGTTGATGATGTGGATATTAAAAAATGGATAAGAACATGGTTTAGTAAATGGATAACCAAATGAATCCAAAACCAATCCCAAACTTTTTCACAAGCCTCTGATAAAGTGAACACAGCTACCACTGAATAATTTTTCCACTAAAACAAAACATCTGAATCAAACATCCCCTGAATCTCTGATAATAAGTTTTGAATCACTTCCTAGCCTGATTAGCAAGCTCAGAATATCCAAAGCATTCTCAGAATTCAAAGTCGTTGACATCCCAAGAGAAGACAATGCCCGAGCCGGCCTCCTAGCCTGATTAGCAAGCTCAAAGAATTTAGGAATGAATAAGACTGTGATCCAAGAAGCTCTTGAAGCACCCAACATTTAATCAAAGGATGTATTAACAATAGAGGATGTCTAAGGATGGATGAGGCCAATCATCAACTATCTGACCCAGGAAATATTACCTGAAAATGTCAATGAAGCCCAGAAGATTAAAAGAATAGCTTCCCGATACGTCATAATCTCGGACACACTGTACAAGATAGGTAGGTCAACACCTATGCTCAGATGCATGTTAGAGCCTAAGAGTGAACTGGTAATTAAAGAGGTCCACGAGAGAGCCTGTGGTAGCCACATCGGTGGCAGAGCACTATCCAGAAAAATCCTAAGAGCCGGGTACTACTGGCCACATATGATGCGAGATTGCATCGAGTACGTTAGCAAGTGCGAAAAGTGCCAAATATTCGCTCTAATTAAACACCTACCAGCTGAGTCGCTCCATTTAATTTCATCTCCATGGTCGTTCCATCAGTGGGGAGCAGACATCCTAGGACCATTCCCAATTTCTTCAGGACAGCTCAAGTTCTTAATCGTTGCAGTTGACTATTTCACAAATGGGTGAAAGCCGAGGCTGTTGCTCGGATCCCTACCGAGAGGGTTCGCAAATTTTATTGGAGGAATATCATATGTCGGTTCGGTTTGCCGGGAATCTTAGTCTCGGACAATGGAGCCCAATTTGCAAGAACTTCTGTCATAGACTTTTGCAGGGATTTTCGAATAAAAAATAGGTTCACATCTGTGGAACACCCCGAAACCAATGTCCAAGCAGAAGCTGCAAACAAGGTTATCCTAGGAGGAATAAAAAAGAAGCTAGAGGAGGCAAAAGGAATATAGGCAGAGTACCTACCTGAGATCTTGTGGTCATACCATATAACACCATATTCTACTACTCAAGAGACACCCTTCAGGATGGTGTATGAAGCTAATGCAATGATACCGGTGGAAATCAATACCCCGACTTAGAGGCGTGAACACTTTGATGAAGTCGCCAACATGGATAACTTGAATATCTCAACTGATCAGATAGATGAGGTTAGAGAAACAACACGGGTCAGAGAAGTCGCTGCAAAACAGAGGTTGGGAAGAAGATACAACCTGAAAGTTCGGCAGAGGGAGTTCCAGGAAGGCGACCTGGTCTTGAAGAAAATCACATACCCAAAAAACAAGGGAAAGCTTGCCCCCAACTGGGAAGGCTCATTCAGGGTACTTCGAAAACTAAACAACAGAGCCTACAAACTGGAAACATTAGAGGGAGTAAAAATACCTAGGACATGGAATGTATCCAATCTTAGGCTATATTTCAGCTAAATATTATGTAATTCAATAACAAATAAAGGATCCGGGTTGCACTCTTTTCCCTTGCAAGGGAAAGGGTTATTAACGAGGCACCTGGACTTAAAAAAAATTTATGACTTGTTTATAGGTATTCGGCTAAAGATGGTGAGTTATAACTCGGAAAACTCCTATAAACGTGTTTACTTGCTCCGCGTACATAGGTCGCCCATAAACGCTCTGCGTACAAGGGTTGATTAAACTCCTATAAACATGTTGACTTGCTCCGCGTACATAGGTTGCTCATAAACGCTCCACTTATAAGGGTTGATTAAACTCTTGTAAACGTGTTGACTTGCTCCGCGTACATAGGTCTCCCATAAACGCTCCGCGTACAAGGGTTGATTAAATTCCAATAAATGTGTTAACTTGCTCCGCGTACATAGGTCGCCCGTAAACTCTCCGTTTACAAGGGTTGATTAAACTCCTATAAATGTGTTGACTTGCTCCGCGTACATAGGTCGCCCATAAATGCTCCGCGTACAAGGGTTGATTAAACTCCTATAAACGTGTTGACTTGCTCCGTGTACATAGGTCGCCATAAATGCTCCACGTACAAGGGCTAATTAAACTCCTATAAACGTGTTGAATTGCTTCGCATACATTGGTCGTCCATAAACACGTTGACTTGTTCCGTGTACACGAATTGAACAAACACTTATAAATGTGTTTACTCATTCCATGCACACATGCCGGATAATCAATTATGAAAATGATGAAACATCTAGGCGTAAGCACACCAAAAGAAACTTGGGGCTCATGGGTATCAAAGTCCTTCATGACCAACTGCCAAAGGCTTATAAAAAAACTGGGAGAAAGTCTCTGACAAAAGAAAACCCAAGTCAATATCGTAATCGGCACCTAAGACTATAAGAGTTCTGGACTCTCTAAAGTGTCAGAGCTATATAGCCAGGGTTTTTTAATTGATAGCCGAGTAGCGAGCTATCCAAAAAGTCTTAGGAATCAAACTAAGAAAAGCAAAAAGGCAAAATAATGCACGACACTTTATAATTGGACACCTTAAGTTATTTTAAACTTAGTGTCCGAGGGGCTGGATATACGCACAGGATTATTTTGCAAAGGAATCAAAGTAATGGTAAACGAAAATAATATTAACAAAAGGAAAGCCACAAAAGGGCTAAATTTTGTTCGATTATTACAAAGCCCGAAGGTTGAAAAGATTACTTCAAAAACGCATCTAGAAGGATGACTAACTAAAATAAGAAAACATCAAGATCATGTAGCAGCCGAAGTCTCATTGGCAACATCATTGTTGGCCGAGTTCACATTCCCATCAGCGCCATTGACTGGGCCTTGAGATCCTTCCGAGTTATCTTTCTCCAGCTCGCCAAGATCCATAAGGCGGACATCCTGTACCACCTTGAAGTAATCCATCTCCGACAAATCCAAGTCAGGATGGAGACAGAGAACTTGATTTTTGGCTCTATCAAAAGCTTCATCACCAGCAGACAAAATTTTGATCTAAGAATTCTTCAGAGATTTTCTAAGATCGTTATTGGATGATAAGAGCTCTGCATTGGAGGCCTCGGATAGCTTCAATTGATCAGCAAGTTGGGCTAAGGTCGACTTGTGATCAGACTCCAAAGTCTCTTTTTCCTTCCTCGCATTAGCCAAATCCTTCTCCAAGCTGGAAAGCTTCTCAGACTGAGATTCTTGGGTACTCTTCAACTAAGCGATTTCATCCTCAAATTTTGACTCAATCTTTTCAGAGTCATCAAATAATTCAAATAAACCACAGGCGAGGATGGCACATCTCATCAGATAGGAACTAATGTCCTGGGTAATCTTTTGTTGTCCAATGGATTTAACTTTATTAACATCCTCGGTAGCATTAAGGTGATCATGCAGAAATCTGAAGCCATCAAAGTCATTAGACCAAAACTTGAATTCCCCAGACGCAGAATTTCCCCCAGGGCCTCGCATGAGGGAGTTGATCTCCATTTCAGCTTTATGGATATCTTCATTCATTAGAACCTTCAGCTTCTTCAGGTCACCTTAAGATATCTCATCTTGAACAGGAAGAGCAAGAGGCTGGGGCTCACCTTTACTCAGGGCGGCTTTAGTACACGTCCCCCTGGATCGTTTTGGTGCTCGAACCTCTAATCCACTTAAATCGGATTTGGATGCAGACGCAACCCCAGCCCGTCTCCGGGCTTCCCGAGCTGCCTGCATCAATTTCTTTTGCTCGGCTACAGTCAGATCAGTCATCTTGTCTGCAAGCAACCAACATAAGGTTAGAATAAAATGAAGACGAGAAATATTTAAAGCAAAAGATGATGATTACCCAGAAAGGCAAGAAGTCGGTCGTCATCTAAGGGCAACAATTTTTTGAACCTCATCATATGGAATGAGTCAAGAATGGCCAAGGATTGGAGTTCCAAGTCATTCAGTTTGGCATAGTTAAAACCAATAATCGACAAGGGATCTTTGGTCCAGTGGTGGGGAAAGCGCAGATGTCCATCTAAGGCGTATAACACCTACGGACATCTCGGCCCACATTGGGCCCTCAAGAAACGATCCTTATAGTTCTTATAATTTGAGGTTTAAGCCTGAAGGAAGCTTCGGCTAGGAATTTCACTGATTTGAACCCAACTCCGGTTATCAACTCCTTTTACCTCGAAGAAGGAGAAGAACAAGCCTATGGTCGGAATAATGTTCAAAACCTCACAAACCCTTTCAAAAGCCTTTATAAATCCCCAACTCTTGGGACGGAGTTGGGAAGGTTCTATATTAACGGTATTCAACACGTCAACCTCGAAGTCGGAAAAAGGGATACGGATGTTGAAATCTTCCAAAATACTAGGATAGAAGTAGAAAAATTCTTCGGAAACATCTTTTGGCCGAAGTATACACACTATTTCCTTTGGACCACATGGTTCCAAAATAACATCATCCTCGGAACTAGTAAAGGATATAATCCTTAGGGATCGGATTTTGGCAATATCCATGACATCAGTAGTAATATTCTTATGGCTCATAACCTCAGAATCAAAGGGAGCAGCAATCTCCATTAGAATTTCTACAGAGCCTGAAGAGTCAGAGTCAAAGTCACTTTCAGAAGCGAGAATCTCATTATAAAATTTGTCCATGACTCGCCTATACTCTTCTACCCCTAAAGAACCACTCATCTCTTGCATGTTTTCTTTCCATAATCTTTTCCTCTCCTCATCACTCTTATGGATAACCTTACCCTCGTCATCACATTCCCTAAGGACTACCATTTCTGTTAAAGAAAAATAGAGGAAAATCAAGAGCGAAAGAAAAAATACATGAAATGAAGAGAACACTTGAAGTTGAAACGGACTTGTTTAAAGGAGAATAAGAGCGTAGGAGTAAAGGGAAGAGGAAAATGACTTTAATAGGAGCCCAACATTCAAAAATATCTAGAGAATAACCACTCATGACACATTAAAGTCATCATAACGCTAGGGAAGATTAGAGGACATGATCGTTCAAAGGTTTTGTTTGACACGTAAGAACCTAAGAAGAAAAGCCGACCTATAGCACGGCACCTATCAAATATATCCGGGCTCATGTTACTGCCGAGTACTGTACCCTTGTAAATAGATATAGTACTCGGAGGGCTTATGTACATGCCAAATATATTTGAAGCCGAGTTGTGTAGTCGGACAAGGTTAAGAATGAACTAGACTACGATAGCAAGAAAGGTCGAGCAATGCAGAGAGTTAGGCAAGTATCATCCATAACCTGGGCCGGTCAAGGAACCCGACTCCCATCAGCTGAACTCCTACGAGGCCGAGTATTGGCCTCCATCAACCCGATACTTACATCGAACATGAACTCAATTGGCACACCAACAGTTGTAACGGTGGAGGCACATCAATGCGGACGTTACCATAGTTTCAAAGCCTACATTCATGAAGGGGAGTTACAACAATGATGGCCATGTAACGTCAGAAGGCCAAGAGACTTCTCTTAATGGCATATCTTAATGGAAGACTATAAAAGGGGCTCCCACACGAGGGTTAAGCAAGACACAATCATCTTGAGACTATACACAGCACGAGTATAGCTCTCAAATCCCCAAATATCCATCACAACATACTCTATAGTATAGACAGCGTAGCTCTCCTTGTCTGGAATAAGGAAAACTAGCACTTTTGGTGTATCTAACCATTTTTGGCTAGAACAAGAACCACTCACTGACCCATCACCTCTAGAATCAGCTACCAGCCCATTCCACACAATGGGATTTTAGGCTCACCAACAACAGACCATTGTCCACCAATGTATGCAATGTGACTATTTATGGATACCACAACGACAACATCATCGTGCACAGTAACCCACCACCATGGTTACCGTACACCGCCCAAAGTGGCCAACAAGCATAAAATATATTTCATACAATATAGATATATATATATATATATATATATATATATATATATATATATATTTGTTATGAAATCATAACAACATCATTAAAACATTCTCATATTACCATCATTAACATCATAACAACATCTTGGTAACAACACTCAAGATTCGTCACTTACAACAAGACTTCTTAGCGTACACAACAAGTAATAATTACATTCCTAAACATACTATACATAGAAATACTGGGGAAAAATTCACCTATTTACACCATGTTAAAGATCTATTTATTAGCTTACCAATGCTTTAAATGGTTCGTCATTTGGATATACGGTTAAAAAGTTACGATCAAAACCGTATTTAACATTTTTGTGTGTTGACACAGAGGTCGATGCATGGGTCAATGCATATAATCAGTTTTTCAAAGAATTTGTTTCTAGAAGCTACATGTCAATGCATAAGGCATGCAGGTCGACGCATACTGTTCTGTTTTCCCAAAAATCACTTTTTAAAAGCACTTTTACACTATTTTATCATGGTAGAACCTATGCTACAAAATTCTACCATCATAGACCCATTTTTCTGCTATCTTAACATTCTAAAAATCAATTATTTTCTTGTATTACTCATGGATTAACATCATGTAATCATCAATTTCCTATCTATGATTCAAACCCTCATAACTCAACAATGGAGGAAAACATATCAACAACCCAAAAACAGAATTGTCACATATATAGGCAAATAAAATTCATCATATAATCAATATATTATAACAGTATCATCATCCACTATTTCACAACATTCATAGCATTATTGGAAAACACCCAATTTATCAACTAAGAGAGATCAAGGTTCATAGCATAGAAGGACACAACAACCCAACAATGCAAGAACCTAAATCCTTACCCACTATTCATCATATTATCCCTTAGAAGATCAGAACCCCACCCTTACCTTGTAATTCCTAGCAATCGATCTCTTCAAGCTAAATGAATGGATACTTCTTGCCCTAGCCTCTTTCACCTTCTGCTCTCAATTTCACGTATGATGTAAAACTGACTTCACTATTCTCTAATTCCCTTTATAAAATCCCTCAACTACGATTTACCTCATTTACCCTCACTCATCCTCATACAATTACTATCATGTCCTTCATATCTCTACACATCTAATATTCCATTTTATTTTATTTCGCTACTATTATTATTGTTATCTAATAATCCAATAATTCAAATAATAATAATCTAACCTTTCAAATTCTAGTTCAATAAAAACATATTAAACCTAAATAATTATTTAAATTAGTTAATATGTTTTACTGTTTAGCATAATTACCTAATTACTTAAAACAATTAATTAATTAACTATATTCTCTACACCTCCATCACTACACAATTACTCCCACACCTTTAACACCTTAATTCCTACCATTTTAAGGTAACTACCCCACACAAGGTATCACAAAACACAATAAAGCACACATAAACACATACATATACACTTATTGCATAATTTAATTGCGAAAAATAATTAAAATGAAATGGGGGTGTTACAATGAGCTTCCTTATTGAACTGTTGACTTTAGGAGATGCTTCTTGACGGTCTTGCAGTTGTCAAAGTAAGGGGTGATCATTAACCAATAGGATTCCTCCTTCTAAAGATAATTGTTTGTCGCCGATTAGGTCTTGGATCTTGTGTTTAAGAGCCCTACAATTTTCCACTGTATGCCCCTGTGAACTAGCATGGTACAATGTCTGGCCTATCTTGAGTTTTTCCATAGCTTATCGAGTTATGCTTCAAGTTCGTTCGTGAGTATCGGGAAATCAGTTAGTGCGGGCCAGGTTGGAGAAGGGAGGAGAAATATGAGATGCAAATGTATGTGCATGTATGCGGATGCATGAAAATGCATGGGTATGCAAAAAAAATTTATGTTTAGTTTTCTAGGTATACTAAAATTTTTTTATGCAGATGCAATGTATGTGTCACATGTGGGTTTAGGGGAATCAAATGATATAAGAACACCTTATTTAGGAAGGTTATCTACGATAGGTCGGTTCTAAATCTTTAATACTCAATCCCCTCACAAGGATTGCTCTCGGGTTTTGTTGACTGTCTGAGAACAAACCCAAGGCCATAAACCATAGATGAAATTTCATCATGATAAGGCATAACCCTCATATGATACAATTTCAAAGGGTCTCTCCCTTAGGGAGCCTTTGTATAAATAAATTCTAATGTTTGGGTTCTAGAAGAGGTCCCTAGAGTCATGGACCAAATTCAAAGTTTCATCACGAAGATGGGCTAGCCAACTCACAACAAAATCTTTGAAATGATCTACTCTAGACGGATCCGTCGCTAAAAACTCCATGAGATGTGCATCCCAGTGGCCAAAACAAGACGAACCCCTTACTTAAGCTTATGTTTCTTCTCGAGTTCGGGTATAGAGCTTTTTCTCAAAAAGAAATTGAAACCCACAAATGTTAATAATAATGTATAAGATAATAAAGAAACAAAGCGAATAAAATAAATAAAGCCAAAAGAAAAAGAAAAATAAAAACGCACAAACAAACCAAACAACCCTAAACCTAAAGGGTAGGCTTGAATCTCTTTAGGGGATCGTCCCTATCAAAGTCGCCAACTATCCCATCTCAAAACATATAACTTCGCAAAGTGTATCGCACGATGATGAATGACTAACAGAGTCACCACCGAATTTTATTTATTCCTAAGAAAAAGGGAAATAACGATAAAACCCTAAGGGAAAAAGGATAAGATGGTCATCACAACCAAATATGGGTTCAGGAGTCTATTATGCGAGGGAAAGGTACTACCACCCCTCACATCCGTTGTAATCAATGAAAAATCTCATATAGTTCTAAGGTTAATAGTTTACTAAAGGTATGTTTGCTTTATTTTATTTTATTTATTAAGAAATTTACAAAAAGAAAAGATAAACTATTTACAAATGAAAAGAAAAAAAGGTTTTTTTTATTAATGTGCTCGTCAGGGTTTCAAAACCTTGTGCCTATATATTCTCAGTTGCAATGAGAAATTCAGAGTTTCGTAGTTCGTAAAATATAAGTGTAGGTTGGTTGATTTTATAGAATAGGTTTTTAAATCATGTTCTTGCATTTAAACATTGGCTTATATGCTCGCACGATGGAGGCTGAAACGCTCATTTGTATTTCACGTCGAAATGACCTAACTATTCTTTCTATGAAAATAGTTTGGGATGCACAAGGGAAAACCAAATATTTGGTATGTTCATGTTGCTTTTAATTTGTTTTGAATTTGAATAATTGATCGATGTGGCGCACGCCAACCAATTGGTTAATTAAGGACAGTGTAAATACTTATCTACTCATCTAATTTATTTGCAAAAAGTTGAATTAATTTGTTTGAAAAAAATATTTTGATTATATACACGAATGTAAAGGGATAAAAAAAACTATTTTTTTGTATTTTTGGACTTTAAGTGAAAAAAAAGTATTATTTTTTGTATTGTTTGAATTGAAATGATCTAATGGAATAAAGGGATATGTTTTTGAATTTTTGGTACATTTATATTTTGTATATATTATTAATATTATTATTATTATTATTATTATTATTATGATTGGCCTCTTAGATCTTTATTTATTTTTATTCTAATAATAATAATAATAAAAAATAATCTTATAAATTTAAAATAAACGAAGAAACAAAATTTATATAAGAATTAAAAGGGGTGCAAAAGGATTATGGGAATATGTCTAGTGGTAAATGAAGGTCTAAGCCCAATTTATCTCTAACCCTAATAACGAATGAGAATTCATTGAGATGAAAAATAAAACAAATATTAAAAGATACTAAATAAATAATAAAAGAAAAAAAACAAAGCCAAACTAGGAGGGTTCAACCCCCCCCCCCCCCCCCCCCTCTATTTATCTCCTCACCTTGTTTTTTTTTTCTTTTAAAAAAGACAGGGTAAGTTTCATGAAGACAAGTGGCACAAATTAAATAAAAAAATAAAGTCAGATAACACAATCACATACACAAACACGGGAGTAACATCACAAGATAAAAAATAGTCCTTAAAACTCCTTCTCTGTCTCGACCTAATACCTCTTTCCTTCCCACACAAAAACAAACAAATTCATCCTCCGTCCTTCCTTCCTCAACAATCAATCTCTTACACAAAATAAATTCTAGCACTCTTCATTTTTTATGACAAAATCCAAAACACCAAACAAGCTTTCATGAATCAAATCGAATAAATATCAAAAGGGAAGGGAGATTTACCACGTCCTCGTCGGTGCTAGGTGGATGTGTGAAAGCTCTGACAAAGGACATACGATTCGGCGGCGGTTGGTGTCAGTCTCGGTTGCGTGAGATGGTGGTGTTTCTTCATGCTCTGATTGCATGTGTCAGAGTGTACGCATTTTCGATCTCTTTCGTTCTTCTTCCTTTGTTTTTTAATTATGAGATGCAAAGTGTTGTTGTTTCAATGATTTTTTTTTGTTGAATGTTAATGTGATTGTTGTTGTGTAGATGTTGAATGATTTAATTGAAATTTCATGGAGGTTAGGATGGTGGCCATGAATTGCAAATGGAGGAAGTGCTTATATTGTTTAGATGTTAAGGCTTGTGATGGAGGAAAGAAGATGGTTGAGGGTGTTTCTTGTTGTGAGTTTATGATTTTGAAGGATAAAGGAATATTTATAGTGTGTAGCAACGTGTGGTTATTGGTGTTGGGTGGAGATTGAAAATGATTTGTCTTATATTTTTCAGTTTCACGTGTTTTAGGATGTGAATGTGTGTGAGTATTGAGTTTTTTTCTTCAGGTTTTTCTATTTTCGCGTGTTTTGGGGTCTATATGAAGGTGTGTGAATGTGTAATTTTGGTTTTTTCTTTCACGTGTATGAGGATCTCATTTGTAGTGAGGATTGAGTCTTTGAGTTTTAAAGGTAATTGATTTTTGAGATTGAAGTTGTGATTTTTTTCTATTTTTGTTTTGAAGAGTTTGAATTTAGGGTCTTTGTATTGATGAGAAAATGTGTCTTTGATTTGAAATGATTTGAAAATGATGAGGAAGGATTGTATAGTCCTCTCCGTCTATCCATCCGTCTGCGGGTGATAAGCTGAACTCAACCTCAGTTTTGATCCTAAGGCTTCCTCCAAACTCCCCCAAAATTTGGAAGTGAACCTTGGATCTCTGTCCGACACAATACTCAACGGAACTCCATGCAACTTCACAATCACCTGAATATAAATCTCTGCTAGCTTCTACAAAGGAAAACTGATATTAATTGGAATGAAATGTCGATTTCGTCAGTTTATCCACAACTACCCAAATGGCATCATGCCCTCTCGGAGTATTAGGCAACCCAGTCACAAAATCCATAGAAATTTTGTCCCATTTCCACTCTGGTATATCTAACGGTTGCATCAAACCAGCAGGTTTCTGATGTTCCACCTTCGACTTCTGACAAGTCAAACAAGCATACACAAACTGAGCCATGTCGCTTTTCAATCCAGGCCACCAAAATATCCTCTTCAAGTCTTGGTACTTCTTTGTAGCTCCGGGATGGATACTCAAGCTACTCCTGTGACTTTCTTCTAGAATCATTCTTTTTAACTCAGAATCATCAGGAATACAAATCCTATCACGGAATCTCAACAAACCTAGTTCATCCATTTTGAACTCGTTACTATCGGTTTGTTCAGTCCTGATCATCAAATCCACCAGTTTCACATCCAACTTCTGACCTTCTCTGATACTATTAAGAAAGTCATTGTTAATCTTTAGCATACCCAGCATCACACTATGCGGCATATGTTCCCAAACCAAACTCATATCTCTAAACTGTTCAATTAATTCCAACTCTTTAACCATCATAGCAGACATATGCAACGTCTTCCTACTCAAAGCATCAGTCACGACATTAGCTTTATCGGGATGATAGTTCAAGCCAAAATCATAATCCTTAAATGATTCTAACCACCTTCTTTGTCTCATATTCAATTCCTTCTTATCAAACAGATACCTTAAGCTCTTATGATCACTATACACTTCGAATCTGGATCCGTAAAGATAGTGCCTCCAAATCTTTAATATGAATACTACCGCGGCTAATTCCAAATCATGAGTTGGATAATTCCTCTCATGGATCCTTAACTGTCGTGAAGCATAAGCCACAACCTTCCCATCCTGCATTAACACACCTCCTAAACCCATCAAGGAAGCGTCGCAATACACCACAAACGGTTCATTTAATTCGGATAGAATTAAAACTGGAGTTGTAGTTAATCTCTTCTTCAGCTCGATGAAACTCTTCTCACAGTGAACATCCCACACAAACGCTTTACCTTTGCAAGTCAATCGAGTCAATGGAAGTGCCAACTTAGAAAATCCTTCAATAAACCTACGGTAATAACCAACCAAGCCCAAAAAGCTTCTAATCTTAGTTACTGACTTCGGAGACTCCCACTGTAGAACTGCATCCACCTTGGATAGATCCACAACAATACCATCACCTGAAACATGACCAAGAAAACTTACCTCTCTCAACCAAAATTCGCACTTAGACAACTTAGCATAGAGCTTCTTTTCCTTTAACACTTGCAGCGCGATCCGCAAATACTCAGCATGTTCCTCTTCTGACTTAGAATAGATTAGAATGTCGTCAATAAAGGCAACCACAAATTGATCCAAGTAAGCATGAAAAATTCAATTCATATACTCATACTGCCATATCGAGTTCTGAAGGTCGCCTTCTGAATATCTTTATCCTTTACCCGTATCTGATGATAACCTGACCTTAGGTCAATCTTGCTAAACACACGAGCACCGACTAACTGATCCATCAAGTCATCTATTCTTGGAAGCGCATACTTGTTCTTAATCGTCACTTTATTCAGCTGTCTGTAGTCGATACATAACCTCATACTGCCATCCTTTTTCTTCACCAACAACACTGGAGCTCCCCAAGGCGATACACTTGGTCTCACAAATTTCTTTTCTAACCATTCTTCCAGTTGCTTCTTTAGCTCTGCTAATTTTGATGCCGACATCCTATATGGTGCCATAGAAATAGGTCTGGTACCAGGGACAAGATCAATAGCAAACTCCACTTCTCTCTCTAGCGGTACATCAGCAATATCATCTGGAAACACTTCTAGAAATTCACGCGCTACTTGCAATTCATTAATCACCGACTCACTCTCCACCGACAAGGATGCAAACAACGCAAGCACTTAAGCTTCTTCTTCTAAGAGCTCTCTCAACTCTCTAGGAGATAGAAAACCATTTTCTTCCTCTTCCTCAGGAGCAAGAAATCACACCGACTTGTTAAAACAGTTAATATGAACATGATTGAACTCCAACCAGCTCATACCCAAGATCACATCAAGACCAAGATCACATCAAGACCTCCCAACGGTAAGCAAATAAGATCCACACCAAAGTCCTTATCAAAGATTAATAGTGGACAATTCAAACAAACTAGAGAAGTGGTCACCGATCCCTTTGCAGGAGTTTTGATGACTATCTCTCCCTTCATAGGAGAAACAACAAGGCCTAGCCTTCTCACACAATCAGCAGCAATAAAAGAGTGAGTAGCACCAGTATCAATAATAGCAATCAAAGGCGTATTATTAATATAATATGTATCTCTGATCAGTCTGTCATCATTGGAAGTCTGAGTCCCTGTCAAAGCGAACACCTTTCCTCCAGTCGAAGCTTGATTTGGTTTCTGGCAACGAGTACTAATATGGCCATGTTCTCCACAGTTGTAACAAGTCACCATGTTAACTTTGCAGTCAGCAATCAAATGTCCTACCTGTCCACACTTGAAGCATTTCTTCACATCACTCGTGCACTCACTGACACGATGACCTAGCCCACCACACCTGTAACACTTAAGAGGAGCATGGGCACCTCCCCCACTCAGCTTCTTGCTATCAGTATGTTTCTGTTTACCTTTCTCAACTGGAGCTGCACAAGGCTTCCCACGGCTCATCGGTTGTTTTCCCCTCCTTTCGGTCAGTCCTTTATAGTAAGTCGATCGAGCCTTGCTATCTTCCTCAAAGATCCTACAATAATCCACTAAATCTGGAAACCTTCTGATTCGCTGATAACCAATCACCTATTTGATCTCAGGCCTCAATCCATTCTCAAACTTGACACACTTTGAGAACTCAGCAGTTGTCACACTGTAACGAGGGTAAAACTTAGCCAGATCTGAGAATTTGGCAGCATACTCTGTAACTGTCATGTTACCCTTCTTCAGTTCCAGGAACTCAATCTCTTTCTTTCCTCGGACATCTTCAGGAAAATATTTCCTCAAGAACTCCCTACTGAACACAGCCCAAGTGATTACCTCTCCTATTGCCCCCAACAGTTGACGAGTGCTAACCCACCAATCATCAGCCTCCTCCGCTAGCATGTGAGTACCTAACCGTACCTTCTGTGCTTCAGAACATTCCATAACCCGAAAGATTCTCTCAATCTCTTTGAGCCAAGCCTGCGCTCCATCCGGATCATATCTTCCCTTGAAGGTAGGCGGTCTATTCTTCTGAAACACATCATTCTCACCAGCATGAGGTGGGTTCTGTATCGCCTGGGCAACAGCCTGCAAAGCAGAAGCAATAGCAACATCGTTCCTTCCAGCCATTCTAAATCTGTTACACACCAACAACAGAACACAATGGTTAAGGAAACGACATCGACAGAAATCAGCTATCACACGACAACGACTCGACAACTTGGCGAGACAGACCGATCTGCTCTGATACCACTATGTAACACCCTTAGACCCTCGAGACAATTAATAATAGAATATTAGAGTCAAATAAAACATACAACGTTTAGGATGCTACATTCAACAAACACTTGCTTATGCATACGATATGTAACACATAAATATCACAAATAAAACATAATTAATTTTCACTACAGCAGCGAAAATTCAACGAAAATATAACATGTTTAATACCACATAATCATCATCAAGTAAATAGAGTGATAACGCATAACAAAAGAAATAACGACAAGTATTCCAAATCCCCAGTGTTACACATCAGAGCAGACGCCGACTCAACGAAATAAAAGAGAAGACTCCGTCTTCACTGACTCCAACTCTAAACTAATCTTGATTATCTGCACGTTACCCACATAGAGGTAACATTGAAACAGAAGGGGTGAGATTCTCAAATCAACATAAGAAATGCATATGCTAAGTATGAAAGAATATAATCCATATACAGCTCACCCTATCATCACAACCTCAACGAAAATACCATTTCCCACACATAATAGATAATCATACGATTCATAACACAATACAATATGATGTAATGCAATGAGACCCACAACTCGACTCAATGCATGTGGTATCAATTCGGTCCCTTTTCATGATCATAATTCCCGTCAGAATTTCCATATAAGTCGCTCACACCCCACATGGGCACACGACATACGTGATCTCTCACACCCCACATAGGCATATGATCACCTCAATAACAACAACAACATCCACATGATTCTATCTTAAAGAATCCGAGTGAGACGCTCACACCCCACATGGGCACACAACTCATCACATTACTTATGCAACATGGCATATACAACGACAACATACAACGACAATAAAATGCATATGACTAAATAATATGCCAATACATCACACCACAACTATCCAACACGTAGCATATGCCTGCCAAAACATGCAACAAATACAATCCACAACTACAACGCGCATTCACACAACTAATTTCACCAATTCAACGTACAACACCTAACACATGCACGAAAACCCGACTACTGCATCTAATAGTTGGAATTCTGGTATTGAAATTAATTTTATCAAAAGTTATATAAAACCAGCTTTCAAACGATTCGAACGGCGACTGAAACGGACATACGGATTAAAAGTTATGAATTTTTAAAAGTTAGGAAAATTTTGTCCGTACAGCAGCAAAACAGCACTGTCATGCTCGCTGCGAGTTTGCTCAGCGAACTCTTACTCGCTAGGAGTTCACCTAGCGAATTCCCCAGTGAAAAACCCCTCCCATACAAAAACCCGAGAGTCACATTTTCTCTTCTCTATTCGCTCCTCATTCGCCCAGCGAACTTGTGCTCGCTAGGAGTTCGCCCAGTGAACTTGGGGCGAACTTCCCCACCACACATTCTAGAATTTCTCTTCCTCTCCTCAGCTCACTGCCTCATTCGCTTTGCGAATATGGGGCGAACATTCGCCTAGCGAACTTTCATTCGCACAGTGAACAGTGTGATTCTGCATTTCTGCAGCTGCGATTTCAGCACGATTCCACCCCAACCCTTCTCCGATTCAACTCCCAAACGACCCCAAAACACACATATGATCACAGATTAGCAAACAAACAAGTAGGAATACATAAGCCATAATTCAACCGATAAATTTATGCATTTTTCCTCTTATCAAAACCTCCGATATACAAAACCCCAATCCCCAAATCAACACAAACCACACATAAGGGATGATCCTAAAGGTTTATCTACCCTCATACAAATATTATGCAACCCTTAGAGATTAAATAACCTCACCCTTACCTTAGAGTTCTTGACAAAACTTCGGCCTCAACAATGGCTTTTCTCTTCTCTTTTGCCCTAGCTCTCCTCTTTCTCTTTTCCTCCAAAAACACGTACTGAATGGTTTCTCTCCCCTAATTCCCTTTTCTATTTTCTATTATTATTTTATTATTAATATTATTATTATTATTTCAGAATTATTATAATTATTATTATTATTATTATTATTATTATTTTACTAATTAAATAATAATAACAATATCCCTTAATAATTTAAAATAATAATATTAACCAAGTAACCATTCTCACCAAACCACCAAGTTCTACCTAATTGGTCATACACCCCTAACATCTTAATCCCTAAAATTCTAAGGTCACTACCCCATACTAAGGGCAACCTCAAACACAACCACCCACACAAATACACAACATCATATAATTCTAATTACGAAAAACAATAAAATAAATCGGGGTGTTACAGGTTATCTACGATAGGGGGAGTTAGACTTCAGTTGTGGATATTTGGCTGCAGTGGTGCAAATTGTTTATCAAGATTGTTTATGGTTTTAAGTAGTTTGTGATAGATTGCCTTAGGTGAGGTTGATATGTCAAACGAGATGTCAGGACATTAGTCTAATGGTACAAGTATCTGTGAGTTTTTGTTGCTAACTAAGAGATGTTTGAAGAAATGTCTGAACTTCTTCATCAGTTATTATTGGTCTTCTATTTATTCTTGGGGTCTATTGAAAGGTGAGGTAACTATGCTTCAGGTGGACTAAACAAGGTCTGACAAGGCGTCAGAAAATTAATTAGGACATGTGGGTGCACCTTAATTAGCTGATTTGGACGGTGAAGTGAAGATGGTGTTAAACATGTGTCTTAAGACATGTACATTCCTTGGACGGTTTCCCTTTAACGAAGAAACAGTCAAAAGAGTTTTGGCCGGTGCAAATTTTTTTGGAAGTTTCATTTCTCTTTTAATGTTCATCTTGGATTGACTTGTATTATTTTTAGTGGTTCGTTACAACCTATGGAAGTGGCTCGGATATATAAAGGGGGTTTGGCTTCTTCGTATCTCAGACTGTTCTTTTGTTGTGCTGGGTATTCATGAGATTTATCAGCTTTTGGGTGTGTTCCGGCAGGTTTTGGTTCTATTTTGGACGTGTTTGTCAATTTTTGGCTAAAAAGGGGAGAAAAGTACAGGGGTTGAGTCTGCCCTTGCAGCCCATGAATATTTGGTTCCCTATATGTTCTAAATTCTTCCTTGTGTCCTGTGATCTGAGTTATGAACACAGTCGTGTCCTGTGTTCTGAGTTACCCGGAGTAGTAGTCTGCTTCCTCATGAGAATAGTGTAAGCTGCCGACTGAAATGACTTCGGGACTTTCTACTCTATAAGGACTATCCTGGGTTTACTGTGCAAAAGGAGTTTTAGCCAAAATTTGTCAAAAGGGGGAGATTGAAGACTCTAGATATTTGAACAATTTTTGGTAAAACAGGTTGCTGCACAAAATGCTCCAACAACAAAGAAGAATCCTGCTAAAAGAAGGCATGTCAGATAAGATGTCCCAACACGATGTTGGGACATCGTGTCTGTTACTAACAGCAGGATGTTTACAGATCAGTTACAAGATTTAAGGAACAATCAGAACGTGGATCAAGGAATCAGCCAAAAGAAAGTTGAAAGCCCAACGCAGCAGAAGGCTATAAAAGAAGACCAAGACCTAGGCAGAAGAAGAGAAAGAGGACGACATAGACTTAGGAATCCTATTTTGTAAATTAGGGTTTAGGTTTTGAGAGTCGTAGGTTTCTTTTGTAAGTCTCCCTCTGTATCGATTTGATGCAGTGTGGTAGACATAGGTACTTGTACAGATTCAGAAACCCGTAGGTAATAAATCGTGTATTATTCTTGGATTAAGCTTTGGAGTAAATCCAAGTTAACTTGTTAGTCAAGGATGCTTGACTGAACTTTGTATTGGAAGGGGTGTCTTTCAATAGGGATGATATAGTTATGGGGTATTAACTATTAGATAATCACAGGTTGTGATTTAGGGACTGAGATGGGTTTCTCTTATCAGTTAGATATGACTTCTAATGATAAAGTCTTCATTGGGTAGTGATAGGTAAACGTGGGTGTTTACTGTAAACCTGAGGTTGTTTACATAAAACTATACTACTTATAGTGGAGTCTTCTTCCTGGGTTGGTATCCCCCAGATGTAGGTGAGTAGCACCGAACTGGGTCATCATATTCTGTGTTGTTTATCATTCTGCAATTTACAGTTCAGTATTGATTAACATGTTGAAACAAATGTCAAAACATCTGTGAATCTGCAGTTACTGATTTTCAAGGTATCAGTCTGCTGTTCTGTTCATGTTTAAATGATTATGCAGAACAATGTCTTGACATGTGTTAGGACATCTGCTGTCTGCAATGCCAGAATTTCAGTATGGAAAAAGCAAAACCAAACTCAACTTCCATGAGCGTTTTGTGTATTCTGGATAAGGATAGAGGAGGAAAAGTAGTTGAAGAAAGAAAATATTGAGGTATGATTAGTTTTCTTCTTTACCTTATTAATTATCATCCTAATATTATTTTGATGTATGTGTGTATGTGTATCATACCCCAAATTTTAACCACTAAGATTTCCCATCATTGTGCAAATCATCACAATATGGGTGTATCATTATGCCTCATTAGTCTCCCCAAAGATGGGTGAGCATCCACTGCAATCAAAATTAGGGTTTCAGGCCCTCTCAGAGCTCTTAGACAAAGGATCAATCAAGGAATGACATGATCTTCAACTTTTCTAGCCTATCAAGCATCCACAATGGATTAAGAGGACTCCCACATCAAGAATCAAGCACAAGGCTGCAGCATTCTGAGTGGATCAAGCCTCAAGATCGCCAGTGTCACCAAATTAGGGTTTGGTTGACCAGGGCCTCCAGATGGAAATTTTCCTCTGGGCATGAGCCAATGCTACAAAGCATAACTTGAAATACTCCATGGGACATCATGAACCCAATCATCAAGTCAATTTGACTTCAGGGGATGCACCAAAAATCAGGAATTAGGGTTTCTTGACCTCATTCACCCCTAAGTTGACTTTTGGAACAAATCATGAGCCAAGACCTCAAGACATAGGTTTAGGGTCTCTAACACACCCCATTGATCCATTTGCAACAATGGATTGATCCAAGAAGCTTGAGCAACAAGTTTCAAGTTCATCAGAACCACAATTAGGGTTTCGTGGGAAAAGTCAACTGTAGCTTTGACTTTGGACCAGGACATGCTCCCAAACGCTAGGACATGATTCAATACACCCTATGACACCTATGAAATCAATCCATAAAGTTTGATTTAGGTCAAGGACTTGATTTCATATAGGATCGCACAGTTTGGAATTCATCTGACAAAAAGTCAACTGTGCATAAAAGTTAACTTTGACTTTTTGAGATTTTTCACAATTATGGTTCTTTGACCCTAAAATGATGTTAATGTATGATTGGATCATCATTCATCAAGAAAAATCAAGAAAAGTGGGATAACTTGTAAAAGGGGTAACCATAAAAACTTAGAAATTTTTCTGAGTTATGGAACAAAGTGGCAAGGGTACCAACTTTGGAGGATCATAACTCCTAAACCACAAGGCCATTTTTTCCCATCCAATGCTGGATTTGTAGCTCTCATGGGCCTCTACAAAAGCTTCAACTACACCTCATTCCAATTCATCATGGTTTTTGAGTTATGGAATGATCAAAGTGGATGAAAACATGAAATGCCACTTTTTCCAAAACTTAGTGAAATTTTCACTAAGTCAGAATCTGCCTTCACTTTTTTCCAAATGTAGGGGCATTTTTCACTTGGATCCAAAAGTTATCAAAACCAACTATGATCAAACAGTTGTTGTATCATATAAGGGATTTCCAAAATGGCCAAGAACTCCATCAAATTCCACTTGAGCCATGAGATAGAACCATGCCAATATGCCTTGCTGCAAACTATCATGGCAAGGCAGATTTTGGAGTTTTGCTCGATTTGCCCAAATTTTTCCAAGGACAAGCAACTCTATCCATCTGAACACCTCAAGGGGGACCAAGGAGGAACCAACTCTGATCCCAAGCCTCCCAAGTCTTTGGAACCAAAAGTAGCATGCCAAACCTAGAAATCCCTAAAAGAGGGACAAGACTCCAATTTTAGATTGGAGCATTTAATGGATGCACCAAGGTGGCATGGACTGAGCCATTTCCAACTGAATTCAGTCAAGACTTATCCAAGACCAAGGGAACCAGCAGCCTGTGCCCTAACCTCTAGTCAATGGCTAGAGGAGACTTGGATTCTCATTGCTCAACATTGGCCAAACCTATGCATCGGTTCCCATTCACTATTCCTTGCAAAACAAACTTGTTCTACTATAAATAGAGCTCTTTTGTGATCAGTTTGGGTACACCAAAGCCATCAAACAGATGCTTTCCTCAAAATCTCTTCTTTCACTCCAAATTTGCCTTCCAAAGCAAGTCACTATCGGGTTTTGAGTTTGAGAGCAATTCCAATCAAACCAATCACACATACACCTCATAAACATCACATAGAAGTGATCCAAACAGTCACATAACATCTGAAACACCAAAATCACAAAATCACTAGCCAATTGCTCAAATTCTTGACAAATTTACAGTTGGGGTACCAGCTCAAGTTCCAGATCATTTCAATCCACTCCAAGCATCCAGACACACTCCATGGCACCTAGAGAAGCTATCCACATCATTGGAACCTAGTTGTAACACCTCTAAGACAAAACACGATCACCAGCTGCAAGAGGTAAGCATGAGCTCTTCTAACTCTATGATCCATGCATTTTTTGCTGCACAATAATTTGGCCATATGTTCATAATCATGCATAGAGTGTTTACCCTCAATCAATTACTTTGTATGAATCGTGTATGGAATTTCTGAACCTTCATGCAGAATTTAGGGTTCTTGAAGTTTCTCTTTGATTTCTTATTCCATGTTTAAAACAAATGAAATTAAAGACCATAAACATGATCGTGAGGTTGAAACGAGTAGATTGATATGTAGATTGCATGATATAATCAAGTATTTAGTGAGATTGGATAGAAAACGCAAATCTGCAGAAACAGAGGAAGGGCGCGTGTTCTTGCCTTGTTCTTGGCGCCCTTTTTCAAAAATTCAAATATTTGAATTTTGTGATTTTATTTAATTGATTCAAAAATTAATTTCTCTATGAGTTTTAATGATTTTGAGTTGATTCTTTTTTTAATAATTCACAAAAATGTTAAAATATTTTATTTTACCAAAAAATCCCAAAAATATGATTTATTTCATATAATTGATATTTTTGCAAAGAATTAATATTTTAATTGTTTTTAACATTTAAAATATTTTTTCCTTCTTGATTTTGCAAATTTTAATGATTTCTAATCATTTTGTAGGTCAAAACTTAATTTTTGAAACATTAATCCAAGATCACAATTTTTTTTTCACATGTTTAACAATTTTGATCATTTTAATTGAATTTTTATTCAATTAAAATACATTTTGAAAACAAATTAGGGTTTTTTGATTAATTCAACCCCCATCTTTTCTTTTAAAACTCTTTGGGCCTCTATTAGAGTGTAAGACCCAACCCCTTTATAAATACACCACTTTTTGGGCCTCAGTCATTGTATAAGTCCCGCTGTATTTTCAAAAACAACGGCGCGATCGTCGCCTCTTTTAAAAATCATCTCGGCCTACCCTCGTGTTATAAGCCCTATTCCTTTCCTTTAAACACCTTTGGACCTCTCTTTGAGCTGTAAGCCCCACCACTTGTATAGAAATAAACTTTTGGGCCTTTTAAGAGAGTGTGAGACCCATCCCTTTGTACAGAAAACCTTTTTGGGCCCCAGTCACTTGTATAAGTCCCTGTGCAAATTCAAAACCACAGTGCAATCACTGATAAAACCTTAGGCCTCTCCTTGAGCTGTAAGCCCCAAAAATCTTTTCAAAGCACTTTCTCCTTTGATTTTGAATATAATATTGTTATCAAAGCTTTCTTTGTTGAACAATTAACAAAACAGCATGGAAGCTCTACAACCGAGTAAGTGTTTACCCACTTTCTTTATCCGCTTTCATATGTATAACTGTATTGTGAGGCTGCTCACTGTAAGTCTTCTTTCACAAACTTTTATATACTTGTCAGATATCAACTGTGTAATACTAGTATAGTTATTTAGAGTTTTCCCCGACAACTACGTCTAGCACTAGGTAAAGCCCTGTTGGTCACTCTTAAATACAGTCAAAACTAGATCCCCATAGGATTAATAGACACAGTCTTCCCTCCTCTTGGGGTTAAACAATATGGAGATGTGAAAGGCAGCATTCTCAGTGAACCCTTTCTCAGACTGTCACCCTTAGAAATTGTCAAAGAAACTCTAACTCCCCAGAGATGATCTTTTCTCCGTGAATGGCATCTCTTGAGTTTCTTCCAAATTCTCAGACTTTCCTGGCTTGATATATTCTCTGTGAATGGCTTGTCTTGAACTTCTCGGGGTTTGGGGACCCACAGGCTTCTTAAAAGCATCCCCGCCTCCTCTTAGGCGTTATACGAGGACCCTTCGGCTTCTTAAAAGCTCTCATGCCTTCTCTTGGGCTTAGTACAAGGACCCAGAGACCTCTACAGGTATAGGAACAGAACCTAGTCATCAATTTTCTAGAGCTATCTTTCTGAGTCAAGTGTAAGACCTGTTAATGGGTTGACCTTCATCCCTTAACATACCAGCCTTCTCTTGGGCATCATACAAAGATCACTCACTATCTGAGAATCGATTTCTCAAAACACCAGTAGACTTGGACAGTCTCAATACCCTTTGGATTTCCCATTTCCTTAAAGAACATGAAATAACCCCGATCTTCTGATCAGTACCAAGGTACAACCTCACCTTTAATCAGTCTCTTTATAAGAACTGATTTTCTCTTTTATCCAACATACTGGACCTGTCGCTCAACTGAAACAGTCGACAGCACAGTCAGCCTCCTCATGGGCTTTGTACAAATGATTCTCCCTAGCGGAGCTAACCTTTTCAAACTCTCTTGTTGAGTCACTTTCCTTTTAGCCTCTATCTCGGGCTTCGTACGAGACACTAAATCACTCTCTTGTTAAGTATAAACGACTCTCTTGTTGAGTCAAATCCCTTCTTTAGCCTCTATCTCGGGCTTTGTATGAGATACAAAACACTCTCTTGTTGAGTATAAAAGAATCTCTTGTAGAGTCAACCAATTTTTTAGCCTCCATCTCAGGCTTCATACGAGATACAAAAACTCTCTTGTTAACCCCTCTTAGCCTCTATCTCGGGCTTCGTACGAGACAGATAAAAAACACACCCTCTTGTTGGGCCAATAGCCTCCTCTTAGGCTTTGTATAAGGAAAACCTCGGTTGAGTCAATCGACCTTTTAGCATCAAAGCTGTGCCTCGCCACAGTATACAAACATCAACAACTCCCCTTTAGAGATGACAAATTCTCTCTAAAGTCAAAACCCTTTTAGCTTCACATATTGGGCTTCGAATAAGATACAAATAAACCCTTCAGCTTCACATCTTGGGCTTTGAACAAGATACAAACCACTTTTATCTTCACGTCTTGGGCTTTGAACAAGACACCAAAACAACCTTTTTCCTCCCATAGAATACGAGGAACTACAATCGCTCTGATTTCCCTGTTTCGTTAAACGGGAATATGTAGGCATAAGATTGAAAAATCTTAGCGAGCACACTAATCAAAAACCCAAAATCACATACCTTCACACATCAATCGAAAAGCATAAGTCCTAACATCCTACCAATAGCATAATCCCGTCATACTATGTTCTTAGAAAAATAAACAGAAAGAGGCCCACAATCTAAACCGCATCTGTAAACCAACAGTTTTGACTGTTTAACCTCAGTATGCAAGCAGGGTTAATTGGAGACATTTATTTCCCTTCCTTCATCAGCTTCAATAGGATAAAAAATGAATCGACCTGTAGTACCCTAGAGCGGCAGTGCTTAAGAACCACGTCCAAAATCGCTCAATAAAATGTGTGCATATTTTCAAGAAAACCCCAAATAATCAAACCTTTATGCGGTCAAACGCATTATGAGGTACCTCACTAGCACACTGCTTATGGGTTTATGGTACCCCAAAATGACTGATTGTGTTTTAGTTTGGTATTCTTTATCTAATTTCTTTAATTATAAATTGGATCGAAAAAGTACTAGTGATATGTGTCCCTTGCTTTAAAACTCACTTGTCTTCTAGCATTAAAAAAAATAAGAAAATGTTACATTATCGACAATTGAAGTAAAGTACAACATTATGGGTAGCTGTTGTGCGCAAGTTATCTGGATGAAACAAAAATTAAGTGATTATAGACGTATCATAATAAAATGTGACAACACTGGCGTCATAAACCTCACTAAAAATCCGACACTTCACTCTCGGACGAAACACATTGAAATTAGGTACTATTTCATTTAGGATCATGTCAAAAAAGGGGATTGTGTAATTAAGTTTATGTATTCATTTAAAAAACTGACAGATATTTTTACAAAACCTCTTCCTAAAAAAATTATTTTCATAATAACTGAGTTAGGAATTTTAAATCAATCATAAATGGATTAATTTGTTAAATTGTCTCTCCTCTTTCTTTTTCTTATTCATTTTCTCATTGTAATATATATGTTCTATGTGTTGATTATTTATTTCTCTATGTTTTTCCACTTTTAAACGATGACAAATGGGGAGAAGTATATTATTATGAAGAGTAGAGTATACTCTTTTTATTTGTGAAGGGGGGCTTAACAACTCCAATATATGCATCTATATTTGTATGGTTTACCACATCCTTGAGAGATGTGTTGTCATCATATAAGAGAGAGAGAGAGAGAGAGGGAGAGAGAGAGAGAGAGAGAGAGAGAGAGAGTGTGGTTTTATGTGATGTACTAATTGATATCTTCTAAAGAGTTTGATGATGACAATTGAATACAAAAAGGATAAGTTAAGTTTCATGAGTCAAAAAGAAAACTCAAAGCAAATTTATCAAGTTCCTATTTGAAGAGATAAAAAATCATATCAATCAATCAAAAGAAACTAATGATATAAAAATTCGTCTGATTATGTGCTTAGTTTTTTATCTTCTTAAAATCAATCCTAACAAATACTTAAACTAATAGACGTAATTTTAATAAATTATGAAGATTAAACTTATTGTCTAAACGATTAGACCTTTCATCTAATCTTTTAAGACATATTATTGTTTTCTAATCGATTATAAAACATGATAATCTATTAAGCTACACAACATATTAGGGTTTTCTTTTTTAGCTTAGTTTATTAGGTTGTCGTTTCTAATTGATTAGACGACATCCAAGCCCATGGAATGTTGCATTTTTAAGCTGATTTTTTTCAATATTAACGATTATTTCCCTCATTTCCAAATCACTGATTTTATGAGCTATACATTCTTCTATCTCACTCTTTCTTATTCGATTATTAGTTTTATTCACTAGAAATTATCTTAGTGCTAAGATAGTGACAAACTTCATTTTTTTATA
This sequence comes from Lathyrus tuberosus, assembly GCA_022829125.1. Taxonomy (NCBI): domain Eukaryota; kingdom Viridiplantae; phylum Streptophyta; class Magnoliopsida; order Fabales; family Fabaceae; genus Lathyrus; species Lathyrus tuberosus. Next base: position 5,155,272 of record JALAZF010000264.1, read on the forward strand.
ACATATCCATTCATTAAAGAGAAGAAGCAGAAATACAAGGTACAATATCCTGGCTTGGTATTGTAATACCCCAAATTTTGACCACTTAGATTTCCCATCATTGTGAAAATCATCATCACAATATGGATGAACCATCATGCTTCATCAGTCTCCCCAAAGATGGGTGAGCATCCAATACAATCAAAATTAGGGTTTCAAGCCCTCTCTGAGTGCTTAGACAAAGGATCAATCAAGAAATGGCATGATCTTCAACTTGTCTAATCTCTCAAACATCCACAATGGATCAAAAAGGACTCCCACTTCAAGGATTAAGCACAAAGCTGCTCCCTTCTAGGTGGATCAAGTCTCAAGATCGACAGTGTCACCAAATTAGGGTTTTGGTCGACCAGGGCCCCCAGATGAAAATTTTTATCTGGGTGTAACACCTCAAAATTTGCCTTGTTGTTTTTAGATAACTGGCTTAGGTTTCTTTTCATTTCTTGCATTTGCATTGTGCATAGCATTTGGTTCTTAGCATGGGATCAAGGTATTTGGTTCAACTCAAGGGCAAAAGCTTCTTATGAGCTCCATAAGCTCCTCACATCCTTATATGGTGGCCCAAGGGTATTTCAATGAGGGATTCTCCAAGTGGTTATATCAAGGGTTGGTGTCCTTACACTGATGACCAAAACTAGGGTTTCATGGTTAAGGGTCCTAAGCTCAAGGAGTTGATTCAAACCTTTCACCAAGGTTCTCCATATGTCAAAACAAGTCTAAGGATGGATTTTGAGCCAAAAATTCACCATGGAAGACCTCAGATGATTCAGTAGCTTACAGATGAAGTAATCAGTCAAACTGGTCAACTGAAAAGTCAAACTAAGGTCAAACTAAGGTTTTGAGAGGTCCTCATCATGGTAATCAAGTTAAGAGACCTTTATTTGGTCTATGGAAGGCTTTCATGATCACAATTTGCAAGAATCAAGCTTTGGTAAAAAGTTGCTAAATTGGGAAAGTGACTTGTAATTTCAAGTTACTATTTTTAGCATATTTTCAACCAACTTTAACCAAACTTTTCATGATAAAAAATGCTTCAAACGAATTTTTGCCCAACACCAAAGTTGTAGATCTCTTTCTCCTCTTTCCAAAGAGTGGTGGATCATGATCATGTCATATTTGGATCAAGAGTTATGGGCATTTGAAGTTAGAGGGCATTTGGTGTTCCACCATGCATACCATTTTGACATAACTTGCAAGATGCATTTTAACTCACCAATATGGCTTCTAATTGTTCAGTTCACCTCACCACACTCCATTGCACCTCACTTAGCATCATTTTGAGCTAAGAATTGAATGAATCCGTGGATTACATAGTCATAATTCATCATTATGCAATTTTGCAAGTTCATTTGGAATTCATAATTCAGTTACTCACCAGCCCCAAGATCAATCCAAAGGTGGTCCTTGTATCAAAAGGAAAACAATCATGCACTTTTCATGAAGAATGCACGAGCCAAATACCTCATGTGCACAAACTTGCAAATTTGCAAAACAGCCCAAAACTCATTGCTCTCAAGTCCTTGAAGATTAAAACCCTAAACAGTAGCATTGGCACACTATATAAGCTAACTCACACGAATTTCTCAGCAGCTACTATTCATTTTCATCACTTTTCAAAGTTTTGCTCTCAAGTTTCTCTCCTTCGATTCTCCCAATCCTTCAAGGTTCCTCCATTTTTCTTGGTTGGTTTAGGATCAGTGAAGCACAAGGAAGAGAAATCCACCACTGTTTTGAGGTTTAAGCAAGGAATTCATCAAGTTGAGTTCAGAGCTTCAACTTTCGGATTCAAGGATTCAGGCTAGTTTGAAGGTCTAATTGCATTTATTTTGCAATTAGACGGTTGAAAGAGTTGATCTGCAGCTTATCTTGGAGTTTCTTGACGTATTTCCATTTCTGCAAATCTCAGGTGAGCTTCAAATTCATAGATCTAGAATTGATTTTTGTTGTGTGTTTAATGTTCATCTTGATGTGCTGAGCTCATATATGTGTTTGGTTTTGATTTTCAACGTGAATCACGGCTGAAATTTAGATCTGAAATTTTCAGATCCAAACTTGTTTCGTTCGATTCTTGAAATATATGCAGGCTAAATGATTTTGAGTGGCATATTTGTGATCTACGTGAGTTGCTGAACATTTTGATGTATGATTTGTTGTTTTTGGTTATGGTTTGAAGTTTGGTGACCGGAGAGTGGCCGGAGAAGATGACCGGCGCTTCTCCGGCCGGTGAGGGTTTAATTAGGGTTTGTGGTTTTCCACTTTGAATCTCATGCGTTGGATTGTGATTAATTTTCCAGTTTAATTCACGTGCGTTGGATCTTGGTTATGTGTTGTTAATTAAGTTAATTAGGGTTTAGTGGATCTGGTTAAGTCATGACCGTTGGATCTCATTTAATTAGCAAGTTTGAATATGGACCATCAGATCGTTGACTTTGCTTCGTTTGACTTTGAATGGGAGCCTGTGGATCTGGATACTTTCCCTTGTTTGACTCAATCTGAGCCGTTCCCTGATTCTGAATGTTGGAAGGCATTTGGGCCTTTTCTGCTGTTTACACCCCCGTTTCTGAGCCCATGATCTTTTGCACGCGTTTGGATTTCTCTTTGCACCCCTATATTCATTTCATTTTCTTTTTATTTTCTATTTTCATACCATTTCATAATTAATTGTTAAAAATACTTGCATGTGCTAAAAAATTCCAAAAAAATTCATCATCCCTTCTCATTATTAAAATTAATTTTTCACATTTTATTTTATTATTTTTGCATTAAATTTGCATTAAATATTAATTTTCCAAATTAATTTGTCTCATTTGCACTTTATATTGCATACTTCATGTTGCATTTTTTATTTCTCTCATTTGGAAAGTGATTTGATCCTAATTCTTTATGGGTTGTGTTCATAACATGTTGAAGTATGTTTGAGATTTTTGGTATGATTTTTAGGTCCTTTTTGGATGACTTTTGATGTGTTGCTTTGAGCATGAATGTATGAAATCCTATTGATGATTTGACCTAATTGTTGATTGACTTTGGTTCTGATTCATTGCTTGTGGATTTGATATGTCAATTATACATGTTTGAGATGCTTGAATACTGAATGATATAATTTTTGAGGCATGTTTGTTATTTCTTTGAAGCATGAGCTTTAACTTGTCCAATTTGTGAATATATGCTTCATGTTTGGTTTGCTTGATCATGAAGGCACTTGTGCCACAATTTTAGGCCTGGTTTGAGGATTGATAGCATGTTAATTGACTTCTGGTTGTGATATTTGGATCTCATCTTTGCATGTTTGATATTTGCCTTGCACCTTAAGTCACTTGTTTCACAAGAATGAATCATGTTTCACTTCACTTCACTTCTTCTTCTTTGCTTCTTAATTGATTGTGAAAGTGTTTGTATGACTTGAATGATGTTTGAAGATCTTGTTTAGACACACATTTAGGATCATGTCACTTCTGAACTTGGTTTGCTTTATGGAATTTTGACTTGGTTGCTTTACATGATCACTTCTTTTCATCTCACTCCTTCTTTAATGACTTGAATGGTACTTGATTGACTTCTCCCTTTTCTTTTTTGACTAATTGGGCATGATTAATATTAGAGGTCAGTAGGACCATTAGGTTCTGAACTTGATGTTTGATTTACCTTAGAACTTGTTTCTTTATTGCCTTATGCTTGTTTGAGTTTCATTTTGTCATATGTGAATACTTCTAACACTTTCAGGGGCAAATGGTAAGTTGTTTGAGTGTGGATATGCTTCCACATTTTACTTTCTTCCTTTATTTTTTAACTTTCATACTTGTGTTTGAAGTGAGCTTAGGCCACTTGTGTTTCACTTTTCTTTCTCCTCCTTCCCTTTTCACTCTTTTCATCCCTCGAGTCTCAAGACTTGTTTAAGTCTTGGATTCTCTCCCTTTAGAGCTACCTAGTCCAACTTAATTTTCGATTAAGCTTGGAGTAGGATTAGCATTAGGTTAGGTAGTCGTCTCTCCTAAACCTCACTAGCCATAGGACATCCATGCATGATAACATTAGGACTCTTAGTTTCCCTTTAGAGTTTCCTTTTGTGTCGCTTCTCTTCTCATCTCAAACTTCTTGAAAACACTTAATAAAATATAACGTATATTGCGCTCGAGCCTTAAGTGTAGGAAGTGAAGAACGAGGGGTCTCCTCTCTTCTTCTAGGGTGTTTAGCATACGTCTCATTCGGGGGCGACCATGCGACTCACTCGTTCCCGCATGGTAGACTTTGGTGCAATGTAAGTTACGAACTAACTCAAAACACTTCTGTCTAAAAAACACCAAACCAATTCAAATATTTTTATCCTCCGGGATTGTTGGGTTTCAAACTTCTTTTTTTCAGAAAAGAGCTCGTCGCTCACATAAAAAACACTTACCCATCCGTGGTCGTACCCACGAACTACGTCGCTCTGATTCTCACGTGCGAGTGAGATACGTAGGCAGGAGATCGTGCGAGATCTCTCCGAGCACATTTCTTTCACAACCTTTCTTTATCACCTCTTTGTCTCTTTCCGACCTCGTTTGGTCGAACTACGACTGCCCTGATTCTTTATTCTCGTCCGAGTAAAGATACGTAGGCACAAGATTGCGTAGATCTTGGCGGGCTACCTTCTCCATTTTTTCACCAATTTCCTCCCCTTGTTTCGCGGTCGTCCCCACGAACTACGTCAACTCTGATTCCTCTCTCTCGTTCGATTAAGGATACGTAGGCACGAGGATCCCTATCCTTGGCGAGCACCCTTCTCTCGCACCCGTGCGATTGAGACCCTTCCACCTTTCCTTTCTCCCCTAGTTAGGGGAACTACGTCGCTCTGATTCTCACGTGCGAGTGAGATACGTAGGCAGGAGATCGTGCGAGATCTCTCCGAGCACATTTCTTTCACAACCTTTCTTTATCACCTCTTTGTCTCTTTCCGACCTCGTTTGGTCGAACTACGACTGCTCTGATTTCCTCTTTCTCGTCCGATTGAGGATACGTAGGCACAAGACGGCGATGTCTTGGCGAGCAACCTCCCCCCTTAGTTCCCGTCCGAACTACGTTGACTCTGACTTTCCCATTGCACTGAGGGAATACGTAGGCGTAGGACGAGCGATGTCCTATTGAGTCACTTCCTTTTCTTTCCTTCTTCGTTTCTCCGTTCTTTCCGTTCTAGTTTCTTCGCCGGTCCAGTAGCAGTGGAGTTCCAGATGACGACACCCTTTGATGCAGACAACAAGCGTGGATCCCATCGAGTACGATGGACGTGTTGGGTGCTAACACCTTCCCTTCGCGTAACCGACTCCCGTACCCGTTCTTTTGGTCGTGAGCCCATTCTCTTTCCCTTCTTTCAGGTTTACGTAGTGTTTCCTTTCCCTCCCTTGGGATAAATACACTTTGCTGGCGACTCTGTGTTCTTTTGCGCCACTCTCGCGTTTGTACCGTCAGATGCGAATCTTTCGGGAGCGACACTGGGCACAAGGCAATGATCCAAAACATGACCTAATATGCTTCATGGAACCTCATGAACCCATGCATCAAGTCAATTTTGCCTCAGGGGATGCATTCATCAAAAATCAGGAATTAGGGTTTCTTGACCTAATTCACCCCTAAGTTGACTTTTGGGACAAACCATGAGCCAAGACCTCAAGAGATGATTTGAGGGTCTCTAATACACCATATCGATCCATTTGGAACAATGGATTGATCCAAGAAGCTTGAGCAACAAGTCTCAATTTCATCTGCACCACAATTAGGGTTTTAAGGGAAAAGTCAACTGTAACTTTGACTTTTGACCAGGACATGCTCCCAAACCCTAATACATGATTGAATATACCCTATGACACCCATGGAACATGTCCATCAAGTTTGATTTAGGTCAAGGACATGATTTCCTGAAGAATTGCACAGTTTGGAATTCATCTGATAAAAAGTCAACTGTGCACAAAAGTCAACTTTGACTTTTTGAGATTTTTCACCAAAATGGATTTTTAACCCTAAAATGATGTTAATGTACGATTTGAATCATCATTCATCAAGAAAAATCAAGAAAAGTGAGATAAGTTGTAAAAGGGGTAACCATAAAACTTAGAAATTTTTCTAAGTTAAAAATAAAGTGGCAAAGGTACCAACTTTGGAGGACCATAACTCCTAAACCACAAGGCCATTTTTTCTCATCCAAAGATGGATTTGTAGCCCTCATTATCACCTACAAAAACTTCAACTACAAGTCATTCCAATTCATTAAGGATTTTGAGTTATGGAGTGATCAAAGTGGCTGAAAAGTGAAAATGTCACTTTTTCCAACACTTAGTGAAATTTTCACTAAGTCAGAATTTGCCTTCACTTTTTGCCAAATGTAGGGGGATTTTTCACTTGGAATCAAAAGAGATCAAAACCAAACTTGTTCAAACAGTTGTTGTATCATGTAAGAGCTTTCCAAAATGGCCAAGAACATTGCCAAATTCAACCTACACCATGAGATACAGCATTGCCAAGTTGCCTTGCTGAAATCTGTCAAAGCAAGGCAGAATTTGCATTTTGGCTCGATTTGCCAAAATTAGCCAATTTCAATTGCTCCAATCCACTTGGACACCTCAGAGGATTGAATCCAAAGGGGACAATCACTGAGCCAAGCCTCCAAGGTCCAAGGAACAAAGAATAGCATGTTGAACCTAGAATGGCCAAAATAGGGACAAGACTTCAAATTTGGAATGAGACATTCAATGGAACAATCAAGGTGGCATGGACTGAGCCATTCTCATCTGAAATCAGTCAAGACTTATCCAAGACCAAGGGGACCAAAGCTCTATGCCCTAACCTCTAGTCAATGGCTAGAGGAGACTTTCATTTCCATTGGCCAACATTGAGGAAACCTACTTACCAGCTGCCATGCATTATTCCTTGCAAAACAAACTTGCTCTACTATAAATAGAGCTCAATTGTGGTCAGTTTGAGTACACCAAAGCCATCTAACAGATGCTTTTCTCAAAATCTCTTTCTCTTGGCAAAAATGCCTTTCTTAGCAAGGTAGCTATCGGGTTTTGAGTTTGAGAGCAATTCTGCACAAACCAATCACTCACACACCTCACATACATCACATATGAGCTGATCAAACACTCACATAACATCTGGAACATCAAAATCTCAAAATCACTTGCCATCCACACAAGTTTGAAGTGAAGTTGCAGCTGAGATGCCATAAACTGATCCAGTCCATTTCAATTCAATCCAAGTATTCAAACACACTCCATATGGTGTAGGGAAGCTGTCCAGATCATCACAACTCATCTGTAACACCTCCAAATCAAAAATCACTTTGAACTTGCTGTCACGGCTTGGAGGTCAATACTTAATTTTTGAAGCATTAATCCAAGATCACAATTTATTTTCCATGTGTTAAACAATTTTTGATCATTTTAATTGAATTTTTATTCAATTAAATACATTTTGGAAATAAATTAGGGTTTTGGATTAATTCAACCCTCTTAAATCATTTTCAAAACACTTTGGGCCTCTATTAGAGTGTAAGACCCAATCCTTTTTTTGACCAAATCATCTTTGGGCCTCAATTATTGTATAAGTCCCGATACCGTCAAAAAACAAACGGCCCGATCGTCGCCTTTTCAAAAATCATCTGGGCCTACCCTCGAGTAGTAAGACCCATTTATTTTTCTTCAAAACTCTTTGGGCCTCTTGAGAGAGTGTAAGACCCATCCCCCCTTGTACAAAAACTTTTTGGGCCTCATCCATTGTATAAGTCCCTCTGTACAAGCAAACGGCGCGATCGTCGCCTTTTCAAAATAACCCTCGGGCCTCTCCTTGAGCTATAAGACCCATTCAAAACACTTTGGGCCTCTATTAGAGTGTAAGACCCAATCCCCCTTTTAACCAAAACATTTTGGGCCTCACTTATCGTATAAGTCCCTCTGCGTTAAAAGAAAACCTCGGCGCGATCGCCATTTTTAAACGAAAAATCATTTGGGCCTACCCTCGTGTTATAAGCCCATCTCTTTTCTTTAAAACTTTTTGGGCCTCTTGAGAGAGTGTAAGACCCATCCCTTTGTACAGAAAACCATTTTGGGCCCCAGTCACTTGTATAAGTCCCGCTGTACAAATTCAAACAGTGCGCTCACTGATAAAACCTTGGGCCTCTCCTTGAGCTGTAAGCCCCAGATCTTTCTTTTTCAAAGCACTTTCTCCTTTGATTTTGAATATACTATTGTTTTCAATCTTTCTTTGTTGAACAACTAACCAAACAGCATGGAAGCACTACAACCGAGTAAGTGGTTATCGCTTTCATTTACTGCTTTCATATTATAAACTGTATTGTGGGGCTGCTCACTGTAAGTCTCCTTTCATAAACTCATATCTACTGTGTAATAATAGTATAGATATTTCGAGTTTCCCCGGCAACTACGACTAGAACTAGGTGACGCCATTTCATTTATTCGTAGAAATAGACGCCTAGATCCCCAATAGGAGCACCAGATACAGTCTTCTCTTCGGCTGTCCTCCTTAGGAATCATCAAGAAGCTCTACTCCCCAAGATGAATGTATTCTCCGTGAATGGCATCTTTGAGTTTCTTCCCAATTCTCAAACTTTCCTGACTTGATCTATTCCTTGTGGATAGCTTGCCTTGAATGTCTCGGGGTTTGGGTACCCACTACGGTCATAATCTTGGACCTTAACTAAGGAACCCTCTTTAAAAGCTAGAAGTCGCTGGATAGTAAACCTCGCACGTTTACCAGTGGTTTTTATCTTTAAAAGAGTTATCTCTCCTAATGGAAAGGAGATGATAGACCCACGGGCTTCTTAAAAGCATCGGCCTCCTCTTGGGCATTATTCAAGGACCCTACGGCTTCTTAGAAGTATTCACAGCCTCCTCTTAGGCTTCGTATAATGATCTCTTCCTCCGGGAATGATAGCCTCCTCTTGGGCTTCGTACAAGGACCCGTCGGCTTCTTAAAAGTTTCCAGCCTCCTCTTGGGCTTCGTACAAATTGTCCCGACGACCTCCTAGAGGTATAGGAACAGAACCTAGTCATCCTCATAGAACAGTCCTTTCATAGAGTCTACTACTGTTTCTCGAAGCATAGTACAAAAGATAAAACTCTAGACACGGACAGTCTAACTTCCTTGAGTCTCAAAGACATTCTCAAGCACCCTTCGTTAAATAGGAAGGAAACCCGCAGACTCAGATAGTCTCGATACCCTTTGGATTTCCCGTTTCCTCAAAGAGAAGGAAATATCCCTGATCCTCAAATTAAATCCCTGTGTACAGTGTTACTCATATAAGAACTGATTTTCTCTTTTAAATCAGTATATTGGATCTGTCACTCAACTGAAACAGTGACAATAGCCTCCATCTCGGGCTTCGTACGAGATACCAAAATTCTCCCCAGTGGAGTCAAAACAACCTTTTCGCCTCTCTCTCGGGCTTTGTACGAGATACAAAAACACTCTCTTACTGAGTATAAAACATTCTCCAACTGAGTCAACTCTTTGCTAGCCTCCTCTTAGGCTTTGTATAACGATATGCCCCACTGGGTCAAAAACTTTTAGCCTCTCTCTCGGGCTTTGTACGAGACACAAAATAGCCTCCTCTTAGGCTTTGTATAATGATTTCCCTAGCGGAAATTAGCCTCCTCTTAGGCTTTGTATAAGAAAACCACTGGTTGATCCAATCGACCTTTTAGCATCAAAGATGTGCCTCGTTCGCAGTACACAAACTCAATAACTCATTTCCCTTCATCTAATCGCTGTAAGAGGCAAGCCTCTGGATCATCTACATCCATGCCAATGTCCCTCTTTTAGCATAAGAAATTCCTAAGGAAAGATGGCATTGCTCTACACTGAGTTAAAGTCTTCTCCTTCAGGTTAAAACCCTTTCTTCGGAAATTATGGCATTGCTCGGATCCGCGTATCCCAGTTAAAGTAATTCTCCTTCTCCCCTCTTTAGAGATGACAAATTCTCTCTAAAGTCGAGGTCTTTCAGCTTCACGTCTTGGGCTTTGAACAAGACACAAATAGACCTTTTAGCTTCACATCTTGGGCTTTGAACAAGATACAAACCACTTTTCGCTTCACGTCTTGGGCTTTGAACAAGACACCAAAAACCCATTTCCTCCCATAGAATAGGAGGAACTACGAATGCTCTGATTTCCCTGTTTCGGTAAATGGGAATACGTAGGCATAAGATCGAAAGAAAAGATCTTAGTGAGCGCAATCAACAAAAAAACCCAAATCCCATATCTCCATCAATCAAAAAGCAGTAATTCAAAAGCACCAGTCCTAATATCCTAATCCTTATTCCCCGCCAGAAACCTTCTGTCCAGGTAAAAAAGAAAGAAAACAGTATTGGCGAAAATACAAATAACCAGTACAAAGGCCCCCCCCCACATTGATAGCATCCGTAACCTAACAGACCGCTGTTTAAACTCAGTATACAAGCAGGGTTAATTGGAGACATCTATTTCCCTTCCTTATTCAGCTCACAATAGGATAAAAAATGAATCGACATGTAGTTTTAAAGCTCAAACCGCAGAGAGTGACCAGCGCTTAAGAACCGTGTCCAAAATCGCTCGCTACAGAAAAGTGGCGCCCACCGTGGGGCCCTTGTTTTTCTTTCTGTCTGTTTTCCTTGTAAAATGGCGACTCTGCTGGGGAGTCTCCTTTTCTGCCTTAGGGCATCATCCCCGTTTTCCATGGAAAATGGGAACTCTGCTGAGGAGAAAGATTGACCTATGCTGGTCCATCTCTTAGGCAGGGAACCACAGATTGGGGCTTCCGCCGGGGAACCCATTTCTTTCAGGAACTTAAGAATCGTAGCTTTATAAGTCTAGGATGATTAGGACAAATATATATACTGCTTTTCCTAATTGCTATACGTGTTTATTTTTCTGCTACTGGGAATGCGTGTGATGCCGCATGTGGTGAGATTGAGTATACACTTAAGAAAAGCCAACCTTTTTCGTAGTGCGGAAGCTATCGGAAATAGTTGTTACGCGATACTACCCTCATTTGAGGTTGGTGATCCATTCTCGGTGAATGGCACTTACTCTAAGATTGCACACAACTCGCTGGCGATCCGCTTGTTGTCTGCCTTCCTGGGAGGAGCTGATGATAATGAGTACAGGTACAAAAATCACCCTAGTATAAACCTTTGGGGATGGGTAGAGCCTTTACTTCATGACAACGACCCTTTGACCCCATGTTTTTTCTATGTTTTTGTGTGCTGCATTCATGCATTCATTTAATAAAACATTAAAACATTCAAAAAATTTCTCTTCTAGTCTCTCTGTTTTTCAAAATTAAACTAAGACTGTGATTGCAAATATCAAAGAAAAAGATTACGCTAATGGATTTCGGTAGAAGGAGAACTCACCAGTATACCTTCAAGGTTCCAAAACTAGGGGATTTGAGAAGGTTAGCAAGGATGATCGTTAACCCAGAGGCTTTCAGAGCCAAGCATGGTGGTTTGCTACCGCTATTAAGAGTCCATGTGATTAAGGGAATCATGGATGTGCTCATTCAGTTCTACGATCCGGTTTATCATTGTTTCACATTCCCGGATTACCAGCTATCACCAACGCTGGAGGAGTATTCTCATCTGACTGATTTACATATCACTGATCGAGCTCCATTTTCTGGACTGGAAGAAATTCCAAAGAATCAGACTATTGCAAGAGCAATTCATTTGGACGAGTCTGAGGTCAGGACTCACATGACCACTAAGGGTGGCATCCAAGGTTTGCCAGCCCAGTTCTTGACAAAAAAGGCTCTATACTTCGCTAGTATAGGGAACGGGACTGCTTTTGAAAGCATCTTTGTCTTGCTCACCTACGGGTTATTTTTGTTTCCCAACATCAATAACTTCGTCGATATCAACGCTATTAAGGTTTTTCTCATTGGAAACCCTGTGCCGACTTTGCTCGCAGATCCGTATCATTCTGTACACTTAGGAAATTTGTACAGCGGAGGGGAGATCACATGGTGTGTACCTTTGGTTTACAAATGGTTTATCTCTCACTTGCCCAAGTCTGCCGCTTTTTGGGATTGCAAGAGTGTCTTACGTTGGTCACAGAAGATCATGTCTCTCACCAACTCTGATATAGATTGGTGCAATAGGATTTATGAGGGAATCAGAATCATTGACCGTTGTGGAAACTTCCCCAGCGTACCCCTCATAGGAACTAAAGGAGGAATCAACTATCATCCGATATTGGTTTTTCGTCAATTTGGATACCCGATGAGACACATCCCACTGGGTGTTCATCTGGAAGGTCTTTTCTTCAAAGAAGGAGAAAGCGACAGAGCACTAAAAATGGAAATAGTGCAAGCTTGGAAACATGTTCATAAGAAAGGACGAGAGTCTCTGGGAAAGCCGGACTGTGTCTCGGTGGAGCCTTATCTCCATTGGGTACAAACTAGAGCTCTCAAGCTAAAAATGCCTTATCCTCGTTACGGAATTCTTCCACCGAGGGAAATTGTCATGTACTTCATGACGGAAACTGAAAGGCTTCAGGTTACTCTCAACAAAGTTCAAAAGGAAAGAAGATCTTGGAAGAACAAGTACCGCACCCTCGACGTAGAGTGTATCCAAATACAGCAATTACTGAAAGAGAAAGATGCTCTGATTGAAATTTTGGAGCAACATGCTGTAGAGAATCAAGATGACCAAAGGAATTTGCTCACTCCTTTCACTTGGCAAAGGAATGACAACCCGACAACGGCCCAAGCGCCCCGGTCAAAGAAAAGGAAGATACCAGAATCAGCACCTGATTTCTCTTCAGAGAGGACTCGGGACCCATTAGTTTAGGTTTCTGTTTCTGCACTTTGTAATCTATTGTATTTCCATTTCTGTAATCCTTTGGAATTCAATAAAAAGGGGTTTCCCCACTGTTTGATATTTGCAATCTAATTGTCGAAGTTTATTTTAATTAAACTAAAAACAATTAATATAATCATTGCATTCATCATTCTCACATCGCGTATTCTTCTTCCCTACGAATCTCACGTTTGTGTCTCGATTCTAGAGTCAAACTGTCTCATTCGTATAATACTCGGGCCAATTGTCAGAAAAAGATGGATGATCTTGAGGAAGAAAACAGAGAGTTGAAAGAAGAGATCGACGCTCTGAGAGAGGATATGAGAAAGCTTCGTAACGACATGCAAGCCATGGCAGAAGCTCAGCTACAAAGAACTGTGATCTCAGAGATCACCTCAACGCCCATCATAGAAAAGTATGATCCTAGGTATCAGATGCCGAAAGATCGTCCTTGGGGCATGCCTGTTAACTATATCCCGGAAGGATATGTTCCGCCGATCACTGAAGATCAGGGAATCGCAACAGAAGCCGCTGGGCTTGAAGGTTACAAACTTCAGGAAAGCGAAGATGCCAGGGGCATACTCGAGACTCCTGAAGGTTACAAACTTCGGGAGGCACCAAGACTTACTGCCGTAGTCACGGTACCACCCCCTGTGGTGCACACTGTCCCGGAAGGACAGATTCCACAGACACCTTCTGGTAAGAAGGAAACTATGTTTGACAGAATGGATGAATTCCAGGAGCAGTTCTTGGAAATGCAGAAAGAGCTGCAAGCCATTCGCGGTCAGGATCTATTTGGAAAGGACGCCGCAGACCTCTGCTTGGTCCCAAATGTGAAAGTCCCGCACAAGTTCCAAGTGCCCGACTTTGAAAAATACAAGGGTAACTCTTGCCCTCAGAGCCATCTGGTGATGTACGCTCGGCGGATGTCAGCCCAGACGGAGAATCAGGACCTGCTGATTCACTACTTCCAGGATAGTTTAACCGGTGCCACACTCAAATGGTACATGGGTTTAAACCGTACTACGATCAGTACATTCAGAGATCTTGGTACTGCCTTCGTCCAACAATACAAGTATAATTTGGACATGGCACCCGACAAAGATCAACTTAGATCAATGTCGCAAAAGGACAAGAAAACCTTTAAGGAGTATGCTCAAAGGTGGCGTGAAATTGCCGCTCAAATTTGTCCACCTCTTGAGGAAAAAGAGATGACAAAAATCTTCTTAAAGACCTTAAGCTCATTTTACTATGACCGAATGGTTGCCAGTGCACCCAGTGATTTCACCGAAATGGTCGGCAGGGGTGTACGTCTTGAGGAAGATATTGGGAATATCTCTCTCGAAAAGCAAAGGCGACGTTATCAGCCAGTAGCAGCTGTTACTCCTGCTATCGGCCCCGCGCCTGTTCCTATGTATCAACCTCAGATTGCGCAGAGCCAACCTGACCAACAAAGGACACAACAGCCTCTTCAGCAGGCTTGTCCCCCATATAACAACAACCGTACAACACGACCACCAGGATTTGATCCTATACTCGTAACGTACGCAGAGCTGTTTCCGTTACTGCTGGCTAAGGGGCACATTCAGACTAAGTCTCCCCTTTCAGTTACGGAAAATCCGCCTTTCTGGTTTAAGGTGGACCAGACATGCCCTTATCATCAAGGAGGTTCAGGGCATAACATTGAGACTTATCTCAATTTCAAATCCGACGTGCAAAAGCTTGTTAGGAGCGGGCTCTTATCTTTCAAAGATACGAATCCTAATGTTCTTACGAACCCGCTGCCTCAACATGAGAAAGCTGCAGTCAATCTGATTGAGAAAGAGACTAACAATGTCTATCAAATTCATGATGTACTCTTGTTGAAAACCAATCTGGTCAGGATGCATTGTAGACAGAGTGGATATGGCCATGTGCCACCTCATAATTATCACCAGTGTGATATCTGTTCTAAAGACAACCAGGGATGTTCTGTAGTGCAATCAGCTCTACAGGAACAAATGGATCTTGGATGGATCCAGAAGCACCGAGTTCGTGGAGTTAACATGGTCTCTACGAATTCTAACGTCATTCAAAACCACGACATCCGTGTGATGAATGTCAACTTGGTGGCGATGCACTCAAGGCAAAGCCAGTATCATAATCTGCCGCGGCATGATTATAGTTCCTGTCTGATTTACTCGGTAAACAAACAGGGATGCTCTTTCATACAAGAGGCCCTCCAGCGTCAGATGGATCTGGGATGGGTCCAAGACTACCGTGATAGGAACTCCTATCAAATCAACATGGTTCAGATCTTTGACATCCGCATAATGAATACCAACCTGGTAGAGTTACATGCTGAGCAGGTCCGACTTGGATTCTTAATATCACATGACTATCAAAGCTGTAAAGCAGGTTGCGAAAACGATCGAGGTTGTACCCTTGTCCAGGAGGCACTTCAGCACTTGTTAAATCACTGGTGGATGCCAATTTATATGGACGAAGATACTCAGCAGATTAGTATCAATAACAGGAATCCTACTCGTCGTCAAAGTCAGGATGTCCGATCAATGGAAGATAACCTAGTGAGGTTACATTGTATTCAAAGTGGGCGTGGCCAGGTGCCACCACACAACTATGACAGTTGTAGCGTCTGTTCGTAAAGTAACCAAGGGTGTTACCTTGTGAGAGCAGCTCTTCAGGGTCAGATCGATCATGGAGAAATTCATCCATATCCAGGTTCAGGACCCATCATTTGGTCGCCGAACTACCTTGCCGATCAAGTTGAGGATGTTGTCACGATCTCTGGTCATCACCAGATCAGGGATGTTTTTGCCATCGTCCCTCTACTTGACAAATCTAGAGTTCCCAACCGGGAACGGATCGAGGTTACTTATGATGGTCAGAAAAATCAGAAGGTTCCCATAGTCATCTATCTACCGGGACCACTACCGTATGAATCAGCTAAGGCGATCCCTTATAAATACGGTGCAACGACAATTGAGAATGGAAATGAAACTCCATTACCCTCCGTCGTGAATATTGCAGACATCAGTCGTGTAACACGGAGTGGTAGAATCTTCAACCGAGGGGTTGGGGAAGCTAACAAAGAAAAGGAACTTCAGGCGGAAATTCCTGATCCACCAGTCGGTCAATCTAGTAATCCCGACTTTTCAAAAGACAAAGATGAGATGCTAAAGCTCATCCAAAGGAGTGAATATAACATTGTTGATCAACTGTTACAGACTCCTTCTTAGATCTCAGTATTATCACTGTTACTCAGTTCAGAAGCACACATAGAGGCTCTACAGAAAGTCTTGGAGCAAGCCTTTGTTGAACAGGATGTAACAATCAGACAATTCGATAGCATTGTCTCTAACATCATTTCCTGCAATAATTTAGGATTTAGTGATGAAGAATTACCTGAAGAGGGTCGCCGTCATAACATGGCGCTCAACATTACAGTTAACTGCCAGGGCGATGCTTTAGCCAATGTACTGGTAGACACAGGGTCAGCCCTGAATGTTATGCCGAAGTCCACCTTGATGCAATTATCATTCAAGGGCCCTCCGATGAGAGTCAGCGAGGTCGTCGTCAAAGCATTCGACGGATCCAGAAAAACGGTTATCGGCGAAGTTGATCTTCCCATAACTATTGGTCCTCACACTTTCCAGATCACTTTCCAGGTCATGGACATCCGGGCAACATACAGTTGTTTATTAGGAAGACCTTGGATACATTAGGCTGGAGCGGTCACTTCGACCCTCCACCAAAAGCTAAAGTTCGTCAAGAACGGTTAACTTGTCACGGTTTGTGGGGAACAAGCCTTGCTTGTGAGCAACTTATCATCATCTGCTTATGTGGAACCCGAGGAGGTTATTGGAACTCAGTTCCAAGCACTATCGGTGAGCAAGAACGATCAATCCGAAGAAGGAACTTCAATTTCTTCATACAAAGATGCTATCAAAGCGGTCGAGAGTACCGATACGACAGGATGGGGACGACTTGTCATTCCTATTGACAATAAAACAAAGAAGGGTCTTGGTTTTTCTGCGACCTGTACCCAGACAGCCGCCAACGATGAAAGTCTTCATCCCCTTCAAAACTTCTTCCACAGTGGAGGTTTTCTTCACCCAGTGTCTCAGACAGTTCATGCTATCAATGAGGAAGATCCCTCTGACACAGATGAAGAATGGAAGTCCTACCTTAACAAGGACGGCTATATGTCTCAGGAAGAGGTGCCTATGCCTTTTTGCTTTCCTACAGAAAGTCCGAGATTTATACCAAGATCAGATGTCGAAATGATCTACGGAGATTGTGATCCGGAAGGATGCCGTGCTCCGCCAAATTCATTAGAGGAAAACACTCTGATGAAAGAAAACTTTGATCACAATTACTATGGCCCGATGGATGGTCTGCCAATGTGGCAGCCTTACCCAGGAAACTTGGGGCAAGAAAGTCAGCCGAGTAATGAAACTCACCTGAGCATCATTGAACAGAATACCTATGTCCCCACCATGTCATGGGATCAACACTCAGGTCATTCGGAAACTACTCAACATGAAGATGAATTCGCAACGTTTGCAAGACTAGAATTCATCAACTATGCTTTTCCTGAGGTCAACGTCATCGAGAGGGATGACTTCTCCAGTTCCAAAGAAGTTTGGGACACTTTGGGACAACCAAGTGGAAAATACGACTTTATGGTCAAGTACACTGCTCCCGAAAGCTCTCGTATCAGGCTCGAAGATATCCAGCCAACTGGATGGGGAGATACAGCTAAAAGCTCCAATGCTATGCAAAATGCAACAGAGGAATCCTCCTACGACAACTCTGCCCGGGAGACAGATTCCAATGATCCTACTCCACCAGAAATCAGCGTCATTTCTGAAGACAAATCAAGGAAGGTGCCAGACTTTGTGATTCACCGAGGAGTTCGCCGCCAATGGGTTGCTGTCGAGGTTCCGAAGGTCGTTCATCAGTCAAAGTAATTGCCATCTTTAAACCTTTCACCCTGCCCAGGTGAAACGGATATTTTGATAGGGCTCGTTTTCTGTAGATTTCCCTCTTCGCTTTGCCCAAAGCGACAGAGTTTTGTTTTATAGGGTTGTAGTTTCAAGATTCGACTTGTTCATTAATAAAATAACGTCGTTCTGTAATTTCCGCATTAATTGTTGTTTTCTCTTTTTGCTTTTTCAGAAAATGGTAATCCTAAAAAACATTCAATAATAAAAACAAGCAGTAAAACAAATACACTGCACACACTTACATTTTCTCTATCTCTTCTAAGCACAAATCATCACGTTATGCAGATTGCTTGTTTTATACCCCGTTGAAACATACGATCCGATGCCTTCTTCCAACTTTGAGTTCCTGGTATTCGAGGCTGAAGAAGAAAATGACAACGAAATTCCAAAAGAGATCTCCCGACTACTCAGACAAGAGGAAAGGTCCATTGAACCTCACAAAGAGCCGTTGGAAACGGTAAACTTAGGTTCAGAAAAAGAGAGAAAAGAAATCAGGATCGGAGCATTGCTCAGTCCAACTGTCAAAGAAAGTTTGATAAAGCTTCTCAAAGAATTCCCCGATGTATTCGCTTGGTCCTATCAGGATATGCCAGGGTTGGATACCAGCATCGTGGAACATCACTTACCGCTAAGATCGGAATGTCCGCCAGTAAAGCAAAGGTTGAGACGCACTCACCCGGACATGGCCATCAAAATCAAAGAGGAGGTACAGAAACAGATCGACGCGGGTTTCCTCGCTACATCTGAATATCCTCAATGGTTAGCCAACATCGTACCCATTCCCAAAAAGGACGGAAGGGTCAGAATGTGTGTTGATTACAGAGATCTAAACAAGGCAAGTCCAAAGGACGACTTTCCTTTACCACACATTGACATGCTGGTTGACAGCACAACAAAGTTCAAAGTATTCTCCTTCATGGATGGATTCTCGGGCTATAACCAGATCAAAATGGCGCCGAAAGACATGGAGAAAACTTCGTTCATTACCCCATGGGGTACCTTTTGTTACAAGGTAATGCCGTTCGGTTTGAAGAATGTCGGGGCAACCTATCAAAGGGCCATGACTACTCTGTTTCATGACATGATGCACAAAGAAATCGAGGTATATGTCGATGATTTGATTGCAAAATCAAGAACAGAGGATGAGCACGTTGAACATCTGTCAAAATTGTTCGAACGTCTAAGAAAATTCAAGCTCCGCTTGAATCCCAACAAGTGCACCTTCGGTGTCCGTTCGGGGAAATTACTAGGGTTCATCGTCAGCCAGAAAGGAATTGAGGTTGATCTTGACAAGGTCAAGGCCATTCAAGAAATGCCTTCTCCGAAAACTGAAAAACAAGTCAGAGGATTCCTGGGACATTTGAACTACATATCCAGATTCATATTCCTTATGACAGCCACTTGTGCGCCGATTTTCAAGTTATTGAAAAAGAACCAGGATTACGTTTGGTCAGAATACTGCCAAACTGCCTTCGACAGTATTAAGGAATATTTGTTGAAACCTCCGATTCTATCACCTCCAGTGGAAGGAAGACCACTAATCATTTACCTCACAGTCCTAGAGGACTCAATGGGATTTGTACTTGGCCAACAAGACGAAACTAAAAGGAAAGAGTCTGCCATTTACTCTCTAAGCAAGAAATTCACCGACTGCGAGACTCGGTACACGATGCTTGAGAAAACTTGTTGCGCTTTGGCTTGGGCAGCCAAACGTCTTCGCCAGTACATGATTCGTCATACTACTTGGTTGGTCTCCGAAATGGATCCAATCAAGTACGTTTTCGAAAAACCTGCTCTCACGGGAAGGATTGCCCGTTGGCAGATGTTACTATCAGAATATGACATAGAGTACCACGCTCAGAAAGCCGTTAAGGGAAGTATTTTAGCCGATCATTTGGCTCATCAACCGATTGACAATCAAGAATCAATCGGGTTTGACTTCCCAGACGAAGATGTCATGTATCTAAAAATGAAAGATTGCGATGAACCGCTACCCAGTGAAGGGCCAGAACCAGGTTCCTAGTGGGGACTCATCTTTGACGGAGCAGTTAATCATTATGGAAACGGAATTGGGGCAATCATTGTTACCCCTCAGGGTTTCCACATTCCTTTCACTGCCAGACTTACGTTCAAATGTACGAATAACGAGGCCGAATACAAAGCATGTATTATGGGTCTCGAAGAAGCGATTGATTTAAGGATCAAAAACTTGGACGTATACGGAGATTCAGCCTTGGTTATTAACTAGATAAAAGGAGATTGGAACACATACCAATCAGGATTGATTCCTTACAAAGACTACGCAAGAAGGTTGTTACCCTTCTTCAACAGAGTCGACTTTCATCATATCCCTCGTGATGAGAATCACATGGCTGATGCATTAGCCACTCTCTCTTCCATGATTAGTGTAGGTCGATGGAATGACATACCTAAGATCGACATAATGCGCCTTGAACGGCCCGCTTACATCTTCGCATTTGAAGCAGTCATAGATGACAGACCTTGGTATCACGATATCAAATGCTTTCTTCAGAAACAAGAGTACCCATCTGGGGCACTCAGAAAAGACAGGAAAACCCTCAGAAGATTGGCTGGAAACTTCTTCCTGAGCGGTGACACTCTTTATAAGAGAAATTTTGACATGGTCTTGCTCCGATGCGTCGACAGACCAGAGGCAGACATGCTCATGAAAGAAATTCATGAAGGATCCTTTGGCACCCATGCCAACGGACACACAATGGCGAGAAAAATTCTCAGGGCCGGGTATTATTGGTTGACCATGGAATCCGACTGCTACAAGTACATGAGGAGGTGTCACAAGTGTCAGATATACTCCGACAAAATTCATGTACCGCCATCACATCTCAAAGTTCTTTCTTCCCCGTGGCCTTTTTCCATATGGGGAATCGACATGATTGGCATGATTGAGCCCAAGGCTTCAAACGGACATCGGTTCATCCTGGTGGCCATTGACTATTTCACCAAGTGGGTCGAAGCAGCGTCATTCGCCAATGTAACCCGACAAGTGGTGGTCCGATTTATCAAAAACAATATCATCTGCCGTTATGGTGTTTTAAGCGAGATCATTACTGATATCTCAAATGATCCCTTAGAAGCTTTGAGGATGGTTGGAATCAGCTGGAACCTGCAAAAACACAAACTGGCCCTTTCTTGCAAAAGGGGTTAAAATGACCAAAATAACAACTCTCTCAAATGGTGTTCCAGATGGGGGGAACTATTTGGGACAGTTCAAGGATGTTATTTGGAGTGTGTTTGAGGTTTTATCTGGTTTGGAAAGTGACTGAATCAAGACATGGCTTGAAAAATGCATAAAAGGCCTATTTTGAGGTTTTGAGAGGTAACTTTGTGATTTTGGTGTTACAGGTCACTTTTGATAGTTTGGATCACCTACATATGATGTTTATGAGGTGTTAGGATCATGAGTTGTGATGGAAATGCTCTCTAACTCAAAAACTCAGAGTTACCTTGTTAAAGAAGGTAGTTTTGCCCAAAGAAAGTGATTTTGAGGAAAGCATATGTTTGATGGCTTTGGTGTACTCAAACTGAGCACAAATGAGCTCTATTTATAGTAGAGCAAGTTTGTTTTGGGATCAATAGTGAATGGAAACTGCAGCAGAGGTTTGGCCAATGGTTGCACTTTGGAATCCAAGTCTCCTCTAGCCATTGACTAGAGGTTAGGGCACAGGGCTGTGGTTCCCTTGGTCTTGGATAAGTCTTGACTGAATTCAGTTACAAATGGCTCAGTCCATGCCACCTTGGTGTATGCATTGAATTCTCCAATCCAAAATTGAAGTCTTGTCCCTCTTTTAGGCAGTTCTAGGTTTGACAAGCTACTTCTTCTTCCAAGGACTTTGGAGGCTTGGCTCAATGTTTGTCCCCTTTAGATTTGATCCTCAGATGTGTCCAAAGTGGTGACAAGGCTTGGAATTATCTGATTTTTCCAAAACGAGCAAAAATGCAAAATTCTGCCTAGCCTTGGCAGTTTTCAGCAAGGCATATTGCCATTGTCATATCTCATGACTCAAGTTGAATTTGGTGATGTTCTTGGCCATTTTGGAAAGCCCTCATATGATACAACAACTGTTTGATCATATTTGGTTTTGATACCTTTTGGATCCAAGTGAAAAATCCCCCTACATTTGGAAAAAAGTGAAGGCAGATTCTGACTTAGTGAAAATTTCACTAAGTGTTGGAAAAAAGTGACATTTTCACTTTTTGTGATTTTGATCATTCCATAACTCAAAATCCATGAGGAATTTGGATGGAGGTCAGTTTTAAGCTTTTGTAGAGGGTAATGAGATCTACAAATCAAGCTTTGGATGGGGAAAAATGGCTTTGTGATTTAGGAGTTATGATCCTCCAAAGTTGGTACCCTTGCCACTTTGTTCATAACTTAGAAAATTTTCTAAGTTTTTATGGTTACCCCTTTTACAAGTTATCCCACTTTTATTGATTTTTCTTGATGAATGATGATTCAAATCATACATTAACATCATTTTAGGGTTAAAAAACCATTTTTGTGAAAAATCTCAAAAAGTCAAAGTTGACTTTTGTGCACAGTTGACTTTTTGTCAGGTGAATTCCAAACTGTGCGATCCTTTATGAAATCAAGTCCTTGACCTAAATCAAACTTGATGGATTGATTTCATAGGTGTTATAGGTTGTATTGAATCATGCCCTAGGGTTTGGGAGCATGTCCTGGTCAAAAGTCAAAGATACAAATGACTTTTTCCTCAAAACCCTAACTGTGGTACTGATGAAATTGAGACTTGCTGCTCAAGCTTCCTGGATCAATCCATTGTTATAAATGGATCAATGTGGTATGTTGGAGACCCTAAAATCCTCTCTTGAGGTCTTGGCTCATGATTTGTCCCAAAAGTCAACTTAGGGGTGAATTAGGTCAAGAAACCCTAATTCCTGATTTTTGATGTATGCATCCCCTGAGGTCAAATTGACTTGATGCTTGGGCCCATGAGGTTCCATGGAGTATATTAGGTTATGCTTTGAAGCATTGGCTCATGCCCAAAGGAAAATTTCCATCTGGAGGCCCTGGTCGACCAAACCCTAATTTGGTGACACTGACGATCTTGAGGCTTGATCCACCTAGAAGGGAGCAGCCTTGTGCTTAATCCTTAAAGTGGGAGTCCTCTTGATCCATTGTAGATGTTTGGGAGGTTAGACAAGTTGAAGATCATGTCATTTCTTGATTGATCCTTTGTCTAAGAACTCTGAGAGGGCTTGAAACCCTAAATTTAATTGTAGTGGAAGCTCACCCATCTTTGGGGAGACTGATGAGGTATGATGGTTCCTCCATATTGTGATGATGATTTTCACAATGATGGGAAATCTTAGTGGTCAAAATTTGGGGTATGACAGATGCCCCTATTTAATCTTCTTGGACCCGAAGGTGTGAATGGCGAAGGTATTCGGGCATTCGGGGTGCAAGAGGATTAAATATCGGAATACCTGAAATTTTGATGGTGGTTAAGAATGGCAGCTTGCGCATCCTTCTTCTTTTGCTAAGAAATGATGCTTAGAAAAGGTAAAAACTTCCCCTCGATCCTGGTTTCCTACCAAGGAACTGGTCTTAGTTTCTGAAATAAACTTCCCCTCGATCCTGGTTTCCTACCAAGGAACTGGTCTTAGTTTCTGAAGTAAACTTCCCCTCGGTCCTGGTTTCCTACCAAGGAACTGGTCTAAGTTTCTTTTGTCAATAAACTTTTTTGACAAGGGACGCTATTCTTAGCGATTTTCCTCAAAATTCTCTTCGAATTTTCCTGGAGAGATGCCATTTGATAGAAAAAGTTTTGATGTCAGACTTGCTGGGGAACCCAGTCGACTGAGTTGTAGAGGTGCACAAACTTCTCTGTTTGGAGACGCCATTTACCGACTCTACTGGGGAAAATGAGTCTCTTGAGAGACTGCTTTCACGCTTGGGGATATTACATCATACTTTTCTCGGAATGTTCCCGGAGAAACGCCATATAATGTGATCCAATTTTGAGGTGCTGATGACCTTTTCATCAGCGGTTTTTTTTTTCTGGAGAAAAACTGTTGTATTGCCGAATCTCTGCTTAAGAGGCTTCCTCTAGGGATTTTCCTTAATCCGGGAAAGCGAAAATATCATCTTCAATGGCGAAGAGTGACATCGGTTGAAGGTTCTCTGGTATTTCAGAGGTTCAAGTTATCAAAGTGGTTAAGGGCCAATTCTGATCCAGAAATAAATTGGAGGAGAGAGATTGTTCAGACGCAACCTTTCCTGACGAGGAAAGAACTTGACAACTCGATTGAGAAGACTATCACCACTACGGGACAAGACCGACTAGAGCGATAATGATGCAATATGAATGTGAATGCAAATCAATAATGCATGATGTATGTATGTATATGCTGACAAAACTAACGCGACATACAAACTAATAGATGAACATGACTGGACACTCGGCCATCGCGGGGCAAAGAAGTACCGCTGGTTCAAGATAGCAATTCTGCCTTGCTTAGGAGAAAAGGTCCCTGTTGGGAGCGACGCTGGTCGGGCTTAGGAGATGGGAACTCGGCCGAAGAGGTCAGATGGAGCATTCGCATCTGACATAGCTGATCCTTCATTCAAACATACTGGTTTAGAAGGAGCACTTCAATTCTGCACTTTGAGGCTCGAACACCTTTGGAGAAGCGATCGATGTTCTTTCTATGTTCAACCGTCAAAATAAATTGCCATCTTTATTTTTAAAAGCAGAACAACTTTAACAAGTAAATTCATTTTTGTTTCGTTTCAAGAATCGTTGATCATGTTAAAATATCGTTCTGTAAAGCCAAAACAAATAAGAATTGCAAATAAAAGCACAAGGGCTCAAATTTTATTGATAGGATGAAGATCAGCCAAACGCGTGATTCCATAGAGTATTTACAAAGTTAGAAAATGGTAATTTAAGGGAAAATGGCTTCATTGAAACATAACGACCACTATCCTTCTACCAACTTTGAATTCTGGGCATCCTGAGCTTCTGTCGAAGATGACCTTGACTACTGAGGAGTTGAACTGATCAGATGTAGTTACTTGCCATTATCCCTAACTTTTGCCTAGATTGTACTGTGATGTTTCCAATCCACCGGGATGATTTTTGATCATGTCTCTAATTTTTGCCTGGACCGCCCTTTCGGGTTTTCAATCCACCGAGACGTTTGTTTAGGCGAAGGATTTCTTGACTACATCAACATTTGTGGGGTAGGCAAATTCCTCTCCGTCCGTGGTTGCAAGTCTCAAGGCACCGTCTGAGAAAGCTTCCTTGACCACGTAGGGGCCGTCATAATTCAGAGTCCATTTGCCCCGAGAATCAGTGAGAAATTATTGTATCTTCTTGAGCACAAGGTCTCCTTTCCTGAAGACGCGAGGTCGAACCTTTTTGTCAAATGCCATCTTCATTCTTTGCTGATACAACTGACCGTGGCATAGTGCTGTTATTCGTTTCTCTTCGATCAGGTTGAGTTCGTCATGTCGACTTTGACACCATTCAGCTTCTGTAAGCTTAGCTTCCATCAATACCCAGATTGATGGGATCTCTACTTCTATGGGAAGCACTGCTTCCATGCCATATACTAGGGAGAAAGGGGTTGCCCATGTTGAAGTGCGGACAGATGTGCGATAACCATGAAGAGCAAAGGGTAGCATCTCGTGCCAATCTTTGTAGGTTACAACCATCTTCTAAACAATCCTCTTGATGTTCTTGTTAGCCGCTTCTACCACTCCATTCACCTTGGGTCGGTAGGGAGATGAGTTATGGTGTTCGATCTTGAACTCTACACACAACTCTTTCATCATCTTATTATTCAAGTTAGATCCATTATCCATAATGATCTGGCTTGGAACACCATAACGGCAGATGATATTGTTTTTGATAAATTGGACCACCACTTGTCGGGTTACATTAGCGTACGACGCTGCTTCGACCCACTTGGTGAAGTAATCAATGGCTACCAGGATGAACCGATGTCTGTTTGAAGCTTTGGGCTCAATCAAGCCAATCATGTCGATTCCCCATATGGAAAAAGGCCATGGAGATGAAAGAACTTTGAGATGCGTTGGCGGTACATGAATTTTGTCGGAGTATATCTGACACTTGTGACACTTCCTCATGTACTTGTAGCAGTCGGATTCCATTGTCAACCAATAGTACCCTTAGAATTTTTCTCGCCATTGTATGTCCGTTGGCATGGGTGCCAAAGGACCCTTCGTGAATTTCTTTTATCAGCATGTCTGCTTCTGGTCTGTCTACACATTGGAGCAAGACCATGTCAAAATTTCTCTTATAGAGTGTATCACCGCTCAGGAAGAAACTGCCAGTCAGCCTTCTGAGGGTTTTCCTGTCCTTCCTTAGTGCTCGAGGTGGGTACTCTTGTTTCTAAAGGAAGCATTTGATATTGTGATACCAAGGTTCGACGTCTATGACTGCTTCAATCGTGAAGATGTAAGCGGGTCGTTCAAGGCGCATTATAGGTAGGTCGTTCCATTGACCTACGCTAATCATGGAAGAGAGAGTGGCTAAGGCATCAGCCATGTGATTCTCCTCACGGGGGATGTGATGAAACTCAACTCTGTTGAAGAAGGGTAGCAACCTTCTTGCGTAGTCTTTGTAAGGAATCAATCCTGATTGGTATGTGTTCCAATCTCCTTTAATCTGATTGATAACTAGGGCCAAGTCGCCATATACGTCCAAGTTTTTGATCCTCAAATCAATCGCTTCCTCGAGACCCATAATACAAGCTTCGTATTCGGCCTCGTTGTTCGTACACTTGAACGTAAGTCGGGCAGTGAAAGGAATGTGGGTACCCTGAGGTGTTATGATGATTACCCCAATTCCATTTCCGTAATGATTGACAGCTCTGTCAAAGTTAAGTCCCCATTGGGAACCTGGTTCTGGCCCTTCACTGGGTAGCGGTTCATCGCAATCTTTCATTTTTAAATACATGACATCTTCATCTGGGAAGTCAAACCCGGTTGATTCCTAATCGTCAATCGGTTGATGAGCCAAATGATCGGCTAAAACACTTCCTTTAACGGCTTTCTGAGCGTGGTATTCGATGTCGTATTCTGACAGCAACATCTTCCAACGGGCAATCCTTCCCGTGAGAGCAGGTTTTTCAAAGACATACTTGATTGGATCCATCTCGGAAATCAACCAAGTAGTGTGATAAATCATGTACTGGCGCAGACGTTTGGCTGCCCAAGCCAAAGCGCGGCAAGTTTTCTCAAGCATAGTGTACCGAGTATCGCAGTCGGTGAATTTCTTGCTCAAATAGTAGATGGTAGACTCCTTCCTTTTGGTTTCATTTTGTTGGCCAAGTACACATCCCATTGAGTCCTCTAGGACTGTGAGGTAGATAATCACTGGTCTTCCTTCCACTGGGGGTGATAAAATCAGGGGGTTCAATAGGTATTCCTTAATACTGTCGAAGGCGGTTTGGCAATCTTCTGTCCAAACACAGTTCTGATTCTTTTTAAGTAATTTGAAAATCGGCGCACATGTCGCGGTCATGAGGAATATAAATCTGGAGATGTAGTTCAAACGTCCCAGGAATCCTCTGACTTGTTTTTCAGTTTTCGGAGAAGGCATTTCTCGAATGGCCTTGACCTTGTCAGGATCAACCTCAATTCCTCTCTGGCTGACGATGAACCCTAGCAGTTTCCCTGAGCGGACACCGAAGGTGCACTTGTTGGGATTCAAGCGGAGTTTGTACTTTTTCAACCGCTCGAATAACTTTGACAGATGGGTCACATGCTCCTCTTCTGTCTTACATTTGGCAATCATATCATCGACATATACCTCGATTTCTTTGTGTATCATGTCATGAAAAAGAGTAGTCATGGCCCTTTGATAGGTTGCCCCGACGTTCTTCAAACCGAACGACATCACCTTGTAACAAAAGGTACCCCAGGGGGTAATGAACGAAGTTTTCTCCATGTCTTTCGGCGCCATTTTGATCTGGTTATAGCCCGAGAATCCATCCATGAAGGAGAAAATTTTGAACTTTGCTGTACTGTCAACCAGCATGTCAATGTGTGGTAAAGGAAAGTCGTCCTTTGGACTAGCCTTGTTTAGATCTCTGTAATCCACACACATTCTGACTTTTTCGTCCTTTTTTGGAAAGGGTACGATGTTGGCTAACCATTGAGGATATTCTGATGTGGCGAGGAAACCCGCGTCAATCTGTTTATGTACCTCCTCTTTGATTTTGATGGCCATGTCCGGGTGAGTCCGTCTCAACCTCTGTTTTACTGGCGGACATTCCGATCTCAACGGTAAATGATGTTCCACGATGCTGGTATCCAACCCTGGCATATCCTGATAGGACCAAGCAAATACATTGGGGAATTCTTTGAGAAGCTTTACCAAACCCTCTCTGGCAGTTGGACTGAGCAGTGCCCCAATCCTGATTTCTTTTCTCTCTTTTTTCGAACCTAAGTTTACCGTTTCCAACGGCTCTTTATGAGGTTCAATGGACCTTTCCTCCTGTCTGAGTAATTGGGAGATCTCTTCTGGAATTTCTTCGTCATTCTCTTCTTTAGCCCCAAATACCGGGAACTCAAAGTTGGGAGAAGGCACCAGATCGTATGTTTCAACGGGGATTAAAACAAGCAATCTGCATGATGGTATGATTTGTGTTTAGAAGAGATAGAGAGAACGCAAGAGTGTGTGCAGTGTATTTCTTTGAAAAACTGCTTGTTTGTTATTATTGATTTGTGTTTTAGGATTACCATTTTCTAAGAAAAGCAAAAAGAGAAAACAGCAATTAATGCGGAAATTACAGAACGACGCTTATTTTATTAATGAACAAGTCGATTCTTGAAACTACAGCCCTATAAAACAAAACTCTGTCGCTTTGGGTGAAGCGAAGAGGGAAATTTACAGAAAGTGAGCCCTATTAAAACATCCGTTTCACCTGGGCAGGGTGAAAGGTTAAAGACGACAATTACTTTGACTTATGAACAATCTTTGGAACATCGACATCAACCCATTGGCAGTGAACTCCTCGGTGAATCACAAAGTCTGGTACCTTCCTTGATTTGTCTTTAGAAATAACGCTGATTTCTGGCGGAGCAGGATCATTGGAATCTGTCTCCCAGGCAGAGTTGTCGTAGGAGGATTTCTCTGTTGCATTTTGCATAGCATTTGTGCTCTCAAGTAGATCTCCCCATCCAGTTGGCTGGATGTCTTCGAGCCTGATACAAGAGCTTTCGGGAGCAGTGTACTTGACCATATAGTCGTATTTCCCACTTGGTTGTCCCAGGGTGTCCCACACTTCTTCGGGACTAGATGAGTCACCCTTCTCAATGAAGTTGACCTCTGGAAAAGCATATTTGATGAATTCAAGTCCTGCAAACGTTGCAAATTCATCGTCGTACTGGACGTTTTCTGAATGACCTGATTGTTGATCCCATGACATGGTGGGGACGCAGGTATTCTTTTCAATGATGCTTAGCTGATTTTCATTGTTCAGCTGATTTCCTTGCCCCAGGTCTCCTGGATACGGCTGCCACATTGGCAGGCCATCCATCGGGCCATAATAGTTGTGGTCAAAGTTGTCCTTCATCAGAGTGTCCTCCTCTAATGAGTTTGGTGGAGCACGACATCCTTCCAGATCACAATCTCCGTATATCATTTCGACATCTGACCCGGGTATAAATCTCGGACTCTGTGTAGGAAAGAAAAAGGAAGTCTGCGTTTTGTCCTGAGACATATAACCGTCCTTGTTAAGATAGGACTCCCATTCTTCCTCCATATCAGAGGAATCATCTTTATTGATGGTATGCACTTCTTGAGGCATTGGTTGAAGAAAACCTCCACTGTGGAAGAAGTCTTGAATGGGATGAAGACTTTCATTGCTGGTAGTAGCTGTCTGGGTACAGGTTACAGAAAAACCAAGACCCTTCCTTGTTTTATTGTCAGTAGGAATGACTAGCTATCCCCATCCTGTTGTATTGGTACTCTCGACTTCTTTGATAGCATCTTTGTATGAGTAAATGGAAGTTCCCTCTTCAGATTGATTGTCCTTGCTCACCGACAGTGCTTGGAAGTGAGTTCCAATAGCCTCCTCAGGTTCTACACCAGTAGATGATGATAAGTTACTCACGAGCAAGGCTTGTTCTCCATAGACCGTGACGAGCTGGTTGTTCTGGACGAACTTTAACTTTTGGTGGAGGGTCGAGGTGACCGCCCCAGCCTGATGTATCCAAGGTCTTCCTAATAAACAACTGTACATTGCCCGGATGTCCATGACCTGGAAAACGACTTGGAAAGTGTTAGGACCAATAGTTATGGGAAGGTCGACTTCACTGATAACCGTTTTTCTGGACCCGTCAAATGCTTTGACGACGACCTCACTGGTTCTCATCGGGGGTCCTTTGAAGGATAATTGCATCAAAGTGGACTTCGGCATAACATTCAGGGCTGACCCTGTGTCTACCAGTACGCTGGCTAAAGCATCGCCCTGGCAGCTGACCATGATATTGAGCGCCATGTTATGACGCCGACCCTCTTCAGGTAATTCCTCATCACTAAATCCCAAGTTATTGCAGGAAGTGATGTTAGAGACAATGTTATCGAACTGTCTGATTGTTACATCCTGTTCCACAAAGGCTTGCTCCAAGACTTTCTGTAGAGCCTCCCTGTGCGCTTCTGAACTGAGTAAAAGTGACAGCACATAGATCTTTGAAGGAGTTTGTAACAGTTGATCAACAATGTTGTATTCACTCCTTTGGATGAGCTTCAGTATCTCATCGTTGTTTTTTGAAAGGTCAGGATTACTGGATTGACCGAATGGTGGATTGGGAACTTCTGTCTGAGGTTCCTTTTCTTTGTTAAGTTCTCCAACTCCTTGGTTGAAGATTCGACCACTCCGTGTTACTCGACTGATGTCTGCAATATTCACGATGGAGGGTAATGGAATTTCCTTCCCATTCTCGACTGTTGTTACACCGTATTTGTAAGGGATAGCCTTAGTTGATTCATACGGCAATGGTCCCGGTAGATAGATGACTATGGGAGCCTTCTAATTTTTCCGACCATCGTAAGCAATTTCGATCTGTTCCTGGTTGGGAACTCTCATTCGTCAAGTAGAGGGATGATGGTACAAACATCCCTAGCCTTCTGATGATCAGCGATTACGACAACATCCTCAATTTGATTAGCAAGGTAGTCCGGTGCCCAGTTGATTGGTCCGGAACCCAGATATGGGCGAATCTCTCTACGATCCACCTGACCCTGAAGAGCTGCTCGCACAAGGTAACATCCTTGGTTACTTTCCGAACAGACTCTACAACGTTCATAGTTGTGTGGTGGCACCTGGCCACACCTGCTTTGAATATAATGTAACCTCACTAGGTCAGTTTCTACAGATTGAACGTCCTGAATTTGATGCCGAGTAGGATTCCCGTTGGTAATACTAATTTGCTAGGTGTCTTCATCCATATAGATTGGAAGCCACCAGTGGTTCAACAAGTGCTGAAGGGTTTCCTGGACAAGGGCACAACCTTGATTGTTTTCGCAACCCGCCCTACAGCTCTGATAATCATGTGATACCAGGAACCCGAGCCAGACCTGTTTAGCATGTAACTCCACCAGGCTGGTATTCATCAAGCGAATATCAAAGATTTGAATCATGTTTATCTGATAGGGATTCCTATCATGGTAGTCCTGGATCCATCCAAGATCCATCTGATGCTGGAAGGCCTCTTGTACAAAAGAGCATCCCTGTTTGTTTACCGAGCAAGTCAGACAGGAATTGTAATCGTACCGCGGCAGATTATGATACTGGCTTTGCCTGGAGTGCATCGCCACTAAGTTTACATTCATTGCACGGACGTCGTGGTTCTGAATGATGTTAGAATTCGTGTAAACCATGTTAACTCCACGAACTCGGTGCTCTTGGATCCATCTGTTCCTGTAGAGCTGATTGCACCACAGAACATCCTCGATTGCTTTTAGAGTAGATATCACACTGGTGATAGTTATGAGGTGGCACATGGCCATATCTACTCTGTCTACAATGCATCTTGACTAGATTGGTCCTTAACAAGAGTACATCATGAATTTGATAGACGTTGTTAGTCTCTCCCTGTATCAAATTGACTGTAGCTTTCTCGTGTTGAGGCAGCGGGTTTGTGAGAACATTAGGATTTGTATCCTTGAAAGATAAGACCCCGCTCCTAACAAGCTTTTGCACGTCGGATTTGAAATTGAGACAGTTCTCTATGTTATGCCCTGGTCCTCCTTGATGGTAAGGGCAAGTCTGATCCACCTTAAACCAAAAAGGCAGATTTTCCGGTACTGTAAGAGGGGACTTAGTCTGGACATGCCCCTTATCCAGTAGTAACGGAAATAGTTCTGCATACAATATGGGTATAGGATCAAATCCCGGTGGCCGCGTTGTACGGTTGTTATTGTATGGAGGACGAGCCTGCTGAAGAGGCTGTTGAGTCCTTTGCTGATTAGGTTGGCTCTGCGCAACCCGAGGTTGATACGTAGAAATAGGCGCAGGATTGATAGTAGGAGTCACAACCGCTACTGGCTGATAACGTCGCCTTTGCTTTTCGAGAGAGATATTCCCAATATCTTGCTACTACCGTATCGCTTTGTACTACTTGATGATCCAGTGTCTTTGACAAGACGTCCTTCTCGGTCGGCTTCCTCGAGACGCACTCCCATACCGACCATTTCGGTGAAGTCGCTGGGCGCACTGGCAACCATTCTGTTGTAGTAAAATGAGCTCAAGGTCTTTAAGAAAATCTTTGTCATCTCTTTTTCCTCAAGAGGTGGACAAATTTGAGTGGCAATTTCACGCCATCTCTGAGCGTATTCCTTAAAGGTTTCTTTGTCCTTTTGTGACATTGATCTGAGTTGATCTCTGTCGGGTGCCATGTCCAGATTGTATTTATATTGTTGGACGAAGGCAGTGCCAAGATCTCTGAAAGTGCTAATCGTAGCACGGTTTAAACCCATGTACCATTTTTGGGCGGCACCGGTTAAACTATCCTGAAAGTAGTGAATCAGTAAATCCTGATTCTCTGTCTGAGCTGACATTCGCCAAGCGTACATCACCAAGTGACTGTGAGGGCAAGAGTTACCCTTGTACTTTTCAAAGTCAGGCACCTGGAATTTGTGCGGGACTTTCACATTGGGGACCAAGCAGAGGTCCGCGGCGTCCTTTCCAAATAAATCCTGACCGCGAAGGGCCTGTAGTTCTTTCTGCATTCCCAGGAACTGTTCCTGGAACTCATTCATTCTTTCGAACATGTTGTCGTTTCCACTAGAAGGTATATGTGGAATCTGTCCTTCCGGGATAGTGTGTACCACGGGCGGTGGTATAGTCATTATGGCTGAGACTCTCGGTGCCTCCCGAAGTTTGTAACCTTCAGGAGTTGCTGTCATGCCTCTGGCATCCTCGTTTTCCCGAAGTTTGTAACCTTCAGGCCCAGTGGTTCCTGTTGCGGTTCCCTGATCCTCATTGATCGGCGGAACATATCCTTCTGGGATATAGTTAAGTGGCATGCCCCAGGGACGATCTTTTGGCATTTTGTACCTAGGATCGGACTTCTCCACTATGGGTGTTGAGGTGATCTCCGAGATCACAGTCCTTTGTAGTTGAGCTTCTGCCATGATTTGGATGTCGTTATGAAGCTTTCTCATATCCTCTCTCAGAGCGTCGATCTCTTCTCTCAACTCTCTGTTCTCTTCTTCGAGATCATCCATCTTTTTCTGACGATTGGCCTGAGTATTGTACGAATGAGTCAGTTTGACTTTAGAATCAAGACACAAACGTGAGATTCGTAGGTAAGAAGAATACGTGACGTGAGAATGATGAATGCAATGATTATATTAATTGTTCTTTTTTAATCAAAATAAACTTCGACAATTAGATTGCAAATATCAAACAGTGGGGAAACCCCGTTTTATTGAATTCAAAGGATAGCGAAAATAGAAATACAGTAAATTACAAGGTGCGGAAACAGAAACCTAAGCTAAGGGGTCCCGAGTCCTCTCTGGGGAGAAACTGGGTGCTGATTCTGGTACTTTCCTTTTCTTGGACCAGGGCTTTTGGGCCGTTGTCGAGTTGTCATTCCTTTGCCAAGTGAAAGGAACGAGCAAATTCCTTTGGTCCTCCTGATTATCCATAACATGCTGCTCTAAAATCTCGATCAGAGCATCCTTATCTTTCAGCAGTCGCTGTATTTTGGTACACTCCACATCGAGAATGCGGTACTTGTTATTCCAAGACCTCCTATCCCGTTGAACTTTGTTGAGAGTAACCTGAAGTTTTTCCGTTTCAGTCATGAAGTACATGACAAATTCCCTTGGCGGAAGAACTTCGTGACGAGGATAAGGCATCTTTAGCTTGAGAGCTCTAGTTTGTACCCAGTGGAGATAAGGCTCCACCGAGACACAGTCCGGTTTTCCTAGAGACTCTCATCCTTTCTTATGAATATGTTTCTAAGCGTGCACTATTTCCGTCTTTAGTGCCCTGGCATTTTCTCCTTCCTTGAAGAAAAGGCCCTCCAGATGAGCATTACGCGGGACATGCCTCATCGGGTATTCAAATTGACGACGAACCAATACTGGATGGTAGTTGATTCCTCCCTTAGTTCCTATGAGGGGTACGTTGGAGAAGTTTCCACAATGGTCAATGATCCTGATCCCGTCATAAATCCTATTGCACCAATCTATATCAGAGTTGGTAAGAGACATGATTTTCTGCGACCAACGCAAGGCACTCTTATGATCCCAAAACGCAGCAGACTTAGGCAAATGGGAGATAAACCATTTGTATAGCAGGGGTACACAACATGTGATCATCCCTCCGCTGTACAAATTTACTAAGTGTACAGAATGATATGCGTCCGCGAGAAAAGTTGGCACAGGGTTTCCATTGAGAAAAACCTTAATGGCGTTGATATCGACGAAGCTATTAATGTTGGGAAACAGAAATAACCCGTAAGTGAGTAAGACAAAGATGCTTTCAAAAGCAGTCATGTTCCCTATACTAGCAAAGTACAACGCCTTCTTTGTCAGGAACTGGGCTGGAAAACCTGGGAGCCCACCCTTGGTGGTCATGTGAGTCTTGATTTCTGACTCATCCAAATAAATTGCTCTTGCAATGGTCTGATCCTTTGGAATTTCTTCCAGTCCAGAAAAAGGAGCTCGATCAGTAATGTGTAAATCAGTTAGGTGAGAATACTCCTCCAGCATTGGTGCGAGCTGGTAATCCGGGAATGTGAAACAGTGATAGACCAGATCGTAAAACTGAATGAGTTCCTCCATGATTCCTTCAATCACATAGACTCTTAACAGAGGTAGCAGACCTCCGTACTTGGCTCTGAAAGCTTCAGGGTTAGTGATCATCCTCGCTAATCCTCTTAAATCTTCTAGTTTTGGAACCCTGAAGGTATACTTATGAGTTCTCCTTCTACCGAAGTCCATGAGCACAATCTTTTTCTCTGACATTTGCAATCATTGTCTTAGTTTAATTTGAAAAAGAGAGACTAGAAGAGAAAATTTTTCTTTGATGTAATGTTTTTTAGATGAATGCATGAATGCAGCATACAAAAACATAGAAAAATCATGGGGTCAAAGGGTCGGTGTCATGAAGTCAAGGCTCTACCCCCCTCCCCCCCCAAAGGTTTATACTAGTGATTTTTGTACCTGTCTCTCAAAATCATCAGTTCTTGTCGAGAAAACACCAGCGGGCCGGGAACCGTGCTAGGTGATGTTTTTAGAAGAACCATCAGAAAAGGGTAGTATCGCATGACAACCATTTCCAATAGTTTCCGCACTACTAAAAGAGCCTTTTCCTAGGTGTATACTCAATCTTTCCACATGCGGCATCACACGCATTCCCATTAGCAGAAAAATAAACACAGATATCAATTAGGAAAAGCAGTATATATATTTGTCCTAAAGTCCTAGACTTTAAAGAGCTATGAATCCTATGTTCTTGACAAAAATGGCTCCCAGGCGGAGTCGCCATTCTGTGGTACCTTCCCAACTTTAAAGGTTTTGACCTAAGATCCTAGTGAAGTAAAAAAAGAGTCCTATCCCAGTGAAATCCCCAAAAAAGAAAGAAAGAAAGAAAAGGCCCCACGGCGGGCGCCACTTTTCTGTGGTGGCCACCGCCATGAAAAAGATTTGTCCAAGGTTTTCACCTTAAACTTTAAGAAAGTAAGCTTGGCCCCACGGTGGGCGCCACTTTTCTGCAGCGAGCGATTTTGGACATGGTTCTTAAGCACTGTCGCTCTGGGGTTACTACAGGTCGATTCATTTTTTATCCTATTGAGTTGACTAAGGAAGGGAAATAGATGTCTCCAATTAACCCTGCTTGCATACTGAGTTTAAACAGCGGTCTGTTAGGTTACGGATGCTATATGGTAATGGGGCCTCTTTCTTCTTACTTTGTTCATAATGAAATACTGGGACTGTTCATGGGGGGTTTTGTTAGGATGCTAGGACTGATGCTTTTCATTTGATATGTGAAGGTACGGGATTTGGGGCTTTGGATTAGTGTGCTCGCTAAGATTTTTCTTTCAATCTTATGCCTACGTATTCCCGTTTACCGAAACAGGGAAATCAGAGCGATCGTAGTTCCTCCTATTATATGGGAGGAAATGGTGTTTTGGTGCCTTGTTCAAAGCCCAAGACGTGAAGCTGAAAAGGTGGTTTATATCTTGTTCAAAGCCCAAGATGTGAAGCTGAAGGGTCTATTTGTATCTTGTTCGAAGCCCAAGATATGAAGCTAAAAAGGTGTTGTCTTTAGAGAGAATTTGTCATCTCTAAAGGGGGTCTGTTTGTCACAACTGTTGGGTGACTGACTATAAAGGATGATTAATTTAACCGAGATATGTAAATCCTAGCAATGCCATAATTTCCTTTATAGGGGGTTTTAACCTGAAGGAGAAGACTTTAACTCAGTGTAGAGCAATGTTATCTTTCCTTAGGAATTTCTCATGCTAAAAGAGGGATAGTGGCGTGGATGTAAATAATCCAGAGGCTTGCCGCTTACAGCGATTAGATGAAAGGAGTTGTTGATGTTTGTATCCTGTGAACGAGGCACAGTTTTGATGCTAAAAGGTTGATTGACTCAACCGGGATTTTTCTTATACAAAGCCTAAGAGGAGGCTATTGACCCAACAAGAGGATGCTTTTGTGTCTCATACGAAGCCCGAGAGGGAGGCTAAAAGGAGTTGACTCAACAAGAGAGTGATTTTAGATGTGTCTTGTACGAAGCCCAAGACGGAGGCTAAAGGTTGACTCAACAAGAGAGTCTTTTATACTCAACAAGAGAGTGTTTTTGTATCTCGTACGAAGCCCGAGATAGAGGCTAAAAGGATGATTGACTCAACAAGAGAGTCTTTTTGTATCTCGTACAAAGCCCGAGATAGAGGCTAAAAGGATTGCTGTTTCAGTTGAGAGACAGGTCCAGTAGGTTGGTTAAAAGAGAAAATCAGTTCATATGAAGAGACTGATTAAAGGTAAGGCTATGCTTTGGGATTGATCAAAGGATAAGGGTTATTTCCTCTTCTTTAAGGAAATGGGGAATCCAGAGGGTATTGGAGACTGTCCGAGTCTACTGGTGTTTTTCCCTACTTGAGAATGCCTTCGAGACTCAAGGAGATTAGACTGTCCAAGTCTAGAATTTTATCTTTTGTACTATGCTTAAAGAAACAGTAGTAGTACGTTCACGGTAGAAAGATCTAGACTCTTTGAAATACTGTTCTATTAAGATGACTAATTTTTGTTCCTATACCTCTAGGAGGTCGTCGGGACAATTTGTACGAAGCCCAAGAGGAGGCTGGAAACTTTTAAGAAGCCGAGGGACAATTTGTACGAAGCCCAAGAGGAGGCTCTCTTCCCGAAGGAAGAATCCTTATACGAAGCCTAAGAGAAGGCTGTGAATACTTCTAAGAAGCCGTAGGGTCCTTGTACAACGCCCAAGAGGAGGTGGGGATGCTTTTAGGAAGCCTGTGGGTCCCCAAACCCCGAGAAATTCAAGACAGACTATTCACAGAGAATAGATCAAGCCAGGAAAGTCCGAGAATTTGGAAGAAACTCAAGAGATGCCATTCACGGAGAAAAGATCATCTCTGGGGAGTAGAGTTTCTTTGACGATTTCTAAGGGTGACAGTTTGAGAAAGGGTTCACCGAGAATGCTGCCTTTCACGTCTCCATATT
The DNA here is from genome assembly GCA_022829125.1 of Lathyrus tuberosus. NCBI lineage: Eukaryota > Viridiplantae > Streptophyta > Magnoliopsida > Fabales > Fabaceae > Lathyrus > Lathyrus tuberosus. The sequence continues at coordinate 5,193,380 of JALAZF010000264.1, forward strand.
GTTTAACCCTAAGAGGAGGGAATATTGTATCTGGTAATCCTATGGGGATCTAGTTTTGACTGTATTTAAGAGTGACCAACAGGGCTTAGTGCTAGACGTAGTTGCTGGGAAACTCTAAATATCTATACTAGTATTACACAGTTGATATGAGTTTATGAAAGAAGAGTTACAGTGAAACAGCCCCACAATATAGTTATATGTATATGAAAGCGGATAAAGAAAGCATATAAACACTTACTCGGTTGTAGAGCTTCCATGCTGTTTGGTTAGTTGTTCAACAAAGAAAGATTGAAAACAACAGTATATTCAAATTTAAAGGAGAAAGTATTTTGAAAAGATGTTAGGGCTTACAGCTCAAGGAGAGGCCCAAGGTTTATTAGTGATCGCACTGTCGTTTTGTACAGAGGGACTTATACAAGTGACTGAGGCCCAAGAAAGGTTTTCTGTACAAGGGGATGGGTCATACACTCTCTCAAGAGGCCCAAAAAATTTATTTTTGTACAAGTGATGGGGCTTACAGCTCAAGGAGAGGCCCAGGGTCATTTGTTTGAAAATGGCGATCGCGCCGAGATTTTTGAAAATGCGATGGGTCTTATACAATGCATTGAGGCCCAAAATGGTTTGGTTTTCAAAGGGGGTTGGGTCTTACACTCTAATAGAGGCCCAAAATGGTTTTGAATGAGTCTTATAGCTCGAGGAGAAGCCCAAGGTTTGTTTTTCAACGGACGATGATCGCGTCGAACTTTTTGAAATACAACGGGACTTATACAATAAGTGAGGCCCAAAAATAGGTTTGTATTTACAAAGGATTGGGTCTTACACTCTATTAGAGGCCCAAAAGTGTTTGAAATTGTTTGATAAGGGTGAAAATCAAAGAAACCCTAATTTGTTATTCTTTAAAAGTAAATATTTAAAGAAAATCAAATAAAATACCAAATAAGTTTGAATAAACCATTTGTGATTTTTCTTTAAGGTTTGAAAAATGAGGGATTAATTACAAGGTGAATTAAAACTCACTTGATTTTGATTTTCAAAGTAAATATTCACTTTTAAAATGTTTAAAAACATTAAAAAGGAATTTATTCACAAAAATACTAATTATATTAAATAAATAATATAAACTTAATTTTTTTGTGGAATAAAATATTTCAATATTTTTGTGATTTTTTGCAAAAAGAACCAATAAAAAATAATTAAAATTGAAGGAGTTATTAATTTTCCAATTAATTAATAAAACATGAAAATATTGGAAAAAATAGCAAAAATGTGAGAAAACACAAAATGGCATGGGTGGGGTTTGAACCCACGACCTCAAGATTATAGGGGGCGCGCCTTACCACTGGGGTGGTGATACATCCATTGCTTGAAGTGAAACCACAAATATACAAGGCATGCCTTGTTTTCTAGGCCTGGTCAAGGCGAGGCAAGACAAGTTTTGCCAAGAAACGGGAAGGTCCATAACTTTCTCATTTCTCAATGGTTGGGGACAAAATTTATATGCATCTGGCCTAAAATTTCACAAGGAATCCAATGGTGGTGGTATTTTTTTCAGATCATACTCCCTCCTCAAAACCCGATAGTGGTTTTGAAAAAGGCCTATAATTGCGTTTTCTATGCTACACTTTGATACAGGCATGAATTACATGATGAATTGGTCCAAACACAACATATATAACATGTATGAGGTGTGTATGATCAGTGGACTTCAAAGCAATGCATATTTTGGAAAGTTCAAGTCATGATGCTTACCTCTTTTTGAGCTATTGGAGTTTTCTGTGCAATCTACCAAACTTCTTGTTCCAAAAATGGTTTGATGCTTTGGACACTCTCAAATGATCCCTTAGAAGCTTTAAGGATGGTTGGAATCAGTTGGAACCTGCAAAAACACAAACTGGCCCTTTGTTACAAAAGGGGTTAAAATGACCAAAATAGCAACTCTCTCAAATGGTGTTCCAGATAGGGGGAACCATTTGGGACTGTTCAAGGATGTTATTTGGAGTGTGTTTGAGGTTTTATCTGGTTTCTAAAGTGACTGAATCAAGACATGGCTTGAAAAATGCACAAAAGGCCTATTTTGAGGTTTTGAGATGTGACTTTGTGATTTTAGTGTTGCAGGTCACTTTTGATAGTTTGGATCACCTACATATGATTTTTATGAGGTGTTAAGATCATGAGTTGTGATGGAAATGCTCTCTAACTCAAAAACTCAGAGTTACCTTGCTAAAGAAGGTATTTTTGCCTAAAGAAAGTGATTTTGAGGAAAGCATCTGTTTGATGGCTTTGGTGTACTCAAATTGAGCACAAATGAGCTCTATTTATAGTAGAGCAAGTTTGTTTTGGGATCAATAGTGAATGACAACTGCAGCAGAGGTTTGGCCAATGGTTGCACTTTGGAATCCAAGTCTCCTCTAGCCATTGACTAGAGGTTAGGGCACAGGGCTGTGGTTACCTTGGTCTTGGATAAGTCTTGACTGAATTCAGTTGCAAATGGCTCAGTCCATGCCACCTTGGTGTATGCATTAAATGCTCCAATCCAAAATTGGAGTCTTGTCCCTCTTTTAGGCAATTCTAGGTTTGGCATGCTACTTCTTGTTCCAAGGACTTTAGAGGCTTGGCTCAGTGTTTGTCCCCTTTAGATTTAATCCTCAAATGTGTCCAAAGTCATGACAAGGCTTGGAATGATCTGATTTTGCCAAATCGAGCAAAAATGCAAAATTCTGCCTAGCCTTGGCAGTTTTCAGTAAGGCATATTGCCATTGTCATATCTCATGACTCAAGTGGAATTTGGTGATGTTCTTGGCCATTTTGGAAAGCCCTCATATGATACAACAACTGTTTGATCATATTTGGTTTTGATATCTTTTGGATCCAAGTGAAAAATCCCCCTACATTTGGAAAAAGTGAAGGCAGATTCTGACTTAGTGAAAATTTCACTAAGTGTTGGAAAAAAGTGACATTTTCACTTTTTGTGATTTTGATCATTCCATAACTCAAAATCCCTGAGGAATTTGGAGGGAGGTCAGTTTTAAGCTTTTGTAGAGGGTAATGAGATCTACAAATCAAGCTTTGTATGGGGGAAAAATGGCTTTGTGGTTTAGGAGTTATGATCCTCCAAAGTTGGTACCCTTGCCACTTTGTTCATAACTTAGAAAATTTTCTATGTTTTTATGGTTACCCCTTTTACAAGTTATCCCACTTTTCTTGATTTTTCTTGATGAATGATGATTCAAATCATACATTAACATCATTTTAGGGTTAAAAAACCATTTTTGTGAAAAATCTCAAAAAGTCAAAGTTGACTTTTGTGCACAGTTGACTTTTTGTCAGATGAATTCCAAACTGTGCGATCCTTTATGAAATCAAGTCCTTGACCTAAATCAAACTTGATGGATTGGTTTCATAGGTGTTATAGGGTGTATTGAATCATGCCCTAGGGTTTGGGAGCATGTCCTGGTCAAAAGTCAAAGATACAGTTGACTTTTTCCTCAAAATCTTAACTATGGTACTGATGAAATTGAGACTTGCTGCTCAAGCTTCCTGGATCAATCCATTATTATAAATGGATCAATGTGGTATGTTGGAGATCCTCAAATCCTCTTTTGAGGTCTTGGCTCATGATTTGTCCCAAAAGTCAACTTAGGGGTGAATTAGGTCAAGAAACCCTAATTCCTGATTTTTGATGTATGCATCCCCTGAGGTCAAATTGACTTGATGCTTGGGCCCATGAGGTTCCATGGAGTATATTAGGTTATGCTTTGAAGCATTGGCTCATGCCAGAGGAAAATTTCCATCTGGAGGCCCTGGTCGACCAAACCCTAATTTGGTGACACTGGCGATCTTGAGGCTTGATCCACCTAGAAGGGAGCAGCCTTGTGCTTAATCCTTAAAGTGGGAGTCCTCTTGATCCATTGTAGATGTTTGGGAGGTTAGACAAGTTGAAGATCATGTCATTTCTTGATTGATCCTTTGTCTAAGAACTCTGAGAGGGCTTGAAACCCTAAATTTGATTGTAGTGGAAGCTCACCCATCTTTGGGGAGACTGATGAGGTATGATGGTTCCTCCATATTGTGATGATGATTTTCACAATGATGGGAAATCTTAGTGGTCAAAATTTGGGGTATGACAATATCCAAGAAAATATGATGGGTATTACAGAAGATAGGCAAAACTTCTAGGCATAACACTGGAATAAACAAAAGGAACAATGTATCCAGGAATGGCACTGGAAATCAAAAGAGACAGACATCCAGGAATGGCACTGGAGCGAGAGAAAAACAAAGATCCAGGAGTAGCACTGGAATGAAAGAAGACAAACATATAACAATAGGACAAGATGCACAGGGAAACGACAACATCCAGGAATGGCACTGGAAAGAAAGAAAGTAAACAAGACATCCAGGAATAACACTAGGTGAAAAGACAGGCAAGTAACCGACAACATCCTGGAATGGTACTGAATGAAAGGACAGGTAAAAATATTTGGTAGGAGCCAAGTAAGTTGGACTTTGAGCACAAGGTAAGATGTTGACAGCAACAGGACCTCGGAAATGCATATGAGCGCGAAGCACACTTCGAGCTATGAAAATTTTTCTATGTATGGTATATGAATGATTTATGTATGCAATGCAGATGATAAGGACAACCAAGATAGACTCTTTTGTGAGGGAAGAATGGAACTCTGATTCCTCAACACAAGGAACACTGCCCACTCTGCTTGGAGAGAAGATGTTGAACATATCTCCGTCACACTTATGAATTGCATCAGGCTGATGGTCTTTTGAGGAAAGACATCTTGAGGATTCTTGAAGAAGTCTGCCCCAGATTGATTGACTGATGAAGATAAACTGATCATAGCTTCAGTTTGACTGCTGTAGGAGAAAAATGAACTGATCATGGCTTCAATTATTGAAATGATTGTTGAGAATAAACTGATCATGGCTTCAATTGCTGGGGATGGACTGATCATGGCTTCAGTTCTTAAAATGACTCAGTATGGGTCTTGAAAGAGATCTTTTGGCTAACCAATTAGGAGAATAACTTGCACTGAGCAACAAATCTTGAACTGATCCATAACAGGATCTGGAAGCAATGTGCTCCTGATAGGATCACTGACCAAGTTTCTCAACTGTTTGAAATTTCTTGATGAGGAAAGTTTTCCTGCAAATAGGATTATTCAAATAAACAATGGTAATTTTAATGCAAAGCTCATGCAATTTTGAAATCAAAAATCATTTTTGGAATGATATTATTGATGTAAAGCAAATGAATCAGTTGTCAAAACACGGTGGTTTAGATATGCAAAATGAAAGAGAAAGCAAAGGTATGACATAAAAGCAAATGATTGGCAACAAACATAGGAGTCAATTTACGCAACCTTGCTGTAGTATGCTTTCAAAAGAAACCTGGCTTCAATTAGGTCTTTTGAAGGTTGTAACGTGGTCTGTTCACGGTTTTTGAAACAAAGGATATAGGCTCAAAGTTTATTTGTACCCAACCCATTCTTCATGATGATCTCCAGTCCTATGCTCAGTTAATTCAACCTATGCATTCAGGTTCCAAGTGATTTTGGAATTACAACACTGTTATGATGATGGCTCAAGGGCCAAGGGGTTTTTGAAATGGCAATCACTTTTTCTTACAACATTTTGTTGTTTTTGATGAGGACCTCGGTCAACTCATTTTGTCTTTGAGAATTTTGGTAACCTCTTGATTGATTTTTTTTGTTATCCCTATCTTTTTCCTGAACTGTGTCATTTGAGCTTACAGTCAGCGGGATGCCCCAATTTTTGCCTAAGTCTCCTTCATAGGTTTTAACTTAGCGGGCTTTTCTTTTGATTTTTTATTCTTTTTTTTAATGATAGTGACTGCCTGGCTTAATGATTATGGTGAACCATCATTGGCTTTTGATTTGAAAATATCTTCGACACTTTTTTTTTGTGCGAAGGAAAGCTGGTGATTGCAACCTTTCTCTTGTGTTTAAATACACAGTCAAATTAACTGAGAACTATCCATCCCCAGGTTAAAATTGTGGTTTTTTTTCGTACAGAAAGAAACTCCACCTTCTAGGCTCAAAGGGTTGTCAAGGGATTAACTTCCTTATTTCTCCAGTGTTTGGGAGTTGAAACAATGCCTGTATATCATCATCCAAGTTTTAATTGAAAGCATATAGTTTAGCAATATCAGGTATTTCGTTTTCATCATCCTCCCTCCAATCTTTGCATAAACAAAAGCTTGATAAAGAAAGTGAACATGAGAGACATTTTTGTTTTGTGAAAAAGAAAGCATAAAGATGCACACAGTGGATATAAATGAATTGAATCAAAACATTGCAATGTTCATTTCATTGAAATTACCATGAAAGTACAAATAAAGTTCGAAAGCAAACAGTCAATATAATCAAAGAAACATGCAAACAGAAAGAAACAAGGCCTAGTGACTAATAGCAACAAGGATGAGCTTTCTTGTCTGAAACACTGGCTTTAGGAGATGATCCATCTGAACTGACTCAAACTTCACTTGGCATGCTCTGGCAAGGGATTGTCGACAACATTGGGATTATCAACAAGAAAAGTCAGAATCTTTGAGTTCACCAATTCTTGTACTCTAGCTTTCAATGCATAGTCGCCTTCCAAGTTATGGCATGCCCCTCCTCGATGGAACTCACAGTGAAGATCAGCCCTATAGCCGGCTGGGAGAGGATTTGGAGGAGGAGGTAGATCCCTCATTGTAATCAAACCTTTTTGAACAAGACATGGATACAACTCAGTGTAGGACATCGGGATAGGATCAAAGTTAACCCTATTGCGATTCTGATTTTGTCTAACAGGCTGACGAGGAGCTTGAACTGGTTGAGCATTGACAATAGGAGCAACTGCAGCTACATATTGTTGTTGTCTGCGACGAGGTTTACCTTCAACTGAAACAGCATGGGTATCACCATCCTTTTTCTTTTGAAAATTCCCAGCATACTTTTTAGCACCACTAAAGGCTTCAGGATTAGTAATATTTCCTTTCTTGATACCTTCTTCTAGTCTTTCTCCAATAGTGACTAGGTCAGCAAAACTAGATGATACACTGCCTATCATCTTTTCCTAAAAGAGTGGCTGAAGAGTGTCCATGCACAAACCAGTCAAATCTTTTTCTGCCAATGGTGGATCCACCTGAGCAGCTAGCTCTCTCCAGCGTTGAGCGTACTCCTTAAAGGATTCTTTTTCTTTTTGAGACATGTTTTGCAGTTGGCGGCGGTCAGGTGCCATGTCCAGATTGTACTTATACTGCTTTAAGAAAGCATCAGCCAAATCCTTCCAGCTTTGGATACGGTTCTTCTCAAGTCCTATATACTACTTCATTGAAGCCCCACTCAAGCTGTCTTGGAAACAATGAATGAGCAGTTTGTCGTTTTTGGCATGAGCAACCATCTTGAGGCAGTACATCACCAAGTGGCTTCTGGGACAATTGCGCCCTTTGTATTTCTCAAAATCAGGAGTTTTAAATTTTGCAGGTATAACCAAGTCGGAAACCAAGCACATATCCATTGCGGCTGCACTAAAGACATCACTTCCTTCCATGGCTCTTATCCTTTGTCTAGAGTTTTCCATTGCTCTCTGACTTCTTCAATGTATCTGAGTTCTCCTTGACTTTCAGATTGTGGACCAGCAGCATGGTACACGAAAGGATTCTCAAGAATAGCTTGAGCAACAGAATACACGATAGGCTGAGGTTCAGTGAATAATGGAGCTGAAGATACTGGCGAGACAAACACAGGAGTAGTTGCAAAGGGTGGCGAGTAATTTGGAGGTAACCCAAATTCTGGCCAAGTAGAAGCTGGTTGCTAAGTCAGTGGAAAGTCAACAGCAGCAGTCGAAGTTTCAACAATCACAGTCCTCTGAGGTGGTTCACCTCTAGCAATCAGAACTTGTAGCATTTTTGTGAGTTTGGTCATGCTGGCCTTCAACTCATCAATTTCCATTCTGACTTCGGCATTGTGTTGTTCTTGGTTTTCCATTATCAATCTGATAGCAGCTCTAGTTCCGTAGTTGTGTTGAGGAAACAACTTGACGGTGGACAGATAATTGAAGAAGGAGAGAATTGAAATGAGTTTCTGAGACAACTTGGAAGAATGCATATGTATGCTCATGGATGCAAGAGTGCATGGATGCAATAACCACAAACAAGATCACTCAAAGCACACAGGTTCAAAGGTTCGAGTCACGATCATGGAGTCAAGGGTAAGAACCAACCCACAAAGGTATGTACTAAGGGTATAACACCTGCCGAACAAGGTTCTAAAGAGGTTCCTAGAGTCTACAACCCATCTTTTGGATATTATCGATTTCCCAATTGCTTGGTAGTCAATAATATTCTCAAGAGAGTCTCGTCTGAGTGTGGTATCGCATAACAACTGATTCAAGTTTACACCTGAATAGCCACCGCACCACGTCCTAATAAGGCCAAGATGGGTTAAAGGTTCTAAAGTCCTCAGTTTCGGGTCATCGGATCAAGAAGCATAACGGGTTTGCCATTTCTGGTCTGCCATTATTGCCTCTTGGGAGGAGTGCCTCAACTGAGTCCTCGGGGAATGGTCACCAGAGTCGACAGCTTTCTAGACCATCACCCCGAAATGCGCAAGACACACACGTCAGAATATCTCCCAAGAAAACCTCGTCTGGATGTGAATTTCGTGAACTCCAAACGTACCAAGATGGCGCGTAGGTCCCACTAATTTCCACCCTAGTCCTAGGTGTATACTCAAGCCTGGGTATTGGGCTTATCTCACCACACAGATCACCAAGCACCCTGACAGAATAATCAATAACAAACAAATCAGACAAAAAGCGATAAATAAATCAAAGTAGGCTAAACCCCTCAAGGAAGGATTCCCCAGCAGAGTCGCCACTTTTCATGTAGCGGCAAAATCGTGAGTGTAAGCTATTGATTAACTTAACTCGAAAAGCAAGAGTCGCCACCGTACTTTTATTTTATCCAAAAAAGGAAAGGAAAAAGAGCGAACAAAACCTACACAAGCTCTACAACAAGAACAAGTGAAGAGAGACTGGATAAGGGGGGTTGGTTACGCAATGGGAAGGTGTTAGCACCCAAAACGTCTATAGTACTCTATAGGAACCCTTTGAAACATCTACGCTTTTTGGTCTGAAAAGGTTTGTTTGAAAAGTGATTAAGGAGATGAGAAGAGAAGTTGTTTTTTAAGATTTTTGTGTTTGGAGAGACTTGTCGCCTTATGCCTACGTACCCACGATGTGCAATGTAGGATCAAAACCCCGTAGTTCGTGGTACAAAGAATGAAATTTTGTTTGTTTTGGTTGATTTTAAAATGTAAAGACAAGTCGTCATTTCCAAGCGAATAATTCCGCTTAAAGAAATGAATCATGTCTAAACTTATGAAAAAGTTAAAGGAAAAAATGCACGAGGGCACAAAAAGAGAGTGATGAGTTTGATGTTTTTTAAGTCTTTTGAAAAAGGTGTCAACATGCTTATGTAGTTTAGCATTTGTTAAGAAATGAAAAGAAAAGAGTAAAATCACTTGACAAAGTTAAGGTTTGATTATGAAAGAGGTGATAGTTTGAAATCAAGAAAGTTTTGAAAAAGGGAGAGAGTTTTGAAAATTGAAGAATGGGTGGAGAAGAAATGACTATCCTAAAGCACAAAGTAAAAGCTAAGGATAAGAATAGCCTAACCACATAAGCAAGCTCCATAGTCTTCAAACCATAATTCCAAAGCAAAGGGAGAAGGTCCTAGTTCTAAGTCCAAGGTTCCAAGAATTGCATTGGATGTCCAAGGTCTAAGTCCAAGGATTCAAGAATAGCATTGAAGTCCAAGGTCTAGGTGCAAAACTCCATGTCCATTGCAAAGGATAGTAACCATAGTCCAAGATTAGAAGCACAAGTTTTTTAGAGGTTTTAGCCTTTATTAATGTTTTTGGTCCAAGTGGACAAAGAGAAAATGGCATAAGCATAAACATGTGTCCAACGAACAAAGGAAAAATTGAGGAAGCATAAACATGATATGAAATGATAAAAATGGAGCATAAAAGTAAAAGAGAGATAGAGAGCGAGAAAGAAGCATAAAAGTAAAAGTTAGAAGTTAGTGATTAGTTGTTAGAGTAAGTGATCAATAATGATTGAATAATTGCACTTAGGTCAAGGTTAATGAGAACTCATTAGAGGATTGATAAGACCAAAGCCTCCTAACAACAAGTTTCATAAGTTTTGAACCAAAAGACAAATAATCAACCATCCTTGATTGTTTTCCGATAAGGGACATATTGTCATACCCCAAATTTTGACCACTAAGATTTTCCATCATTGTGAAAATCATCATCACAATATGGAGGAACCATCATACCTCATCAGTCTCCCCAAAGATGGGTGAGCATCCACTACAATCAAATTTAGGGTTTCAAGCCTTCTCAGAGTTCTTAGACAAAGGATCAATCAAGAAATGACATGATCTTCAACTTGTCTAACCTCCCAAACATCTACAAGGGATCAAGAGGACTCCCACTTTAAGGATTAAGCACAAGGCTGCTCCCTTCCAGGTGGATCAAGCCTCAAGATCGCCAGTGTCACCAAATTAGGGTTTTAGTCGACCATGGCCTCCAGATGGAAATTGTCCGCTGGGCATGAGCCAATGCTTCAAAGCATATCCTAAAATACTCCATGGAACCTCATGGACCCAAGCATCAAGTCAATTTGACCTCAGGGGATGCATACATCAAAAATCAGGAATTAGGGTTTCTTGACCTAATTCACCCCTAAGTTGACTTTTAGAACAAATCATGAGCCAAGACCTCAAGAGAGGATTTGAGGGTATCCAACATACCACATTGATCTATTTGTAACAATGGATTGATCCAGGAAGCTTGAGCAGGAAGTCTCAATTTCATCAGTACCACAGTTAGGGTTTTAAGGAAAAAGTCAACTATAGCTTTGACTTTTGACCAGGACATGCTCCCAAACCTTAGGACATGATTCAATATACCATATAACACCCATTGAACATGTCCATCAAGTTTGATTTAGGTCAAGGACATGATTTCCTAAAGCATCACACAGTTTGGAATTCATCTGACAAAAAGTCAACTGTGCACAAAAGTCAACTTTGACTTTTTGAGATTTTTCACAAAAATGGTTTTTTAACCCTAAAATGATGTTAATGTATGATTTGAATCATCATTCATCAAGAAAAATCAAGTAAAGTGGGATAACTTGTAAAAGGGGTAACCATAAAAACTTAGAAAATTTTCTAAGTTATGGAACAAAGTGGCAAGGGTACCAACTTTGGAGGATCATAACTCCTAAACCACAGAGCCATTTTTCCCCATCCAAAGCTTGATTTGTAGATCTCATTACCCTCTACAAAAGCTTAAAACTGACCTCCCTCCAAATTCCTCATGGATTTTGAGTTATGGAATGATCAAAATCACAAAAAGTGAAAATGTCACTTTTTTCCAACACTTAGTGAAATTTTCACTAAGTCAGAATCTGCCTTCACTTTTTTCAAATGTAGGGGCATTTTTCACTTAGATCCAAAAAGTATCAAAACCAATTATGATCAAACAGTTATTGTATCATATGAGGGCTTTCCAAAATGGCCAAGAACATCACCAAATTCCACTTGGGCCATGAGATATGACAATGGCAATATGCCTTGCTGAAAACTGCCAAGGCTAGGCAGAATTTTGTATTTTTGCTCGATTTGGCAAAATCAGATAATTCCAAGCCTTGTCATCACTTTGGACACATCTGAGGATCAAATCTAAAAGGGACAAACACTGAGCTAAGCCTCCAAAGTCCTTGGAACAAGAAGTAGCATGCCAAACCTAGAATTGCCTAAAAGAGGGACAAGACTCCAATTTTGGATTGGAGCATTCAATGCATACACCAAGGTGGCATGGACTGACACATTTGCAACTGAATTCAGTCAAGACTTATCCAAGACCAAGGGAACCACAACCCTGTGCCCTAACCTCTAGTCAATGGCTAGAGGAGACTTGGATTCCAAAGTGCAACCATTGGCCAAACCTCTGCTGCAGTTGCCATTCACTATTGATCCCAAAACAAACTTGCTCTACTATAAATAGAGCTCATTTGTGCCCAGTTTGAGTACACCAAAGCCATCAAACAGATGCTTTCCTCAAAATCCCTCTCTTTAGGCCAAAATGCCTTCTTTAGCAAGGTAACTCTGAGGTTTTGAGTTAGAGAGCATTTCCATCACAACTCATGATCCTAACACCTCATAAACATCATATGTAGGTGATCCAAACTATCAAAAGTGACCTGTAACACCAAAATCACAAAGTCACCTCTCAAATCCTCAAAATAGGCCTTTTGTGCATTTTTCATGCCATGTCTTGATTCAGTCACTTTCCAAACCAGATAAAACCTCAAACACACTCCAAATAATATCCTTGAACTGTCCCAAATGGTTCCCCCATCTGGAACACCATTTGAGAGAGTTACTATTTTGGTCATTTTAACCCCTTTTGCAAGAAAGGGCCAATTTGTGTTTTTGCAGGTTCCAGCTGATTCCAGAAGATGATATCGTCGCTTTCCCGGATTAAGGAAAATCCCCAGAGAAAGCCTCACAACTAAAGACTTTCAGCAACACATTGATTTTGCTCTCCGAAGAGTCGATATTAATGAAGTCATCAGCACCTCAAAATTGGATCACATCATATGGCGTTTCTCCGAGAAGATCTCTAAGAAAAGTATGATGTAATATCTCCAAGCGAAGGCAGTCTCTCAAGAGACTCATTTTCCCCGATAGAGTCGACAAATGGCATCTCCAACATAGAAGTTTGTACCCCTCTACAATTCAGACAGATGGGTTTCCCAGCAAGTCTGACATCAAAAGTTTTTCCCATCAAATAGCATCTCCCCAGGAAAATTCGGCGAGAAGTTTGAGGAAATCCGCTACGAATAGCGTCCCTTGTCAAGAAAGCTTATGGACAAAAGAAACTAAGACCAGTTCCTTGGTAGGAAACCAGTATCAAGGGGAAGTTTATTTCAGCAACTGAGACCAGTTCCTTGGTAGGAAACCAGGATCGAGGGGAAGTTTATTTCAAAAGAAAACTGAGACCAGTTCCTTGGCAGAAGACCAGGATCGAGGGGAAGTTTTTACCTTTTCTAAGCATCATTGCTTAGCAAAAGAAGAAGGACGCGTGAACTACCATTCTTAACCACCATCAAAATTTCGGGTATTCCGATATTTAATCCTCTTGCACCCTGAATGCCCGAATACCTTCGTCATTCACACCTTCAGGTCCAAGAAGATTAAATAGGGGCATCTGTCATACCCCAAATTTTGACCACTAAGATTTCCCATCATTGTGCAAATCATCATCACAATATGGATGAACCATTAGTCTCCCCAAAGATGGGTGAGCATCCACTACAATCAGACTTAGGGTTTCAAGCGCTCTCAAAGCTCTTAGACAAAGGATCAATCAAGGAATGACATGATCTTCAACTTGTCTAGCCTCTCAAACATCCACAATGGATCAAGAGGACTCCCACATCAAGGATTAAGCACAAGGCTGCAACATTCCAAGTAGATTAAGCCTCAAGATCGCTAGTGTCACCAAATTAGGGTTTGGTCAACCAGGACCTCCAGATGGAAATTTTCCTCTGGGCATGAGCCAATGCTTCAAAGCATAATCTATGATGTTCTAAGGGACATCATGGACCCAATCATCAAGTCAATTTAACCTCAGGGGATGCATTCACAAAAAATAGGAATTAGGGTTTCTTGACCTAATTCACCCCTAGGTTGGCTTTTGGGGCAAAGCATGAGCCAAGACCTCAAGACATGATTTAAGGTCTCTAATACACCACATTGATCCATTTGCAACAATGGATTGATCCAAGAAGCTTGAGCAACAAGTTTCAAATTCATCAGAACCACAATTAGGGTTTTGAGAGAAAAGTCAACTGTACCTTTGACTTTTGACCAGGACATGCTCCCAAACCCTAGGACATGATTCAATACACCCTATAACACCTATGAAATCAATCCATCAAGTTTGATTTAGGTCAAGGACTTGATTTCATAGAGGATCGCACAGTTTGGAATTCATCTGATAAAAAGTCAACTGTGCCCAAAAGTCAAAGTTTGACTTTTTGATTTTTTGGTCAATTATGGTTCCTTAACCCTAAAATGATGTTAATGTGTGGTTGGAATCATCATTCATTAATAAAAATCAAGAAAAGTTGGATAACTTGTAAAAGGGGTAACCATAAAAAACTTAGAAATTTTTCTAAGTTATGGAACAACGTGGCTAGGGAACCAACTTTGGAGGATCATAACTCCTAAACCACAAGGCCATTTTTCCCCATCCAAAGCTGGATTTGTAGCTCTCATGGCACTCTACAAAAGCTTCAAACATAACTCATTCCAATTCCTCATGGATTTTAAGTTATGGAATGATCAAAATCACAAAAAGTGAAAATGTCACTTTTTTCCAACACTTAGTGAAATTTTCACTAAGTTAGAATTTGCCTTCACTTTTTTTCCAAATGTAGGGGCATTTTTCACTTGGATCCAAAAAGTATCAAAACCAATTATGATCAAACAGTTGTTGTATCATATGAGGGCTTTCCAAAATGGCCAAGAACTCCATCAAAGTCCACTTGAGCCATGAGATATGACAATGCCAATATGCCTTGCTGCAAACTGTCATGGCAAGGCAGATTTTGGAGTTTTGCTCGATTTACTCAAATTTTGCAAAGGGCAAGCAACTCTATCCATCTGAACACCTCAAGGGGGGACCAAGGAGGGACAAACACTAATCCATCAGCCTCCCAAGTCTTTGGAACCAAAAGTAGCATACCAAACCTAGAAATGCCTAAAAGAGGGACAAGACTCCAATTTTGTTTTGGAGCATTTAATGGATGCACCAAGGTGGCATGGACTGAGCCATTTCCAACTGAATTCAGTCAAGACTTATCCAAGACCAAGGGGACCAGCAGCCTGTGCCCTAACATCTGCTGCAGTTGCCATTCACTATTGCAGCAGTTGCCATTCACTATTGGCCAAATGTCTGCTGCAGTTGCCATTCACTATTGCAGCCAAAACAAACTTTCTCTACTATAAATAGAGCTTAATTGTGTTCAGTTTGAGTACACCAAAGCACTACAACACTTGCTTTCCTCAAAATCTCTTTCTCTAGGCAAAAATACCTTCTTTAGCAAGGTAACTCTGAGTTTCTGAGTTAGAAAGTAATTCCACCACAGCTTATGATCCAAACACATCCAATATATCATATCTAAGCTGTCCAAACTCTCACAAGTGACCTGTAACACCAAAATCACAAAGTCACCTCTCAAAACCTCAAAATAGGACTTTTGTGCATTTTTCAAGCCATGTCTTGATTCAGTCACCTTCCAAACCCGATAAAACCTCAAACACACTCCAAATATCATCCTTGAACTGTCCCAAATGGTTCCCCCCATCTGGAACACCATTTGAGAGAGTTGCTATTTTGGCCACTTTTGCCCCTTTTGCAAGAAAGAGCTCAAACTTGTTCCTGAGGTTTCTAGCTGATTCCAACCATCCTAAAAGCTTCTAAGAGATCATTTGAGGTTGTTCAAAGCATCAAATCATTTTTGGAACAAGTGGCTTGGCAGATTGCACAAAAGCTCCAAAAAGAGGTAAGCATCACAACTTGGATTCTTTGAATCATGCTTTCTTTTGATGTCCACTGATCATGCATCTGTTATACATGTTATATGTGTTGTGTTTGCACCAATTTATCATGTAATTCATGCTTGTACCAAGAGATGGCATAGAAAATGCAAATCATGGCCTGTTTCAAAACCACTATCGGGTTTTTCAATAGGAGCATGATCTGAAAAAAATACCACCACCATTAGATTCCTTGTGAAATTCTAGGTAGGATAGACGTAAATTTTGTCCCAATCCATGGAGAAATGAGAAAGTTATGACCTTCACGTTTTCAACCAAAATCTTGCCTTGCCTTGCCTTGGGCCAGGCCAAAAGCAAGGCACGCCTTGTATATTTGTGGTTGTGTTTCAATCAACGGATGTATCACCACCCCAACGGTAAGACGCGCGCCCTATACACAAGAGGTCTGGGGTTCGAATCCCCCTCGCCCCAGATCCTCTTTTTGCTATTTTTTTCCACTTTTTTTATTGTTTTTCTTATTATTTTTAATGATTTGAAAAATTAATAACTCCCTCAATTTTAATTATTTTTTATTGGTTCTTTTTGCAAAAAATCCAAAAAATGTTAAAATATTTTATTCCACAAAAAAATAATTTATATTAGTTATTTAATATAATTAGTATTTTTGTGAATAAATTCTTTTTAATTGTTTTTAAACATTTAAAAGTGAATATTTACTTTGAAAATCAAAACCAAATGAGTTTTAATTCATCTTGTGATTAAAACCTCATTTTTCAAACCTTCAACAAAAATCCCAAGTGGTTTATTCAAACTCATTTGGTATTTTTATCATTTTATTTGATTTTCTTTAAATATTTACTTTTAAAGGAAAACAAGATTAGGGTTTCTTTGATTTTCACCCTCACAAATCATTTTCAAACACTCATAGGCCTCTAATAGAGTGTAAGACCCAATCCCCTTTTAACCAAAACAATTTTGGGCCTCAGATATTGTATAAGTCCCTCTGCGTTAAAAGAAAATCTCGGCGCGATCGCCAGTTCAAAAATCAAACCCTTGGGCCTACCCTCGTGTTATAAGGCCCATTCTTTAAAAATCATTGGGCCTCTAGTAGAGTGTAAGACCCAACCCTTTTTTAAAACCAAAATAATTTGGGCCTCACTTATTGTATAAGTCCCGATACCATCAAAAAGTTCGGCGCGATCGTCGCCTTTTAAAACAAACCCTTGGGCCTCTCCTTGAGCTGTAAGCCCCACCACTTGTACAAAAATAAACCTTTGGACCTCTTGATAGAGTGTAAGACCCATCCCTTTGTACAAAAAACCTTTTTTGGGCCTCAGTCACTTGTATAAATCCCTGTACAATTTCAAAACAACAGTGCAATCACTGATAAAACCTTGGGCCTCTCCTTGAACTGTAAGCCCCAACAATCTTTTCAAAGCACTTTCTCCTTTGATTTGTAATATAATATTGTTATCAAAGCTTTCTTTGTTGAACAAACTAACCAAACAGCATGGAAGCTCTACAACCGAGTAAGTGTTTGCCCGCTTTCTTTATCTGCTTTCATATATATAACTGTATTGTGGGGCTGCTCACTGTAAGTCTTCTTTCACAAACTTTTATATACTTGTCAAATATCCACTGTGTAATACTAGTATAGTTATTTAGAGTTTTCCCCGGCAACTACGTCTAGCACTAGGTGAAACCCTGTTGGTCACTCTTAAAAACAAACAAAACTAGATCCCCATAGGATTACCAGACACGTTCTTCCCTCCTCTTGGGGTTAAACAATATGGAGACGTGAAAGGAAGCATTCTCGGTGAACCCTTTCTCAGACTGTCACTCTTAGAAATCGTCAAAGAGACTCTACTCCCCAGGGATGATCTTTTCTCCGTGAATGGCATCTCTTGAGTTTCTTCCAAATTCTCGAACTTTCCTGGCTTGATCTATTCTCGGTGAATGGCATGTCTTAAACTTCTCGGGGTTTGGGGACCCACAGGCTTCTTAAAAGCATCCCCGCCTCCTCTTGGGCGTTGTACAAGGACCCTTCGGCTTCTTAAAAGCTCTCATGCCTTCTCTTGAGCTTAGTACAAGGACCCAGAGGCCTTTACAGGTATAGGAACAGAACCTAGTCATCAATTTGCTAGAGCTATCTTTCTGAGTCAAGTATCAGACCAGTTAATGGGTTGACCTTTATCCCTTAACGTGCCAGCATTCTCTTGGGCATCATACAAAGATCATTCACTACTTGAGAATCGATTGCTCAAAACACCCATAGACTTGGACAATCTCCATACCTTTTTGGATTTCCCATTTCCTTAAAGAAACAGGAAATAACCCTGATCCTCCGATCAATCCCTGAGCACAACATTACCCATATAAGAACTGATTTTCTCTTTATCCAACATACTGAACCTGTCACTCAACTGAAACAGTCACCAGCACACTAGCCTCCTCTTGGGCTTTGTATAATGATTCTCCCCAGTGGAGCTAACCTTTTCAGACTCTTTTGTTGAGTCAAAGCCTTTTAGCCTCCATCTCGGGCTTCGTACGAGATAAAAATCACTCTCTTGTTGAGTATAAAAGACTCTCTTGTTGAGTCAAAGCCTTTTAGCCTCCATCTCGGGCTTCGTACGAGATAAAAATCACTCTCTTGTTGAGTATAAAAGACTATCTTATTGAGTCAAAACCCTTTTAGCCTCCATCTCGGGCTTCGTACGAGATAAAAATCACTCTCTTATTGAGTATAAAAGTTCTCTTGTTGAGTCAAAAGCCTTTTAGCCTCCATCTCGGGCTTCGTATGAGATAAAAATCACTCTCTTGTTTAGTATAAAAGACTCTCTTATTGAGTCAAACATTTTCAGCCTCCATCTCGGGCTTCGTACGAGGTATAAAGACTCTCTTGTTGAGTCAAACACCTTTAGCCTCCGTCTTGGGCTTCGTACAAGACACATACAAAACCACTCTCTTGTTGAGGCAACCCTTTTAGCCTCTCTCTCTCGGGCTTCGTACGAGACACATAAAAACACCCTCTTGTTGGGCCAATAGCCTCCTCTTAGGCTTTGGTTGAGCCAATCAACCTTTTATCATCAAAAGTTGTGCCTCGTTCACAGTATACAAACATCAACAACTCCTTTTCCCCCATCTAATTGCTGTAAGCGGCAAGCCTCTAGATTATTTACATCCACGCCAATGTCCCTCTTTTAGCATGATAAATTCCTAAGGAAAGATGGCATTGCTCTAAACTGAGTTAAAGTCTTCTCCTTCAGGTTTAAAACCCCCTATAAAGGAAATTATGGCGTTGCTGGATTCACATATCCCAGTTAAAGTAATTCTCCTTTATAATCAGTCACCCAACAGTTGTGACAAACAGACCAAATATCCCCCTTTAGAGATGACAAATTCTCTCTAAAGTCAAAACCCTTTAGCTTCACATCTTGGGCTTCGAACAAGATACAAATAGACCCTTCAGCTTCACATCTTGGGCTTTGAATAAGATACAAACCACCTTTAGCTTCCCGTCTTGGGCTTTGAACAAGACACCAAAACAACCTTTTTCCTCCCATAGAATAGGAGGAACTACGATCGCTCTGATTTCCCTGTTTTGTTAAAACGGGAATACGTAGGCATAAGATTGAAAAAATCTTAGCGAGCACACTAATTAACAACCCAAAATCCCCTACCTTTATACATCAATCGAAAAGCATCAGTCATAACATCCTACCAATAGCATAGTCCCGTCATTTCATTCTTAGCAAAATAAGGAGATAGAGGCCCACAATCTAAACCACATATGTAAACCAACAGTCATCTATTTAAACTTAGTATGCAAGCAGGTTTAATTGGAGACATTTATTTCCCTTCCTTAGTCAGCTTAATAGGATAAAAAATGAATCGACCTGTAGTACCCCAGAGCGACAGTGCTTAAGAACCACGTCCAAAATCGCTCGCTACACTTAGGACAACCGAGTGGCAAGTATGACTTCCTAGTCAAATATACTGCTCCTGAGAGCTCTCGCATAAGATACGAGGATATCCAACCATCTGGATGGGGAGATCCTCTTGAGAGTGAACACACTATGGAAGATACAACAAAAAAGTTTGATCACGACAACTTTGCATGGGAGGAAGACTCCAATGATCCTACTCCGCCAGAAATCAGCGTTATTTCTGAGGACAAACCAAGAAAGAAGATACCAGACTTTGTGATTCACCGAGGGGTTCGTCCCCAATGGGTTGTTGTCGATGTCCTGAAAGTCGTCCACAAGTTTAAGTAATTGCCATATTTGTTTTGACCTTTCACCCTGCCCAGGTGAAACAGATGTTTTTATAGGGCTCACCTTTCTGTAAATGTCCCTCTTCGCTTTGCCAAAAGCGACAGAGTTTTGTTTTATAGGGCTATATTTCAAGAATTGACAAAATCATAAATAAATAATGTCATTCTGTCATTCCTGCATTTATTGTTGTTTTCACTTTTCGTTTTTCAGAAAATGGTAATCCTAAAACAACCCAAAACAAAATAAAAAAATAAGCATTTTTCAGAAAATACACTGAACACACTCTTGCATTCTCTCTGTCTTTGCTAAAAAATGAATCATCACGTCATGCAGATTGCTTGTTTTAAACCTCGTTGAAACGCACGATCCAATGCCTTCTCCCAACTTTGAATTCCCAGTATTTGAAGCCGAAGAAGAAGAGGACAAAGAAATTCCTGAAGAGATCTCCCGATTACTCAGACAAGATAAAGGTCTATTGAACCTCACAAAGAGCCGTTAGAAATGGTCAATTTGGGCTCAGGGGAAGAAAATAAATAAGTTAAGATTGGAGCACTGCTCAGTCCAACTGTCAAAGAAAGTTTGATAAAACTTCTCAATGAGTTTCCAGATGTATTTGCTTGGTCATATCAGGACATGCCAGGGTTGGATACCAGCATCGTGGAACATTATTTACCATTGAAATCAGAATGTCCGCCGGTAAAACAAAGGCTGAGAAGAACTCACCCAGATATGGCTATCAAGATCAAAGAGGAAGTGCAAAAACAGATCGACGCAGGTTTCCTTGCCACCTCAGAATATCCTCAATGGCTAACTAAAATAGTGCTAGTTTCGAAAAAGGACAGAAAAGTCAGAATGTGTGTAGACTACAGGGATCTGAACAAAGCAAGTCCGAAGGATGAATTCCCCTTACCACACATAGATATGCTGGTTGACAGTATAACAAAGTTCAAAGTCTTCTCCTTCATGGATATATTCTCGGGCTATAATCAAATCAAAATGGCACCGGAAGATATGGAGAAAACTTCATTCATCACCCCATGGGGCACCTTTTGTTACAAGGTAATGCCGTTAGGTTTAAAGAACGCGGGAGCAACCTATCAAAGGGCCATGACATCTTTGTTTCACGACATGATGCATAAAGAAATTGAAGTGTATGTCGATGACATGATTGCCAAATCTAAAACAGAAGAAGAGCATGTGACACACCTGTCAAAGTTATTCGAGCGTCTGAGGAAATACAAAATCCGCTTGAATCCCAATAAATGCACGTTTGGTGTCTGCTCGGGAAAACTTTTAGGATTCATCGTCATCCAGAAAGGAATTGAGGTTGATCCTGACAAGGTCAAGGCCATTCAAGAAATGCCTTCACTAAAGACTGAAAAACAGGTCAGAGGATTTTTGGGACGTCTGAGTTACATCTCAAGGTTCATATCCCTTATGACCGCAACATGCGCGCGGATCTTCAAACTACTCCGAAAGAATCAAAGCTGTGTATGGACAAAAGATTGCCAAAAAGCTTTCAACAGTATCAAATAATATCTATTGAATCCACCAATCCTATCACCTCCAGTGAAGGGAAGACCACCGATCATCTACCTAACAGTCTTGGAAGACTCTATGGGTTATGTACTTGGCCAACAAGACGAAACAAAAAGAAAAGAGTCTGCCATTTACTACTTAAGCAAGAAATTCACTGACTGTGAGACTCGGTACACTATGCTTGAGAAAACTTGATGTGCTATAGCTTGGGCAGCCAAACATCTTCGCCAGTACATGATTTGCCACACTACTTGGTTAATCTCAGAAATGGATCCAATCAAGTACGTCTTTGAAAAGCCTGCTCTCATGGGAAGGATTGCCCGTTGGCAGATGTTGTTATATGAATACGACATCGAGTACCTTGCTCAGAAAGCCGTCAAAGGAAGTATTTTAGCCGATCATTTGGCTCATCAACCGATTAACAATCAGGAATCAGTCGAATTTGACTTCCCAGACGAAGATGTCATGTACCTAAAAATGAAATATTGCAATGAACCGATACCTAGTGAAGGGCCGGAACCAGGTTCTCAATGGGGACTAATATTTGACGGAGTTATCAACACTTATGGAAACGGAATTGGGGCAATCATCATCACACCTCAGGGTACCCATATTCCTTTCACTCTATCTTACATGATTAGTGTAGGTCAATGGAACGACGTACCTAAGATTGACATAATGCGCCTTGAAAGGCCCGCTTACATCTTCACAATTGAAGTAGTCATAGATGGCAAACCCTGGTATCATGATATCAAGTGCTTTCTTCAAAGACAAGAGTACCCACCTGGGGCATCAAGAAAAGACAGGAAGACTCTCAGAAGACTGGCTAGCAACTTCTTCCTGAATGGTGAAACACTCTACAAAAGGAACTTTGACATGATTTTGCCCAGATGCGTAGACAGACAAGAAACAAACATGTTAATGAAAGAGATTCACGAAGGATCCTTTGGCACTCATGCCAATGGACATACAATTGCAAGGAAAATTCTGAGAGTAGGATACTATTGGCTGACAATGGAATCCGATTGCTACAAGTACATGAGGAAATGTTACAAGTGTCAAATATACGCTGACAAAATCCATGTACCGCCAATGCATCTCAAAGTTCTTTCTTCCCCATGGCCTTTTTTTTTATATGGGGAATCGACATGATTAGCATAATCGAACCCAAGGCTTCGAACGAACATCGGTTCATCCTTGTAGCCATTGACTACTTCACCAAGTGGGTCGAAGCAGCATCATACACCAATGTAACCCGACAAGTGGTGGTCCAATTTATCAAGAACAATCTCATCTGCCGTTATGGTGTACCAAGCCAGATCATTACTGACAATGGATCTAACTTGAACAACAAGATGATGAAGGAGTTATGTGCTGAGTTCAAGATCGAACACCATAACTCATCTCCCTATCGACCCAAAACGAATGGAGCGGTAGAAGCGGCTAACAAGAACATCAAGAAGATTGTTCAAAAGATGGTTGTAACTTACAAAGATTGGCACGAGATGCTACCCTTTGCTCTTCACAGTTATCGCACATCTATTCGCACCTCAACAGGGGCAACCCCTTTCTTTCTAGTATATGGCATGGAGGTAGTGCTCCCCATAGAAGTAGAGATCCCATCAATCTGGGTATTGATGGAAGCTAAGCTAACAGAGGCTGAATGGTGTCAAAGTCGACACGATGAACTGAATCTGATCGAAGAAAAGATGATGACAGCTTTATGCCATGGTCAGTTGTATCAGCAAAGAATGAAGAAGGCGTTCGAAAAAAAGGTCCGACCCCGTGTTTTTAGAAAAGGAGACCTTGTGCTCGAAAAGATACAATCATTCCTCACTGATTCCCGGGGCAAATGAACTCCGAATTATGACGGCCCCTATGTGGTCAAGAAAGCTTTCTCAGGCGGTGCCTTGAGACTCGCAACCATGGATGGAGAGGAGTTTACCTACCCCACGAATGTTGATATAGTCAAGAAAAACTTTGCCTAAATAAAATAAAATAAAAAAAAACGCCTCGGTGGATTGAAAATCCGAAAGGGCGGTCCAGGCAAAAATTAGAGACATAAGCAAAAAAAATCATCCCGATGGATTGAAAACCTCAAAAGACAATCCAGGAAAAAGTTAGGGATTCATGGCAAGTAACTGCGTCTGATTAATTTGACTCCTCAGCAGTAATGCCATCCATTAGGAAAACTTTAGTCAAGGTCACCTTCGACAGAAGCCCAGAATGTCCAGAGTTCAAAGTTGGTAGAAGGATAGTGTAATACTTCAAAATTTGCCCTCTTATTTATTACCTTATACCAATGGCTTATGCTTCATTCATCTGCATTTCATTTAGGTCATAAAAGTTATACATGAATCATTGGTCTTTACAAGGCATGAAATCAGCTATTGCCAAGGCATTGATCATTCAAAGCAAAGAGAAAAGAGCTATGTTCAACCAATCAAGTCAAAATGGCTCCCCATACTTTAACTCATCATGCTTGGTTCTTCAAGTCATCAGAAAATCGGAACTCATAAAAAAAATTGGAAAGCATCATCACCTCCTAGTAGAGGAGGACCAAATCAGGGTTTTGAGGAAAAGCAATATATCTCTGATTTTGTGGCCAATAATTGATCTCAAGAGTCTCCATGTGTCCTCAAGCTTCCAAGGCTAGGGTATTGGCCTTTGGTTTCATTCAAAAGGTTTTTAATTGGTCAAAGAATCAAGAATCAAGACTTATTTTAAAAATTTCCCAAAATGGAAAGTGGCCTATAATAAAAGTTTCCATTTATGGAAATATTTTATGGTTCATTTAGCTAACTTCAATGCCAATTTCAGCCATGATGCGAGCTTCAAATCATTTTTGGCTAAACATGAAAGTTGTAGAGTGTTTTTCAAGCTTTCCACACATGTAAAGAACTTGTCATTTGGATCTACCAATCAAAAGTTATGGCCATTCAAAGTATGGATCTCAAAATTGCATTTCTTCATAGAACACTTAGATATTTTTTAGTGTTAAAACCAATGTTGAATCTATGACTTCAAGATGGATTTTAGCATGTTCTAAACCTTGAATCAACTTGCCATGAACACCAAAGTTGTTGTATTTCATGTCCTCTTCACAATGGTACAAAAATTACAACATTTCACTCATTAACCATCAAGTTATATCTCTTGGAAGTCATGCTTGTAAAACTTGATCCATCATCACCATAATCCATAATTTCACTCTTTCAAACCACATAACACCATCCTCATCATGATTATGCGCATGACACTTCCTTGTTGCCTTTAAAAGCTAAACAAAACTCTTACAACACAAAAATATGCCTTGCATTTACCACTTGTGTTCAATTTGCAAAAATGGAAAAATCTTGAGGTACAAATGATATGGCCAGCCCAGCTATCATCCTTCATTATCCTTGTTCATCATAAAGCACACCATAACAAGCATGCACCTCCATGCACACCATAACCACACCATGAATAATTTCACTTCCTCTTGCAAAAACTCATGGAACTCAATTAACCCAGCTCTAACCACACGATAACCGTGGTTCATAATTCTTAACTGCATATATAAACTCTCTAACCCTTCATAACTGATTCAGTTACAACGGTTTTGGATCACTCTCTCATTTTCACTTCACTTTGCGCTCTCCATCGAATCTTTCTCTACAAGCTCCATTTCTGCAATTTCTCCGTAGATTCTTCATCTCCACACCTGATTGAAGCTTCTGTATGCAATAGAATGGATCTGTAGTGGCTCTATCGTCGAATCTGAGTTTCAACATAATCTTCATCAGTTCCATTTTTGAGCAAGATTCAGTGGATTATACACGTTTATTTCGTGTTCAGAAGTAATTTGAAGAGCATTGGGAGCTTGCTCAAGGTTTCTTGAAGGATTTGTGACATTCTCCATTGAAGGTTAGTCATTTTCTTTCAAGTTCTTATTTATGTAGTAGCAAGTGGTTAGAATGATGGAGGAGTGGTTATTTGAAGTCCTATAGAGTGTAGGCACTGATATTTGGTAGAAAACGTGGCTATGGCATAAGTTTCAGTTTTAGATCTTGAATTTGTTTACTTCGATTTGGCGTGTACACGGATGATATATAAAAAATAATAGCATATTTGGAATCAGCGTGAAATTTTATACAGAATAGTGGTCGATTTTGCATTTTCTGGGATGTTTGAATTTCAGGTACGATGGTGCCACGCCGGAGAAGATGACCGGAGGTCCTTCTCTGGCCACCTGTAACAAACCCTAACATGTGCCATGATCTAATCCTGACCATTCATTTCACATGATCCAATGGTTGTAGGGTGCGCCAACGCATTAAAATGCATGTGCCTATCATGCGTTCCTTTTTTCATTTTCTTTTTAATTATCTTTTATTTCTGAATATTATGATAATGGTGTGTGTATGATGTACGCGTGGAGTATCATGATCAGTGGTTCCCAGCCTTTAGATTGAAATACACCATGCCTTGACTTAATCATGTGGTCCATAATGAGTCAACTAAGTTGACTGGTTCTCATGGTATGGGACTGCAGGCTGAGGGCGCATTGGGCCTAATACAATTGCTTTCTACACCCCTGGCTTCTAAGCCCATTGCCCTTTATAATTGATTTTTGCTATGCGTGCACCCCCTGGGGCCTTTTTCTCCATTTTATTTTCTTTTTTCCTAATTGTTTCAATTTCTTTTATTAAAAATAGTAAAAATACATGAAAAATCTCCAATTAATTCAAGAGGTCCCTTGGATGTGTCTACTAATTTTCTACATTTTTTATTTTCATTTTTATACATTTTAATATTTTTTCACTATTTTCTTTCAAACTTGTTCACATGTTCAAATCCCTTAATACATACTTGATAAAAGATTTTTCTCACATAGTTTCAAAGTGAATTTTTGCACACCAATTGGAAATTAAGTTTGAGACATACCAAGGGGCCTTGTATATTTTCAGGGATTTTTTAAGTCATTTTTGAATGAGTTTTAAAGCCATTTTTCATGCTTGTTTGTTAAGTGACTATAATAGATTGTCTGGGCATTGTTTGGATTTAATCAAGAGGAATTTTGGTCCTATCTTTTGAGGGATGTTTAGCCACTGGTTTCACATCAATTTGATTGCCTTCATTTAATTTTTAAAGTACTTGATCATGCTTCTTTGAATGGTAAATTCACTTTTGTTCATGAATGTGGTTCAAGGCTATGCCTTAAGGTTTAGTGATAATCTCTATGCTATTCATTGCTAAATTGTGGAGACCTTTGTGGACATGTATGATAGAGACTATAGGCCTTTAGAATTTCAATTATAGGTCATTTCTTGTTGCTTTGTGGATTGATTTAAATGTTGTTGAATGTGAACATCAATGTGTGTGAACTTTGTGCATTCTTTTAGGACCTTTTGAACACTTGCTTTTGCCATTTCATTTTAGAACTTGAAAGTCCAATAAGGAATGTTATAGGTACTGACTTGTAGCATTATCAATCATTCTTACTTGCCTTTTAATCTCATCTTATTCTTTTTAAAGTTGCATGACTTGTAAATGTTGCATCAATGCATAAACTTGTGTTTACTTATATGTTTGTGTAGTATGCCTTAATATGATGATTCCAACTTGTATTTCTCCACATCATACATGATCTATAATGTACACATCTATTGTCATGAAACATAATAACCTTTAATTGCATTTCATACCTCATGGAGCATAACTTTGTTTGGCACTTTCTAATTGAACATTGTTTGTCTAGTTGCCTAATCTTTGCATGTCCCTTATTCTTCTAATTCTTTTAGGACTTAGATAGGACCTATTAGAGGTCATTAGGTACTGACTTTGACCAATCCAACATGTGTATACTCCTTTCATGTTTCTCTTTTGCTTGTATTACAAGTATGCCAATTTCTAAGAACTTAAATGACATTGTTTGGTGTTTGTTTCACTCTAGCTTCTAAACTTGAATTGTTATGAACTCCCAATGCTAATTGAATGTTGTTTAAGGCATATTTAATATGACATTAATTCTGATTTTGAACTTTCCCATAGCATCCATCCACCCTTGCATGTCTTTTACTTAAACTTGAATCATATGTTGCATACTAGTTGATTACTTTTGCACTTAACTTGCTTAATCTTTGAGAATACTTAATACATGATTCCTACACTAATCAAATGAAATTTCCATCTATTCTTCCATGTTACACACTTCTGACCTAGATGTAAAATCATGTTATAATTCACTTGCATAACTCTTAAGTACTCATGTCTTCTAGCTTGTGCACATAGTTTGACTTCTTTTAACATGTTAACATTAATAGTAGTCACTTAGACATAGCTACTGACTTGTACATGTTACTTCATTCTTAGGACTCATCTTAAATTGTTCATAGTTGTATGTTACCTTTAACACCAATTCAAGTAAACTAGTCTTAGTTTAGGAGTTGTATGCTTAACTTTTCTAATCAATTAGCAACTAATGCTTATGCTTTACACGCTTTAATCAATGTTGTTTAGGTTGCTTGCAAGGTAAGTCACTTGAGTATGTGAATACTCATTCTTCTTTCATCTCCTTTTTCATTTGTTTACTCTTATTCCTTTACTTCTGGATTGAGTGATATAATGCTTGTTTGAACAACTCTTTCACACCCCTTTGGGATCTTAGCTTAACCTTAATTTTTTATTAAGGTAAGGTAAGATAAGCATTAGGTAATGCAATCCCTACTTGTCCATTAGGTAGACTTATTTTCTTAACTCAACCATAAGGCCATCAATGCATGATAACATTAGGAATATAACTAGTCCCCCCTTAGATTTTTTCTTTTCCACTTTGAGTCTCTCCTTTCTCATCTCAAAACAAAAATAAAAAAACACTTAATAAATACTACATGTTGAGTGCGTCATGAGCCTTAAGTATGTGGGAAATGGAGAAGTGGGGGATTTTCCTTCGCTTTCCTAGAGTGTTTAGCAAGCGTCCCGTCTTGGGTCGATTTGCGACACATTCGATCCTATGTCATAAACTTTAGCACGACACATGTTAAAAACAACAAAGTCAATACATTTCTCATAAAAAACAAAAACAAACAATTCTCTTCTCATCTCTTCTGTTTCCTTGTAAAGGAAGCGTCACTTCCGTTCTACCGTAAATAGGTAAATGCGTAAGACTCCGTACAACGAGCTGCGACACCTAAACTGCTGGAACGCGAACCTTGATGTTTTCCGTTAAAAAACACAAACAAAGAAAGGTCATCCCTAGTAGGGGAACTACGTCGCTCTGATTCTTCATTGGTTAATGGAGATACGTAGGCAGGAGATCGTGCGAGATCTCTGCGAGCACAACCTTATTTATCCACCCTTTTGTCTCCCAACCGACCTGTAGGTCGAACTACGACTACTCTGACTTCCTCTCTCTGGTTAGGTTGAGGATACGTAGGCACGAGACGCGATGTCTTGGCGAGCAACCTCCCCCCAAAACCGTAGTCCGAACTACATTGACTCTGACTTTCCCTCTCCCGAGGGAATACGTAGGCCTAGGACAATGATGTCCTATAGAGTCATTTTTCTTTTCTTTTCCTCCCCTTTTCCTTTCCAGTTTTACCCGTTTTCGTTCTAGATAGCAGTTGAGCTTCAGATACCCTACACCCTTTGATCGATAACAACAAGCGTGGATCCCATCGAGTACGATGGACGCGAGGGGGTGCTAATACCTTCCTCTCGCGTAACCGACTCCCGAACCCAGGCTATGGTTGCGACGACCATTCCTTTCCCTTTGTTGAGGTTTTCTTCGATCGTTTCCTTTCACTGCGTCGGGATAAATAACGTTCGGTGGCGACTCTTCTGTTCTTTCCCGCAGGTTGATTTTCGCAGATGCGTCAGCTGGCGACTCTGCTGGGGACTTTCCCATCCCTAAGCGAGTCAATCCTAGCACTTGGCTGTTTTTGATTTTAGGGTGTTTTATCTATTTACTTTACTCGCTTTTATTTATGGCATTGTTAAATGTTTACTGTTTTATTACATTTACTTGCTTTTCATCTACTGTTGCCATATATATTATATGTTGGACTGTGCTAGATTTTTCTGTTTGGTGAGCAGGGTGATCTGAGAGATAAGCCCATTACACAGGCTTGAGTGCACACATAGGACTAGAGTGGAAAGTAGTGTGGCCTATGTAGCATCTTGGTACGTTTGGTTTACACGAAACCCACACCCAAACGAGGTTTTCTTGGGAGATGTTCTGATTTGTGCGTCTTGTACATTTCGGGGTGTTAACCTAGAGAGCTGTCAACTCTGGTGATCATTCTCAAGGACTCAGTTGAGGCACTCCTCCCGAGGGGCGATAATGGAAGACCAGAAATGGCAAACCTATTACGCTTCTCGATCCGAGGACCCGAAGCTGAGAACTTACCATAAGATGACCTTATTTTTGGGGGAATCAGTGGACGACCTCTTTGTCTGGTGATAGTATTGTACCCCGAGGGATGAATGTACTATTGCTTCTCAAATCGAGAATCTGAAACTGAGAATCCCGCGTTTTAGTACCCATATGTGAGAATGGGCAGGTGTTTACAAGTTTGCAGGTGACCATAACCTTCATCATACCCGGTATTCTGGGTTCCTTATCAGTTTGGACTTATCAGCCTGGTATTCTGGTATTCTGATTATTTGGATATTCTGGTATTCCGGTATTCTCTTCAGAGCAGACCTGTGAACTTATTCAGTCATCAGCACAGTGATTATTCAGAATATATGGAAGCTTTGATCCCATGTCTTATTTCATTTTTGCATTGCATTTGCATCTTGCATCATTTTGCATGTCTTTCTCCAGGCCAGAACGATGATCTCATCCATCCTTTATCTCGACCTGAAGTTTGATTTACCGACTTTCGTATTGGACTTGAATCAGTATCTTGGTAAAATCATGAACTCAGGGGAACCGAATCAGTTTGTGACTAGGGCCGATGTTGAATTGATGAAGAATCAGTTGGATCAACTTAGGGAGGCTATGGTAGCCATGACAAGGGGAGATGCCAATATTCAGAGAAATGAGAATGTTATTCCACCCCCGGTGAACAACGTTGTTCAAGTTCAGCCTGTGAGAGTCCCTGTTGAGGATCCTTTTATGCAAGAGCGTCCCATTGTTCAAGGCGGACATTCATCTTCTCTTGATGCCACTGATTATCGCAGTTTTGTATTCTCTGTGCCAGATGTTCAAGGGGTAGTTCCAAAGATGAAGCCTAAGGACCCACGATCTGCTGAGTTTGATGAAAGATACCGTCTGTTGGAGGGAAAACTTAAAGCCCTGGTGAGGCGTGATACTCTTGATTTGAATGCTTCGAGCAAGTGTTTGGTGCCTGGCCTTGTGTTGCCTCCAAAGTTTAAAACACCGAAGTTTGAGCAGTACAAAAGGGATAGTTGTCTAAAGCAACATTTGGTGATGTTTTGCCGAAGAATGACCTCGTATGCCCACAACGACAAACTTATGATCCATTGTTTCCAAGACAGTCTGAGTGGGGCATCATTGTATTGGTTTATGTAGTTAGAAAGTGGTGGCATCCGATCATGGTCAGACCTGGCTAATGCCTTTGTGAAACAATACAGTTACAATCTTGACAAGGCTCCCAGCCGCATGCAGTTGCAAGATTTATCTCGAGTGGATAATGAATCATTCTGAGGGTATGCTCAGAGATGGAGAGAGTTAGCTACATGTGTTCAACCACCATTTCGAGGCAAATAATTGGTTGATCTGTTCTTGGACACTTTGTAAGGTCCGTCCCTGGAAAATATGATTGTCAATGGGGCAGCAAAATTTTCTAACTTGGTAATGGTGGGAGAACGTATCGAGATCCTGCTCAAGTGTGGAAAGATCCAAGGCATCTCGAACTTCCAAGCTAGTGAAAATGAATCAGTTGTCGGTTCTCAAGAAGAATTGGAGGAAGAAAATAGTTCCATTCAGAAATCTACAATACCTCATTCTCAGCACTCAGGTACTTCAACTGTTCAGACTCAGCAATCTTATGGGTCTTCGTATCAGGGACAATATTCTTCTCCAAATCAGGGACCTTCTCTGAATCAACGGTCATACTGCTGTCATCCACGTCAGCACGCTCGACAAAGGCCAAGAAAGCCAGAGAGGCATTTCACTTAGTTTCCAATACAGTCAGATGTTTCTGGATTTGATCAGAGGTGGATTGATAGTACCGAAGGAATTGAATCCAGTGCCTTTTCCGTACCTGCCAGATTTTGATGTCAACGCCCATTATGACTACCATGCTGGGGCACAGGGGCATTTAACTGAAGACTGTAAGGTGCTCGAGAGCAAGGTTCAAACACTTCTTGACTCCAATATGTTCTCATTCACGCCTCAGGGTATTTAGATCAGCAATTCTCCTTCATCCAGTCGTGTGGGTTCATCAGTCCAAGTTATGGAAGAAGTCACCGAGAGAATTTGTGCGGATGATTATCAGGCTGACTTCGAAGAGCAATTCTGAAGATGGCTAGCTCAGTAGCGAATCAAGCTTGGAAAGCCCAGTTCCACGCATTATATCATGTCATTTCTTTGCATTGTGTAGTTTCTTTTCTGTTAAAGTGCAAACTCATTTGTAAAACTCGTTTGTTTTTAATTGATAATGATAATAAACTGAATATGCATGTTTTGGTTAAATCCATTCGTGTTCACTCATACTTTTATTTGATATCATATGTTTGTTTAAGCAGGATCCGAGGGAGGATGACGGAATCGAAGACACAAAACTTCCGACTATATGCTTTTGAACAAAACCCTGCTGATGATGTACAGGCATTGTTTCAAATTCCTAAACACCGGAGACATAAGGAAGATAATCCCTTGTCAACCCCGTTGAGCCTAGTTATAGGAGTTTCTTTCTGAAAGAGAAAAACCCTCACGTCTAACCTGGGGCAGGGTAGGTGTCAGTTAATTTGACCGAGCGTTAAAATTTCAAAAGGAGTGTCCTGTTCGAGGATCAATTACACCTATGGTTATCCCTCACCAACTGAAGAGTGAGGCAGTCACAACTCTTTCAAGCCAGTCAGACAAACCTGTGTCACACGATTCGTTCAGAAAAAAAAAAAAGATAGCCCGCTAAGTCGAATCTTGAAAACAAGTGACTTAGACAAAAGTTAGGGCATCCCGCTGGACTTCAAAATCGAAAGATTCAAAAAGAATCAGTCCAGGCAAAAATCAGGGAAATCAAAAACAAAAGAACGAAAAACGAAAAAGATGACAAAAAGAAAAATCCTCGAGCGAATAACAAGTCGTGTGACCACAGACAAAAAAAAAGAGAGAGGTGACTGTCACTCTGAAAACCATGTGGGTTCCTTCTATCCTCATACTGTTCATTAACCTTTTGAAAGGTGAGCGCTTATGTCGAATTAGCTGAATATAGGACCGGAGAACATCAAGGAGAATGGGTGGGTTAAACAAACTTTGAGCCTTATATCCTTTCTTTCTTAAACCGCGAACCAGGCCACGTTACAACCTTTAAAAGACCTAATTGAAGCAGGGTTGTTTCAGAAGCATACTTTGGTTAAAATCGCGTCAGTTCTGACTCCTAAAAGGCCTTTTTTACCATTCATGTTGGTATCGATGTGATATTCTAATAAGTGATTCATTCACTATATGTCACCACATTTTCCAGTGAACAGACTTGGATTTCAAAACTGTCATACAACAACTTCCATAAACTATACAACAACTTCCAAAACTATACAACAACTTCCAAAACTATATAACAACATCCATAAACTTCACACAAAAGAAAGAAAGACAATATACCTTATATGATTCTCATCTCAATAATGTATTGACACCATTCCTCCTTAATTTCTTCCAATTTATCTTTCGAGTGAGTAGCACACTTGAATTCATCAAAGTACTACATAATATAACATAATATGCATGATTTACTTAAAAGTAATTAATTATATGAAATATCCGATAAATATTAAAATAAATCCTAAGTTATAAATCCATACCATGTTTGGAATCTCTATTTGATCCAAATGAATGGTTTCTTTCATAAACCTCAAAACGAAATAACCTCAATCTATACCATTACGCTGACGGGAACACTACACATAGAAAAAAATACGAATATATATCAGGATATATATTTTAACTTGTTTTATCAAGTAACATCACTATTATAATCAAAATTGTGAAAATATACTTGCACTCTGATCCATGTAACGTTGTTTGCTTTACTTTTTGGTACTCGAGCTTGTCTTTGTGATCGAAATATTTGTATAGCTCTAACATAATATAAACGAATATTTAGAACAATCTCACCTAAATAAATAAATATACACACGAATATTTAGAACAATCTCATCACTTACGTATCAACCATCTTCTTCATATCTGGGTATTTTGTTTGATCACCATCTAACGAATCCAGATAATATACTATTTCTTTTATCGGATTAATCGCAACCAACAACCAGTGTCCACTGTAAAATAAAACAAAAGTTTAGATGGAAATTTTCTTCAAACCGTCAAAAAAATGAAAGATTATAATAAATGAAGTTAGAATGAAAATCTAACCCATGGCCAGTATTATATGGTAAAAGATACAACTTTTCTGTATCTTTGTTGGTCATAAATGCATTGACTAAGTGATCTTTGACTACATTTTCACTTTAATCGATTAAACGTGCGTTGATACAGCTGAGAGATAAGAAAGAGAATCTTTCTGTCAATTGACGCGGGCGCATCAATTTGTCATACACGAACCTTAAATAAAAACATAATCAACATTAGAGTATTCATTGAAATGAGTAAATAAATTGTTCAATTAATTAAATAAAATTGATGGAGTGCCTGATGTATGAATTCATAACACCAATGCCTAATTCAGAATGCTGAAAAATCTGATCCAAATCCTCTTTAGTAATTGTTTCTGAATAAGGAAAACCGAAAATACCTTCCTCCATAGGTATTTCACGAATACCACTTTCCATCAAATCTGATGTTCCTATAAATATTTCAAGGCACAACCTAAATCGAGAAATAGATGCTTTTTTTGGCTCGGTCTTTGCAGGATCCTTTTTTTTGTTGGACATGTTGCCTAATTCTGGCTTCTTATTCTTGCTGACTTGTTACAACTCTTGAGCATGAATCTAAAAATCATATAAGTTAGGTAAAGTATAAAATCATGAAGCTTTTGAATTCACATCATAGAATTAAAATTTTCAATGCGTATATATCAATGTACCTCTTTTTTTATGCAATTGACTCGGTGTACCGCACAATCCCTTTATCTTTAGATTTGGATTTTGTAGGAGTCTAACATTACCATGTAAATAAACTGTACGTAAATTTAAGCATAACTTACATGGCTCGTAAAACATTTGAATACTAAAAGGTTCATAATGGTTTTCAACATACCTCATCATCTATGAAAATGAGGTTTGACGGCCATGCAACATACGATCCTATTGCATCTCCCACCAATCTTGCATCTGAAACGTCGTCAGGTATAGGTAGTAACGCATCCCGCTCTAAAGCAATATCAATCGATACTTTCAAAAATCCAGCAGGGAGCGGTTTATGGTGAAGTACATCTCCCAAAGTGTTATGCACTTTTCCCTTGCCAACCATGCGATAAGTAGGTGACGATAAATATAGCTGACAAGGTGAAATGCCCTAAATCATTAATAAATATGAAATTGTTAATGTGTATATATGTCAATTAAAAAAATTGTGCTATTTTAATTTCATAATAATATATATAATTACCTCGGGAATTTTCTGTTGAAAATTGATACTATCTTTGTCACTAGTATCTTTAAACTTTGAACCGCGCCTTTCTAATATATATATTTCTTTATCCTTTTGCAATTCACAGACTTGAGCTTTTAATTCTTCCAACGTTTCCATCACTTGTTTATTGATAGGATTTTGGGTCTTTGGATGCTTATACAAGGTTGATGGAGTGACCCCAAATCCCTTACCCCTCACACGTCCGAAATACTCAGGAACATTTAATACTCGACTAAGTATGCTCCTGCAATCCTGGTCTTCACCTAGAGTTAAGGACTGAGATAGATTCTCCTGAAATTCATATGCATATCGAAAAATATTAGTGGGGATTAAAAAGTATAAATATTATATATATGTTAATGAAATTTTGATTTAATTAAAGAAATAATGTTATACTTACACATTGCTAAAAAACTTGTTAAACATCTTCCCTAACAACTCCATCCTTTCCCACACGAGCAGCCTTCCACAAAACATGTTCCGAAAGAGATGTTTCTTCACTTTTCTTCTCTTCTAACTAAACATTAAGACAAATAATAAGATCAATTATAACACTTGGGGAACAAGTAAATCATAGTATTTATATATACTTACTATTTTTTGATGTAAGCGTGCATATCCCAAACGCCCTTTTTTGTATGGATACACGGGTTTTGATGCTCTTTGGCGATTTATGTCACTCACATCCTGGATAAACAAGTTTAAGTCATATCAGAACATACAAATGCAACAAGTATAATACAATATTCATGACAAATTAACATTACATGGAATTCTTGGATTCTTCGTTTGGCTACAAAAGTTTCCTATTCTTCAGGTGAAATCAAGTCCGCATACTTCTTCGGAAGTTCTGCTTCAATAAAGTTTCTTTGGGCATCCTTAAGAAACTTGTTTGTTAGAAATTCTCGAAATCCTTTAAGTCTTTTTCTGGCTAATTGAAGACAATATTTTTTTTCGGTCGTCACCAATGTTAAAAGCCCTCTACGAAAAAAATACATACAGTGTGTTAGTATAAGTAATTTAAAGACATAATCGTCAACAAAAACAAATAACATCACATATGGTACCTGTATCTCACTCCATATTTTTTCTTTGGTGGGTTTCAACGATGTAGTTCTCCAACTATCACAAGTAATTGGAATTTGCGAACGAACACCTGCACCAATGTAACTTGTCAACATTGCTCCGTTAGGCTCAACTAGTTGGTCCGTTTCATTCCAATGAACGTCATATTTTATTCCTTTATCTCTAGCACGAATGATTCCCTTCATAATAGCTATTCCTCTTGTAATATCTCTTTCCGCATCATGAACCGATTCATTTGCATCATTCTTGGAAGTATCGTGTGGGTTTTCCTCGTTACTAGCCATTTGACCTGTAATAAAGAAAAACATAAATATGAAATGACAAATATAAAAATCCATAATCCATTGAATATATAAAATGACAAATATATAATTTTATTGAATGACAGAATATATAATTTTACTATTACCTTTTTCACTAATATCTCTTTCTTTTCTTGGTAGGAATATGATTTACTTGTCTTTTAACAACACGGACGGATGGATTGATCCAAATTACCTCATTATGATCATTTCTAATATATGATTCATTCGCTCTAATATTCTCATCTTGATCATTTATAATATACGATTCATTCTCAACATCAATATCACCTTGATCTCCAATGTCATCATCAATTACTTTGTTAGATAAAAGCACTATAGACCATTTTATACTTGTCGGATCAATGACATAGAAGACTTGTTTAGCTTGAGAGGCTAGAATAAAAGGCTCATCTTTATACCCCACCCTATTAAGATCCACTTGCAAAAATCCTGACTTATCTATTCGTATGCCACTATTATTTTCAACCCACTTGCAACCAAAGATAGGAATCTGAAACTTCTCATAATCAAACACCCAAATGCGCTCGATAACCCCAAAATATGACATATTTTCATATTGGGGTTTAAGTCATTCACACTTGAAATGTGCATTACTTCAGCTACCAAGGTGACACCATTATTTTGCATAGTACTTTTATCATCTTGTTCTTTGGTATAAAATGTGTATCCATTAATTGCGTATGCTCTGTAAGAAAACACATGCAAACTTGGACCATATGCTAAACATCTCAACCTTTCTATTATTGAAGCGGGATCTAAATAAAACTTTGAATAAATATGATCCTTAAACCATGGTATAAAACTTTGATTGTGCTCTCGTACTATCCAATTTTCATTTCTATTCAGATTTAAACCTCGCAGAATATCCTTGTGCATTTCAAAATACGGTTCAACCTCATTGTCATTGTGCAGAACATACAAATTCACTTGCTCCCATTAAGCCCTTGATACTGTCATAATTTTATTTCCAATTAACTATTTTCCTTCTTTTTTTCGACAATATGAGATTTGGGGAGTCCAATGGATTGAACATTGGACAAATATTCAGTACAAAACTCAATCGCTTCTTCAACAATGTATCGTTCAACAATACAACCCTCTGGTCGACTTCGATTTTTCACATACCTTTTTAATATTTTCATATAACGTTCAACAGGGTACATCCATCTCATATAAGCTGGTCCACACAATTGGGTCTCTTTCACAAGATGAACAACTATATGTACCATTATGTCAAGAAATGAGGGAGGAAAATACATTTCAAGCTCACACAAAGTAATAACTATTTCTTTTTGCAATGTTGGTAAGATCGCATGATCGATCACCTTACTACAAATTGACCTGAAGAAAGAACATAATTTAGTTATTGTGCTTCTTACTTTTTCTGGCAAAATAAAACGTATACCTATTGGTAGAAAATGTTCCATTATAACATGGCAATCATATGTCTTTAAATTCTTTAACTTGAGGTCTTTCATAGACACAAGTCTTCTGATATCTGAAGGGTATCCTTTTGGAACTTTAACTTCACTAAGAAACTTACACAATATCTTTTTCTCCTTTCTAGATAGAGTATAAGCAGCAGGTGGTAGATATGTTCATTTTCCTTTCTTCAAGGGTCCTAATTCATTTCTTATTCTCATCGCTATCAAGTCCTTTCTTGCTTTAAAGTCATTCTTAGACTTTCCTTGTATATTGAGTAACGTACCAATAACACTTTCAAATACATTTTTTCAATATGCATAATATCAAGAAAATGTCTTACATACAACGACTTCCAATATGGAAATTCAAAAAAGATTGACCTTTTCTTCCACCCACATTTAACAAGCGTATGTGCAAAAGGCTTGCCAAACTGAGTACTCACATCTTTCACCATTTCAAAAATTTGGTCACCTGTCAATGTAGGTGGAGCTCTACCTTATTCTGGATTTCCATTGAATGCTTTCTCCACCCACGGTAGTGATGATTAGAGTTTAAGAATCTAAGATTTATGAGAAAGACATTCTTCTGACAAAATTCCAATCGCGTCCAATCTGTGTTTTCTTCAAAAATAGGACACGCACATTGACCTTTAATGCTATACCCTGATAGATTTCCGTATGCTGGAAAATCATTAATTGTGCCAAACACCATCGCCCTCAAATTGAAACTTTCTTTCCTATATCCATCATAAACCTCCACACCTTTCTCCCACAAAATCTTTAAGTCTTCGATTAAAGGTGTCAAGTATACGTCTATGTCATTCCCTGGTTGTTTAGGCCCAGAAATCAACATAGATAACATCATGTACTTACGCTTCATACATAGCCATGAAGGTAGGTTATAAATCATAATAATCACAGTCCATGTGGTATGTGAGATACTTTGAAGACCATGTGGGTTCATTCCATCAGTAGATAATGCCAAGTAAAGGTTTCTTGCTTCTTCTCCAAAATCAGGATAATCATTATCAATTTTCATCCACTGTGGTGAATCTGATGGATGTCGAAACTTTCCATCTATAATTCTTTCATCTGCATGCCAAGTCAAGCGTTTTGCATCGGTTTCACTACGAAACATGCGTCTAAATCTCGAAATTATAGGAAAATACCATAAGACTTTTGCTGGAGATAATTTTTTCTTATATCGAGAGACTCCGCATTTAGGGCACTCATTTAACGATTCATATTCATTTCGAAACAAAATGCAATCATTTGGACAAGCATGTATCTTATCATAGCTCATGCCAATAGAGCACAACATTTTTTTGGCTTCATAGGTTCGATTGGGAAAAACATTATCCTCCGGAAGCATGTCTTTCATAAGGGCTAATAACTTTATGAAACTTTTTTCCGACCATCCATTGCCTGCCTTTAAGTTGTACAACTTTAATATCACAGAAAATCTTGTGAATTTAGTGCAACCTTTATACAACGATTTCTCTGCATCGCTTACCAACCTCTCAAAAATTTTGGGACAATCCTGAAGATCTTCTTCAAGTGCTTCTGTAATCTCTTCGACTCAATCACAATCGTATGTATTTGTGCCATTGTCATTTGAAACATAGGTTGTATTATCCCCCGGTTCAACATTCTCGTTACTTATATCTCCGTGTAATATCCAACATGTATAATTTCGATCAATTCCATGCCTCATTAAATATGATTCCAACTGAACTGCGTCAATCCGACGCCCATAACAGCAACCTAAGCAAGGACATATGATTCAACTGGGATCTTTGGCGTGTTCAACAGCAAACTTAACGAATTCT
Source organism: Lathyrus tuberosus (assembly GCA_022829125.1). Classification (NCBI taxonomy): domain Eukaryota; kingdom Viridiplantae; phylum Streptophyta; class Magnoliopsida; order Fabales; family Fabaceae; genus Lathyrus; species Lathyrus tuberosus. Next base: position 5,233,287 of record JALAZF010000264.1, read on the forward strand.
GATACCCCATTCTCGTAATCTTTTGACAATCGATTGGAAGACATCCATTTTTTACCCATGGTTTTACTAAGTAAGCTAAACAAAAACAAAAGAACAACTAATTACCTATAGAGAAGTCAGCAACTTCTGGACCCACACATTGTAAGAATCTTGGAAATGATCAGAATTTCACTCTTCACAAGTAACCCCTATAGCAAATTCACTAAGTTAGTAACTGATGGTGTATACCAAATATAACAGGACAAATTTAGTATATAATAGGACAAACAAGATATATCGGAGAAACAAGTCAAAGTCTCAAGAATCAAATTTAGTAAACATCATCACTTCCTTCAATTAAGCAACATGGCATCGACGCGCAAATTCAATCACATTATTTCAAGTAGCATGGTATACTTTGATTCATCACAAATGACACATCAACACTTAATGTTTCAACTCAAGTAAGTCACAAAAAACAACTTCATCACTTAAGTTCAATTAACTTCAAAGTTCTATCCAACAAAGAATCATCAATTCGAGCATAAATCAATCACCAAAATTATCAATTCCACATTTAAACTCAATAGCAACTTCAACCTCAACGATTAACAATTAATTTCATCACTATTCATCATCTTCAACCTCAACAATTAACAATTAATTTCATCATCATTTTCAATCAACAATTAGATTAAAACAAAGTAATCACTAAAAATTATCCATCAACAATGTCATTATTGTGACGCCCCCAATCTATACCCCCAAATAATCATGCATTTAAAGCAATAAAAGAAAAATTCGAAATTTGATCAGAGTATATTTAAAAACATGGCATAGACGGGGAAATCACATCACTTTGAAACCAAACATACATACAACACCTGCCCATAAAGATATGCAACAGTGGGGTAGCAATCAACAGAGGAAACTTCGTTCCTTACACCCACATTTCAGAAATTAGAATTAAAGCGGAAAATCTAAAATCTGATTAACATACATCATGTAAAAAGTTTGTCAAACATCCAGTTATACATGTACAAGCCAAAATATAATATATACATAATACATAATAATCGCCAACGGCCTCCCTAACTACCCGGTGTCACATATCAGAGCCGACCGACAAAAAGGGTGAAGACACAAAGCTTCACAAAAGACCTCCAGCAACTCTAATCTGCAATGCCTCATAGAGCATTATAAAACGAGCAGAAGGGTGAGAAAAACAACCATAATATAAATGCATATAATTATATATATCCACATAATCATACACATATAAAGTATTCTCACCCCAACTATCAAATGCTAACACATAAAGCATATACCGATTATATTCACATAATCACATATTCACTCATAATACATATGTTTATACACGAAACACATCATCCATAATTCCAAGCATGTAACACGAATGCACATCAATTCACCAATACCATCACAAATTCCACACATAATCAAACAATCAGACTATGCTTCATACAAATGCACAGAGACCGACACAACGACTCTATGCAAATGCCATGCGGTACCGACTCCAAATATTTCTCATCTCTAGTTCACTCAGGAACTCTGCTGGAACCATCGCTCGTTACATCACTGTAACTCCCCGTCGGGCCTACGATGTTCACCCGTCGCTTGCAGTCCTCCTTGCATGAGGCTCACGACGTTTATGGATCGCTTGCAGTCCTTCTTGTCTAAGGCTCACGATCCGATCGCTTGCAGTCCTCCTTACATGAGGCTCACGATCATCTATAACCACCTTTTCAGTCCTTCTTACATAAGGCTCACGGTGTTATAGCAGATTCTCTCAGGAATCAAACCGCCACTCAGGACGTCACAACAATGCGTATCATGATGCTTGGCATACAAGAACTCATGACAAACAATGCATTTTCACACATATATGCAACCATAAACATGCATATATAATCAAATACAACTCGTTGCATTTATTTGCCTTTCGGCCACAATTCATTACCACAACATGTCATCACAAGTATTTCCATCACACAACAGCACATGGCATAATACGCATCAATTATGCACACTTACAACGACAACAGTCGACAATCGACACTATTCACTTTTCCCGACATAATTAAATCGGCTAACAAATTCCAAAACATCATAATCACCAAGTACAGTTCAATACCTTTCCAACGACACCAAGAATGACAAAATCAGATAAACGGAACAAAAGTTACGGACTAAACAAGAAAAGACATCGCAAAAAAACACATTCTGCACCCTTGCTGGCCATACGCGTATTGCCCTCAGCCATACGCGTATTGCCTTACTCCATACGCGTATTGCCTATTTTCCTTCATTGCCATACGCGTATTGCCCTCAGCCATACGCGTATTGCCCTACCCCATACGCGTATTGCCTATTTTCCTTCATTGCCATACGCGTATTGCCCTCAGCCATACGCGTATTGCCCTACCCCATACGCGTATTGCACTGTACCATACGCGTATGGGCAGCGAAACCCAGAATTTTTCCTGCTGCGTTGCTGTTACGAATTTCACACCCAAAACCCTCCAAATCATCAACCAAACTCAGAAAAATACCAATTTGATGTACAACAACATATATCTTTCATGTATCAACAACAAGAAACCAGAAAAACATCATTTCCGACACGATTAAATCGAATTCTAACACTTTCTACCAAAAATGGGTTTTGAAGTATTTTTCATATAATTCAACAAAACAACAAACAAACACATACACAATCATACACATGTATAAGATAATTGAATTTCGCACCCTTACCCGATTTAATCGATACCCAAGCTTGCTCCTGATGATTTTCCACTCTTTTCTTCACTTTCTCTCTTTTCTCTCTTCTCCTTTTCTTTTCTTTCTTCCCTTCTCTTTTTCTTCTTCTCTTACTATTTTTCTTTCTTTTCTATTTCTATTTTTCTTTCTTTTACTAACTTAATAAAATACACCCAAATGCCCAAAATACCCCTACACTCAATTTTCTCGCAAACGATCCCAAAACGCGATAAAATATAATCACGACGAAAAATAACATATTTTCACACAAAAGTCGAAAATAAAATAAAATAATAATAAAATAATCAAAAGACTCAATAAAATAAAAACTGACAAAAACTGGGGCGTTACAATACTCCCCCACTTAGAAATTTTCGTTCTCGAAAATATAACGAGACGAACCACTCTGGATGCGACTCTCGCATCTGACCAACAAACATCAGGCCTACCAAAAAGGCACACCACGAATAACACAACTGACAAACCACCTTGCTAACCTTAAACACAACGATAACACGACAACGACGACAACAACGACAAGATGCAAAACCCATACAATGCACTTGACGACCAACTCACAACTCAAGGAATACGCAAAACACAACTCACAGGCTCACTCTTGAACCGAAACACAACAGGACCGTTACTGCTACCGTAGGTAACACTCCTCTAATTCCCCATACAGAAATTAGCTCTTCGCACTCGAACCACCACAATGGAAACGAGACAATAACCCAAACAAGAACATAAATTTCCACGACACCACACGGTCTCAACAGCATCTACAAAACCAGAACACCAACATCCTTGTCACACAACCATACCACAACACCGCTACGATTCACCAATCGAACATAAAACCAAAACATCCCCCAACTTAGCAACACATGGATACTATTAAAACCTTTCTCCTAACACTTCCACTCTGAAACATCCAATGATCTCATCATTCCTACCGATTTCCAATGTTCAACCTAAGAACTCTTACAAGTCGCACACACATATACGAAATGTGCCACATCACGCTTCCGCTGCGCACTCTGATGACTCGTAACCATCTATACCACCAATATCTCTCCCAAGGTCTAACTCTTTCACGAACTTTCCATAAACTACTGTTCACTTTAATATTCTACCTCGCATTCTTTCGCGTTATCTCGTACACCAGATACAAGCCTTTGTACTGCTCAAACAATTCTAATACTCGGACCACCAAAACAGCCATTCATAGAAACTTTCATCTTAAATCCTCAGACACCGCAATAACTCTTCTCAACTTCTAACCACTCTCGTTGTCTCTATACCTTCAGACCAAACCAGTACTCAACATTCTTGTAATTACCAAGCACTTCGAATCTAGAATCATAAAGATAATACTTCCAATATTCCAACTCAATTGCAACTGCAAACAATTCCGTTTCCACAATAATACTAATCCCTTCTCGAATCCTCAAATGTCGGCAAACATAAGCCACGACTTACTCTCTTATTTTAACACACCGACTACTCATCAAAACGCATCCCACACAATCGACTTCACCTTTGCAAGTCAACTGAAGTAACCAAACACTAGTCTTGGAAAAAGTCTTCCATACCCTTCAGTAATAACCAACAAAAGTCCAAAAAGTTCCCAATCGCCTTTACCAACTTCGGAGCCTCTCCTAGTAACACCACATCTACTTCCGATGATAACAATATAACTCGTTACACAAGTCGATTAAAGCCTCAACTCAAGCAAATCACTACTCTTATCAAACATCCCAACAATTGTAATTCTAATCCACTCAACCAAACCATTACAGTTACCTAATCCCAAAAATGAATACTTAATCTCATTCGTCATCTTATACCACTGTCCGTAATCCATACACAATCCCTTCTATTGATAATCCAAATTCCAACCTATTACAACACCCAACCAAAAAGAACTCTTAATGACTTCCCAAGTTAACCACCTACCAGAACCTCTAATCCATCTCATCTTTTGATATAAGAATCTTCATTTCCACAACAAAACAATCTATAGCCCACTCTTTCCATTTCAAGTAATCCGTTTTGCACCACTATCAAGCCGGAAAGACACGTCCATACATCCAACATAACTCCCGTCTGCTATCAACAAGAGATTAAGGGTGATCAGTTCCTCAATTTGCCAATAGACAGCCGACAATCATGATGAAGCATAAACCGTCTCCACCCAACCATAATAGCATTCCTTACAATCAGCTGCGACATGTCCCTTACGTCCACAATTGATGCATTTCAGTTTATTCTTCGCACAATCAAACTGAAGATGTCCTTCTTTACCACACTTGTAACATCTCGGGGGATTAGACGTTCCTCCATCACTTGCCTTTCTCTCAAAATTACCCCTATGTTTACCATCGTCAGCGGGTGTCACATAAGGACTACCACGAGACTGTTGTTTCCCTTTTCTGTCATTCACACTTTTATAGTGAGCCGAACGAGCCTTACAATCTTCTTCATAAATCCTACAACAATCAACCAAGTCAGCAAACCTTCTAATCCTTTGGTAACCGATTGCCTGCTTGATTTCAGGACGCAATCCGCTTTCATACTTCACACACTTAGAAAATTCCGCAGTAGGTTCAGCATAATGTGGATAAAACTGCACCAGCTCCACGAACTTAGCAGTATACTCAACAACAGACCTATTACCTTGGTTTAATTCCAAAAACTCTATCTCTTTCTTTCCTCGGACATCCTCGGGAAAATACTTCCTCAGAAACTCTCGGCTAAACACTTCCCAAGTGATCTCTTCTTCCTCTGCAGCTTCCAACACCTGACGAGTACTGACCCACCAATCATCAGCCTCATCATGTAACATGTGAGTACCCAGCCTCACCTTGTGATCATCTTCACAATCCATTACTCGGAAAATCCTCTCAATCTCTTTCAACCAAATCCGTGCACCATCCGGATCATGTTTCCCTTTAAAGATCGGCGGCTTATTCTTTCTAAACTCATCATTTCCTGCAGCATTCGGTGCACCCTGCACAGCTCGTGCCATAGCCTCCATTGCAGCAGCCAAAGCAGCATCGTTCCTACCAGCCATATTCTGTTCATCCCCAATAACAGCAACAATGGTTAAACAAACAGCTCACCGAACCACAAGGACCAGCAAAGACACACACAACAGACACAACTGACACGGACTGGCTCTGATACCACTTAATGTGACGCCCCCAATCTATACCCCCAAATAATCATGCATTTAAAGCAATAAAAGAAAAATTCGAAATTTGATCAGAGTATATTTAAAAACATGGCATAGACGGGGAAATCACATCACTTTGAAACCAAACATACATACAACACCTGCCCATAAAGATATGCAACAGTGGGGTAGCAATCAACAGAGGAAACTTCGTTCCTTACACCCACATTTCAGAAATTAGAATTAAAGCGGAAAATCTAAAATCTGATTAACATACATCATGTAAAAAGTTTGTCAAACATCCAGTTATACATGTACAAGCCAAAATATAATATATACATAATACATAATAATCGCCAACGGCCTCCCTAACTACCCGGTGTCACATATCAGAGCCGACCGACAAAAAGGGTGAAGACACAAAGCTTCACAAAAGACCTCCAGCAACTCTAATCTGCAATGCCTCATAGAGCATTATAAAACGAGCAGAAGGGTGAGAAAAACAACCATAATATAAATGCATATAATTATATATATCCACATAATCATACACATATAAAGTATTCTCACCCCAACTATCAAATGCTAACACATAAAGCATATACCGATTATATTCACATAATCACATATTCACTCATAATACATATGTTTATACACGAAACACATCATCCATAATTCCAAGCATGTAACACGAATGCACATCAATTCACCAATACCATCACAAATTCCACACATAATCAAACAATCAGACTATGCTTCATACAAATGCACAGAGACCGACACAACGACTCTATGCAAATGCCATGCGGTACCGACTCCAAATATTTCTCATCTCTAGTTCACTCAGGAACTCTGCTGGAACCATCGCTCGTTACATCACTGTAACTCCCCGTCGGGCCTACGATGTTCACCCGTCGCTTGCAGTCCTCCTTGCATGAGGCTCACGACGTTTATGGATCGCTTGCAGTCCTTCTTGTCTAAGGCTCACGATCCGATCGCTTGCAGTCCTCCTTACATGAGGCTCACGATCATCTATAACCACCTTTTCAGTCCTTCTTACATAAGGCTCACGGTGTTATAGCAGATTCTCTCAGGAATCAAACCGCCACTCAGGACGTCACAACAATGCGTATCATGATGCTTGGCATACAAGAACTCATGACAAACAATGCATTTTCACACATATATGCAACCATAAACATGCATATATAATCAAATACAACTCGTTGCATTTATTTGCCTTTCGGCCACAATTCATTACCACAACATGTCATCACAAGTATTTCCATCACACAACAGCACATGGCATAATACGCATCAATTATGCACACTTACAACGACAACAGTCGACAATCGACACTATTCACTTTTCCCGACATAATTAAATCGGCTAACAAATTCCAAAACATCATAATCACCAAGTACAGTTCAATACCTTTCCAACGACACCAAGAATGACAAAATCAGATAAACGGAACAAAAGTTACGGACTAAACAAGAAAAGACATCGCAAAAAAACACATTCTGCACCCTTGCTGGCCATACGCGTATTGCCCTCAGCCATACGCGTATTGCCTTACTCCATACGCGTATTGCCTATTTTCCTTCATTGCCATACGCGTATTGCCCTCAGCCATACGCGTATTGCCCTACCCCATACGCGTATTGCCTATTTTCCTTCATTGCCATACGCGTATTGCCCTCAGCCATACGCGTATTGCCCTACCCCATACGCGTATTGCACTGTACCATACGCGTATGGGCAGCGAAACCCAGAATTTTTCCTGCTGCGTTGCTGTTACGAATTTCACACCCAAAACCCTCCAAATCATCAACCAAACTCAGAAAAATACCAATTTGATGTACAACAACATATATCTTTCATGTATCAACAACAAGAAACCAGAAAAACATCATTTCCGACACGATTAAATCGAATTCTAACACTTTCTACCAAAAATGGGTTTTGAAGTATTTTTCATATAATTCAACAAAACAACAAACAAACACATACACAATCATACACATGTATAAGATAATTGAATTTCGCACCCTTACCCGATTTAATCGATACCCAAGCTTGCTCCTGATGATTTTCCACTCTTTTCTTCACTTTCTCTCTTTTCTCTCTTCTCCTTTTCTTTTCTTTCTTCCCTTCTCTTTTTCTTCTTCTCTTACTATTTTTCTTTCTTTTCTATTTCTATTTTTCTTTCTTTTACTAACTTAATAAAATACACCCAAATGCCCAAAATACCCCTACACTCAATTTTCTCGCAAACGATCCCAAAACGCGATAAAATATAATCACGACGAAAAATAACATATTTTCACACAAAAGTCGAAAATAAAATAAAATAATAATAAAATAATCAAAAGACTCAATAAAATAAAAACTGACAAAAACTGGGGCGTTACAATTATCATCAATTAATTTCAACAATTCATCACTAACATTCAACATCAACTTACAAAATTAACACCAATTCCCAAAATAAATTCACCACAAATATCACTATTTATCATCTTTAGCCTTACTACAACAACAATTTCAAAATCAAATTCAAACAACAACCACATCAACACTAATTCACCAAATCAACAACAACCACATCAACACTAATTCATCAAAATCAAATTCACACACTAATTTCAAAATCAAATTCAAGCAACAACCACATCAACACTAATTCACCAATTCAAACAACAACCACATCAACACTAATTCATCAAAATCAAATTCAAACAAAAACAATATTAAACAACAACCACATCAACCAAATCAACAATACAATATAATTAGTTTCACATCTTCAACACTAATTCACCAACAATGTCATTCAATCTTTAATTGAATTCAAATAAAAACAACATCATAATCTATGCTATGGCTTGCAAATCGAAAAAAGCAAAATAAAAAATACCTCAAAACAAATTTACGACGGAGGGCTTCGTCGCGAAGAGAGACAGTCATGAAACAGAGGGAGTTAGGCAGAGGGAGAAGTCGCGAGAGATAGAGATACGGCGGAGGGAGCTGTTGCGCAGAGAGAGAGGGAGATATGGTGGAGAGAGTAGTCGCGAGAGAGAGAGAGAGAGAGAGAGAGAGAGAGAGAGAGAGAGAGAGAGTTTGAAATGTTAGGATTTAAGACAAAACAATAGTTTCTATTTTATTATTTATAATTTAAAAGACTTATAGCGGCGCTTTCTAAAAGCGCTTTCTTATGTGATACATTTAGCACCACTTTAGAATTAAAAACGCTTTATTTTCCTAGTCATATAGAAGCGCTTCACAAAAGCGCTTTCAAATGTGTGGTATAGGAATGGCCTTTAGCAGCGCTTTCCAAAAGCGTTGGCTAAAGTGTGGTCTACGATGGCTTTTAGCAGCGCTTTTCAAAAGCACTGTCTAATGTTAGCCTTTAGGAGCACTTTCCAAAAAGCGGTTTCTAAAGTGTAACCTACATCTGGCCTACAGCAGCGCTTTTCAAAAGCACTTTCTAAAGTCCCCCTTTAGCAGCACTTTTTTTCATTGTTTTTTTTTTGTTTTTTTTTGTTTTTTTAAAACTTATAGCAGCGCTTTTGGGAAAAAACGTTGTCTATATAGTGCTTTGGTCACGACTTTGCGTAATGGTCGGATTACTGCTGCAAGTATACAACTTATCGTGTAGTCTTAAAAAGGTTGTCGAACCCACAGGGACTAATAATCAACCTAGAGTGATCGATTATTACAGTGTAAAGCTAAGGCTAGATTTGGCGGTAAAGGAAATTTGGTTATTGACGGGATTTGAAAAACAACAATAAAGACGAGACCAGAGAATGATTTTCGTGCTCCTTGGGACTCCGTAAGATCCAAGTGTTAACAAAGGTCTCGAGATTGGTCTGAAGGATATACCAGTTTAAAGGCTCGACATCACGCTCTCGTGGTCTTAACCAAGCCACACCTAATGACCCCAAGATTTTGCTCTCGCTCGCTCGGTAGTTAAGAGGTGCTTTTTGAAAACTAACATAAACTAAATGAGGCCCTAAAGCGCTCTCGCAGCATTTAGGCTCAATGTCTGATGCCTACTATTCGGCGATTACCTCACGCTCTCGCTCTATTGGACACGCCTTGGTGTGTTTCTCACTCTCGTGATGAAACACTGTTAAACAACCCCTCGCTCTCACGACGAGACTGCCTAAATTTAGATTAGACACCAAAACCAAAATTTTAAAAACAAAAGTTAAACACCGAAGGTCCTACAGAGTCCCGTCGGAACGACGGTCCTCAATCTACGGACTCAAAGCAATTCTACTCAGACATAATTAAATCTAACACTAATGCATTAACATTTCTGAATTTTAAAACATACATATTGGCTGGTTCTTAATTAAGATCAGATTTACACTTTGATGGTGAAAACAAATTATAAAGCATAAAAGTAAGATTAAATAATGCAGTAAAATAAACGAATTGTAAATAACCTGAAATGCGAAGTAATTAAACGGAAAATGAAACTTGTATTAAATAGTTGATCCAAGCATACATCAGCAACAATAGAAATGAAAAGTACAACAGATGTATCAATCTCTCGATGTGAGCGATCGATACTATGGCAAATGATATAAGTGGTTAGGCTAATGAAAATCGGGCAGCGCTTCCGCAAGGTTCTTGGATCCTCCAATGCAGACTTCGGATGCTCTATATATAGGAAAAATCTGGTTCCAAGCAGTTGAATTCGAAATTTGAAAACTAAACTTGCAACTGCCATAACTGCATCAAGAAAACTGCTCCCGTGCATAATGGCGGCCGCCTTAGGCCAAACGGCGGTCGCTTTTCCTTTAAATCTTTGAATTTCCCTCCTTTCTGCTATGGTGAGCGCCATTCAGTTGAACTGGGGGGAATGGCGAACGCCTTTTATCTGGAAGGAGCAGAATCATGAAATTTCTCCACCTTTCTTCTCTTTTGAGATCAATTCTTGGTCTTTTCTTCTATGGAGTGGATATAGGACCTGTAAATGGAAAAGAAACAAAAACATAAGCAAACAATACACGAAATGACAATGACTCGATAAAAATACGATAAAACATGCACGAATTGAATCGAAATAAACGATATAGAATCGAGTCATCAAACTCCCCCACACTAAGACTTTTGCTTGTCCTCAAGCAAACTCCCAATGTAATAAAACAGTAAGCATTATGTTTCGACTCTTAGGCACGACAAAAACAATCTAAGCACAAGGTTTCTAGGCTACAGTGAAACGGATAGCTACTGAATAGTGAAAACAAGGATACCGTAATGACACGACTCCACAAAAGTGGACGAAAACTCCCTTCCTATGCAATACCAATTCAAATCATGAAATTATACCTAGACCTATATCCTTCATATTACTTCACCTCTTTTTCATTTGAGCGCAATCATATTAAGCCCGTTATCCTTTGTACTTACATGGTAAGCGAACCTGTTAGTGTTCATGATCTCTTATTCAACAAAATTTTTTTCTTTTTCGCATTTTATGCTTTCTTTTTGCTTATGAATTTCAAGAGTCCGAACCTTTAGGCTAAATGGTCGGGTGAGGACCACCTAACTTAGCGGGAACATGTCTTTCATTCGCATTTTCTATAAAAATCACATAAATCAACTTTTGAGATCACACATATTTACATCGGCTCGTTACTTAGTTCGTACACATGGATGATGCTGACTACTAGAATAAACTAATCATGAGGTTACTTCTAAGAAACTAGGTATAAGGTCATGGCATAATGTATATTTAAATCAATATCACATATTTAGGGAATCTAAGGTAACGATACCGATATTTTCAAAACTTTCCCAAGTCCGCCTACCTAGCCTAAATCAAAGAATGAAACAACCTACACTATACGCGTCATGCCTTTGAGTCTAAACAAAAAATTTGAAATTTGGGGTCAAATAAGGGAGTTATTAGACACAGAAAAAACGTAAAGTAAAAACGACTCAAACGTGCATGTGACTCGATAATGAAAAAAACAAACTAAACTAGAAAGCAAGAAATAAATAAAAGCAATAAACGGCTCCTCCCCCACACTTAAACTAGACATTGTCCTCAATGTCTTAATCTAAGGTGAAAGAAGGAGCGATAGAACCTGGATATGATCAATGATATCGAGCACGCCCTCCACGAGGGTGTCTATCCTGCCTGATGGCTGGGTTGTCCTGGGGCACATGCTGGACACAATCTACAATTCGGTTTACCTCCCTGCGCAGTCCCGCCATCTCTGAGACAACATCTCTCAAATCCGACTCAGCCCTGACCATAAACTCGTACTGCCTCCTCTCTAACTCCTGCATCTGCACATCACGCGCGGCCTCTCTCTCTCTCTCTGCTGCTGCCTAAGCTCTGGCAGAACTTCATCCAATGATGAAAGAATACCTGCAAAATCAGAAAAAGGTGCGGTGTGTGCTTGGGTGCTAGACCCAGGTATGTCAGTGGTATGGCTATGAGTGCGGGGATGCTCAGAATGCTGCCCCATGATTTCACAGTAGTGCCTTTCATCGCTCTCTGCCTCTAAATCACGGGATCCTAGATCAAATAGCCAATTGGCGCTTCGACGCACATTAATACGCTCAGCATTTGGCAAAGAAAAACCTCGGAACTCGTGTGTCCAGACCATAAAGTGATACTTGTTACTATGCAAACTCTTGACAAGCCGCGCATTACGGCAAAAGTCAATGTCAGCATAGAGACAAGGTATACTCTCCTCGTTCTCTAAATCGACCTCTAAGTCTAAACAGATAGCAATGGCAGTAATGATATCACCTATACAGATGGAACCACCGACTCTGTTTGCTACACTAATAAAGTGGGCAAGAAGGAACGGTGTAGGATTCACACGGGTTTGGAAAAGTGCACAGTGGATAAAGAACAAATCCTTAGAATTTACATTTCCTGGGTTTTCACTGCAGAAGATGGTGGAGGCGAGGGTGCGATGGAAATAACGAATAGCAGGGTTATGGATGGTCGTGGCTTTCAAGCCCTCCCATTTGGTGGCTCTTGTATTGGTTATTTGATTCCAGAATTGGAAGGCTCCTTCCTCCCAGTCACTGTCCAAGGGTGCTTGAGTCGCAAGACCCTCACCGGTAGGAAAACCAAAGTATTCAGCTATCTGCTCATGAGTGAGCAAATAATCAATGTTAAACATCCTAATTAAATGGTTCTGGTGGGGCGGTCAAGATCATGGACATATCGGACTGAACTAAAAAACTCATAAGTAAGTCTAACGGAAGAGGGATTAAACATGGAGCAGAAACGAGTCATACCTAAGTTCCTGAGCATCCACGAGACGCTATCATAAAGACCCAAGGTGCTAAGAGTTTCGGGCTCTGGATACCTTGTGGCATAGACTGGCCTCTTGGATATTCTGTGGAAGTTAGAACGCATGGTGGCTCCAATTTCTCCGTCGGGGAACTCAATGCCCATGTAATCTATCTCTTGGTTAGTAGCCATGGTTGTTTCTTAGGAGGATGGTGGTTGTGGAGATTTTTTGAAGTGTGTAGAGAAATGGAAAGTGGGTATGAGAAAGGTGAATGGTAATGTGTGGTTAGGGGTGTTTAAATAAGGGTTAAGTGGGTGAAAATCGATGGTTAGAAGTTAATGTGGGATGATGAAGGGTTTACTAGGTACTTAGGGGGTATAGGAACATGCAAGAGTGTCTTGATTGGGAAATAAAGGAGGCAAAGGTGCGTTTCACAAAGAAAACCGCGTGTTCTGCCTATTCGAATGCACGGTGAGCGCCTTTATGCATATGGCGACCGCCATTTGCTCCAGGCACGCCTTTTGGTTTTTGGCTGGCAGAATGCAAATTGGTTACTAATTTTTTTTGTTTTTGGTTTTTTTCTCTTGACAAACCTAGATTTGTTAAACATTAATAACAAGTTAAGTAAGGATTTAAAACACTAAAACAAAAACCTAAAAAGAAACTTGCATTAAACGAAATTGAAATGTATTACAATTACGTGTCGACATCCCGACGGTACACATGGAATGGAAATTAACAATTCAAATGATACAAGAAGGGGAAACACTATACATGTAAACAAACTATCCTAATAAAAACAGGGAAATAGGTGCGGCTATGGATCATCCATGATGTTGTCTAAGAGAGTAGACAATTTGGAACATATGGTCCAACTCTTCGTGAACAACATCCATTAGTCCAATGAAGTCGACTCGGAGAGAGGAAATCTCATCTCGGAAGGAATCTACTTTAGCTTGGAGAGCATTAATAGCAGCAGCTACATTCAAAGGTGGTATATCAGGATCGACCTCAGAACCTTGAGTGGCCTCGACAGACATAACGGTATCTCGGTTTTCGTAAGCCTGAGGAGAGTCGGGTGGAGTCAAAAACTCATTGACGACATCCAAATCATAGAGCCAATTGTCCTTATTGCGCACACTGGTCTTTTCATGGTTGGGTAAGGTAAAAGTATGGACTACAGCATTATCGATAAGTAACTCGAATTCAACTGGGCCAAGATTAGCAATAATGCCTCTGTTGAAACAAAAACTAATGTCCATCGGGCGAAAACCACCGAATGCAAAGGAACGGTTCAGATGGTACCTCATCCCAATTGCATCAGCAGTCATAGTCACCAGCCCACCTATCAAGATTGGTTCAAAGGAATCACGGGCAATACGACTGAAATTAGCAAGCAAATACGGGGCTGCATTGACAGGCTTTCCTTGGGATGCGCAGAGCATGATATATAGCTCATCCCTCGACACAGATGTAATGTTCTCTTCTTTGCCAAAGAAGGTGTGAGCAAGAACCTTATGGAAATATCTCCATCCAGGATTATGGATGCTTTCGGAGAACATAGCATCAGGTTCGGCAATACCGCTTTTGGTTATGGTACCCCATAAATGTTGAAGATCATAGCTAGTGAAGGCATCAGCAGGGATCTTGGTCACAGCATCGGGTTCATTAGGAAAACCCAATAATTCAGCGAATTCATGATGGGTGAATCTATACTTGTTCCCAAACAGCCTGAAGGTAGCCAACCCACGGCCAAAACCGAAACCACGGGTGGCATCATAATAGAGGGAGCTAAGGAACTCCAAGGTCAGGCTATGGTAAGTGTTAAATCTCTTCTCTAAGGCAAAGTGAGACCAGCCTATCTGGCTCAGAAGGAAAACAACACTGTCTCGGATGCTAAGGGTTTGTATGGCCGAGTCGTCAGGATAGATGGACAGACCAAAGTCTCTTTGAGACAAAGCCTCAAATCGGCGCCTCTGGACATCGTTCCTGAAAACAACGGCACGGTTTTCAAAAGTCTGCATGGTTGCTGGTCAAAGGTTTCCTAGAGAAGGGTATCTTGAAAATTGAAAAACATTACAATATTAGGGGAATAATACTATTAACTACGCGTTAGTAAGATAAAAATAGTAATAATAATCATAATATTGATAATGATAGCAACAATAATGAGATGCAACAAACAGTGATGCATATCATATAGATCTTATACTAAACATGCATGCAGTGTCCTAAAACTAACAAAGTAAAATAAAAACTAAAGATCGTGGTTTAGCTCCCACAGAGCGCTTTGTTTAATGTCGGAAGCTCGACATTAGAATTGAAAAAGGCATCATTTGTCGGAAAGAGCGGGAAGCTCTTCCAACTTGTAATTCGTGATGAATTCCTTGTTTTCTACTAAGTGGTAGTGCTTGAGTATCTGGCCGTTCACAAAGAACGTCCCATTCGACTTTCCTCTAATTTCAACTGCTCCACTTGGTAGGACTTTTGTAACTTCGAAAGGACCATACCATTTAGAACGTAATTTTCCGGGAAAAAGTTTAAGCCTAGAGTTAAAGAGGATAACTATATCTCCTTTGTTAAACTCCTTCTTCATTATTCTCTTATCATGCCACTTCTTGGTTCTTTCTTTGTATATTCGGGCATTTTCATAGGCATCTAGTCTTAGTTCTTATAATTCATGGATATCCAGAATCCTTTTCTCGCCTGCTGCCTTATGATTCATATTCAGGATTTTAATGGCCCAATAAGCTTTATGCTCAAGTTCCACAGGCAGATGGCATGACTTTCCATAAACTAGTTTGTACGGTGTGGTTCTTATGGGGGTCTTGTAGGCTGTTCTGTAAGCCCATAGAGCTTCATGAAGTTTAGTAGACCAATCCTTCCTAGAGGTTGCAACGGTTTTTTTTTTAAATCTGCTTGATCTCCCTATTCGACACCTATACGTGTCCTCCAGTTTGAGGGTGATAGGGTGTTGCTACTCGGTGTCGTACTCCGTATTTAAGCAATAGCTTCCCAAAAACATTCGAAATGAAATGGTATCCGCCATCACTAATGACAATTCTTGGTACACCGAATCTGGGAAAGATTATGTTCTTGAAAAGTTTTACCACCACTCGTGTATCATTTGTCGGTGAAGCTATCGCCTCAATCCATTTTGATACGTAATCAACTGCAACAAGTATGTATTTATTTCCAAAAGAAGACGGAAAGGGTCCCATGAAATCAATGCCCCATACATCAAAGACTTCGACTTCCAAAATCCCAATTTACGGCATCTCACCGCGTCTAGAAACGTTTCCAGTGCATTGGCACCGGTCACAGTTCATAATGGCAATGGGAACATCCTTCCAAAGGTTTGGCCAAAAGAGGCCAGATTGTAATATCTTTGCGCATGTTTTTGATGTACTGGCATGTCCTCCGTATGGTGCAGCATGGCATTGGGATATGACATCCTCTATTTCCGATTCAGGGACACATCGACGAAATATTCCATCGGCGCCTCTCTTGAATAATAGGGGTTCATCCCAGTAATATTGTTTAAGATCATGGAAAATTTTCTTTTTCTGTTGGTATGTTAGATCTGGTGGAAGTACTTTGGCTGCTAGGTAGTTGACAAAGTCAGCATACCATGGCAATGTGTTTTTTGTATAGATTGCTTATAATACTTCATTTGTCTCTGCATCATTAAATAACAAGGAACATTCTACAGTTTTACTTTCCCTTTCCAACTGGGCTACCAGTCTGTCGTAAGGAAAATCATCGTTTATAGGCACTCATTCGGGCTTTAAATCCTCAATCCTAGAGAGATGATCTGCTGCCATGTTTTCTGTACCTTTCTTATCCTTTATCTCTAAATTGAATTCTTGCAAAATCAAGATCCATCTCAAGAGTCTTGGTTTGGCATCCTTTTTAGTCAACAGGTACTTAATCGCGGCGTGATCGGTGTAGATAATAATTCTTGCTCCCACTAAATAGGAACGAAATTTATCTAAGGCGAACACGACAGCTAGGAGTTCCTTTTCTGTGGTTGCATAGTTCATCTGTGCATTGTCCAAGGTCCTACTCGCGTAGTAAATGGCATGAAGCCTTTTATCCTTTCTTTGTCCTAAGACAGCGCCTACAGCATAGTCGCTAGCGTCGCACATTATTTCAAATGGTAAACTCCAATCAAGTGGTTGCATAATTGGTGCGGTAATAAGAGAATTCTTCAGATGTTCAAATGCTTTCAGGCATTCTTCATCGAATATAAATTCAGCTTCTTTCGTCAGCAGTCCAGTTAAGGGTTTTGTAATCTTAGAGAAGTCTTTAATGAATCGTCGGTAAAAACCGGCATGTCCTAAAAAGCTTCGTACTTCTCTAACTATTTTTGGTGGTTGAAGGTTTTCTATGATTTCTATCTTTGCTTTGTCTACTTCAATACCTCTATCGGATACTACATGTCCAAGAACTATACCTTGTCGCACCATGAAATGGAACTTCTCCCAATTTAACACAAGGTTCATTTTGACGCATCGTTCAAGCACCAACTCAAGGTTTGACATACAGTGTCCGAAACTTCCCCCACATATAGAGAAATCTTCCATAAAGACTTCCATTATGTCGTCTATGAAATCAACAAAGATCGACATCAAGCATCTCTGAAATGTTGCGGGAGCATTACACAGTCCAAATGGAATTCGACGATAGGCAAATGTGCCATAGGGGCAGGAAAATTTGGTATTCTTTTGGTCATCAGGATGAATAGGTATTTGGAAAAATCCTGAGTATCCGTCTAAGTAACAAAAATATGAATGTCTGGCAAGTCGTTCAAGCATTTGGTCTATGAAGGGTAAAGGAAAATGATCTTTTCGAGTAGCCTTATTCAGCTTTCTATAGTCTATGCACATCCTCCATCCAGTTTGAGTTCGTTTGGCTACGGACTCGCCTTTCTCGTTAGTTACAACTGTAACACCACCCTTCTTTGGCACGACATGCACTGGGCTGACCCATTTGCTGTCAGATATCGGATATATGATTCCTGCTTCCAATAGTTTTTGCACTTCTCTCTTTACTACATCGCTTAGGACAGGGTTCAACCGTCTTTGATGTTCTCTGGATGTCTTACAGTCTTCCTCCATCATGATGTGATGCATATATATAGAGGGACTTAACCCTTTTAGATCAGGGATGTTATATCCAAGAGCTGTGGGATATTTCCTTTTCTCAGTTTCTATTTGTCCTAAATCAGCATTAACTATTACGAGTTTTTCAAGTTCAGTGTCTAGGAATTCATACCTTAAATCTTTGGGTAATGTTTTGAGTTCTACAGATGGTTTCTTTGGGCAAGGCATTGGATCGGGTGTGAGTGCTAGGCATTCTCTTAGACTGTCATATTCATACGGCTCACGCCAGTTGTCGTCTTCGAATATCGGAGGGCCTGGAATCTTTAGTACTTCCGTGTACCTTGTCGGTTCCTTCTCCAGTTCTCTGACGCATTCGTCGATAACGTCTAGAAAACAGTATGAATCGTCTAAAGCAGGGGCCTTTAGGAATTGGGCTAAGATAAATTCGACTTTTTCTTCCCCCACTTCGAAGGTTAACTTTCCCTTCTTCACATCTATTATAGCTCTAGCTGTTGCTAAGAACGGTCTACCTAAGATGATCGGTATATTAGAGTCTTCCTTAATGTCCATTATCACGAAATCTGTCGGAATATAAAACTGACCTATGCGAACTGGCACGTTTTCTAGCATACCTACTGGATATTTCACAGAACGGTCTGCTAGTTATAGAGACATCTTCGTTGGCCTCAGGTATCCTAACTCAAGTTTCTTACATGTGGATAGGGTCATTAGGCTAACACTGGCTCCTAAGTCGCATAACGCTTTGTCTATGACAGTCTTTCCGATTACACAAGGTATGGAAAAGCTACCTGGATCTTTTAGTTTAGGAGGCATGTTATTTTGAAGTATGGCGCTACACTCAGCAATGAGCATAACAGTTTTGTTATCTTCCAATTTTTTCTTGTTTGATAGGATCTCTTTAAGGAATTTGGCATATGAGGGCATTTGCGTAATAGCTTCTGTGAAAGGTATCATTATATTCAGTTGCTTTAGAAGCTCTACGAATTTCTTAAACTGTCCTTGGTTTTTGGATTTAGCTAGTCTTTGGGGATAAGGCACAGGTGGTTTATATGGTGGCGGAGGCACATAGGGTGTTTCTTTCTCTGCGGCCTTTCCGCTTTCATCTTCCTTCCCCGTGTTTGATTCTCTTATTTTCTCGGTTCCCTTTTGTAAATTTTGGTGCATGGCTGAATTTTGGAATCTCGGGTCAACAGGTCCATCGTAAGTTGTTCCGCTTCACAAAGTAATAGCGTTAGCATGACCTTTTGGGTTTGGTTGTGGTTGGCCAGGAAATGCTCCAGCGAGGGCTGCATTAGTTGATTGTTGTTGGGCTACCTGAGAAATTTGAGTTTCTAACATTTTGTTATGAGTAGCCATAGCATCAAGCTTGCTTGACAATTGTTTCATCAATTCGCTCATGTGAGCATTTTGATTTGCGAAATCCCTGTTTTGCTGAGCTTGAGCATTCATAAATTTCTCCATCATGATTTCCAGATTTGATTTTTTTTGGTAGAGGTGGAGCGGGTTGCGCTCTTTTCTAAAATCCAGGTGGAATAGCAGGTGCTGGGTTTGGTGGATTCAAAGCATTGTTATTCTTATACGAAAAGTTCGGGTGATTTCTCCAGCCAGGATTGTAAGTGTTTGAATACCGGTTCCCTTGAGCGTAGTTCACTTGGTCGGTAGAAGTACTAGCCAACACTTGACATTCAGCATTTGTATGCCCAGGGTTTCTGCATATTTCACAATTTGGTGTAACCGCAGCTATGGTAGCTGCTGGAGGTGCTATTGCTAAACTTTTGATCTTTTGAGCAAGTGCGTCCACTTTAGCATTAACTCGGTCTATATTGTTAACTTCGTGCATTCCTCCTTTCGAAGTTGGTTTCTCTATACTAGCGCATTCACCTCCCCATTGGAAATGGTTTTGAGCCATAGTCTATATGAGTTCATAAGCTTTTGCATACGGTTTATCCATTAGAGCACCGCCTGCGGCAGCACACAGGTTCATTTTGGTATTGTACAACATCCCGTCGTAAAAGGTATGCATTATCATCCATTCTTCAAGTCCATGGTGTGGGCATAACCTCAACATGTCCTTGTATCTCTCCCAAGCATCGAATAAGGATTCGTTATCCTTTTGCTTAAATCCATTAATTTGGGCTCTCAGCATGGCGGTCTTGCTTGGTGGGAAATATTTGGCTAAGAAGACTTTTTTCAACTCGTCCCATGACGTCATTGAGTGGGATGGTAGAGACTGGAGCCAAGCTCTTGCTCTATCTCTCAATGAGAAAGGAAAAAGCCTTAGTCTAATTGCTTCTTGACTAACTCCATTAGATTTTACAATGTCTGCGTATTGCTCGAATATTGATAAGTGAAGGTTCGGGTCATCCGTAGCATTACCTGAGAATTGGTTTTGTTGAACTGCGGATGTAGCGAGCGATTTTGGACGCGGTTCTTAAGCGCTGGTCGCTCTCTGCGGTTTGAGCTTAAAACTACAGGTCGATTCATTTTTTATCCTATTAAAGCTGAATAAGGAAGGGAAATAGATGTCTCCAATTAACCCTGCTTTGCATACTGAGTTTAAACAGCGGTCTGTTAGGTTACGAATGCTATCAATGTGGGGGGGCCTTTCTTGTGCTATTTAACAGAATGACAGGTTTCTGGCAGGGAACAAGGATTAGGATGTTAGGACTGATGCTTTTGAATTACTGCTTTTGATATGGGATTTTGGGTTTTTGTTTAGTGTGCTCGCTAAGATTTTTCTTTCAATCTTATGCCTACGTATTCCCGTTTACCGAAACAGGGAAATCAGAGCGTTCGTAGTTCCTCCTATTCTATGGGAGGAAATGGGGGTGTTTGGTGTCTTGTTCAAAGCCCAAGACGTGAAGCAAAAGGTGGTTTATATCTTGTTCAAAGCCCAAGATATGAAGCTGAAAAGTCTATTTGTATCTTGTTCAAAGCCCAAGATATGAAGCTAAAAGGGTTTGACTTTAGAGAGAATTTATCATCTCTAAAGAGGGGGTTGTATGTCACAACTGTTTATAAAGGAGAATTACTTTAACCAGGATGTGTGAATCCGGCAATGCCATAATTTCCTTTATAAGGGATTTTAACCTGAAGGAGAAGACTTTAACTCAGTGTAGAGCAATGCTATCTTTCCTTAGGAATTTCTCATGCTAAAAGAGGGACAGTGGCATGGATGTAGATGATCCAGAGGCTTGCCGCTTACAGCAGTTAGATGGAGAGTAAGGAGTTGTTGATGTTTGTGTACTGTGAACGAGGCACAGCTTTTATACTAAAAGGTTGATTGGATCAACCAGTGGTTTTCTTATACAAAGCCTAAGAGGAGGCTATTATGTGTCTCGTACAAAGCCCGAGAGAGAGGCTAAAAGTTTTTGACTCAACGAGGGAATCGTTTGGTATCTCGTATAAAGCCTGAGATGGAGGCGAAAAGGGGTGATTGACTCAATGAGGGAGTCTCTTATGTGTCTCGTACAAAGCCCGAGAGAGAGGCTAACTTCACTGGAGAAGGATCATTATACAAAGCCTAAGAGGAGGCTATGGTGACTGTTTCAGTTGAGTGACAGGTCCAGTATACTGATTTTAAAGAGAAAATCAGTTCTTATATGAGCAACACTGTACTCAGGGATTTGATTCGAGGATCAGGGATATTTCCTTCTCTAAGGAAGTGGGAAATCCGAAGGGTATTGAGACTGTCCGAATCTGCGGGTTTTCTACCTTTTTAACGAAGGGGTCACTTGAGAATGTCTTTGAGACTCAAGGAGATTAGACTGTCCATGTCTAGAGTTCCATCTTTGTACTATGTTTTGAGAAACAGTAGTAGACTCTTAGAAAGGACTGTTCTATGAAGATGACTAAGTTCTGTTCCTATACCTCTAGGAGGTCGTCGGGACAATTTGTACGAAGCCCAAGAGGAGGCTGGAAACTTTTAAGAAGCCGACGGGTCCTTGTACTAAGCCCGAGAGGAGGCTATCATTCCCGGAGGAAGAGATCATTATACGAAGCCTAAGAGGAGGCTGTGAATACTTCTAAGAAGCTGTAGGGTCCTTGTACTAAGCCCAAGAGGAGGCGGGGTTGCTTTTAGGAAGCTTGTGGGTCCTTGTACGATGCCCAAGAGGAGGCCGATGCTTTTAAGAAGCCCGTGGGTCCCCAAACCCCGAGAAATTCAGGGCAATGCTATTCACCAAGAATAGATCAAAGTCAGGAAAGTTTGAGAATTTGGAAGAAACTCAAAGATGCCATTCACGGAGAATACATTCATCTCTGGGAGTAGAGTTTCTTGACAATTCCTAATGAGGACAGCCGAAGAGAAGACTATATCTGGTGATCCTATTGGGGATCTAGTTGTCTATTTCTACGAATAAACGAAACGGCGTCACCTAGTTCTAGACGTAGTAGCCGGGGAAACTCTAAATATCTATACTATTATTACACAGTTGATATGAGTTTATGAAAGAAGACTTACAGTGAAACAGCCCCACAATACAGTTATATGTATATGAAAGCGGTAAATGAAAGCGTGTAAACACTTACTCGGTTGTAGAGCTTCCATGCTGTTTGGTTAGTTGTTCAACAAAGAAAGATTGAAAACAACAATATATTCAAAATCAAAGGAGAAAGTGCTTTAAAATAAAAAAAGATTTGGGGCTTACAGCTCAAGGAGAGGCCCAAGGTTTTATTAGTGAGCGCACTGTTATTTGTACAGAGGGTCTTATACAAGTGACTGAGGCCCAAAATGTTTTCTGTACAAAGGGATGGGTCTTATACTCTTTCAAGAGGCCCAAAAAGTTTCAAAGAAAAAGAGTGGGGCTTATAACACGAGGGTAGGCCCAGATGATTTTTCCGTTTGAAATGGTGATCGCACCGAGATTTTCTTTTAACGCAGAGGGACTTATACAATAAGTGAGGCCCAAAAATGATTTTGGTTAAAAGGGGTTGGGTCTTACACTCTATTAGAGGCCCAAAGTGTTTTTGAATGGGTCTTATAGCTCAAGGAGAGGCCCAAGGTTATTTTTCAAAAGGCGACGATCGCGCCGTTTATTTTTGACGGTATCGGGACTTATACAATACACTGAGGCCCAAAATGTTTTGGTCAGGAAAGGATTGGGTCTTACACTCTATTAGAGGCCCAAAGAGTTTTGAAAATGATTTATGAGGGTTGAATTAATCCAAAAACCCTAATTTGCTTTCAAAAATGTATTTAATTGAATAAAAATTCAATTAAAATGATTAAAATTTTTTAACATGTGAAAAACAAATTGTGATTTTGGATTAATGCTTCAAAAATTAAGTATTGACCTACAAAATAATTAGAAAGCATTAAAAGTTGCAAAATCAATGTAGAAAAAATATTTAAAATGTCAAAAACAATTAAAATATTAATTCTTTGCAAAAATATCAATTATATGAAATAAATAATATTTTTGGGATTTTTTGATAAAATAAAATATTTTAACATTTTTGTGAATTATTAAAAAAAGAATCAACTCAAAATCATTAAAACTCAGAGAGAAATTAATTTTTGAATCAATTAAATAAAATCACAAAATTCAAATATTTGAATTTGTGAAAAAGGTGCCAAGAACACAAGCAAGAACACGCGCGTTTTTCTGGGTTTGGCTGATTTGCGTTTTCTATCCAATGTCACTGAATACTGATTATATCATGCAATCCACATATCATTATGCTCGTCTCAACCTCACGATCATGTCTATGTCCATTAATTTCATTTAAATTAAACATATAACAAGAAATCATGAAAAATCCTCAAGAACCCTAATTTCTGCATGAAGGCTAGGATTTTTGATACACGATTCAAACAATGCAATTAATTGAGGGAAAACATTCCATGCATGATTATGAACATATGACCAAATTATTGTGCGAGGAAACATGCATAGATTGAGAGATGACCAAGTATATGCTTACCTCTAAGCCGTGACAGCAAGTGCAATGTGATTTTTGATTTGGAGGTGTTACAGATGAGTGGTGATGATCTGAACAGCTTCCCTACACCCTATGGAGTGTGTTTGAATGGTTGGACTTGATTAAAATTGGCTGGATCAATTTGTGGTACCTCAGCTGCAACTTGATTGAAAATTTGAGCAACCAGCTGGTGATTTTGTGAAATTGGTGTTTCAGAAGTGATCTAAGTGTTTGATCAGCTCATATGTGATGTATGTGAGGTGTGTGAGTGATTGGTTTGATTGGAATTGCTCTCAAACTCAAAACCCGGTAGCTACCTTGCTAAGAAAGGCATTTTTGCCAAGAGAAAGAGATTTTGAGGAAGCATCTGTTAGATGGCTTTGGTGTACTCAAACTGATCACAATTGAGCTCTATTTATAGTAGAGCAAGTTTGTTTTGCAAGGAATAGTGAATGGCAGCTGGTAAGTAGGTTTGGCCAATGTTGGCAAATGAAAATCCAAGTCTCCTCTAGCCATTGACTAGAGGTTAGGGCACAGAGCTTTGGTTCCCTTGGTCTTGGATAAGTCTTGACTGATTTCAGATGAGAATGGCTCAGTCCATGCCACCTTGATGCTTCCATTGAATGCTTCAATCCAAATTTGGAGTCTTGTCCCTATTTTGGCCATTCTAGGTTCAACATGCTATTTCTTGTTCCATGGACTTTAGAGGCTTGGCTCAGTGATTGTCCCATTTAGATTCAATCTTCAGATGTGTCCAAGTGGATAGGAGCATTTGAATTTGGCTGATTTTGGCAAATCGAGCCAAAATGCAAAATCTGCCTTGCTTTTGACAGATTTCAGCAAGGCAACTTGACAATGTCATATCTCATGGGGTAAGTTGAATTTGGCAATGTTATTGGCCATTTTGGAAAGCCCTTACATGATACAACAACTGTTTGAACAAGTTTGGTTTTGATCTCTCTTGATTCCAAGTGAAAAATCCCTCTACATTTGGCAAAAAGTGAAGCACAATCTGACTTAGTGAAATTTTCACTAAGTGTTGGAACAAAGTGTGATTTCTTGATTTTGATCACTCCATAACTCAAAATCCTTAATGAATTGGACTTAGGTCTAGTTGAAGTTTTTGTAGAGGGTGATGAGGGCTACAAATCCATCTTTGGATGAGAAAAAATGGCCATGTGGTTTAGGAGTTATGATCCTCCAAAGTTAGTGTATTAGTGGTACTTTTTCCATAACTTAGAAAAATTTCTAAGTTTTATGGTTACCCCTTTTACAAGTTATCCAACTTTCTTTGATTTTTCTTGATGAATGATGATTCAAATCATACATTAACATCATTTTAGGGTTAAAAATCCATTTTGGTGAAAAATCTCAAAAAGTCAAAGTTGACTTTTGTGCACAGTTGACTTTTTATCAGATGAATTCCAAATTGGGCAATTCTTCAGGAAATCATGTCCTTGACCTAAATCAAACTTGATGGACATGTTCCATGGGTGTCATAGGGTATATTGGGGCATGTCCTAGGGTTTGGGAGCATGTCCTGGTCAAAAGTCAAAGTTACAGTTGACTTTCCTCGCGAAACCCTAATTGTGGTGCAGATGAAAATGAGACTTGTTGCTCAAGCTTCTTGGATTAATACATTGTTCCAAATGGATCAATATAGTTCATTAGAGACCCTCAAATCATGTCTTGAGGTCTTGGCTCTTGATTTGCCCTAAAAGTCAACTTAGGGGTGAATTAGGTCAAGAAACCCTAATTCCTGATTTTTGATGTATGCATCCCCTGAGGTCAAATTGACTTGATGAATGGGTCCATGAGGTTCCATGGAGTACATTAGGTTATGTTTTGGATCTTTGGCTTATGCCCAGATGAAATTTTCCATCTGGAGGCCCTGGTCGACCAAAACCCTAATTTGGTATTACTGGCGATCTTGAGACTTGATCCACCTAGAAGGGAGCAACCTTGTGCTTAATCCTTGAAGTGGGAGTCCTTTTTGATCCATTGTGGATGTTTGAGAGGTTAGACAAGTTGAAGATCATGTCATTCCTTGATTGATCCTTTGTCTAAGGCTCTGAGAGGGCTTAAAACCCTAATTTTGATTGTAGTGAATGCTCAACAACCCTTGAGGCATTTGGTGAGGCATGATGGTTCATCCATATTGTGATGATGATTTGCACAATGATGGGAAATCTTAGTGGTCAAAAATTGGGGTATGACAACGGATATTAGCGAAGGTTTCAGCTCGAAATCATTACGGTTAATAGCTGGGGCAGCAATGCTATTATGTGGTTCATCTTATGACGGAATAGCAAAATACTTTAGACGACGGTTTCGTGGTCCATCTGCCATGTTTTATTCTGGTTTTGATTCGGTTTCCGAATCTGAGTAGGGAATAAGAGGATCTAGGATGTTATATCTAAGAAGGAATTCGTTAATTCGGCGTCTCAGAAGTATGTAACGTTCGATTTCATTGATTGGTTACTCCAACTCTTCGCCTTGTGAGCGAGTGTTTGGCATACAATTGACGAATCGAAAAGGAAAAATAAAAAGTTGCCTTAGTCTATACTGTGGAACAAAAGTATCACAATATTGACTAAATTGAATCCCCGACAACACGCCAAAAACTTGGTCGCGACTTTGCGTAATGGTCGGATTACTGCTGCAAGTATACAGCCTATCGCGTAGTCTTAAAAAGGTTGTCGAACCCACAGGGACTAATAATCAACCTAGAGTGATTGATTATTGCGGTGTAAAGCTAAGGCTAGATTTGGCGGTAAAGGAAATTTGGTTATTAACGGAATTTGAAAAACAATGATAAAGACGAGACCGGAGAATGATTTTCGTGCTCCTTGGGACTCCGTAAGATCCAAGTGTTAACAAAGGTCTCGAGATTGGTCTGAAGGATATACCAGTTTAAAGGCTCGACCTCACGCTCTCGCGGTCTTAACCAAGCCACGCCTAATGACCCCAAGATTTTTCTCTCGCTCGCTCGGTAGTTAAGAGTTGTTTTTTGAAAACTAACATAAACTAAATAAAGCCCTAAAGCGCTCTAGCATCATTTAGGCTCAATGTCTGATGCCTACTATCCGGCGATTACCTCACGCTCTCGCTCTATTGGACACGCCTTGGTGTGTTTCTCACTCTCGTGACGAAACAATGTTAAACAACCTCTCGCTCTCACGACGAGGCTGCCTAAATTCAGATTAGACACCAAAACCAGAATTTTAAAAACAAAAGTTAAACACTGAAGGTCCTACAGAGTCCCGTCGAAACGACGGTCCTCAATCTACGGACTCAGAGCAATTCTACTCAGACATAATTAAATCTAACACTAATGCATTAACATTTCTGAATTTTAAAACATACATATTGGTTGGTTCTTAATTAAGATTAGATTTACACTTTGATGGTGAAAACAAATTATAAAGCATAAAAGTAAGATTAAATAATGCAGTAAAATAAACGAATTGTAAATAACCTGAAATGCAAAGTAATTAAACGGAAAATGAAACTTGTATTAAATAGTTGATCCAAGCGTACATCAGCAACAATAGAAATGAAAAGTACATCAGATGTATCAATCTCTCGATGTGAGCGATCGATACTATGTCAATTGATATATGTGGTTAGGCTAATGAAAATCGGGCAGCGCTTCCGCAAGGTTCTTGGATCCTCCAATGCAGACCTCTGATGCTCTATATATAGGAAAAATCTGGCTCCAAGCATTTGAATTCGAAATTTGAAAACTAAATTTGCAACTGCCAGAACTGCATCAAGAAAACTGCTCTCGCGCATAATGGCAGTCGCCTTAGGCCAAACGGCGATCGCCTTTCCTTTAAGTCTTTGAATTTCCCTCCTTTCTGCTATGGCGAGCGCCATTCATTTGAACTGGGGGGAATGGCGAACGCCTTTCATTTGGAAGGAGCAGAATCATGAAATTTCTTCACCTTTCTTCTCTTTTGAGCTCATTTATTGGTCTTTTCTTCTATGGGGAATGACAATGATTCGATAAAAATACGATAAAACATGCATGAATTGAATCGAAATAAACGATACGAAATCGAGTCATCATGCTTCCAAAAATCAATTTTGGCGTAGTGAATAGGAGATTCGACAAGTTCATGGCACACATAAGTTTCATTAAAAGTCAGTTCGACCACTGTGTTTACTTCAAATTTCGACTTGGTAATTCATTTGTTATTTTGTTGCTTTATGTGGATGATATTCTAATAGAAAGCAACAATTTCGAAGATGTAATGAGGGTGAAGGCTGAACTCAATAAGGAGTTCGACATGAAGGATCTGGGAGCTGCATCTAGAAATCTTGGGATTGACATCCGAAGAGATAGAAAACAGTCAAAATTATGCTTATCTCAAGAGGCATACCTACAGAAGATTCTCGAAAAGTATGGTATGTCAAATTCAAAGCCTGTTGTTACTCCTACAAACCCTCAATTCAAGTTGAGTATAGATTAGTGTCCCAGTACTGATGTCGAAAGAGCTTATATGAATAGCATTTCATATGCTAATATAGCGGGTTCTTTGATGTATGCTATGGTCTGTGCTAGACCTGACATAGCATATGTAGTAAGTCTTGTAAGCAGGTACATGGCGAATCCTAGAAAGGCTCACTGGCAAGCATTGAAGTGGATTCTAAGCTACATAAATGGGTCTCTAAATAAAGTCCTAATTTATGGTGGAGCCTTGGGTGAAGATAGTAAAGCAGTAATCAAAGGATATGTCGACTCTGATTATGCATGTTGTATGGATTCCAGAAAATCTATTTCTGGATATGTGTTCACTATGTTTGGCACAACAATCAGTTGGAAAGCAACACTTCAGAAGTTTGTTGCCTTATTAACCACTGAAGCAGAATATATTGCCCTAACTGAAGTTGTGAAGGAAGCATTGTGGCTTGAAGGTTTTGCAAAGGAGCTGAAACTTCAAGGTCGAGTTATCACTGTTGAATGTGATAGTCAAAGTCAATACACCTGTCGAAGAATTCAACCTATCATGAGCAAACCAAACACATCGATGTGAGGTTGCATTTCGTCAGAGGGGTAATCGAGCGTGGAGAAGTCCAAGTGCTGAAGGTTTCGACCGATCATAAAGGTGATGATATGATCACCAAGACATTGCCCAGTTGCAAGTTTTCCCACTGTATGCAGTTGATAAAGCTGCATGAAGAAAGCTAGTTTGTTTCTTGAGGTTATAGAGTTTGTTCCAAGGTGGATATTTGTGAGATATTGGATCGAAATCTAGTATTTTTGACAGAGGTTTAGCATGTCGTCGAAGTCTGCTGACATGCTGTTTTCGAAGACCTACATGTTGTAGTCGAAATGAGTTCTAGTATGTAGTTGTCAAATTGGGCTTGTTTGTTATGTCCAATTGTTTAAGTTATATTGTACCCTAAGTTAGCTTGTAGTAGGTAATTGTTAAAAAATCCCATTAGTTTAGTATGTTAGGAATTATTATAAATAACATACTAGTCTCTCATCTTAAGTGTGGTAAATCCTAATTAGGGTGAGAGGGTTATTTGTTATTCTTGAGTACTTGTAATATGATTTAAAGAGAAAGTAAAGAATAGCAGTTATAACCAATCCTTGTTGTTCTTCTTGTTTTCTGTTAACCCTAACCCTTGTGTGTTTCTTGCCATTAAAGAAACAGATTATACTTTATTTTAAGGCATCGTTTTTCACAACAATCTAGCTTAAGAGTTATATCCCCTTACTTTCCTTTAGTTTTAGACTTATGTTTGTGGTGAAAATTTGTTGAACAAATGCGAGTTTATATTAATACTTAAGGGATCAAAATCAAAAATCTCCCGGACACATTTGTGTGTCATTTTTTTAATAAAAAATGGGGGTGTTCGTCGAAGTCAACGCAAACTTCTGGAACGATGTCATGATAAAGAAACGTGAATTAAATGAAAGGAAAATACGAACGAAATGCAAGGTAAAACAAAGTAAAGTGCTTGCGTAGAAAGATAAAGTGTAGTAAGATAAAGGGATGAAAGTTAAAATACTTTTAAAGTAAAGTGCAGAAAAGTAAAGTTTGTTGAAAAGATAAAGGCAGTCAAAAATAGATTGCGGAAAACGTAAAGGCACTCGAAAGTAAAAAAAGGTTGAAATGCATAAAAATAAGATGTTTTAAGATAAAAATGCTGGAATGTATTAAATAGGTGGAACACATACGTACATTTTCCTCACTCGTTTCTCACAGCGCAGGTACTTTGAGTGTAGCAGAAATGTATAAAATTTGCGGACCCCTTACAAAATAAACCTAAGTTGCTCTATATACACGTCTAAAATAATTGTACAAGACTAAAAAACTATCCCCTTGATGACACGTCTTCAGATCATGTAGCAGTTTTTTCCCTTTACGTACCCACGTTCTGAGTAACTGTCGACGCATATGCATTAGTTCCCGCCTCGCTCCTTCTTTTGAATCTTTCAACTGCTCTGTTGGCGCCAAGAACTAATAATCCTCATCGAAACCTCCGTCGTCGAATATATATATATATATATATATATATATATATATATATATATATATTAAAGTAACATGCTTCAACGTGTTGCCCACCATTGTAGTGAACCCTACACTTAGCCAATATGACCTGGTATTCCATTTCACTAAGTGATACCATAGCATGGTGTTTAATTCACTAAGTCCCTATGCTTTTCATTAGGCTTTTCGACAACACCACTTTCGACCAGCATCACTATAGGTGACCCCCGACCTTGAGTCATATTAATCACGTTGACTCTATTTTTGTCTTCCACGTGGCACATTTATGGCTAGCCTCATGAATACCTGCCATTCATACTTAAGTCAAAAAATCTAGTGTAACAACTTCATATAATGAACCACCTCAATAGCTGCCATAGCATTATCCATAATAGATCTCCCAGCAACAAAAGTCGATTGGTTATCTGAAATACACTTGTCTAGAATTCTTTTGAGGCGATTTGCTAACACTTTTGCTATCAATTTATACAATACATTACACAGAGCAATCAATCTCCAATCTTTCATGGAAGTTTGGACTTATCTTTTATGAATTAAAGTGATGTTAGTCATATTAAGACTTGAAGGGAAAACACCACTCTCCAACCAGGCACAACTAGCATTGAAAATTTCTATCCCACAAGTATCCCAGAAATGATGATAAAAACCAGGGTTGAAGTCGTCAGGACCAGGACTCTTGTCAGCTTGCATAGAAAAAAAAGCTTCATTAAATTCCTCAATGACGAAAGGGGCCGTCAACATGTTATTATCCTCCTCTGAAATATAGGTTCCAATAGCATGAAGTACGCTATCTCATGATCTTGGCTTCTTTAAATCAGTAAAATAATCATGATCGATTCTACACATCCCTTCAATCTAAGTACTAACTTCCTCATTATCATTTGTGAGGGAAATAATATTATTGACTTTCTTCCTAACAGTTGTTGTAATATGAAAAAAGCGGGTATTAAGATCACCATCCTTATACCAGTGAGCTTTAGCTATTTGCTTCCAAAATACATCATCTTTTACCAAGAGATAACTCATACGTCTTTTAAGAGCTAAGAAATAATTTATATTTCCTTCACTGACATGAGATCAAACTCTATCAATCTTCCTACAAAGACTCCCAATTTCCTTTCTATGATTTGTTTCACGACTAGCTCAGAGTCTCCTCTGATCTCGATCTGCTTTGCCCCCAAATCTAATGAGACTTCAAGGCCAACTATTAAGGCTTCGTATTCAGCCTCGTAATTAGAGTAGACGCCTTCGATCTTAAATTTGAACCTCGTTGGCACTTTGTTAGGTGAAATAATTAACATCCCGACAACAATGCCATTTTTATGCCTGGAACCGTCGAAGTATAACTTCCAAGGCTCAGTCTCCAAATAATTTAAAGACCTTTCGACCACTACGTGGTCTATGATGAAGTCTGCGACTACTTGCCCCTTCATGGCCTTTAAAGGCACATATGTAAGGGAATATTCAGTTAAAGCTAGTGCCCATTTTCCAATTCGACTATGCAAAATCAATTTAGACAACATATGTTTAATAATATCAAAATGAGAAGATACATAAACATCAACTGGTTTTATATATTGATTTAACTTCATACAAGAGAAGTACAAACATAGGCATATCTTTTCGACTGAACTATATCTAGTTTCTGCGTCATTCAAGGCTCGATTGAGGTGATATATGGCTCTTTTGACACTGTTATCGTCCTCTTGGGCTAACATGCTCTCTATAGTCAAGTCTGAGGCAGAAATGTACAACTTCATACATTTATTCCTAACAGGCGGAGACAAGATAAAAGGATTTTCTAGATATCCCTTGATCTCGTCGAACACCTTCTGATGCTCAGGTCTCCACACTGAGGTTCGGTATGAACCTTCTTAGAAAGTTGATCTATTTCAAAATAGATTGTAACTCCTTCTTTGTTGACGGTGGCTTCGTCTCTTTGATGGCCTTGGTTTTGTTCTCATTTATATCGATCCCCTTATTGTGGACCACAAAGCCAAGAAGTCCCCTGCCTACACACACAAAGCACATTGAAGGGGGTTCATTTTCAGACCATATTTTCTCATTCTTTTGAGCGACTGTCTAAGATGGTCGAGATGACCATAGCCTGACACAGATTTAATGACGATATCGTCAATGTATATCTGCATGAACGTTTTAATATAATCATGAAAGATATATTTCATCACTGTTGAATGCCAAATATGTCTTATTTTGAATCTTTATTCTTGGCATTTTTCAACTCTTTTCTTATGTTTTCATTGATTTATTCCATGTCCTTTTGTGAATCTTCAATAAAATTGCATGTACCTTTGGATGCCTTGATTTGTGTGTTATTTGGTAGGAGTTAGGCTTGATTATCAATGAACAAGGCACAAATGATTGGACAAGGAAGCCAAATAAAATAAGAAGATTCAGCAAGTTCGCAGTGCGAATCAGAAGCAAAGCCAAGGCGAGTTCGCAGTGCGAGCTCAAGGCGAAGGCCAGCGAGATGGAAATTTTGGATGGCAGTTGCAAAATTCCTCTCTAAACGCAGTGCCAAGGCCTGGGTGAATATGTTCGCATTGCGAACATGAGCTCGCAGTGCGAGCTTAGATATTTTCTCAGGGGCAGTTTAACTGTTAAGAGGCACTTCATGTGCCTATTAGTGAACTTTGCAGTGTGAATAGGGAGTTCGCAGTGTGAACGAGACAGATTTTGTAACACTATTTATGTACTTTTCTTTATTTTTAGAAACATAACTTGGAGAACTTTATCTCTCTTCATTCCAAATATATTTTCGAGAGAGAAACAATAAACTCTAAGAGGGAGAATTCCAAATACAAGAAAATTGGAGCTTGATCTGCAGGTAGTACTTCAATCTCTTGTTGGGGTTGTATGTAATCTATTGATACCTTATGTATTACTTCTAATCTATGTTTTTATGAACTAGTTTGATTCAATATTGATGTTGTCTTTGATTTCATTTTAATGGTTTTGAGATATTCATCTATCAATGAGAAAACTCTAGACATAGATTTGTGAGTTGATATTCACTAGTATCAAGCTTTTATTGTATTGATTGTTAGCATGAGACATCATCTAGTGGTTAATACGGTAAAGCCCATGATAACGCTTTAGACATAAACTGTATTGTGAGGATGCGTGATGATAGAGATGAAGAATTATGTTCACTTACATAAATTAATTGAATACATGTAAAAAGGGATAATCGTATGTATATATTCTGATCATTGTGTTTTATATGATTCAATCATTTATCTGGATCTAGGATAAATACGTGTTAGGCTCTAAACTCTAGACATAGATTTAAATTTAACATTCGCGTGAGTATCATTTCTTAATGCCATGTGTTGGGAGTTGCGTGAGATATCACCAATGAGACAATATGGTTGTTCTCTCGACTTTGAATTAGACATAACCATGGTTGTGGGTGATACATGAGGGTATTAGACGAATGATTGATTTGTGTTTAACTGGTCAGAAGAATGCATGTGTTATTGATTGATGAAATTCCAATCCCAACAAGGCTCTGTTTATTTTAAGTTTTTACTTTATATTTTCCGTCTTTATATTTTTCGCTTTTATCTATTGTACCTTGAATCTTTCAACCAAAATATTTCACAACAAGCTTAGAAACGTAGAGACCGTTGAACGACATTCTTTCCCTTGCACTGATCCCTGTGGAGACGACAAAATTGGGTACTCAATAGTTTTTGCTTTCCACTTTACCGCACGAACAATCACCCTTTGGTATGTTGCCCCAGCATTCTTCAAGCCAAATAGAATTACTACTCACTCCTAGGTGCCTAAATCTCCAGTGCATCAAAATGTCATTTTTAGCACATCCTCATCTACAATAAAAATTTGGTTATATCCAAAATAATCGCCCAATATACTACGGTATTCAAAACCCGTTGCTGAGTCAACCAACATCTCAGCGACATGAATTGGGTATTCGTCCTTAGGGGTTGCAGCATTTAGATTGTAACACCCCAAATATACCCCGCGCATTTAATTAAAAATCAGAGTAAATTTGAACATTTCATATTTAGGATGTCACACAACTAAACATAAAACAGCTGCTCATATAGGATGATATGTAACACATGCAATGTTTGAAAATTAGTTATAATAACTATAACAATTCTACAGGTCTTAAATTCCAACTTTATTGAAAATAGAGGAAGCATCAACATAAGAATATATTCAAAATATAATCATTCTTCAAAAAAACATAAACCACAAATTCTAGAGATATCCAAAAATCTCTATAAAACTCAACATATCAAAACGTTCCCTGACCCTAGTGTTACACATCAGAGCAAACACCGACACAAAAGGAAAAATATAAGACTTCATCTTCTACATACTTCAACTCCTCTACTGTGAGTTATCTGCACGATGCCCATGTAAAGGCAACATTCAAATAGAAGGGGTGAGATATCATACATAGATAAAGGAAAGCTTGATAATAAGTAGGAAACAAATTATTTCATGCACATCACCTATTCCACATAACCAACACAACAACCATCCAACACAACAACAACATCCAGCATACATCTACAAAGTTAACATACAATAGACATCAATCACAATAACCAATATAATTAATGTGCAAATGCAATGAGACTCACAACTCGACTCAATGCATGTGGTACCATTCGGTTCATATTTCAGAACCCGACCCCTTTTTCAGAATCACAATTCCCATCGGAATTCCAATACGTGAACACTCAGGTTCACCGACTCCAATCCCCACCTCTTAGGATATTGAGCTCATAATTCGTTATCATCATTATCGATAACATTTCACTGATTCCATTCATCTCGGCAATCAGCTACCGGCATACAATCCTCACTTACTAGGATTGATGCTCACAATTCGTTATCTTCATTATCGATAACATCTCACTAATTCCATTCATCCCAACAATTAGCTACCGACATACAATCTTCACTTCCTAGGATTGATGCTCACAACAACGAACCAATTTCCCAACACCATGAATGCATGCAACATATTAATCATGCAACAATGACAGCATCGAGTACAATGACCAACACCTCCATAGTCATGTACTCTACCAATATTGGTCATCACACTCAAAATATATGCTATAATAGTTTAGCAACAACAACATAATAATATAGTAATCAACAACAACAACAATAATTCAACGTACAATGATATTCACCTTAATCATTATACCACACCAAAACTGGTCACTAACCACCATCATATACTACAAGCATTCAACAATAGCACTATAGCAATAATTCATGCAACATATTATACGTACAACAACAATGCCCTGCACAACATACATGTTATATCATATATTTTGAGTGTGATGGCCAGTATTGGCAGAGTACTGGACATAGCAACATGCATGTTAAGATAGTTCCACAACAACATAGAAACATGGCAAGCATCCATAAGGCATTTAAAATCATCTTACACCGCAACAAAATGATAATAATGCGTTCAACATAAACAAACAGCAAAATCACTCAACTTCTGCTACTGAAACTATTTTTAAACTAAAGTTCGTCATGCCAGCTTTCCGACGCTTTGAACGGCACTCAAATCGGACTTCCGAAACGAAAGTTATGAATTTTTAAAGTTTCTTTTCAAAAATAAATGTTTCCAGTGTAATGGTTACCTAAATCACGGTAAGGGGTTACACCCTTGGAAACCAGCCAACCACGTAAAATTAACACAGGGTAACAGGTTACCTAAATCAGGCTAATCGATTACCCCCTCACAGTTTGCCCAAAAATGTTGTTTTTCAACAGTGTAATGGGTTACCCAATATCCGGTAACCGATTACACCTACAGCATAATCACTTTTCTGCTGCTTATTAGTACGAAAAGTGTTTTTTATCCCAACCCAAAACCCCGTTTTTCATATAAAATGTGTAATATATTATTTTACTTAAAAGTCAGGTTTTATCAACACAAAAATCCCACTTTCTTCCACCAAAACATTCATTCAGACTCTGATTCTCGAATTCACACAACGACATCTGTAACACCCCAATTCCTATCGCGGATAAATAATACATAAATAAATCAAAGTAAATAAAAATTTTATTCTTAGACAGAAACAAGGATGCCACATTTAAAGAAAGAAAACACAATCTCTGCTCATAAATTTGATACATAACACAAAATGGAATAAACATAAAAGGGAAACTTTTTCCAACAAAAGGAAAGTTCAATTATGGAATAAAGCGGAAAGATCCATAACCGACTTGTTTTACAAAATAAATTGTTTTATAATCATCAAAATATTCATACAAAGGTAATAGAAAATAGATCCAACAATTGTATACATATATAACAAAAGCGTTCCCCGATTCCCGTGTTACGTATTAGAGCAGACAAACCGACAAAAGGATGGAGAACTAATCTTCACAAAAGCCTCCAAGATACTAATCTGCAATTGCCTCATAGGGCATCAAACCATAGCAGAAGGGTGAGAAATAACAACTAAATCAAGATTGCATAATAATATGCAAACACATATAAATTCACATGCATAATTATTCTCAACACAAGCATCTCATACTAATACGTATAGCATGCCACAGATACATAACATATTTCTAATAATCCAACCACATAACATATATCAATTATACCAACATAATCACATATTCACACATAAGGCATACCAAAGTTATGACATATGGAAACACACCACCACGTCACATATATTCATATATAGCATATCATAGATAATTAATACAATCATTGTAATGTACAACTTCCCCACAAAACATAGCATATGTCTATACATAAAACATATCATCCATAACCAATGCATTTATCACAAATGCATATCAAATCACCAATGCTATCACGAGCTCAACACATAATCAATCAATTCACAATTTCCCACACATAATCAATCCATTCATGATTTCCCACACATAATCAATCCATTCAGGATTTATGCAAATGCACAGAGACCGACAAAACGACTCTATGCATGCGGTACCATTCCATCCATCATTCTCATCATCATTAATTCACTCAGGAATTATTGGATTCATCGCTTGTTACTTAGTGTAACTCCCCGTCGGGCAAACGATGTTCCCCGCCGCTTTAGGCCCTCTTTGTATAAGGCACACGACGTTTATGGATCGCTTTAGGTCCTCTTTGTATAAGGCACACGATCTGATCGCTTTAGGTCCTCTTTGTATAAGGCACACGATCATCTATAACGTCGCTTTAGGTCCTCTTTGTATAAGGCACAAGACCGTTACAACAGATTCCCTCTGGAATCGTTTCGTCGCTCACACCCCACAAGGGCACACGACATCACAAGGTGCATATCATGATGCATGTCATATCAACGACTCATGACAATCAAATGCACATTCACAATCAATAATATGAATTATCTCATCATCATTATTCATGCATTGGAAATCAATTCAAACAATGTCTTTACTTGCCATAAGGCCACCAAATAACACACATTGAATTTCACATAAACAATACATTTCATCATAATCCACAAACCACAACAATTAGCATTTTAGCATATACACTCATATCAATTCACATCAAGAATTACTCACCATCAACCACGACAATCCTGTCATCATATAATGATACTCACAACACTAGGATTCACGCCACGAAGGCTACCCACAACAACATACATTAATACCATACATTTGTATTCATGTCAACAAAGTATTTTGCCATAAGGCCACAACAATTACAACAACTGATCACATGCTTCAACATCATATAACAGCACACAAGCTATACGTTATATATCAAAAGCATATCGCATGATAACACATCAATCGCACACAATTACGATGGTAAAAGTCGACAAAACGACACGTTTCCAAATTCCCGACACAATTAAATTGGCCACTAATCTCAAAACCATTTTTATAAGAAAGAACATATCATTAGATTTCCAACGGTACTAAGAACGTCTCGATCCGAGTTACGGATCAAAAGTTATGAATTTTCAAAGAAAATAATTCATTGAGAAACAGCCAGATTCGCCTGGCGACTTAGGATTTCGCCTGGCGGATGCCCCTTCGCCAGCACTTTGCCTGGCGAACCACAATTTTAGAAAAATCCCAAGAGTTCCAGTAGCTAACACATTTCTGTCTCCCCGTTTTCACCTGGCGACTTATGATTTCGCCTGGCGAATCCCCATTCGCCAGCACTTCGCCTGGCGAACTAGTGGCGAGACCTAATTCGCCTGGAAAATCGCATCAGAACCAGAATTTTTCTGCTGCGGGTTACACGGTTCCAAACCCCAAAATCCAACTTTCTCCAACCAAAACGTTTTCAATCAATCAAAACAAGTATCAACAATGTTCATACATATAATACGATCATACTACGTGATTCTTATCGATTTCCGATCGTGAAAACATCAATTCTATCGAAATGATCACAATTCCAATCAAGTGGAAAACATATATTTTTCAACTAAACATTCAAACAAATACATACATATACATATACAAGCAAGATATAATCGAAATTTCTCACCCTTACCCGATTAATCGCGTTTGAAACGGAGTATTGAACATTTCCTCTTCTCCTCTCTTCCTTTCTTTCCTTTCTCTTTCTTTTCTCTCTTTTTCTTTCCCCTCTAATTCTAATTATATAAAAATATCTAATTTTTCTAAAATATCTACCCCTCAAAATGACCATTTTACCCCTCAGCTCAAATATCTCGCAAACGCTCTCAACACGCGATAAAACATAAACAACGATGAAATATATTTCGGGAAATAAAAGTTGAAAAAAAATTATAATTTATTGTAAATATTCTACCTATCAGGGAAATTAACCAATTAACTCAATTAGCAGGTAAAATACAATAAATTCACACATTTCACAAAATTTACACAAATGAAATAAATAAATACAATTAAACAAATCGGGGCATTACAACTCTCTCCCACTTAGACATTTTCGTCCTCGAAAATATACTTGGTGCAAACCACTCCGGATACGACTCTCGTATCCGACTAACCCACTCTCATGCCATTAAAGGCAACACCACGAATAACACAAACCGACAAAACACCTCGCTAACAGCAACTACTACAACGACACGACAACGGTAATAACAACAACGACAAGATGCAATGCCCATACAATGCACTTGACGACCAACTCACGACTCAAAGAATACCCAAGTTACGAACACACAGGTTCACTCTCGAACCGAAACACAACAAGATCGTTACCATCACCGTAGGTAACACTCCCCTAATTCCCCATCACAGGAATTAGCTATACGCACTCGAACCATCACCATGGAAATGAGGCATCAACAAAGATAAGAACATAAAGTTCCACGACCCAACATCGTTTCAACAACCTCTACATAACCACAATACCAACATCCTTGTCACACAACATTATTACCACAATGCTACGATTCACTAATCGAACATACAACCAAAACATCCATCTACATAGTAGCCCATGAATAATATTTAAACCTTTCACCTAACACTCTTATTCAGAAACGTCCAACGGTCTCATCATTCCTACCTGTTTCCAAAGTTCACCCTATGAACTCTTACAAGTCACACACTCATATACGAATTATGCCACATCACGCTTCCACTGCACACTCTGATTACTCGCAATTAATCAAATCTACCAATTCCACGTCCAAAGTCTAACTCTTTCTCATATTCGCCAAAACTCACTGTTCACTTTTAATATACCCAACCTCACACTATCAGATGTCAATTCACACACCAACTCAAATCTCTAAATTCTTCCAAAAGTTCCCACTCTTTAACCATCAAAGCATACATATGCAAAGATTTTCGACTTAACTCATCAGGCACAACATTAACTTTACCAATTGGATAATTCCAGCTAAAGTCATAACTAATCAGGAATTCCAACCATCCTCGTTGTCTCTTACTTTATTCCTTCTGACCAAACAAGTACTCTAAACCCTTGCGATTACCAAACACCTTGAACCTAAAACCCTCAAAATAATACCTCTAGATTCTCCACACAAAAGTAACCGCAGCCATCTTGAAATCATGAATCCTCAAATGCCGTAAAGCATAAGAAATGACTTTACCCTCTCGCAATAATACACTAACTACACTTATCAAGGACGCATCCCAATATTCCATAAACAGTTTATTAGGATCAGGCCGAATCAAAATTGGAGCCGTAGTCAATCTCTACTTCAGCTCACCAAAACTTACTCACAACGAACATCCAAAACAAACGACTCACCCTTTGCGAGTCAACTGAGATAACAGAAGTACGAACTTAGCAAAGTCTTCCATAACCTGCAGTAACAACCAACTAAGGCCAAAAGTTTCTAATCTCCTTAACCGACTTCGGAGTCTCTCATTGTAGAACTGCATCTACTACCGATGGATCCATAACAATACCATCATCAGAAATAACATATCCAAGAAAACTAACCTTTTTCAGCCAAAATTCTCACTTGAATAATTTAACATAAAATTGTCTTTCTTTTCAACACTTGCAACTCGATTCTCAAACACCCTACATACTCTCCTTCTGATTTTATAATAGATCAGAATATCCCTAATGAACACCACTCCGAACTTATCCAATCAAATATGGAGGATACGATTCATATACTCCACAAACATGACATATACAACCTTCAAAATTCATTCTGAGCTCGAAACAATTTATCCAAAATAGCTTAACAATCTCTGGTTACCACATTCCATATCAATTCTTCTTACGGGGTTCCAACTCACTCAAGGTTTCTGTTGACACGAGATCTCAACCCATAACAAAATTAATACCATCAAGGAACTTTAAATCGTTCGCAATTCGTCACAATTCAAAACTCAAGCTATCCAGAACACAACTGGAAGTTTCCATACTACTCACTGATTAACACGCAACCTTATGCTATCATCCGTTTTCCTTACCAATCATGTTGGACCTCTTCAAGTCGACACACTAATGTTTCATCCAAAAACACATTTGAAAACCATGCACAACTGACGGCCCATCACCGTGGCTTCCTGCCAATTTCCAGAACACTATCATCACAAACATGACAAACATCTGAGTTTCACTTCCTAAAAGTTCTTCTACTTACTTAGACGATCCAAACCTCAAATCTTCACCTTCGTCAAATTTGAGTCACACTCTACTCTTTGAGAACAACCAATAACGATACCCAAACGTTCTCTCTCAATGACTTCCCAACTTGACCAACATACTAAAACCTCTAATCCACCTCATCTTCCGAAATTCGAATCTTCATCGACTCAACAAAACAATCTATACTCACTTGGCATGGCTCCAAATGATTCACAAAACATACTATCAAAGCTGGAAAGACACGTATATTCCATCCAACATAATTCCGTCTACTATCAACAATAGATTAAGGGTGATCAGTTCCTCAATTTGTCAATAGACAGCCGACAATCATGATGGGGCATAAACCATCTTTACCAAACTATAATAGCATTTCTTGCATCTTGTGCACAAACTACCTAAGGCACAAACCCTTAGTCGACATAAAACTTACCTCCGCATTCCCTCCGGAATCGGGAACAACACTCTCCAAACAACACTTACAATCTTGCAATCTACAACACACTGAGCCAACGTTCCACACCTGAAGCAACTTGGAGAAGCACCAGCTTCTCCCCCACTTATTTCATTCTAAATCCTGCAGACAAGGGATTAGAAAGACCAGAAAGTACTGACAGTGTTTCACACATATATCACATACTAAGGAACAAACAACATCGACAATATTCAACTATCACACCAATTGACTCAACAACTTGGCCGGACGGACCGACCTGCTCTGATACCACTAATGTAACACCCCAATTCCCATCGCGGATAAATAATACATAAATAAATCAGAGTAAATAAAATTTTTATTCTTAGATAGAAATAAGGATGCCACATTTAAAGAAAGAAAACACAATCTCTGCTCATAAATTTGATACATAACACAAAATGGAATAAACATAAAAGGGAAACTTTTTCCAACAAAAGGAAAGTTCAATTATGGAATAAAGCGGAAAGATCCATAACAGGCTTGTTTTACAAAATAAATTGTTTTATAATCATCAAAATATTCATACAAAGGTAATACAAAATAGATCCAACAATTGTATACATATATAACAAAAGGGTTCCCCGACTCCCGTGTTACGTATCAGAGCAGACAAACCGACAAAAGGATGGAGAACTAATCTTCACAAAAGCCTCCAAGATACTAATCTGCAATTGCCTCATAGGGTATCAAACCACAGCAGAAGGGTGAGAAATAACAACTAAATCAAGATTGCATAATAATATGCAAACACATATAAATTCACATGCATAATTATTCTCACCACAAGCATCTCATACTAATATGTATAGCATGCCACAAATACATAACATATTTCTAATAATCCAACCACACAGCATATATCAATTATACCAACATAATCACATATTCACACATAAGGCATACCAAAGTTATGACATATGGAAACACACCACCACGTCACATATATTCATATATAGCATATCATAGATAATTAATACAATCATTGTAATGTACAACATCCCCACAAAACATAGCATATGTCTATACATAAAACATATCATCCATAACCAATGCATTTATCCCAAATGCATATCAAATCACCAATGCTATCACGAGCTCAACACATAATCAATCAATTCACAATTTCCCACACATAATCAATTCATTCATGATTTCCCACACATAATCAATCCATTCATGATTTATGCAAATGCACAGAGACCGACACAACGACTCTATGCATGCGGTACCATTCCATCCATCATTCTCATCATCATTAATTCACTCAAGAATTATTGGAATCATCGCTTGTTACTTAGTGTAACTCCCCGTCAGGAAAACGATGTTCCCCGTCGCTTTAGGTCCTCTTTGTATAAGGCACACGACGTTTATGGATCGCTTTAGGTCCTCTTTGTATAAGGGACATGATCCGATCGCTTTAGGTCCTCTTTGTATAAGGCACGCGATCATCTATAACATCGCTTTAGGTCCTCTTTGTATAAGGCACACGGCCGTTACAACAGATTCCCTTTGGAATCGTTTCGTCGCTCACACCCCACAAGGGCACACGACATCACAAGGTGCATATCATGATGCATGTCATATCAACGACTTATGAAAATCAAATGCACATTCACAATCAACAATATGAATTATCTCATCATCATTATTCATGCATTGGAAATCAATTCAAATAATGCCTTTACTTTCCATAAGGCCACCAAATAACACACATTGAATTTCACATAAACAATGCATTTCATCATAATCCACAAACCACAACAATTAGCATTTTAGCATATACACTCATATCAATTCACATCAAGAATTACTCACCATCAACCACGACAATCCTGCCATCATACAATGATACTCACAACACTAGGATTCACGCCACGAAGGCTACCCACAAAAACATACATTAATACCATACATTTGTATTCAAGTCAACAAAGTATTTTGCCATAAGTCCACAACAATTACAACAACTTATCACATGCTTTAACATCATATAACAGCACACAAGCTATACGTTATATATCAAAAGCATATCGCATGATAACGCATCAATCGCACACAATTACGACAGTAAAAGTCGACAAAACGACACATTTCCAAATTCCCGACACAATTAAATCGGTCACTAATCTCAAAACCATTTTTATAAGAAAGAACATCTCATTAGATTTCCAACGGTACTAAGAACGCCTCGATCCGAGTTACGAATCAAAAGTTATGAATTTTCAAAGAAAATAATTCATTGAGAAAC
Source organism: Lathyrus tuberosus (assembly GCA_022829125.1). Classification (NCBI taxonomy): domain Eukaryota; kingdom Viridiplantae; phylum Streptophyta; class Magnoliopsida; order Fabales; family Fabaceae; genus Lathyrus; species Lathyrus tuberosus. The sequence goes on from JALAZF010000264.1 coordinate 5,277,935, forward strand.
AGCCAGATTCGCCTGGCGACTTAGGATTTCGCCTGGCGGATCCCCCTTCGCCAACACTTCGCCTGGCGAACTATTGGCGAACCACAATTTTAGAAAAACCCCAAGAGTTCCAGTAGCTAACACATTTCTGTCCCCCCGTTTTCGCCTGGCGACTTATGATTTCGCTTGGCAAATCCCCCTTCGCCAGCACTTCGCCTGGCGAACTAGTGGCGAGACCTAATTCGCCTGGCGAATTGCATCAGAACCAGAATTTTTCTGTTACGGGTTACACGGTTCCAAACCCCAAAATCCAACTTTCTCCAACTAAAACGTTTTCAATCAATCAAAACAAGTATCAACAATGTTCATACATATAATACGATCATACTACGTGATTCTTATCGATTTCCGACCGTGAAAACATCAATTCTATCGAAATGATCACAATTCCAATCAAGTGGAAAACATATATTTTTCAACCAAACATTCAAACAAATACATACATATACATATACAAGCAAGATATAATTGAAACTTCTCACCCTTACCCGATTAATCGCGCTTGAAACGGAGTATTGAAGATTTCCTCTTCTCATCTCTTCCTTCCTCTTCCTTTCTTTCCTTTCTCTTTCTTTTCTCTCTTTTTCTTTCCCCTCTAATTCTACTTATATAAAAATATCTAATTTTTCTAAAATATCTACCCCTCAAAATGACCATTTTACCCCTCAGCTCAAATATCTCGCAAACGCTCTCAACACGCGATAAAACATAAACAGTGATGAAATATATTTCGGGAAATAAAAGTTGAACAGAAATTATAATTTATTGCAAATATTTTACCTATCAGGGAAATTTACCAATTAACTCAATTAGAAGGTAAAATACAATAAATTCACACATTTCACAAAATTCACATAAATGAAATAAATAAATACAATTAAACAAATCGGGGCGTTACAACATCAATCAACCATCATTCGAAGAATCAAAAACAGCAACAATTGTATCAAATTCATCAATAACAATAGTACCAACATCAACATACAACGATCAACGGAAAAACAATCAATTCACAATTACCATTTAATTGAATTTACGAAAAACAATACGAGAGATACAAAACCTACATGATAGAATCTACCTGCCATGGTCATTATACTATCCCTTATCTACTTAGAACCCCACCCTTACCATAGAGTTTTGCAAAGAGTTATCCTTCCTCAACAATGGAGTTCTCCCTCTTCTTCCGTGAGCACTAGCCTTTTCTCCTCTTTTCTCACGTTCCTCTGTTTTCACGTTCTGACAAAACTTCCTCTCTATTTCCCCTTTTCTATTTCTAATACCATTTTTATTTCATAATATTATTATTATTATCCCAATATTATTATTATTATTATTAATTTTACTAATAATAATAACAATATCTCCTAATAATTTAAATTAATAATAATAATCAAATATTGCTAATATTAATTAATTAATCATTCTCACCACACCACCAAATTCTACAAAATTAGCCACACACCCCTCACCCTTAAGGTCACTAACACTAAGGTCATTACCCCTTACCTTAGGGTACCCCGACATAATAAAACACACATATAATCACATACAATCAGATAATTTTATTTACGAAAAATAATTAAAATTAAACAGGCATTACAACTCTTCCCCACTTAGAATATTTACCTGATCTAAACAGCTCAGAATATGCCTCGTGCATCTTGCTCTCCAACTCCCAAGTCATGCTCCCATCGGAAGCACCTCCCCACACTACCTTCACGAGAGCAATCTCCTTGCCCCTCAGCTGCTTCACCTCACGGTCCGACTCCATTCACATACCAAACTTTCTCCCCCATGACCTCTCGTCCCCAGGTAAACCTGTGGGTGAGGTGAAGGTTCAAGGAGAAAAATTCCTCTTCTAGAGGCTCATAGCCAGTTTCAGCTGGTATGTATGGCGTTATCTTCGCCAAGTTTTTGTTGAAATTCCTTCTGTCTACATGGTTAACTTCAGCCATGTAGTAGCCTTGGACTGCTTCAATGTTTTCAACAATCCCATCTTCGCTCCAGATAGCTATCCTCTGGTGTAGGGACAAAGGGACTTCCCCTATGCCATGTATCCATTCTCTTACCAGCAGTAAGTTGTAGCTAGCTCTTGTGGCTATCACCATGAACATGGTATCCCGACTAATAGACCCAACTATCACATTCACCTGAACAACCCCCATGGTTTGGACAGTTTTTCCTTCATAATTTGAAAGTACCATATTGTGGGGCCTAAGGTCGGTGTCGTACATACCTAACTAAGCCACCATGAAATGGGGCATTAGGTTCACAGCAGCTTCATCGTTGACTAGTATCTTTTTAATGGTAGTGTCTTTGACCTTAGCTTTTATGAACAAAGGCTTTAGGTGGTTCTTCATCCCTTCGTGGGGTCGCTCAAAGAAAGCATTTTGCTCTTCCACACACCCGTTGTTCATAACAAATTAGCAAACTCGCTTGTGTTTTTCTAGTTCTTCTTTCGCATAGTCTTCCTCTTCAGTGACCTCAGTCAAGCGGTCGTACTCATAAGGCAATACAGAGACCACATTACATAGGACATCGAAGTCTCCTTTTGACCCAGAATCAAAATTATCTATTACCAGCTCGTCTTCTTTAGCTTGCTCTTCACTGCTGATCTTCCTAGAGGGAAATAATTTCCTCCTAACTGGTTTCTTTGCCTTACCGTCCTCGTGCTTTTGCTGAGTTCGGGCCCTCTCATTGTCTTTGACCTTTTAAGCATCTTCGACTTGCTTAACAGCTTTTTTGTCAAACGAAGCACTGCATCTAGGGCACAACATCACTTTGGAGTCATCATCTTGATACCTATAAAGAAATTTAATAAGATTTTTACTGCTTTTAGGAACACGACTTCGATCAGGTTTTCAGTTTCAAATTCTTTCATGTCAAAATCCTTGGAGATTTCGACCATATTGACAACAGCAGGATCCACGTAGTTGGAATCTCCATTCTGTAAGGGATCAACATCAATTTTTATTGGGGCCTTTCTTTTATCAAACTTAAGCCTTCCTTCATTCAGAGCATTCTGCACAAGATCCCTAAAAAGAAAACATTGTGAGGTTTTATGTTCTAAGAAGTTGTGATACTTACAAAACCCTCGTTTTTTTTCTTTGTTCCAATGGTGGCACTTTTACGCCAGGAGGCATGAGTACTTGGCCATCTACAACCAACAAGTCAAAAATCTCATCACATTTGGTTATGTCGAAAGTATACGTTTTCTTAGGAAACCTATCATTTTCTTTAGGTTCTGGAGGATTCTTCCCATTTGCAGGCGTGAGTAGTTTACGCACATATGGGGGGCCTGGCTTTACCTCAGCCACATCAACCTCAGACTCCTCGACATGTTTATATTTGACTTCAGGCGCTATGTCATGGTCTTGCAGGTTAAAATAAGCCATATGCTCTTTCTTACCCTTACTAGTCCTGGCCTTTTCGACCTTTCTAATGGAATATTCTAGCCCACCAGCAGCCATTTCGACAAGCTCGTGTTCAAGCACATGGGTAAAGCACCTTGTTTTTAATAACCTGAATTTATTCAAGTAATCATCAATTGATTCAGTGAATTTTCGCTTGACACTCAACAACTCCTTCAGACAAATATTGGATTTCCCCATATAAAACTATTCATGGAACAATCTCTCTATGTGCATCCAATTATGGATCGAATGATGAGATAGGGTAGTGAACCATGTGAACACATTCTTCTTCAGAGAACTAGGAAAATATCTCATTCTCAGATTCTCATTATTTGCAATGTCACCTACTTCAATCAGGTATGAGCTATGTGTTTGACAGTTGACTCGTTGGTGTCGCCAGCAAATTTTGTAAACTTGGGATCTTTCTATCCTCTTGGTAATTCAGTCTGCAACACATATTATGACAAAGGGGATGTATAATTTGGCCTGCAATTAACCCCATTTTGCGTCATTATCCTTTCGACAATGGTTGTCAGGTTATCTTCTCTTAACAAATTTCCTTGTCGAACTTGATGGACAACCTGGTCAGCATCCTGGTGTCGATTAACCATCACGATGGGTGGATTACCATCTTCGCTAGGTACTTCTTACTCGACATGTTAGGGAATCACTTGTTGTCCCTGGTTCACAGTTGTCATACCCTAATTTTTACCCTAAGATCCTACCTCATTTGCATCTTCACAATGCATCAAGATAACAAACATTGGTCCTACTGCCCTTCTCCATGGGTTTGCTTCTGAGGGAGATCACCAAGCATATTTGTTTTTCTCACTTGCCTTATGTTTGCTTATGCTTACTAACCTCTAACCAAAATACCAAAAATATGTTGAAGTTTGTTTGTTTCCTCTTCTTTGTGTGTTTAGGGTTTTGCAGGGATAACAAAGGCAATGGCATAGTTTCAAGTCAGATGTGGTGATTCATTCATGATCCAGATCAGATGGAAGTTTGACCTCATTTTGGTCAAACCATCAAGAGTTTGCTTCAATTGCAAGTTATCTGTGTCATGGGCCATTTTTCAAGGTTGAGTTATCTTGTGGTTGTCAAGCAGTGGTTCATAAGAAGTTTGGTTCAAAATCAGATCCGTCAAACTACAAGGATATCTTCATCAAAGATTTCTCAAGAACGAGGGAATTAGGGTTTCAGTTCATTGTGCTTGATAATGGTTCCTCAGTTGAAGTTCTTGGTGATAGGGTTTCATTTCAAAGCTACATTGAGCATTATTCTTTCTCTATTGCAAGTTCATCACCATCTCAGGGTTTCTCCTAGTTCTTTGCTTCATAAGTCAATATCTTTCATAAGGTTTAGAGGATTCCTCAAGGATTTACCTCTGTGGTTAGATCATCAATGTAAGGAGAATCTTTATAAATTAAGACCTTTTGGTGATTGAGATGCAAGTGTTGAAATTTAGGTTCATCATGACATCAGGTTCTCAAGAGCTTGTTTCACTCAAGAGCTTGTTCAAGGTGGAAGATTAATTGTTTATGGCTTGCTTGGAATATAAGTTTACGGCATGTATCATCCAAAGATTCAAGATCCATTCTTTCCTAAGTTCACCTTTTTATTTATTATCCATTCTTACCCAATTTTCTAAACCTATATCCAATATCATATCCATAAATCCAATTTCCAAATCCACATTCCTAATTTCCACATTTCAAATTGAATTCTAAATATTCGTTCTTAAATCCATTTGATTTGGATGTCCATTCATTTGTCACATTCCTAAATCCACATTTTTTATACATGTATATTTTTAATCCATTTTTTTTTTCATATTCATAACCAATTTTTTCCAATTTATATTTTTCTAATCAATTTTTCCATGATCATGTTATTATTTTTATCCATTGTTCATTACAAAGCCCATGTCACACACTTTCTAAATCTTGCCAAAAGAAACATTGTCTAAAAAAACTAAAAGTCCACATTTGTTATAATACAAGTCCATTATACAAAATAATTGCCCAACAAAAATAATAAGATGCCATGAACAAAAATTCCAAGCCCTCATGGAAATCCTATGTCTTGTTCAAGCCATGATACAAACTCCAAGCAAGTTGTGCAAGCTTCATGAAGTTCAACACAAGTCATGTCGTGCCACAACAAATACATCACTCCAAGCTAGACATACACAAAGTTTTGCAAGTTGTGCAAACTTCATACTCTCGAGCCAATTGAAGCCATTATAACGTGCTATCTATCACACCTTGAAGCTCCAACGTGACAACTTGCTACATGACCAAAATGCTCAGCTCATGCTACCAAGCTCCCTCGCGTTCAAGCCGCTCAAAGCCATAAGCAATACACGTCACAAGGCAAATACACAAGCTACAAATTGCAATCCAAAAATAACATACACAAGTTACACAAATTCACAAGCTGCAAGTGAAAATAGCAAAACGACATGAAATTTTCAGCAGAGGTCACGCGTAATACAAGATTCAAAATGCAACGCAAAGTTCATAAAAGGCAATCAATTTCACTCATTCTCCATCTATAAATAAGATTTATTCTCACTCATTTTAATTCAAGCTCTAAAGCCAGCAAAATTCTGCATAATTTTCTCTCAATTTCTCACTGCAAAACCGTTTCGTCCATCACTCTTCTTCCATTGTTCATGCCAAATTCACCTCAAATTCAAAACAAATTCGATCCAAAATCAAAGAAAATTCAAAACAAATTCGATCCAAAATCAAAGAAGAAGAAGAAGAAGAAGAGGGGAGTTCAAATTGATACTTACTTGAGCCATTTAAGGTAGTTTGAAGCTTTTACGTCGTTTTCGATTCGAAACCGTTTGTTGCGAACCATTTGTAGTGGGAAAGTTTGAGATTAAGCTATTGATCAACTTAACTCGCAAAACAAGAGTCGCCACTGCACTTTTATTTTATCCAAAGGAAAGGGAAAAGAGTGAACAAAATCTAATGATGTTCTAAAACAAGAACAAATAAACAGAGACAGGGTAAGGGTGTTGGTTACGTAAAGGGAATGTGTTAGCACCCAAAACGACTATAGTACTCTATAGGAACCTCTTTGTAAATCCATCGTTTGGATTATAAAAATATGTTGTTTGCAAAAGATGGTGGAGGTGAGAAGAGAAGTATTTTTTTATAATTTTTTGTTTAACAAGACTTCCTGAGTCTCGTGCCTACGTACCCAAAAAGTGCAATGGAGGATCAAAACCTCGTAGTTCGTGGTAAAAATAACCAAAAATGGTTTGTTTTGATTCATTTTAAATGAAAAGATAACTTGTCATTTTAAGGAGAAAACTTCAACTAAGCGCCCACAAGTATGTGAACGTGGACCTTTGCATCACCATGAGAAGGGCTCCAACTTAATCTGGCTTTCACTTCGCATACATTTGTATATCACATTAGGCCATAACTCATAATCATACATTGCATTAGTCTTCTAAGGCTTGGGATCAAAGTATTATGTGCAGGCTCGAGACTCTCTATTGTTCTGAGGTTCTCATCTTCGTTCAGGTTTGAATTCATGTCCACATGTATATCTTCTTTTTCAGAGGTTCATCAAGCTCAAAGGTTTTTTACCCAAAGGATTCATCAAAAGCATCGGGACAAGATTTCATTGGTGTGAATCAGGGTTTGACTTCTTCTCAGTTCAGGTCATCTTCTTCAAAATTTATCAGTATGTCTCGAGGAGGATCAGGATTCTTATTCATGGGTGAGTTCGTGGACAGTCATCAATTGAAGATCGTGCGATTAGGGTTTCATGTCAAGGATATCAATAGTCATCAGGAAAAAGCATCTGTGGTTTGGGTCGAAGAGCATTGGGTCATGGTCAATTGAGCTTACTGATTGAATTCTTGGGATCTATTGGGGATAGGAGTTTGGTGCGGATTGGGAGTTTGATTGGAATTAGACGTGTCAAGATTAGTCATGTGGATTAATTGGAATTCATGATACAAGTCTATTCTTCCTAACCAATAACCATTTTCATGTTAATATCCATCGTCCATTTTATCCACTTTTGACAACCATTTTGATATCCATCTTAACCCATATTCAAAATCCATATCTGTTTTCACATCTATTTTTCCATATCCATTTTTATTCAATAACCATATCCAAATTATCCATTTCATTTCCAATTTCACTATTCAATTCTAAGTCAAAATCCAAATACATGTCCATTTTAGGAAAAAAACAAAATTAAGTCCAAATTATACATCCATTCTATCTTTTATACCAATTGTCCATGTCCATATCTATTTCAACCAAAAATCCATTTTGAAACCCCATTCTATTACAAAACTACAAAGAAATGAGAGTGCCTAAACACTGAGCTCACATCACCAATTGAACGTTAATGAAGAATGGGCACAACAGATAAAGCTAAGGAGGTTTCCTCCTTCTCATTTGTCATCTCCTATTGTATACTATCCTCAAAGGATTGTGTTAGAATCATTCCTTCGAAACAAACAACATGACAATATCAGCGTTAGGAAGGGTGTTGAATTGTTAGTAGAGAGAAGACAACAGGGTGTCAATATCGCACCGACCCATCTTAGGTGTACTATCGCATTTTATCAGGATGTTATGCTGACCATGCCAGATGCGGCCAAGCGTTGGAGTCTGAGCTTAGGAGGATGATCAGAAAATGCAAAGAATGTGAAAGAAATTTTAGTGCCATTATGAGGCAGCATCCATGACTAAATTCTAATTACTCTTTCAAAATTACAAAGGAGTTTTGACAGATGAAAAGAAAAGTTAACAGCAGAAAAAAATACCAAAAACACGTGCATAATATATAGTATAATTTCAGTTACATAGCAGGTTCGAAAAAACCAAGTTCATAGCAGAAAGAGAGAGATATATAACAGGAAAAACTGATAACAAAAAAAACTCCATATCAGTAAAAATTCTCATCAGAACCTCCTAACCAATTTTCTAACAGATTCTAACAGGAATTGATAAATGATAACATAAATTTGTCAGTTACATCCCTAACTAATTGAAAAAACTTGAAGGGAAAGCTTCCATTTTTTCTTCCCTTTCTCTCCCTCTTGATTCTTCTTCCGTTTTCCATCTCCAAAATCTGCAATCTCAAAACACTGCAACCATCTTAATCACCATCGTGTCACTCTCATCTTCAATTATCTGCAAGAGAATCCACATCGCAATCTACAACAACCTTCACTTTTCTTGAAGCAGCAAATCTCTCCATTATCACCAAGCTTCATCATCTTCGATTTCCTCTTCGAAGCTTCCAATTCTTCATCCACGAACTTCAACCTTTATCAATCCTGAAAAAAAACTGCAACAACCGAAAGAACTCGCACACCCGCAAGAACACAATATCAACGCCATTACCATTGCAACCGCAAATTCGTAGAAACCAAAACAGAGAAGCAGGAAAAGAAGAAGGAGAAGATATACCCGCAAAATCGTCGACGTCGTCGAAACCGCGCCAAATTCAGTATGTACTTCGCCGTCGCCATTAGAATAATGATGTAGTTTTGATTATCCACGAATTTACGTTGATTCCTTGATTCAAATTCACGACATCGTTTTCATCTTGTGGTTGACGAAGAGTCACTCAACTTCCTCATAGTTGAGATCACGACATCGTCCATTTCTGTTGCATTTGCTTTTAGTTGAGGACGAGGAGTCACTCAGTTTGTTTCTTAGCTGAGATCACGACATCGTTCATTTTGTGATTGAGTTGTCCTGTGTTTACTTGTGTTTGTTCACCTAATCCCTTAGGATTCTTAGCTCCACTTAATTTCTGATTAAGTTGGAGGTAGGAGAGATATTAGGCTTTCAATCCAGGCATGACAATATTAGGTAGATTCCCCTCCTGATCCTGACCTTAGGGCCATCAATACATGATAACTTGTAGGACCGAGTTTCCCTTAGACCTTCTGTGAGTCCCGGATCTTTTCTCTCGCACTCGTGCGATCGAGACTGTTCTCGTAGTCGCGTGAACTACGACTGCTCTAACTTCCTCTCTCCCGTAGGCACGAGATGCGATATCTTGGCGAGCACACTAACAACTAACTTCCCCTTTTCTCTCGCACCCGTGCGATCGAGACGTTAACCAACTAATTAATCGAACCTTTTCTCTCGCCCTAGTGCGGTCGAGACTCTTTCACCAACCAAACGAAACTAACCTTGTAGGTCGAACTATGACTGCTCTGACTTCCTCTCTCCTGTCCGATTATAGATACATAGGCACAAGACGACGATGTCTTGGCAAGCAATCTTTTCCCCAACAATTTCGTAGTCCTCTGAACTACGTTGACTCTGACTTTTCCACTCCCGAGGGAATACGTAGTCCTAGGACAGAGATGTCCTATCGAGTCACCTTTCCTTTCTTTCCTCGTGTCTCATTTTCCTTTCCTTTCCCTTTAGCAGTTGAGCTTCAGATACCTACACCATTTGATCGTAACAACAAGCGTGTATCCCATCTAGTACGATGGACGCGAGGGGCTGTTAATACCTTCCTCTCGCGTAACCGACTCCCGAACCCGGACTATGGTTGCGATGACCATGTCTTTCCCTTTGTTGAGGTTTTCTTCGATCGTTTCCTTTCCCTGCGTCAGGATAAATAACGTTCGGTGGCAACTCTTCTGTCTTTTCCGCGGGTTGGTTTTCGCAGATTCGACAGCTGGCGACTCTGCTGGGGATATTTGGTTCCCTAAGTGAGTCAATCCTAGCGCTTGTTTGTTTTTGGTTATTGGGTGTTTATCTGTATGCTTTACCTACTTTATTTATGACAGTTATTGCCTGTTTATCGCTTTTATCGGATTTACTTTCTTTACATTTCATTATTGCCATATATACTGGACTGTGTTGGATTGTTGTTTTCCTTGGTGGGTAGGGTGTTCTGAAAGATAAGCCCAATACATAGGCTAGAATATACACATAGGACTAGAGTGGAAAGTAGTGTGGCCTACGTATCGTCTTGGTACGTTTGGTTTACATGAAACCCACACCCAAACGAGGTTTTCTTGGGAGATATTCTGATTTGCGCGTCTTGTGCATTTCGAGGTGTTAACTTAGAAAGCTGTCGACTCTGGTGACCATTCCCGACGACTTAGTTGAGGCACTCCTCCCAAGGGGCTATAATGTCAGACCAGAAATGGCAAACACATTACACTTCTTGATCCAAGGACCCGAAGCTGAGAACTTATCGTAGGATGACCTTTTGAAGGGAATTAGTTGAGGCCACCTTGATTGATGATGATGCCAAACCAAAAATGGTGAACATATCATCATTTCTCGACCTGAGAGTCCATGACGCTGAGGATCCTTGGTTTTAGAACCCACATGTGAGAAGGGACGGGTGTTTACAGGTTTGTAGGTAACTTTGGCCTTCAACCTACCCGGTATTCTGGTTTTCTTTTCAGTGTGGACTTATCAGCATGGTATTCTGGTATTCTGATTATTCTGGTATTCTAATTATTCTGGTATTCTGATTATTCTGGTATTCTAATTATTCTGGTATTCTGATTATTCGGATATTCTGATATTCCAGTATTCTCTTCAGAGCAGACTTGTGAACTTATTCAACCATCAACACAACAATTATTCAGAATATATGGAAGCTTTGATCTCATGTCTGTTGCATTCATAATATTGCATTTGCATAAGCATTATGCATCATTTTGCATATCTTTCTCCAGGCCAGAACAGTGAGCTCATCCATCCTTTGTCCTCGACCTGCAGTTGATTTCCCGACTTTCATATTGGACTTGAATCAGCTTTTGAGAGGATCATGAACTCAGGAGAACAGAATTAGTTTGTGACTAGGGCCGATGTTGATTTGATGAAGAGTCAGTTGGACCAACTCGTGGAAGCTGTGACAGCCATGACAAAGGGAGAGGCCAATATTTAGAGAACTGAGAATGTCATTCCACCTCCAGTGAACAACGTTGCTCAAGCTCAGCCGGTGCGGATCCCTATTGAGAATCTTGTTATACAAGAACGTCCCATCGTCCGAGATGGACATTCCTCTTCTCTTGATGCTGCAGACTATCAGAGTTTTGCATTCTTTGTGCCAAATTTCCAAGGGGTAGTTCCAAAGATGAAACCCAAGGACCTATGATCTGTTGAGTTTGTTGAAAGATATCGTGTGTTGGACAAAAAGCTTAATGCCCTGGAGGGTCGTGATACTCTTGATCTGAATGCTTCGAGTATGTGTCTGGTACCTGGCCTTGTAATGCCTCCGAAGTTCAAAACACCGAAGTTTGAGAAATACAGAGGGGACAACTGTCCAAAGCAACATTTGGTGATGTTTTGCCGAAGAATGACCTCATATGTCCACAATGACAAGCTTATGATTCATTGTTTCCAATACAGTCTGAGTGGGGTATCATTGAGTTGGTATACGCAGTTAGAAGGTGGTTGCATCCAATCATGGCCAGACCTAGCCAACGCCTTTGTGAAGCAATACAACTACAATCTTGACATGGCTCCCAGCCGCATGCAGTTGCATGGTTTATCTCGAGCGGACAATGAATCATTCAGGGGGTATGCTTAGAGATGGAGAGAGTTAGTTACTCGTGTTCAACCATTGCTTCTAGACAGAGAATTGGCTTACCTGTTCATGGACACTTTGCAAGGCCCGTATTACGATAAGATGATTGGCAATAGGGCATTAAACTTCTCTGACCTGGTAATAGTGGGAGAATGCATTGAGAGCCTACTCAAATATGGAAAGATCCAAGGCGTCTCGAACATCCCAGCCAGTGAAAATAAATCAGTTGTCAGTTCTCAAGAAGGATGGGAGGAAGAAAATAGTTCCATTTGGGAACATCCGCCACCTCATCCTCAGTATTCAGGTATTTCAACTATTCAGAGTCAGCAATCTTCTAGATCTCCATATCAGGGACAATATCCTTCTCCGAATCAGGGACCTTCTCAACATCAACGGTCATACCGCCGTCAGCCGCGTCAGCACGCCTGACAGAGACCAAGGAAGCCAGAGAGGCATTTTACTCCGTTGCCAATGTTATACAGTCAGATACTGCCAGATTTGGTCAAAGGTGGATTAATAGTACCGAAGGAATTGAACCCGGTGCCTTTTCCGTACCCACCAGGTTTTGATCCCAGCGCTCATTGTGACTACCATGCTAGGGCACATGGGCATTCAACTAAAAACTTAAAGGTGCTCAAGAGCAAGGTTCAGACACTTCTTGACTCCAATATGTTCTCATTCACGCCTCAGGGTATTCAGATCAACAATTCTCCTTCATCCAGTCAGGTGGGTTCATCAGTCCGGGATATGGAAGAAGTCACCGAGAGCAGTGGTGCAAATGATTATCAGACTGACTTCGACGAGCAATTCTGAAGATGGCTAGCTCAGTAGTAAATCAAGCTTGGAAAGCCCAGTTCCCCGAAGCTGGCAATCATTATATCATGTCATTTCTTTCCATTTGTAGTTTCTTTTCTGTTAAAGTGCAAACTCATTTGTAAAACTTGTTTATTTTCTATTGATAATGATAATGAAATGAATATGCATGTTTTGATTAAATCCATTCGTGTTCTCATACTTTTTATCGATATCAAGTACTTGTTTAAGCAAGATCCGAGGAAGGACGACAAAATGGAAAGGTGTAAAACTTCCGATTATATGCTTTTGAAATAAAACCTTGTTGATGATGTGCATGCATTGTTTTAAATTCCCAAATACCGAAGACATAAGGAAGATAATCCCTTGTCAACCCCTTTGAGCCTAGTAGGAGGAGTTCCTTTCTGAAAACGAAAAACCCTCAATGCTAACCTGGGGCAGGGTAGGTGTCAGTTAATTTGACCGTGCGTTCAAATTTCAAAAGGAGTGTCTCATTCGAGGATCAATTACATCAATGGTTATCCCTCACCAACAGAGGAGTGAGACAATCACAACCCTTTCAAACAAGTCTGACAAGCTAGTGTCACACGATTTGTTCCGAAAAAAAAAGAATAAAAAAAAAGAGAAAGCCCGCTAAGTCGAAACTTGAAAACAAGTGACTTAGGTAAAAGTTAGGGCATCCCGCTGGACTTCAAATATCGAAAATTCAAAAGAATCAATCCAGGAAAAAATCAGGGCAATCAAAAACAAAAGAGTGAAAAACGAAAAGGATTACAAAAAGAAAAAATTCTCGAGCAAAGATAAGTCGTGCGACTATAGACACCAAAGACGAAAGGGGTGACTGGCACTCCAAAAACCGTGTGGGTTCCTTCTATCCTCATACCTTTCATTAACCTTTTTGAAAGGTGAGCGCTTGTGTCGAGTTAGCTGAATGTAGAATTGGAGAACATCAAGGAGAATGGGTGGGTTAAAACAAAACTTTGAGCCTTATAGCCTTTCTTTCTCAAACCACAAACCAGGCCACGTTACAACCCTCAAAAGACCTAATTGAAGCAGGGTTATTTCGAAAGCATACTTCGGTAAGATCGTGTCAAAGCTGACTCCTAAAAGGATTTTCTTACCATTCATGTTGGTATCAGTGACATTCTGAACAGTGATTCATTCACTATGTGGCACAACATTTTTCCAGTAAACAAACTTGGATTTCAAAACTGTCATATGCATTGCATCAAAATTATCTTTTCAAAACGAATTGTTTTACTTGCGAGTAAGCACTTGACGTCAGGAGAGTTTCTGCAATGGGAAGATTGATCAAGATAAGATGCAAAGTGCCCGAGTACTCCGTTGAGCAGGGGCAAGTCATATCAAATAAGCAATCCATCCCAAGATTCGGCTAATCTGGGGCAATTAGGTCGAGATTAGACAAATCTCTCAAAGGTCATTCAGTCAGAGGCACTCCTTCACAGGTCAGCCAATCAGGGGGCAAAATCGTTTCAAGACTCCATTGAGCAAAAGATTCACTCAAACTGGGGCAGGTCACCCCAAGAGCCAAGAAGTCATCCTTTCTAGAAGGTGATTAATTCGAAGCACCTCTCCAAAGGTTCATAATGTTGGGGCGGTCCATCTCAGACCATCAGGGTATAGAGGTCCCAGGTTTCCTTTCGAGGCAGATTCCTACAGAGATCCCACGAGCTGGGGCAAGACTGGCAACAAAGGACTGTTTCCTCTCCATATGTTCAGAGCTATTCAGGAAAGTTCTATTAATATTTAAGTTAAAGACGAATGTCGGGAAGTTATGTTAACCATTCCCTAACCTTTCAGCCAGAAACCTTGTAACCAGACAAGACACTTTCCAACGCCGGTCATACCTGACCTACCTCGGAATCACCGGTTAAGCCATCATTATTGCATAATCATATCATTGCATAATCATTTGCATAATATATCATAGCATAAAGCCTACTAAAACCGAACAGAAAATTCAAAGCCCAACCTTGCTTGGCATCCATCCAAACCCCCCTTTGCTAGCATCTTCCTAAATCCAAAAGCTCACTTTATTGGCGTCCTCTTCAAAGTAAAGCCCAATCCATATTGGAAACCATCAGAAGCCCAATATTGCTTGGTATCTCATCCAAATTCCAATCCCTATTGGCACCTCACTCAAATCCAATCCCCATTGGTACCCCAGAAAAAATTTCACCTTAGAAAATCAACCACCATCAGGTTTCACCTATCCTTCCCAGCAAAGTCCAACCATACTTGGCACATCCTTCTTCCCCCGACAGCCCGAGCATACATCGACATTTCATCATATAATCATCATTACATTGCATCCTCAAATCACGTAGCATTTCCATTTCGCATGGAGCATTACGCCATGGAAAAAAAATTTAAACATATGCACGCGAAGCATAAGCCAAATTTGGTACCTTGCGAGGAAACCCGAATCAACTTTCAGTCAAGACTGTGACATATCCTCAGAGAGAATGCCAAGCCATTCCCCAGCAGACATTTCAATCAATCCCTCTGCTTACCTTTCTTTTGGGTCGTAGATCATACTTCGATCTTACCCTCGATCAGTTCTTATCCATCAACCCTTTGATGACGACATTCTAAAAACAGGTTTTCTTTTCGTCAAACCCCTTTGACGAGGTGATTCTTTGGGCTCTGTTTTCTTTCCGTCAAACCACTTTGACGATGTGTTTCCTCTGTCAGGTTTTCTTTTCATCAAATCCCTTTGACGATGTGTTCCTTTGGTGAAAGTAGTCTTTCCGTCAAATCCCTTTGACGGTGTGCTTCCTCAGTTCGGGTTTTTCTTGGTGATGTTGGTGTTCTTCCCGTCAAACCCCTTTGACGATGTGCTTCCTTTGGGTTCCGTTCCCTTTCCGTCAAATCCCTTTGACGATGTGTTTTTTCCTTTTTAGGTTTTCTTTCCGTTAAATCCCTTTGACGATGTGTTTCTTTGATCAGACTTTTCTTTCTGTCAATTCTTTGATGATGTGTTTCTTCGGTCAGATTTTTCTTTCTGTCAATTTTTTGACGATGTGTTTCCTTCGGTCAGGCTTTCTTTCTATCAAATCCCTTTGACGATGTGTTTCTTTGGTTATGTTTTCTTTCCGTCAAACCCCTTTGTTGATGTGTTTCTTCGGTCATATTCTTCTTTCCGTCAAACCCCTTTGACAATGTGTTTCTTCGATCAGATTCTTCTTTTTGTCAATTCTTTGACGATGCGTTTCTTCGGATAATATTTCTTTTCGTCAAATCCCTTTGACGATGTGTTTCCTTGGGTTCCGTTTTCTTTTCGTCAAATCCCTTTCACGAGGTGATTCTTTGGATTCTGTCTTCTTTCCGTCAAATCCCTTTGATAATGTGTTTCCTTGGGTTCCATGTTCTTTCCTTCAGATCCCTTTGACGATGTGTTTCTTCGGATAGTATTTCTTTCCGTCAACCCTTTGACGATGTGTTCCTTTAGACAGTTTTTCTTTTTGTCAAATCCCTTTGACTATGTGTTGCTTTGGTTATGTTTTCTCTCCGTTAAATCCCTTTGACGACGTGTGACTGGGCTCCAATTACATTTTCTCTCTCCACCATTTGCAAATTTTTGGGTTCTTTTTGTATTCAATCACCTTCTACCTTGAACGTCTGAAAGCTGTTGTTATCACCCTTTTAGGTCCAAGTCGATTGAATAGGGGCAGCTATAGCATCCCAAAATTTGCCCTACCTTTTCCAACCTTTGTCTGGCTTTCGCTTCGCATACATCTCCATATCACATTAGGTCATAACTCATAATCATACATTGCATTAGTCTTCTAAGGCATGGGATCAAAGTATTATGTGCAGGCTCGGGACTCTCTATTGTTGTGAGGTTCTCATCCTCGTTCAGGTTTGAATTCATATCCTCATGTATATCTTCTTATTCAGAGGTTCATCAAGCTCAAAGGTTTTTTACCCAGAGGATTCATCAAAAGCATCGGGATAAGATTTCATTGATGTGAATCAGGGTTTGACTTCTTCTCATTTCAGGTCATCTTCTTCAAGATTTATCAGTGTGTCTCGAGGAGGATCAGGATTCTTATTCATGGGTGAGTTCGTGGGCAGTCATCAATTGAAGATCATGAGATTAGGGTTTCATGTCAAGGATATCAATGGTCATCGGGACAAAGCATCTGTGGTTTGAGTTGAAGAGCATTGGGTCATGGTCAATTGAGCTTACTGATTGAATTCTTAGGATCCATTAGGGATAGGAGTCTGGTGTGGATTGGGAGTTTGATTGGAATTAGACGTGTCAAGATTAGTCATGTGGATTAATTGGAATTCAAGATACAAGTCCATTCATCCGAACCAATAACCATTTTCATGTTAATATCCATCGCCCATTTTATCCACTTTTGACAACCATTTTGATATCCATCTTAACCCATATTCAAAATCCATATATGTTTTCACATCCATTTTCCATATCCATTTTTATTTAATAACCATATCCAAATTATCTATTTCATTTCCAATTTCACTATTCAACTCTAAGTTAAAATCTAAATACATATCCATTTCAGGAAAAAAAAACAAAATTAAGTCCAAATTCTACATCCATTCTATCCGTTATACCAATTGTCCATGTCCATATCTATTTCAACCAAAAATCCATTTTGAAACCCCATTCTATTACAAAACTACAAAGAAATGAGAGTGCCTAAACACTGAGCTCACATCACGAAAACAACAATAGGCAAGATGATGTCAGACGAATTAACCTTAGTGAAGAATGGGCAAAACAGATAAAGCTAAGGAGGTTTCCTCCTTCTCATTTATCATCTCCTATTATATACTATCCTCAAAGGATTGTGTTAGAATCATTCTTTCGAAACAAAAAACATGACAATATCAGTGTTAGGAATGGTGTTGAATTATTGGGATCTGTTAGTAGAGAACAGAAGAGGGTGTCAATTTAGCACCGACCCATCTCAGGTGTACTATCTCATTTTATCAGGATGTTATGCTGAGCATGGCAGATACGACCAAGCGTTGGAGTCTGAGCTTAGGAGGATGATCATAAAATACAAAGAAAAATGGGAAAGAAATTTTAGTGCCATTATGAGGCAGCATCCAGGACTAAATTCTAATTACTCTTTCAAAATTACAAAGGAGTTTTGACAGAAGAAAAGAAAATTTAACAGCAGAAAAAAATACCAAAAACACGTGCAAAATATATAGTATAATTTTAATTACATAGCAGGTTCGAAAAAACCAAGTTCATAGCAGAAAGAGAGATATATAATAGGAAAAACTGATAACCAAAAAAACTCCATATCAGTAAAAATTCTCATCAGAACCTCCTAACCAATTTTCTAACAGATTCTAATGGGAATTGACAAATGATAACAAAAAATTTTCAGTTACATCCCTAACTAACTGAAAAAACTTGAGGGGAAAGCTTCCATTTTTTCTTCCCTTTCTCTCCCTCTTGATAGTTCTTCCGTTTTCCATCTCCAAAATCTGCAATCTCAAAACACTTCCACCATCTTCATTACCATCGTATCACTCTCATCTTCAATTATCTGCAAGAGAATCCACATTGCAATCAACAACAACCTTCACTTTTCTTGAAGCAGAAAATCTCTCCATTATCACCAAGCTTCATCATATTCGATTTCCTCATCGAAGCTTCCAATTCTTCATCCATGAACTTCAACCTTCATCAATCCTAAAAAAAAACCTGCAACAACCGAAAGAACTCACACACCCGTAAGAACATAACATCAACGCCATTACCATTGCGACCGCAAATTTGCAGAAACCAAAACAGAGAAGAAGAAAAAGAAGAAGGGGAAGATATACCCGATGTCTTACCCCAAATTTTGACCACCAAGATTTCCCATCATTGTATAAATCACCATCACAATATGGATGTACTTTCATGCCTCATCAGTCTCCTCAAAGATGATTGAGCATTCACTACAATCAAGAAGTAGGGTTTTGAGCCCTCTCAGAGCACTTAGACAAAGGATCAATCAAGAAATGACATGATCTTCAACTTGTATAACCTCTCAAACATCTATAAAGGATCAAGAGGACTCCCACATCAAGAATCAAGCACAAAGTTGCAACATTCCAAGTGGATCAAGCCTCAAGATCGCCTGTGTCACCAAATTAGGGTTTGGTCGACCAGGGTCCTCAGATGAAAATTTCCATCTAGGCATCAGCCAATGCCTCAATGTATGGCCCTGTAAGCTCAAAAGGATCTCAAGAGCCCATCCACAATGGCAAAATCACCTTGAAGGTCCATCTATCAAAAAATCAGGAATTAGGGTTTTGACCTAATTCAACCCTTGAGTTAACTTGTGAAGTGAGGCATGGCTTGAAGCTTCAAAATGAACTTCAAAGACCTCAAATACATAATATTGACATATCTATAAGATTTTATTGACTCAAAGAGCTCAAATCATAAGCCACGAGAACTCAAAACCATCTGATCACAAATTAGGGTTTCTGATGGAAAAAGTCAACCCTATCCTTAACTGTTGGCCTACCCTTGATCTCAAACTTTGGGGAGGGGTCCAAGGCATTCCTAAATAACCTTGGAGGCCATCCATGAAGTTTAATAAAGCCCAAGGATTTATTTCACAAAAGGATCACAAAGTCAAAATTTCATCTGATGAAAAAGTCAACTGTACAAAAATCCAAGTTTGACTTTTTGGATTTTTGGTCAACCAAGGCTCCTTAACCCTAAAACAATGTTAATATGTGATTTGAATCATCATTCATCAAGAAAAATCAAAGAAAGTGAGTTAACTTGTTAAAAGGGTAACCATAAAAAACTTAGAATTTTTCTAAGTTATGGAACAAAGTGGCTAGGGTACCAACTTTGCAAGGACATATCTCCCAAACCCTAAGGCCTTTTTCTCCCATTCAAAGCTCAGATGGAAGCCCTCATTACATACTTCAAAAGTGTCAACTATAAGAGTTTCCAATTCTTCATGGATTTTGAGTTATGGTTGGATCAAAATGACAAAAACTTGGAATTTACCACTTTTCCAACACTTAGACAAAATTCTGTCTAAGTCAGAAAAACAAGTGAAACATAAAAACTTGGAGGGTTGTTTCACATAGTTCTAGGCTGAATCAATTCAAGATGTAAACATCAAATTTGTTATGCATATTGCCTACAATCCAAGGAACTCATTGGCATGAAACAACTCAGCTTGAGCCAAGAGTTATGGCTGCTGCAAGACACCATGGCAAGGCCGTCATGAAAAATCAGTTTGTGAGATTTCTTGCCATACACGATTTTGAGCCAAAAAGCAATGATCAATATGCCACATTCATCCAATCTGATCCTAATCCATCTGATCCAACCTGCTAAGCTGAGTCAAAAAGCCAAGGGATTTTCCAACTTGAGGTTAATGCATTTTGTCACATTATGACTTGAATTCAAAGGCATTTATGTGCAATAGTGCACTTTCAATAAAGCCACTCTACTCAGTCAAGATGATCACTTTAAAAATAATTAAAACACCTGAGGAATGTGGAATTGGTCAATACATAGCCCTGCTCTTGGGAGAAGTTAGTTTGCCTTGCATGGGAACAAATGCCACCAAGCCAAAGCCATTGAATGTGATCTGATCTTGCATCCATTCACTATTCCTCCAAGACAAGAGTTGATCCACTATAAATAGAGGTCCTAACTGATCATTCAAACTACACCCAAACAGCTTACAACATTGCTTTCTCTCATTTCCTTCTCACAGATCAAATTTCATTGTTCTTGAGAAAGTACTATCGGGTTTTGAGTTGGAGGCCAATGCAACTCAAACCAATGGTTCCACACCTCATATACAACATATATGAGTGATCTAAACCATCACATTCAATCTGTAACATCAGAATCATCAAATCACACCTCATTTTCTCAAAGTTACAAAGCAGCTGCAGGTTGGGTCCAGTTGGCTAATCCAGAGGTTTTCCAATCAACCTAAGCATTCAAACACGTCCCTTGAGGTATAAGGAAGTTGTCCAAATCATTGGAACACTACTGTAACACCTCCAAATCAGAATTTGATTCTCACTTATAGAGGTAAACCTTAAACTCTCAAACTCAATGAATCATGCATCATAAACATGTTTTCTTGTTACCATTGTATTTCTGGATATTTGTAGATCATTTACCCTCAATCAATTGTTGTTTACAATTCGTGTATAGGGTTTCATTAAGTTCATACCAATTTTAGGGTTCTTCAGGTTTTATCATATTATGTTGTGATTCACTTAATTTCAATAAAATTGGGCATTGCCATTGTGTTCCTCATCTAAAAACGCATGATTTTCATATTTGGATCATGTGAAATGGTGAGAGATGAGTGAGATAGGAGGCTTCACGTATCTGAGCTTGAGGATGAAGATGGCCATGGCGCTATTCTTCAGAAATTCAACCAAGTTTGATATATATTTTTCCTTTGCCATATTATAAATGAATTGGCATTGCGCCCCAGTGGTTGATCAGCTGGTTTATGTGTATTGAGCGAGCGAGAGGTCTGGGGTTCGAATCCCCCTCGCCCCAGACCTTTTTTTTTATCACTTGTCCCATTTTATTTTATTTTTCATATTATTTTTGTTAATGATTTGGAAAATTAATTTCTCATTCAATTTTAATAAATTTTTATTGGTTCTTTTTCTGAAAAATCAAAAAAATATTAAAGTATTTTATTCTACAAAAAAATCAGATTTATATTATTTATTTAATATAGTTGGTATTTTGTGAATAAATTCATTTTTATTATTTTTTAAACATTTTAAAAGTGAATTTTTATCTTGAAAATCAAAACCAAATGAGTTTTAAATCATCTTGTGATTAAAACCTCATTTTTCAAACCTTAATAAAAAATCACAAGTAGTTTATTTAAAATTTATTTGGTATTTTTATCATTTTATTAATTTCTTTAAAAAATTACTTTAAAAAGAAAATGAAACTAGGGTTTCTTTGATTTTTGATCCTTATCAAACGTTTCAAAACACTCATGGACCTCTAATAGAGTGTAAGACCCAACCCCATTTGTACATAGAATAATTTGGGCATCAGTCATTGTATAAGTCCCGATACAATTTTTAAAACGACAGTGCGATCACTGTTTTTCCATGGGCCTCTCCTTGAGTTGTAAGCCCCATCACTTGTACAAAAATAAACCTTTGGGCCTCTAATAGAGTGTAAGACCCAACCCTCTTTTGTATATAAAATATTTTTGGGCCTCAGTCATTGTATAAGCCCCAACATCTGGGCCTCTCCTTGAGTATAAGCCCCAACAATCTTTTCAAAACAACTTCCTTTTGATTTAGGTTCAAACTCATATTTGTTATCAAGACTTTATTTAGTTTCTTGAAAAAACTAACAATACAGCTATGGATGCTTGCTCACCTGTAAGTTTTTATCAGCTTTACTTTACATGCTTTTATATATATAACTGTATTGTGGGAAGCTTCTCACATGTAAGTCCTTCTTTCATACCCTTTTAAATACTTGTCATATATCAACTGTATATATACTCGTATATCTGCTTAGAGTTTTCCCCGACAACTAGGTCTAGAACTAGGTAAAGCCAGTTGGTCACTCTTAAATACAGTCAAAACTAGATCCCCATAGGATTTCCAGATACAATCTTGCCTTCTCTTGGGCTTAAACAATATGGAACAAAGGGAAAGGAATTATTCTCGGTGAAACTTTTCCCAGGCTGTCACTATTAGAAATTGTCAAAGAAATTCAGTTCCCCGGAGAGGATTAATTCCCGGTGAAACCTCTCTTGAATTTCTTCAAACCCTAGAACTGTTCATTAAAGAAAAGATTATTCCCGGTGAAACTTTTATTGAACTCTTCTTAGGTGTGGACCCACAGGCTTCCTAAAAGCATCCCCGCCTCCTCTTGGGCTTTGTACAAGGACCCTCCGGCTTCTTAGAAGTTTTCATGCTTTCTCTTGGGCTTAATACAAGGACCCTGAAGACCTCCTAAAGGTATAAGACATAACTTAGTCATCCTTTGCTAGAGCAGTCTTTCTTGAGTCAAAACCTCAGACCAATTTAGGGTTGATTCTCATCCCTTAAAACACCTGCCTCCTCTTGGGCGCCATACAAAGATAAACTCTTCCATACCAGTAGACTTGGACAGTCTAAATCCCCTCTCGGATCTCAAAGACATTCTTAAGTACCTTACAAGCATAGGAGAAACCCTGATCATTTTGGATCAATCTCCAGTGAAGTTAAAACCCATGGGTTCTAAAACCCAGTCTCTCTCCTAAAAATTCCCCAGCCAGGGTCGGTTTATCATCAGTATAACCCTATCCCAAATCAGAACCTCAAGGTCTCTGATATCTCAACTCTTCTGTAACCCTCAGCAAGAGTTGATTCCCCATTTGGACCTGCCTCAGGATCTCATTAATCCCTAGCAGAAGCTAGCCTCCTCTTAGGCTTTGTATAATGATCTTTCCTTTCCTCAACATAGTTAGCCTCCTCTTGGGCTTTGTACAATGATTCTCCCTTAGCAGAGCTAACCTTTTCAGACTCTCTTGTTGAGTTAATCACCTTTTCAGACTCTCTTGTTGAGTCAATCACCTTTTCAGACTCTCTTGTTGAGTCAATCACCTTTTCAGACTCTCTTGTTGAGTCAATCACTTTTCAATACTCTCTTGTTGAGTCAATCACCTTTTCAGACTCTCTTGTTGAGTCAATCACTTTTCATACTCTCTTGTTGAGTCAATCACCTTTTCAGACTCTCTTGTTGAGTCAATCCCTTTTCAATACTCTCTTGTTGAGTCAACCCTTTTTTAGCCTCAATCTTGGGCTTTGAACAAGACAGATAAAACCATTCTCTTGTTGAGACAATCTTTTCCAGCCTCCTCTTAGGCTTGGTATAATGATTTCCCCTAGCAGAAGTTAGCCTCCTCTTAGGCTTTGTATAATGATTTCTCCAGCTTGTTTAGCCACAATCTTGGGCTTTGTACAAGACAGATAAAAGCACTATCTTGTTGAGTCAAACCCATTTCAGCCTCAATCTTGGGCTTTGTACAAGACACCATATAAATTTCCCTAAGCAGAGTCAATCCTCTTTTTTCAGCCTCAATCTTAGGCTTTGTACAAGACAGATAATACTCTCCCGCAGGGTCAAACTTTTCAGCCTCAATCTTGGGCTTTGTATAAGACACCTAAAATATCCTCAGCTGAGTAAGTAAAGTCTCACTTTAGCCTCAATCTTGGGCTTTGTACAAGATAGATAAAGATTTCTTTCCAACAGATTCAGTCTTCTTTTCAGCCTCAATCTTGGGCTTTATACCAGACATATACAAATTCTCCCCGGCGGAACCGAAATCCCTTTTAGCCTCAATCTTGGGCTTTGTACAAGACAGACATAACATTTTCCTAGGAAAAGTCAAACTTTTAGCCTCCTCTTTGGCTTTGTATAATGATATCCCCAAAAGAGTCAGTCTCTTTTAGCCTCAATCTTGGGCTTTGTACAAGACAGATAAACACTCTCTTGTTGAGTCAGTCTTTTCCAGCCTCCTCTTAGGCTTTGTATAAGGACTTCCCCAGTGGAGTCAATCAACCTCTTAGCTTCAACCTTGGGCTTTGATCAAGGCACACAAAAATCAACATCCCCTCAGAGGAAATCAAAATCCCTCTGTAGGAGGTCATTTCTCTGTTTATCATTTATCAAAATAGACATCCAAAACGAACCCCAATACTAGATAATTGCTATAAGTGACGCACTTGTTGATTCAAATATCCAAGTTGTTGTCCATCTTTTATCCTGGTAAATCCTCTCTTTCATCTAATTGCTGTAAGCGGCAAGCCTATGGATTATTTACATCCACGCCACTGTCCCTCTCTTAGTATGAGAAATTCCTAAGGAAAATGGCATTACTCTACACTGAGTTAAAGTTTTCCCCTTCAGGATGACACCCTATAAAGGAAATTATGGCATTGTCGGATTCATATATCCCAGTTAAAGTAATCCTCCTTTATAAGCAGTCACCCAATAGTTGTGATAAGCAGACAAGATGTCTCCTCTTTAGAGATGACAAATTCTCTCTCAGTCAAAACTTTAAGCTTCAATCTTGGGCTTTGAACAAGACACAAATAAACCTTTAAGCTTCAATCTTGGGCTTTGAACAAGACACCAAAATATCATCTTTTCCTCCCATAGAATATGAGGAACTACGATTGCTCTGATTTCCCTATTTCTTTAAAACGGGAATACGCAGGCATAAGATTGCGAAATCTTAGCGAGCATACTAATCAAAAACTCTAGGTCCAGTACCTTTATATCAATCAAAACTTAGGTCTAGTACCTTACCAAAAACATCAGAAAACCCAAACATCAACAAAAACTCACTCTCTCTCATATTTCCCAAGAAACTTTCCCAACCCATTAACGGATAAACACCATCAAGTATAAAAGCGAAACCTATAACTAGCAACCTGTGGATAACCACATATAGGATGGGTAACTGACAACTCCCCATTGTATAACCTGGCCCCGAACTCCCCGAATCTCTTTAAGCGTTTGTTCAGTTAAACATTCGCGTGCAAGGTTAGTTTTAGATAACTTCCCTTTCCCTTCCAGCTTCACGTGATAAATAAGAAATCAGAAAGTAGCGCCCCCTCCTCTTCATTGAGGAGAAAACCTAAATTCTACGATAAGGTGGTCGCGTCACCGACAAAAATTGCACGCTACAGAAAAATGGCGACTATGCTGGGGAAAATCATTTTGACTGTTTAGGATTATAGACTAGAATTCTTAAGAGGTCTAGGATGTTAGTTTTAGGAATGAATATATATATATATATATATATATATATATATATATATATATATATATATATATATATATCGCTTTTCCTACTTGATATCCGTGTTTATTTTTCTGCTAATGGGAATGCGAGTGATGTCGCATGTGGAAAGTTTGAGTGATACCTAAGATAGGAGATGGCATAGACGAGTGGCCTTACAGGGAGTGATTCCCGAATAAGCGGTCCCAGTAGACCATCAAATCAGTGGAGATACCCTTTGCGGATTCAATGTCTAACGACTTCGGTTGTGAAAGCAGATTGTTTAATTGTGGTATCTATGAAACTAAGGATTTAGTAGACTATAACCATGTGACTATTTAGTAGTGCGGAAGCTATCGGAAATAGTTGTCACGCGATACTACACTCATTTGAGATTACCCTAAGATGCTACAGCTCGCTTGTGTGAACCAACCTGCTATTGTTATCCCAAGGGGGTCAATAATTTTGAGTACAGGTACAAAATTCACCATAGTACAACCTTTGGGAATGGGTAGAGCCATGAATCCATGCTCGTGACGCTGAACCTTTGAACCCATGTTTTTTCTATGTTTTTGTGTGATGCATTCATGCATTCATTTAAAAAAATTTTAAACAAAGAAAAAATCTTCTTTTCTAGTCTCTCTCTTTTTTCAAACTAAACTAAAACAATGATTGCAAATATCAGAGAGAAAGATTGCGTTATGGATTTCGGTAGAAGGAAGACACACAAGTACACCTTCAAGGTTCCAAAATTAGAGGATTTAAGAGGGTTGGCAAGGATGATCACCAACCCTGATGCTTTCAGAGCTAAGTACGGAGGTCTGCTGTCTCTGTTAAGGGTCCATGTAGTTGAAGGAATCATGTCTGCGCTAATCCAGTTTTATGATCCGGTTTATCACTATTTCACATTCCCGGATTATCAACTAGCACCAACACTAGAGGAGTACTCTCACCTGACTGATTTACCCATCACCGACCAAGCTCCCTTTTCTGGACTGGAAGAAATTCCAAAGGACCAAACCATTGCAAGAGAAATCTATTTGGACGAGTCAGAAGTTAGGACTCACATGACCGCTAAGGATGGAATCCAAGGTTTACCGGCCAAGTTTTTGATAGAGAAAGCCCTGTACTTTGCCAGTATAGGAAACGTTACTGCTTTCGAAGATATCTTTGTTCTACTCACATACGTATTGTTCCTTTTTCGCAACATCGATAACTTCATTGATATCAATGCCATTAAGATACTTCTGATTGGAAACCTTGTACCGACCCCACTCGCAGATGCTTATCATTCTGTACACTTAAGGAATTTGTATAGCGGAGGAATGATCACATGCTGTGTACCCCCTGCTATACAAATGGTTCACTTCCCATTTACCTAAGTCTGCCATTTTTTGGGATCATAAGAGTACTCTGCGTTGGCCACAGAGAATCATGTCTCTTACCAACTCTGACATAGATTGGTACAATCGAATCTATGACGGGATAAGGATCATTTACAAATGTGGAAATTTCCCTAATGTACCCCTCATAGGAACCAAATGAGGAATCAACTATCATCCAGTTTTAGTTCGTTGTCAATTCGGATATCCGATGCGACATATCCCGCATAATGTTCATCTGGAAGGTCTTTTCTTCAAGGAAGGAGAAAGTGACAGGGTACTAAAGACATAAATAGTGCATGCCTGTAAATATGTTCACAGGAAAGGAATAGGGTCTCTAGGAAAACCAGACTGTATCTCTGTGGAACCTTATTTCCACTGGATATAGACTAGAGCTCTCAAGCTGAGGATACCTTACCTCGGTCAAGAAGTTCTTCCGTTAAAGGAATCTGTCCTTTATTTTATGTCTGATACGGAAAAACCCCAGGTCACTCTCAACAAAGTTCAACGGGAAAAGAAATCTTGGAAGAACAAGTACCGCATTCTCAATGTGGAGTGTAACAAAATTTAGCAACTGTTAAAAGAAAAAGATACTCTGATCGAGATTTTAGAGCAACATGCTGTAGAAAATCAAGAAGACCGAAGAAGTTTGCTCGCTCCTTTCACTTGGCAAAGGACTGACAACCCGACAATGGCTCAAGAGCCCCGGTCAAAGAAAAGAAAAATACCAGAACCAACACCTGAGCTCTCTTCAGAGAGGACTCAGGATCCATAAGCTTAGACTTTTCCTTTTACAGCACCTTGTAAAATACTGTATTTCCATTTCCGAAATCTTTGAATTCAATAAAACGGGGTCTCCCCACTATATGATATTTGCAATCCAATTGTTGAAGTTTCTTTTGATTAAAACAAAAAAAAATTAAAATATAATTATTGCATATCATTCATCATTCTCATATAACGCATTCTTCTTACCTACGAATCTCACGTCTGTGTCTCGATTCTAGAGTCAAAATGTCTCATTCGTACAATACTCTGGCCAATCAACAAAAGAAATTGGATGATCTCGAGGAAGAGAACAGAGAGCTGAGAGAAGAAATCAACGCTCGGAAAGAAGATCTGAGAAAACTTCAGTGACATGCAATCTCTGGAAGCAGCTCAGAAATAACAACAAAGGACTGTGATCTCAGAGATCACATCTACACCCATAGTAGAGACGTATGATCCTCGGTATAACTTGCCTAAAGATCGTCCCTGGGGCATGCCACTCAACTATATCCCTGAAGGGTATATTCTGCCGGTCACGGAAGACCCGAAAACTGCAGCAGGAACCGCTGGGCCTGAAGGTTACAAACTTCGGGAAAGCGAAGATGCAAGGGGCATGACAGCAACTCCTGAAGGTTACAAACTTCAGGACAGGGAATCACCAAGAGTCACTGCCGTAATGGCCATACCACAACCAGTGGTACACACTGTCCCGGAAGGACAGATTCCACGAGTAATCTC
Organism: Lathyrus tuberosus; assembly: GCA_022829125.1. Taxonomy (NCBI): domain Eukaryota; kingdom Viridiplantae; phylum Streptophyta; class Magnoliopsida; order Fabales; family Fabaceae; genus Lathyrus; species Lathyrus tuberosus. The sequence goes on from JALAZF010000264.1 coordinate 5,306,459, forward strand.
TGTTGGAAATGAAAGTATGTACGACAGAATGAAGGAGTTCCAGGAACAATTTCTGGAAATGTAGAAGGAACTGCATACCATTCGCGGTCAGGGTTTATTCAAAAAGGACTCCATAGACCTTTGTCTGGTCCCCAATGTGAAAATACCGCACAAATTCAAGGTGCCCGAATTTTAAAAATACAGGGGCAACTCTTGCCCTCAAAGTCATTTGGTGATGTACTCTCGAAAGATGTCAACTCAGACAGAGAATCAACAGCTACTGATCCATTACTTTCAAGATAGTTTAACCGGTGCCGCACTCAAATGGTACATGGATTTAAACCGCACCAAGATCGTTACTTTCAGAGATCTTGGCGCTGCCTTCGTCCAGCAGTATAAGTATAACTTGGACATGGCACCAGACAAAGATCAACTCAGAGCAATGTCGCAGAAGGACAAGGAAACTTTTAAGGAATATGCTCAGAGATGGCGTGAAATTGCCGCCCATATTTGTCCCCCTCTTGAGGAAAAAGAGATGACAAAGATCTTTCTGAAAACCTTAAGCTCATTTTACTACGAGCGAATGGTCGCCAGTGCGCCCAACGACTTTACTGAAATGGTAAATATGGGAGTACGTCTTGAGGAAGCAGTCCGAGAAGGACATATGGTCAAAGATACCGGACCATCAAGCAGTACAAAAAGATACAGTAGTACTTTCCCTAAGAAAAAAGAGCAAGATATTGGTAATATCTCTCTCGAAAAGCAAAGGCGATGGTACCAACCAGTGGCAGTTGTAACTCCTGCTATCAACCCTGTTCCTATTCCAACATATCAACCTCAGGTTGCTCAGAGCCAACCAAATCAACAACAATATCAGTAAAGAACACCACAGCCTTTTCAGCAGGCTCGTCCTCAGTACAACACGACCACCAGGGTTTGACCCTATACCAATGTTGTACCCAGAACTATTTCCACTACTGCTGGTTAAGGGGCACGTCCAAACCAGGTCCCCTCTTACAATACCGAAAAATCCACCTTTCTGGTTCAAAGCGGATCAAACTTGCACTTACCATCAAGGAGGACCAGGGCACAACATAGAAAACTGTCTCAACTTCAAATCTGAGGTGCAGAAGCTTGTCAGGAGCGGGGTCCTATCTTTCAAAGATACTAATCCAAATGTTCAGACAAACCGGCTGCCTCAACATGAGAAAGCTGCAGTAAATTTGATAGAGGAAAAGTCTAATCACAACTATCAAATTCATGATGTACTCCTGTTAGAAACTAATCTAGTCAAGATGCATTGCAGACAGAGCGGATACGGCCACATACCATCTCATAATTATCACCAGTGTGATATTTGCTCTAAAGATAATCAAGGATGTTCCGTAGTGCAATCAGCTCTACAAGAACAGATGGATCTCGGATGGATCTAAGATCACTGAATGCGTGAGGTCAACATGACTTATACAAATTCCAACATCATTCAAAACCACAAAATCCGTGCGATGAATGTGAACTTGGTGGCAATGCACTCAAGGTAAAGCCAGTATCATGATCTGCCATGACACGATTACAATTCCTGTCCTATCTGCTCAATAAACAATTCGGGATGCTCTTTTATACAAGAGGCCTTCCAGCGTTAGATGGATCTCAGATGGATCCATGATTACCATGATAGAATTTATTATCAAGTTAATATGATTCAAATCTTTGATATTCGCTTAATGAATACCAGTCTGGTGGAATTACACGCTAAGCAGGTCTGGCTTGATTTTCTGACTTCGCATGATTATCAGAACTGTAAAGTATGTCGTAAAGACGACCAAGGATGTGCACTTGTCCAAAAAGCACTTCAACACTTGTTGAACCACTGGTGGCTTCTGATCTATCTAGATGAAGACACACAGCAAGTCAGTATGACTGACGGAAACCCTACTAGGAATCAAAGTCAGGATGTTCGATAAATGGAAACAAATCTAGTGAGGTTGCACTGCATACTAAGCGGACGTGGCCATGTTCCACCACACAACTATGAGCGCTATAGAGTTTGCTCAGAAAACAACCAAGGATGCCACCTCGTGCGAGCAGCCCTTCAAAGTCAGTTGGACCACAAAGAGATTTGACCATGTTCAAGCTCTGAGTCGATCCACGTAATGCAAGACTATCTTCCCGATCGAGGCAAAGACGTTATCTTAATCCGTAAACAAGAAATGGCCAAAGACGTATGCGCCATAATCCCTCTACTCCATGAATCAAGAGTTCCTCTTGATAGTGGAAGGATTCTCAATCTCGAACCAATTGAGGCCGGCTACGATGGTCAGAAAAATCAAAAGGCTCCTATAGTTGTCTATCCGCCGAGACCAATACCGTACAAATCCGATAAGGCCGTCTCTTACAAATATGGTGCAACAACAATTGAGAATGGAAAGGAAACTCCATTACCCTCCGTCGTGAATATTGCAGACATCAGTCGAGTAACACGGAGCGGTCGGATGTTCAACAGAGGAGTTGGAGAACCCACCAGAGAAAAGGAACCTCAAACAGAAGTTCCAAATCAACCAGTCGGTCAATCCATTAATCCTGACCTTTCAAAGAGCGACAATGAGATGCTGAAGCTCATCCAAAAGAGCGAGTACAACATTGCAGACCAACTGTTACAAACTCCTTCAAGAATCTCAGTGTTATCTCTTTTACTCAGTTCTGAAGCTCATAGAGAAGCTCTACAGAAAGTCTTAGAGCAAGCCTTCGTGCAACAAGATGTGACAATAAGACAATTTGACAGCATCATCTTCAACATCACTTCCTGCAACAATTTAGGATTCAGTGATGAAGAACTGCCGAAAGAAGGCAAAAATCACAACGTCGCACTTAACATTATAGTCAACTGCCAGGACGATGCATTAGCCAGCGTACTGGTAGATACCAGATCAGCTCTGAATGTTATGCCAAAATCTACTCTAATGCGACTGTCATTTCAAGGATCTCCGATGAGGGGCAGTGAGGTCATCGTCAAAGCATTTGACGGATCTAGAAAAATAGTTATCGGCGAAGTCGACCTTCCCATAACTATCGTTCCTCACACTTTCTAAGTCACTTTCCAGGTCATGGACATCCGGGAAGCATACAACTGTTTGTTAAGAAGACCTTGGATACATGAGGCTGGGGCAGTCACTTCAACACTTCACCAGAAGCTGAAGTTCGTCAAGAATGACCAACTAGTCATAGTCTATGGAGAGCAAGCCTTAATCGTGAGCAACTTATCGTCGTCCACTTGTGTAGAACCAGAGGAGGTTATTGGAACCCAGTTCTAAGCACGCTCGGTAAACAATGAGAATCAATCAGAAAAAGGAACATCGATTTCCTCATACAAAGATGCTCTCGAAGTGATCAAAAGTAACAATACCAAAGGATGGGGACAACTTGTCATTCCTACTGACAACAAGACAAAGAAAGGTCTTGGTTTCTCCTTAACCTGTACTCAGACTGCTACCAATGATGAAAGTTTTCATCACATTCAAGACTTCTTCCACAGTGGAGGTTTCCTTCACCCAGTATCTCAAAAAGTACATACCATCAACGAGGGTGACTCCTCCGATACAGATGAAGAGTGGAAGTCCTATCTCAATGAGGACAGTTATATGTCTTAGAGAGAGGTGCATACGCCATTTTGCTATCTCGTACAGAGTCCGAGATATATACCGAGCTCAGATGTGAAGATGATATACGGAGATTGTGATCCAGAAGGATGTCGTGCTCCACCTAACTCATTAGAGGAGGACACTCTGATGAAAGAGAACTTTGACTATGACTATTATGACCCAATGGCTGGCCTGCCTATCTGGCAGCCGTACCCAGGAAACTTAGGGCAAGAGAGTCAGCCAAACGATGCATATCAGCTAAGCATCATTGAAAAGAGTACCTCCGTCCCCACCAAATCATGGGATCATTACTCAGGGCATTCAGAAAACATCCAGCACGACGATGAATCTGCAAGGATTGTAGGACAAGAGTTCATCAACTATGCTTTTCCTGAGGTCAACGTCATTGAGAAGGATGACTCCTCCAGTTCCACTGAGGTATGGGATATCTTAGGACAACCGAGTGGCAAGTACGACTTCTTGGTTAAGTACACCGCTCTTGAAAGCTCTTGTATCAGGCTCGAAGATATCCAGCCCACTGGATGGGGAGATCCACCTGAGAGTGCAAACACTGTGCAAAATACAACAAAAGAGTTTGTCTACGACAATTCTGCCTGGTAGATAAACTACAACGATCCTGCTCCACCAGAAATCAGCGTTATTTCTGAAGACAAACCAAGAAGGAAGGTACCAGATTTTGTGATTCACCGAGGAGTTCGCCACCAATGGGTTGTTGTCAATGTCCCAAAAATCGTCCACATGTCTAAGTAATTGTCGTCTTTGTTTTAACCTTTCACCCTGCCCAGGTGAAACAAATGTTTTCATAAGGGCTCACTTACTATAAATGTATTTCTTCACTTTGCCCCAAAGCAACAGAGTTTTGTTTTATAGGGCTGTAGTTTCAAGAATCGACTAAATCATAAATGAATAAACGTCGTTCTGTAATTTTCGCATTTATTGCTGTTTTCACTTTTTGCTTTTTCTAGAAAATGGTAATCCTAAAAAACAAACTCAAAATAATAAAAACAAGCATTTTTCAGAAAATACACTGCACACACTCTTGCATTCTCTCCATCTCTTCTAAAAACAAATCATCAAGTCATGCAGATTGCTTGTTTTAAACCCCATTGAAACATACGATCCAATGCCTTATCCCAACTTTGAATTCCTGGTATTTGAGGCTGAAGAAGAAGATGACAAAGAAATTCCAGAAGAGATCTCCCGATTACTCAGACAAGAGGAAATGAGCATTGAACCTCACAAAGAGCCGTTGGAAACAGTAAACTTGGGTTCAGAAGAAGAGAGAAAAGAAGTCAAGATTGGGGCACTACTCAGTCCGACTGTCAAAGAAGGTTTAATAAAACTTCTCAAAGATTTTCCCGATGTATTCGCTTGGTCCTATCAGGACATGCCAGGGTTGGATATCAGCATCGTGAAACATCATTTATCGTTAAGATCAAAATGTCCGCCAGTGAAACAAAAGCTGAGACGGACTCATCCAGACATGGCCGTCAAAATCAAAGAGGAAGAGCAGAAATAGATTGACGCAGGTTTCCTCGCCACATCAGAATATCCTCAATGGTTAGCAAACATAGTACCAGTTCCGAAAAAGGACGGAAAGGTCAGAATGTGTGTAGACTACAGGGATCTGAACAAAGCCAGTTCAAAGGATGACTTTCCCCTATCGCACATAGACATGCTGGTAGACAGTACAACAAAGTTCAAAGTCTTCTCCTTCAGGGATGGATTCTCGGGCTATAATCAAATCAAAATGGCGCCGAAAGATATGGAGAAAACTTCCTTCATCACCCCATGGGGTACCTTTTGTTACAAGTTAATGTCGTTCGGTCTGAAGAACGCCGGGGCAACCTATCAAAGGGCCATGACTACTCTGTTCCATGACATGATACACAAAGAGATCGAAGTGTATGTCGATGACATGATTGCCAAATCTAAAACAAAAGAGGAGCATGTGACCCACCTGTCAAAACTATTCAAGCGTCTGAGAAAGTACAAAATCCGTTTGAATCCCAACAAATGCATATTCGGTGTTCGTTCAGGAAAACTGCTAGGGTTCATCGTCATCCAGAAAGGAATTGAGGTTGATCCTGACAAGGTCAAGGCCATCCAAGAAATTCCTTCTCCAAAGACTGAAAAACAAGTCTGAGGATTCCTGGGACGTTTGAATTATATTTCTAGATTCATATTCCTCATGACCGCGACATGCGCGCCAATCTTTAAATTACTCAAAAAGAATCAGGACTGCATATGGACAAAAGACTGCCAGAAAGCCTTCAACAATATCAAGGAATACCTGTTGAAACCACCTATCCAGTCACCTCCAGTAAAGGGAAGTTCGCTGCTCATCTATTTAACAATCTTGGAAAACTCCATGGGCTGCGTACTTGGCCAACAAGACGAAACGAAAAGAAAAGAGTCTGCCATCTACTATCTGAGCAAGAAGTTTACCGACTATGAAAATCGGTATACTATGCTCGAGAAAACATGTTGCGCTCTGGCTTGGGTAGCCAAACGTCTTCGCCAGTACATGATTTGTCACACTACTTGGTTAATCTCCGAAATGGATCCGATCAAGTATGTCTTTGAAAAGCCTGCTATCGCGGGAAGGATCGCCCATTGGAAGATGTTGTTATCAGAATATGACATCGAGTACCACGCTCAGAAAGTCGTCAAAGGAAGTATTTTAGCCGATGATTTGGCTCACCAACCGATTGACGATCAGGAATCAGTCGGATTTGACTTCCCAGACGAAGATGTCATGTACTTGGAAATGAAAGATTGTGATGAACTGCTACCCAGTGAAGGGCCAGAACCAGGTTCCCAGTGGGGACTAATCTTTGACGGAGCTGTCAATCATTATGGAAACGGAATTAGGGCAATCATCATAACACCTCAGGGTACCCATATTCCTTTCACTGGCCGACTGACATTCAAGTGTACAAACAATGAGGCCGAATACGAAGCTTGTATCATGGGTCTCGAAGAAGCAATTGACTTAAGGATTAAGAACATGGATGTGTATGGAGACTCAGCCTTGGTTATCAATCAGATCAAAGGAGATTGGAACACATACCAATCAGGACTAATTCCTTACAAAGATTACGCGAGAAGGTTGTTACCATTCTTCAACAGAATCGAGTTTCACCATATCCCTCGTGAAGAGAATCACATTGCTGATGCATTAGCCAATCTCTCTTCCATGATTAGTGTAGGTCAATGGAACGACATACCTAAGATTGACATAATGCGCCTAGAAAGGACCGCTTACATCTTCGTGATCGAAGCAGTCATAGACGACAAACCTAGGTATCACGATATCAAATGCTTCCTTCAAAAACAAGAGTACCCACCCGGGGCATCCAGAAAAGACAGAAAGACCCTCAGAAGGCTGGCAGGCAACTTTTTCCTGAGCGGCGACACACTATATAAGAGAAACTTTGACATGGTCTTGCTCCGATCTGTAGACAGACTAGAAGCAAACATGCTGATAAAAGAAATTCATGAAGGATCCTTTGGCACTCATGCCAACGGGCATACAATGGCGAGAAAAATTCTGAGAGCAGGGTACTATTGGTTGATAATGAAATCCGATTGCTATAAGTACATGAGAATGTGTCACAAGTGTCAAATATACGCCGACAAAATCCATGTACCGCCAACGCATCTCAAAGTTCTATCTTCCCCATGGCCTTTTTCTATATGGGTAATCGACATGATTGGCATGATTGAACCCAAAGCTTCAAATGGACATCGGTTCATCCCGGTAGCCATTGACTACTTCACCAAGTGGGTCCAAGCAACCTCATACGCCAATGTAACCTGACAAGTGGTGGTCTGATTTATCAAAAACAATATCATCTTCCGTTATGGCATTCCAAGCTAGATCATTACTGATAATGGATCTAACTTGAACAACAAGATGATGAAAGAGTTGTGCGCCGAGTTCAAAATCAAACACCATAACTCATCTCCCTACTGGCCTAGGATGAACAGAGCAGTAGAAGCGGCTAACAAAAACATCAAGAAGATTGTTCTTTTCACGGTTATCGTACATCAGTCCGCACTTCAACAGGGGCAACCCCTTTCTCTCTAGTATATGGCATGGAGGCAGTGCTCCCCATAGAAGTAGAGATCCCATCAATTCGGGTATTGATGGAAGCTAAGAAAATAGAAGCTGAATGGTGTCAAAGTCAACACGATGAACTGAATCTGATCGAAGAAAAGCGAATAATGGCTATATGCCACGGTCAGTTGTATCAGCAAAGAATGAAGAATACGATTAACAAAAAGGTCCGACCCCGAGTCTAAGGAAAGGAGACCTTGTGCTAAAAAAGATACAATCATTTATAACTGATTCCCAGGGCAAATGGACTCCGAATTATGATGGCCCCCTATGTGGTCAAGAAAGCCTTCTCAGGCGGCGCCTTGAGACTCGCAACCATGGATGGAGAAGAATTTGCCTACCCCGCGAATGTTGATATAGTCAAGAAATAATTTGCCTAAATAAAATAAAAAAAACGTCTCGGTGGATTGAAAACCTGAAAGGGCAGTCCAGGCAAAAATTAGAGACACAAGCAAAAAAAAATCACCCCAATGGATTGGAAATCTCAAAGTACAATCCAGGCAAAAATTAGGGATTAATGGCAAGTAACTACGTCTGACAAGGTTAAATCCCTCAGCAGTCATGCCATCCATCAGAGAAAACTCCAGTCAAGGTCATCTTCGACAGAAGCTCAGGATGTCTGGAATTCAAAGTTGGTAGAAGAATAACAGTCGTTATGCTTCAATGTAGCCCTTTTTTCTTAAATTACCATTTTCTAACTTTGTAAATACTCTATAGGATCACACGCTTAGCTGATTTCCATTCTATCAATAAAATTTGAGCCCTAGTGCTTTTGTTTGCAATTCTTATTTGTTTTAGCTTTAGAGAATGACATTTTAATATGATCAACGATTCTTGAAATAAAACAAAAATTAATTTACTTGTCAAATTGTTTCTGCTTTTTAAAATAAAGATGGCAATTCTTTTGACTGTTGAACATCGAAAGAACATCGATAGCTTCTCCAGAAGTGATTGAACCTCAAAATACGGAATCAAAGTACTCCTTCTAAACTAGTACGCCTGAATAAAAGATCAACTGTGTCAGAGACCATGTTTCATCTGACATCCCCGACAGAGTTCTTACCTCTTAAGACCAATTAAACAACTCTTTCTCCCCACGGAGACACTCTCTCCTAAGCAAGGCAGGATTGCTATCTGGAACTAGTGATACTTTCTATTCCCCGCAGTGGCCGAGTATCCAGTCATGTTTATCTATTAGTCTGTATGTCGTGTCAGTTTTGTCAGCATATACACACATACATCATGCATGATTGATTCACATTCATAATCATATTGCATCGCTATCACTCTAGTCGGTCTTATCCCCTAGTGATAAAAGTCCTCTCACTCGAGTTTTCAGTTCTTTCCTCGTCAGGAAGTGTTCGTCTGAACAATCTCTCCTCCAGTTTATTTCTGGATTGGAGTTGGTCCTTGACCACTTTGATAACTTGAACCTCTAAAAAACAAGAAGACATTCAACATGCATCACTCTTCACCATTGAAGATGATATCTTCGCTTTTCCGGATTAAGGAAAATCCCCGAAGAAAGCCTCACAACCAAAGACTCTCAGCGACACATTGATTTTTCTCCACAAGAGAGTCAATGATAATGAAGTCATCAGCACCTCGAAATCGGATTACATCACATGGCATTTCTCTGAGAAGAACTCGAAGAAAAGTATGATGTGATACCTGTAGCGGGGAAATTTGTGAGTATAAGCTATTAATTAACTCAACTCAAAAATAAGCAAGAGTCGCCACCGCACTTTTATTTTTATCCATAAAGGAAAGGAAAAAAGAGCGAACAAAACCTAAAGAGATAAGGGTAAGGGGGGTTGGTTATGTAAAGGGAAGGTTTTACGCACCCAATACATCTATAGTACTCTATAGGAGCCCTTTGATGTATTCACTGCTTTTGGTCTGAAAATGGTTTGCTTGTAAAGATATTGAGGAGATGAGAGGAGAAATATTTTTTAAGATTTTTGTGTTTGGAGAGACTTATCGCCTCATGCCTACGTACCCACGATGTGCAATGTAGGATCAAAACCTCGTAGTTCGTGGTACAAAGAATGAAAATCATTGGTTATGGTTTATTTTATCTTGAAAAAGACAATCTGTCATTCTCAAGAGAGAATACTCAACTAATTACCCAAAGGTATGGGAAAGTGGCATTTGCATCACATTAAGATGGAGGATTTGCTTGGATTAACATCAACAAGACTAATCACTTCAACATCTAAGTGGAAAACCACCATACTTTCAACAAAATACCATGGTTAGGAGTTTTACATCTCATAAAAAAAATGACTCATGTCTAATTCTTTTTGAAAAGTTTAAAAGAAAAAGGTGTATAAAAGCACAAAAGAATTTGGATGAGTTTTGTATTTTTTTATTTTTTATGAAATAGTCAAAATATAGTTAAATGGATTGACATTTATTAAGAAAACAAAGTTTAAAAAGTCACTTGACAAAAGTCAAGGTTTTATTATGAAAGCGGTTTTAAGTTGAAAACAAGAAGGTTTTGAAAGAGAGAGAAGATTTTGAAAAATTTAAGAATGGGGAGGAGAAGAAGTGACTATCCTAATGCATAAAATAAAAGCTAGGGAAAAGAAGGATCTAACCAAAATGGAGCCACTTCGAAGCAATATTAAAAGAATTCCATCCTTAAGCAAATTGGCCAAATAAAGGCAAGCTTCAATCCATACTCCAAGCAAAGGGATAAGAAGTCCTAATTCTAGGTCCATAAGTCCAATATCACTTCAAAAGAGGTCTATAAAGAGATCACTCCAAAGCATAGGATAGTAACCAATAGTCCAAATGAAGAGAATTAAGTTTTTTTTTATGGTTTAATCCTTTATTAATGTTTTAAGTCCAAATGGACAAAAGAAAAATGGCATAAGCATAAACATGTGTCCAACGGACAAAGGAAAAAAAAATGCGGAAACATAAACATGATATGGAATGATAATAATGAAGCATAAAAGAAATAAAGAGATAAGGAGCGAGAAGAAAACATAAACAAAATTAATATAATAAAATTGTTAGAAGTTAGTGGTTAATTGTTAGTGTTGGTGATCAATAACAATTGAATAATTGCACTTTGGTCAAGGTTGATGAAACTTATTAGAGGATTGATAAGACCAAAGCCTCCTAACAACAAGTTTCATGAGTTGTGAACCATAAGACAAATAATCAACTATTTTTGATATTTATTCCGAGGCGGGACAAATTTTGGTCTATGTTAAGCGCACGCCGAGTAATTTGTTCGAGCAATTACCCTACGAATGAGGCCGGCCATGAAATGTATGTGTTAATGCACGCGAGATAAACGATATAGGGATCGTTATCCTAAAGCGGTGCCACACGAAAAGAAAAAAAGTGGTAATGATCTCGTCTCGATCGAAATTCAACAAAGAAATTTCACGATCACTTCGACTTTCATAGATCAAAATAAAATGAAATAGAAGAAAGAGAAAACCAAATTTGAGTTACAAATTCAAGACAATTCCATCTTTAAGTTCATTCACTCATTTTGGTGGATTAAAGTGCTAAATATATCATTAACTCAAAGCACCTAAAGTGAATTAAATAATCCACTTTAAAGGTAGATTTGAATTAGTGAACATTTATCCAAGTTCATCTACACCCTATGTCCAATGAATTTAAAGAGAAATAATGCCTTAAAAAATGTAATTCAAATCCAAAATTAAAAAGAAAGATGAAAAACAAGGCTAAAAAACTCAAATAATTTTCAAGAGATTTTTCTAAAACAGAATTTAAAAGTAAAATCTAATTTCAAAAGCTTACTAAAAAAAATATAGAAACCAATTGGAATTATTTTTTTAGAAAAATAGAGAAAAAGTGAAGGAGGTTAGTTTTAGAAAATGGTGGTAGTGTGATGAATGGGCTAGGCCCATCACTTTCCAAAAAAAGAGAAAAAAAAAGAACCAAAAACAAAAACATTAAAAGGGAAAGGAAAAAGAAAAAGTCAGAAAGAAGAAAAATCTTCTTCTTCTCCAAAGTAACCATGCGCACCACTATTCATCAACAACAACATGCTTCAAATTTTGAGCTCCGTCGAATCGGAGCGACGGAGCTCAAACCATATACCGTTGCGATCGTGAGACGGAGAGGATTTCAAATATGTAATCGATTTCAACCGTCGTAAACAAAGTGCAACGCAAACTGAGATTAAAGCTTCGTCGGAAAAAATTTCACTACCTTCAAAATTCAAGTAAGCACTCTTTAAATTCTTCCTCTCTTCTTCCTTGCCTTGAATGAGTGTGGTTGTTGTTGATTTATGTAAGTTTTTTGTTGTTTGGAGTAGTGAGAATTTATGGATGAAAAATGGAATTTCGGTTGGATACTAGAATCGGTGAAGAAAATGGTTTGAGTTGTGATTTTGGAAAAGGTTTGAGGGTTGTCAAAGCTTGAGAATTGAAGGAGAGGTGAGTCCAATTTATAGAGGAAATGGTGAGTGATATGCTGCCGTTTTAATTGATTTTGTTTGCGTTTTGGAATGCTCTGTGTGTAGGTTGTGCTCACGGCTTGTATGCGTGCCGTTTTGAGTTTTTTTTTTCACGCGTTTTGGTGATGTGAGCTGGAAGTGTGTACGTCGCGGCTTGTTGTTTGTGATGGCTGGATAAGCTCGGTTTGGCTTGTGGATGATGTGAGGCGCTGGCGGCTTGGTTGTTGGTTGATGGCTGGCGGCTTGAAATGAGAAGAATGGCGTGATGTGAGGAGGCTGCGGCTGGACTTGTGTGAGTTCGGCTAGCTCTTTTTTTTTAATCATCTTTCCAATTTTTGGTTAATGGGCTTATGATTGGAATATTGGTTTTTTTTTTAACAATGGGAATGGGATACAAAAAAAACATGATTATATAAAAAAAAGGATGTTAAAATAATGTTTGGATAATTGGAACAAAAAAATAAGAGAACAAATTAATTTGGATGTGGATATAGATTTGGATAAAAAAAAATGGGTTTAGAAATTGGTTTTAGAAAAAATGGTTCATGATGTTGATATTAAAAGGAGGATAATGGATATGAATTGGATATTGATTTGAAATGGATATGAAAAATGGATTTAATTGGTTATTTCTAAAATATGGATATTGAATATGAAATAATTGGATATGGATAGAAAAAAAGGATATTAGAAAGTGGGTTATGGATGGTCATAAAAAAAAATGGATAATGGATTTATGGTTTTGAATAAAATGGATATCGAAAGTTGGACAAGTAAATGGATTTAAAATGGATTTTTGGTAATATGGTTTAAGAAATGGAAAAAAAATGGTTTAAATAGCAAAAAGTGGAATATGGAAAATTTGGTTAAAAGATGTGGATAATGGATAGCAAGTCTCTTTTTTTTTAGCCCAAAACCAAACTTGAATTTTTTTGTTTCACAAGCCTTTGATACAATATGCCACACAACAAGCCACAACTGAAACAACAGCCGTCTGAATCTGACTTTCTGAACCCAAAACTCACATGAACCACTACCTGATAAACTGAAGGATCTCAGCACAAGACGTCTTGCTTTTGAACAATCACACGTGACTTGAAATCACTTCGTTGTCTTTGACAAACCTGCACAACACAGAGAGAAAAACAAGCAAACAACAGCATATTTTTGGTATTTTGGTTAGAGGTTAGATAAACAGAAGCAAGTAATAATAATATACAGATGCTCAGGAGAAACACATAGAATGCAAATGACATGTGGGATCTTAGGGGAAAAAATTAGGGTATTACAATACCCCCAAGTAGGAAGCAGCCTCTCAAGAGACTCGTTTTCCCCAGTAGAGTCAACAAATGACGTCTCTAACAGAGAAGTTTGAACACCTCTACAACTCAGACGAATGGGTTCTCCAGCGAGTCTGACATCAAAACTTTTTTCCATCAAATGGCATCTATCCAGGAAAATTCGGCGAGAAGTTTAAGGAAAACCTCTACGAATAGCGTCCCTTGTCAAGAAATTTTATTGACAAAAGAAATTGAGACCAGTTCCGTGGATGAAGACCCGGATCGAGGGGAAGTTTATATCAGAAACTGAGACCAGTTTCTTGGCTGAAGACCAGGATCGACGGGAAGTTTCACCCTTTTCAAAAAGCATCATTGCTTAGCAAAAGAAGTTGGATGACCAAACTGCTATTCATAATCACCATCAAAATTTCGGGTATGAATACCTTCGCCATTCACACCTTCGGGTCCAAGAAGATTAAATAGAGGCATCTGTCATACCCCAAATTTTGACCACCAAGATTTCCCATCATTGTGCAAATCATCATCATAATATGGATGTACTTTCATGCCTCATCAGTCTCCTCAAAGATGATTGAGCATTCACTACAATCAAGAAGTAGGGTTTTGAGCCCTCTCAGAGCACTTAGACAAAGGATTAATCAAGAAATGACATGATCTTCAACTTGTCTAACCTCTCAAACATCTATAAAGGATCAAGAGGACTCCCACATGAATAATCAAGCACAAAGTTGCAACATTCCAAGTGGATCAAGCCTCAAGATCGCCTGTGTCACCAACTTTGGGTTTGGTCGACCAGGATCCTCAGATGAAAATTTCCATCTAGGCATGAGCCAATACCTCTGATAGTTCTGCAGCTTTTGGTGTTGGCATTAATTTTGGTAAAACTGATTGTGATTGATATATGCCTAAAAAGATGTTCTGACTTCTGTTTTCTGCTGCTGCATTTTCCTTTAATATGATGTGTATGATCAAATTATGTTTTGGCCAAAAATATGCCAAAGGGGGAGATTGTAAGTTCTGAGTTGGCAGCATTTTTTCCAAAACATGTTGCTCAGGAAAATGTTATGAAGAATGTCTTGACATAAGAGTAGAACATCACTGTAGGATGTGTTAATCTTTAGCAGGTGGTGTTAGTGAATGTTAAGGTGTTGAAGAGTTAAAGTGTTGAAGAGTGATGTCACATGCGATGTCTTGACATCACTATACCAGAACATTAAAACATCAGGTTGTGATGTTTTTAGGGCTGCGTGCATTAGGTTGATTTGATCAGATCTGTTAGAGATTTAGTGTGCGAATATCTTGGGAGAAATATTCTCTGTTGCAATCAGATTGTGTGCAGATTTGTTGCTATGTTTAAGGACTGAAGATTTAAGAAGATTTGAAGATAAAATCTGTTTCTAAATTCAAATCAAATCAGCTATTTTTGTGGAGAAGATCTTGCAGCTGAATTAAAAGTATTGGAGAATAGTTTGTTACTATTTTTGTGCAAAAAGATATGGAGAATAAATAGTTCTAATTATGGAGATAAATTAGGAAGATTTGATTGAAGACCTATTTTGTAGGAGAATCTTTTGCTGAGTTGTAGCAGCTGTTATGATGTGATTTGAAGCCCAAATCCAGTTAGGAATAGGTTATAAATAGAAGCATTGTAACCTAGTTTTCGAGCCAGCCATCATGTAGATTAGAAGGGCTATGTTGGTTGATGAACCACCCGGTTTGTGGGATGGTCATCGTGTTTATCTCGAAGCCTGTAGGTAAGAGATGTATTGGTCTTGGAGGAAGCTGTTAAGCAACTCTAAGTAGTGTTCTTAGTCATGAGGGTCATGTCTAGGTATTGTCATGGAAGTGTGTCTTCTACTTTTCTGTGGTTGTACAGTTATTGGTAATCAAGTTGTTGATGCAGTGACGGTGTAGTTGACTGCTAGACATCATAGTGATGATAGGAAGTGAGATGGAGTCTCTTATCTAGGGTGGACTTAGATAGAAGGGTCATTCGGTAGTGATTAAATTAGGTAGATTGTCAACTGGTTTGTTGAGTCTGTAATTTGATGCTACTAATAGTGGACTTCCTTCCTGGCTTGGTATGCCCCCAGATGTAGGTTGTTAGACCGAACTGGGTGAACAAATTCTGTGTGTTGTTTACTGCTTTTTCTAAATACTATTATTGCCTTGTTCAGCAGATTGCGATGTTGTGACATTGCACAGTGACATCACACATCTGTACCAGAATTTCAATTGGTATCAGAGCAGGCATCCTGTCTATTTCTGGATGAGATCTAGGGAAGATACTTTCTGGTTCAAGAGCAAGGAAGATAGTGTTGCTGAGTTATGGACTTGGTCAGTTCATAGAGGTGTTTGTATGGTCCCTTGAAGTGGAGGATGGACTATTCATGACAGGGTATGTAGCTTTGGTGGAGAACTGCTGTTGTGAGTCACAACCTTTTTGTAGCTTTGGTGCAAGGATTATTGAGTAGTGCTTAAAGGTTGTTGAGGAGTTGTTGTGTGTTCCGCTGCATGGTATCTGATTTGGTTCTTGTATCTCTGGTGATGAGATTCTAGGAAGGTATTCTCTTGGTAAGACATTAGGGTTTGATCTCCTCAGTAGGTTCTTAGCAGGTTATTCTATGATGTTGTAGTTTATGCAAGACAGCTTCCACCGTTTGGTTAGAGATGCAAAAGATACTTGAGGATTAAGTGATCAAAAGGTGAATGGATCTTATTAAAGAGTGTATGACATGGATGTTTCAGTTTTGTTTTGAAGAAGAATATAGTTCAAATCAAACATTGAAGACCAATCTGTTTAGAACAGTGATTCCTTATGGTGAAAGAAGAGGGTAGAGCCAAAGCACAAGAGTATCACTGTCAAATCTTTCATGTGGGAGTGAAGATCTTGATCAGTCATCTCTTAAGCTTAGTTGTGGTCTCATCAAGAAAGAAGCTGAGTCAATTCTAATGTCTCGACATCGTGCTTCACATTAGCAGTTTGGTAAATGCTAAGTCAAAGACCCTTTAGATTGTAGCTGTTTTGAAGGATCACTGAAGCTGTGAAGTTGAACAATTTTTGAGATGCTGTCATAGCATTTCAGCAGGAGATGGTTGAAGAGAAGGGAAAAGGCATCCAAGAGTTTGTGTTCAGTAGCAGGGTAATTCAGCCGGTGGTCAATTGGTGTTTGCTTGAGCTCTTTCAGTTTTGTGCCTTGAAGGATTCAAAGGAGCAGATTGTCTATGGTATGTTTCTGCATAAGGAAGGCAGTTATTACTCTTTGGTTAGAAGGTCTGAACCTTGTGCTTATTAGAAGAAGCCTCTGGAAGAGTGTGTTATGCAAGTTACTGCAGTTTTGTTGGTCTAATCTTGGAAGATGCTGATATGCTATCTTATGTTCCCTGAAAGAAATATGTGTGGATGAATATGATTAGGAGTTGTGATTAAGACTAATGTCAGAACTGATGTTGAAACATCATTTCAGTTCTTTGCTCAGGGTAGAGTAAGAGATCAAGACACTGACCTTATTTGGAAGAGTTTTGTGGTAGTCATGATGGTTTGTTTTGGAGAAGAATCAGCAGATGGCGGTTGTGTGACAGGGGTTGAGTATTTATCTGCTTTTGATAAGGATATACATTCAACTAATGACAAAATACATTGATGGGAGACTATGTATATGTCTGATGTAAAAGTGCAGGACTGTTGAATTGTTGAGAATATACTTTTCTTTGTGGTGTGTTGGTGCTGTTGAAGATGAAGATGGAAGACTATGAAGACATCATAATCTTGATGGTTACAGCTTGGATCAGTTTAAGTGGTTTGGAGCATGGTGTTGGCTCTGGTTGTGAAGGTCGAGGATAAGTGGAAGTTATCTCTGGCTTTCTAAGGACGGCTCTACTAAGGGAAGTGACATTCTTTAGTATTGTTATGGGGTAGTCTTGAACTACTTATTTTCTGAAGATTTAGATGTGGTAGGTTTGAAGTCTTTGGAGTTTCTGAGCAGGATGGAGGTTGTCTACTCAAACTTGATTGTTGAATCAAGTCTATGAGAGCATGGAAATCTGTTTCTGTAAAGGGAGGAGGTTCTTTTGAGTGGAAGAAGGAAGAGCTGAATTCAACAGTTGGATGTCATAATGTTCTGACATCTAGCTTAACATCAGGAGTCTCAGCTGGTGATGTGGCACATCAGCTAATGATAGGGTGATCTACAGGAATGAAATATAGGATGCTTCAAAAAGATCGTTCTCATGGCAGTTTGCGGGAGCTGCAGGAAGGAGAAGATGTTACATGACCATGGCTTAGGGAGTCTAAGTGTGTTTGCTTTTGAGCAAGTGGATCATGTAACTTGAAGATCAAGTTTCCTTGGTGGATCAAGGTATCTTTGTGAGAGTTCTGACAACGTGAGGATTCATGAATGAGGTGATCAAACTGTGGCATTTGGTTGATCTCAGAAGTGGATTCGAAGAATCAAGATAATCAGAGTGTGGCAGCTGGTTATTATTAAGGATTGTCTTGGAACAAGTTACTCTTGGGCAGAAGGGCGATGAGTTGAGACTCAATGAGATTATTCTTCTTGAAGGTGGATGAGAAGTTAATTCTCTAGTTCTTTGGATTACTATGCAATAGTAAGTCCAGTTGGTGGAGCATATCAAGAATCATGGTGATGATATATTGGTGTGTGGCAAATGTTCTAACTTGTGTTGGGACATTATCTGGTTGGATATCCTTGGTAAAGGATGATTTTGTTCTGGTTCTGGAGCTTGGTGCATACATTATGCCTAAGGAGCATCTACATAGGCATACGGGAGAATGATGAAGTAGAAGGTCTGCCTTGGATGGAGAATGTAGAGAAGACTGAAGTAGATCAGGTATTGATAGGAAGTCTGAAGATGAAGAGTATGATAGGGAATGGCTGTGTTATGATCAAGGAGCTCATTGTGATCATTCCTGTAGATATTACAGAGAGAAGTTGATCAGCTTGGCAAGATGTGAGTTTTGGAGCATGAGAAGATAACAAACCAAGAGGGAATCATGTGAGTTTTGGTATTTGGATTGTTTGAGGATCAAGCATTAAGTGAATGCGTTCAGCAGGTGTGTTGAACAGAGGGTGCGCTCTTGAAGACATGAAGATGAGTCTTATGTTTTCCTTTCATTTAAGGTGTTCTTCTTGAAAATGAGCATTGGTTATCTTAGATAGGGGGAGTTGATCTTTTGTGGAAGTAGTTGTCAGACAAGATGTTACTGGTGAAGTTCATGGTGTTCTTGACAGTTTGGACCTGGTTCTATAGATTTGTGTGTCAATTAGAAGTATACATTTACCCCAATGTTTGTCAATTGTTGTCCAAAAAGGGGGAGAGAATGTTCAGTAGTAGTTGTTGAGTCTGGATCTTGTTCTGAGTATGTTGGTTGGCAGATTCAGAGTTTGTCCAATTATGGCTAAAAAGGGGGAGAGAGTTGTCAAGGTGTGGTTGTGAAGCCTTTTCTGATATGGTGCAACAGTTGTGAGCTGGTTCTTGGTTTGAGGGGGAGTTTGCCCTATACGGATGTGAAAGTGAGTTTATGCAGCTTGTTGGTTTTTGCTGCTGATGTTAGCTGAGATTGTTTTAGCCAAAATTAGCCAAAGGGGGAGATTGATAGTTCTGCAGCTTTTGGTGTTGGCATTAATTTTGGTAAAACTGATTGTGATTGATATATGCCTAAAAAGATGTTCTGACTTCTGTTTTCTGCTGCTGCATTTTCCTTTAATATGATGTGTATGATCAAATTATGTTTTGGCCAAAAATATGCCAAAGGGGGAGATTGTAAGTTCTGAGTTGGCAGCATTTTTTCCAAAATATGTTGCTCAGGAAAATGTTATGAAGAATGTCTTGACATAAGAGTAGAACATCACTGTAGGATGTGTTAATCTTTAGCAGGTGGTGTTAGTGAATGTTAAGGTGTTGAAGAGTTAAAGTGTTGAAGAGTGATGTCACATGCGATGTCTTGACATCACTATACCAGAACATTAAAACATCAGGTTGTGATGTTTTTAGGGCTGCGTGGTTTAGGTTGATTTGATCAGATCTGTTAGAGATTTAGTGTGCGAATATCTTGGGAGAAATATTCTCTGTTGCAATCAGATTGTGTGCAGATTTGTTGCTATGTTTAAGGACTGAAGATTTAAGAAGATTTGAAGATAAAATATGGAGATAAATTAGGAAGATTTGATTGAAAATCTATTTTGTAGGAGAATCTTTTGCTGAGTTGTAGCAGCTGTTATGATGTGATTTGAAGCCCAAATCCAGTTGGGAATAGGTTATAAATAGAAGCATTGTAACCTAGTTTTCGAGCCAGCCATCATGTAGATTAGAAGGGCTATGTTGGTTGATGAACCACCCAGTTTGTGGGATGGTCATCGTGTTTATCTCGAAGCCTGTAGGTAAGAGATGTATTGGTCTTGGAGGAAGCTGTTAAGCAACTCTAAGTAGTGTTCTTAGTCATGAGGGTCATGTCTAGGTATTGTCATGGAAGTGTGTCTTCTACTTTTCTGTGGTTGTACAGTTATTGGTAATCAAGTTGTTGATGCAGTGACGGTGTAGTTGACTGCTAGACATCATAGTGATGATAGGAAGTGAGATGGAGTCTCTTATCTAGGGTAGACTTAGATAGAAGGGTCATTGGGTAGTGATTAAATTAGGTAGATTGTCAACTGGTTTGTTGAGTCTGTAATTTGATGCTACTAATAGTGGACTTCCTTCCTGGCTTGGTATGCCCCCAGATGTAGGTTGTTAGACTGAACTGGGTGAACAAATTCTGTGTGTTGTTTACTGCTTTTTCTGATTACTATTATTGCCTTGTTCAGGAGATTGCGATGTTGTGACATTGCATAGTGACATCACACATCTGTACCAGAATTTCAACCTCAATGTATGGTCCTGTAAGCTCAAAAGGATCTCAAAAGCCCATCCACATGGCAAAATCACCTTGAAGGTCCATCTATAAAAAAATCAGGAATTAGGATTTTGACCTAATTCAACCCTTGAGTTAACTTGTGAAGTGAGGCATGGCTTGAAGCTTCAAAATGAACTTCAAAGACCTCAAATACATCATATTGACATGTCAACAAGATTTTATTGACTCAAAGAGCTCAAATCATAAGCCACAAGAACTCAAAACCATCCTATCACAAATTAGAGTTTTTGATGGAAAAAGTCAACCCTATCCTTGACTGTTGGCCTACCCTTGATCTCAAACCTTGGGGAGGGGTCCAAGACATTCCTAAATACCCTTGGAGGCCATCCATGAAGTTTAATTAAGCCCAAGGATTGATTTCACAAAAGGATCACAAAGTCAAAATTTCATCTAATGAAAAAGTCAACTATACAAAAATCCAAGTTTGACTTTTTGAATTTTTGGTCAAACAAGGCTCCTTAACCCTAAAACAATGTTAATATGTGATTTTAATCATCATTCATCAAGAAAAATCAAAGAAAGTGAGTTAACTTGTTAAAGGGGTAACCATAAAAAACTTAGAATTTTTCTAAGTTATGGAACAAAGTGGCTAGGGTACCAACTTTGCAAGGCCATATCTCCCAAACCCTAAGGCCTTTTTCTCCCATTCAAAGCTCAGATGGAAGCCCTAATTACATACTTCAAAAGTGTCAACTACAAGAGTTTCCAATTCTTCATGGATTCTGAGTTATGATTGGATCAAAATGACAAAAACTTGGAATTTACCACTTTTCCAACACTTGGACAAAATTCTGTCTAAGTCAGAAAAACAAGTGAAACACCAAAACTTGGAGGGCTGTTTCACATAGTTCTAGGCTAAATCAATTCAAGATGTAAACATCAAAGTTGTTGTGCATATTGCCTACAATCCAAGCCAAGAGTTATGGCTGCTGCAAGACACCATGGCAAGGCTGTCATGAAAAACCAGTTTGTGAGATTTCTTGCCATACACGATTTTTAGCCAAAAAGCAATGATCACTATGCCACATTCATCCAAATTGATCCTAATCCATCTGATCCAACCTGCTAAGCTGAGTCAAAAAGCAAAGGGATTTTCCAACTTGAGGTTAATGCATTTTGTCACATTATGCCTTAAATTCAAAGGCATTTATGTGCAATAGTGCACTTTCAATAAAGCCACTCTACTCAGTCAAGATGCTTACTTAAAAAACAATTAAAACACCTGAGTAATGTGGAATTGGTCAATACATAGCCCTGCTCTTGGGAGAAGCTAGTTTGCCTTGCATGAGAAGAAATACCACCAAGCCAAAGCCATTGAATGTGATCTGATCTTGCAGCCATTCACTATTCCTCCAAGACAAGAGTTGATCCATTATAAATAGAGGTCCTAACTGATCATTCAAACTACACCAAAGCAGCTTACAACATTGCTTTCTCTCATTTCCTTCTCACACATCAAATTTCGTTGTTCTTGAGAAAGTACTATCGGGTTTTGAGTTGGAGGCCAATGCAACTCAAACCAATGGTTCACACACCTCATATACAACATATAGGGGTGATCTAAACCATCACATTCAATCTATAACATCAAAATCATCAAATCACACCTCATTTGCTCAAAGTTACAAAGCAGCTGTAGGTTGGGTCCAGTTGGCTAATCTAGAGGTTTTCCAATCAACCTAAGCATTCAAACACATCCCTTGAGGTACAAGGAAGTTGTCCAAATCATTGGAACACAACTGTAACACCTCCAAATCAGAATTCGATTCTCACTTGCAGAGGTAAATCTTAAACTCTCAAACTCAATGAATCATAAATCATAAACATGTTTTCTTGTTACCATTGTGTTTCTGGATATTTGTAGATCATTTACCCTTAATCAATTGTTGTTTACAATTCGTGTATAGGATTTCATTAAGTTCATACCAATTTTAGGGTTCTTCAGGATTTATCATATTATGTTGTGATTCACTTAATTTCAATAAAATTGGGTATTGCCATTGTGTTTCTCATCTGAAAACGCACGATTTTCATATTTGGATCATGTGAAATGGTTGAGAGATGAGTAAGATAGGAGGCTTCACGTATCTGAGCTTGAGGATGAAGATGGCCATGGCGCCATTCTTCAAAAATTCAACCAAGTTTGATATATATTTTTCCCTTGTCATATTATAAATGAATTGGCATTGCACCCTAGTGGTTGATTAGTTGGATTGTGTGTATTGAGCGAGCGAGAGGTCTGGTGTTCGAATCCCCCTTGCCTCAGACCTTTTTTTTATCACTTGTCCCATTTTATTTTATTTTTCATATTATTTTTGTTAATGATTTGGAAAATTAATTTCTCATTCAATTTTAATCATTTTTTATTGGTTCTTTTTCTGAAAAATCACAAAAAGTATTAAAGTATTTTATTCTACAAAAAAATCAGATTTATATTATTTATTTAATATAGTTGGTATTTTTGTGAATAAATTCATTTTTCTTATTTTTTAAACATTTTAAAAGTGAATTTTTATCTTGAAAATCAAAACCAAATGAGTTCTAAATCATCTTGTGATTTAAACCTCATTTTTTAAACCTTAACCAAAAATCACAAGTAGTTTATTTAAAACTTATTTGGTATTTTTATCATTTTATTAATTTCTTTAAAAAATTACTTTTAAAAGAAAATGAAATTACGGTTTCTTTGATTTTTGATCCTTATCAAAAATTTCAAAACACTCATGGGCCTCTAATAGAGTGTAAGACCCAACCCCCTTTTGTACATAGAATAATTTGGGCCTCAGTCATTGTATAAGTCCCGATACAATTTTCAAAACAACGGTGCGATCACTGTTTTTCAATGAGCCTCTCCTTGAGTTGTAAGCCCCATCACTTGTACAAAAATAAACCTTTGGGTCTCTAATAGAGTGTAAGACCCAACCCTCTTTGTATATAAAATATTTTTGGGCCTCAGTCATTGTATAAGCCCCAATCCAATTTTCAAATCAACGGTACGATTACTGTTTTTCATCTGGGCCTCTCCTTGAGTATAAGCCCCAACAATCTTTTCAAAACAACTTCCTTTTGATTTAGGTTCAAACTCATAGTTGTTATAAAAAATTTATTAAATTTCTTGAAAAAAACTAACAATACAGCTATGGAAGCTTGCTCACCTGTAAGTTTTTATAAGCTTTACTTTACATGCTTTTATATATATAACTGTATTGTGGGAAGCTGTTCACCTGTAAGTCCTTCTTTCATAGCCTTTTAAATACTTGTCATATATCAACTGTATATATACTCGTATATCTGCTTAGAGTTTTCCCCGACAACTAGGTCTAGAACTAGGTAAAGCTAGTTGGTCACTCTTAAATACAGTCAAAACTAGATCCCCATAGGATTTCTAGATACAGTCTTGCCGTCTCTTGGGCTTAAACAATATGGAACAAAGGGAAAGGCATTATTCTCGGTGAAACTTTTCCCAGGCTGTCACTATTAGAAATTGTCAAAGAAATTCAGTTCCCCGGAGAGGATTAATTCCCGGTGAAACCGCTCTTAAATTTCTTCAAACCCTAGAACTGTTCATTAAATAAAAGATTATTCCCGGTGAAACTTTTCTTGAACTCTTCTTAGGTTTGGACCCACAGGCTTCCTAAAAGCATCCCCACCTCCTCTTGGGCTTTGTACAAGGACCCTCCGGCTTCTTAGAAGTTTTCATGCTTTCTCTTTGGCTTAATACAAGGACCCTAAAGACCTCCTAAAGGTATAAGACATAACTTAGTCATCCTTTGCTAGAGCAGTCTTTCTTGAGTCAAAACCTCAGACTAACTTAGGGTTGATTCTCATCCCTTAAAACACTTGCCTCCTCTTGGGCATCATATAAAGATAAACTCTTCCATACCAGTAGACTTGGACAGTCTAAATCCCCTCTCGGATCTCAAAGACATTCTCAAGTACCTTACAAACATAGGAGAAACCTTGGTCATTTTGGATCAATCTCCAGTGAAGTTAAAACCCATGGGTTCTAAAACCCAGTCTCTCTCCTAAAAATTCCCCAGCTAGGTTCGATTTATCATCAGTATAACCCTATCCCAAATCAGAACCTCAAGGTCTCTGATATCTTAACTCTTATGTAACCCTCAGCAAGAGTTAATTCCCCATTTGGACCTGCCTCGGGATCTCAATAATCCCCAGCAGAAGCTAGCCTCCTCTTAGGCTTTGTATAATGATCCTTCCTTTCCTCAGCACAATTAGCCTCCTCTTATGCTTTGTACAATGATTCTCCCTTCGCAGAGCTAACCTTTTCAGACTCTCTTGTTGAGTCAATCACCTTTTCAGACTCTCTTGTTGAGTCAATCACTTTTCAATACACTCTTGTTAAGTCAATCACCTTTTCAGACTCTCTTGTTGAGTCAATCACTTTTCAATACTCTCTTGTTGAGTCAATCACCTTTTCAGACTCTCTTGTTGAGTCAATCACTTTTCAGACTCTCTTGTTGAGTCAATCACCTTTTCAGACTCTCTTGTTGAGTCAATCACTTTTTAATACTCTCTTGTTGAGTCAACCCTTTTTTAGCCTCAATCTTGGGCTTTGTACAAGACAGATAAAACCAATCTCTTGTTGAGACAATATTTTCCAGCCTCCTCTTAGGTTTGGTATAATGATTTCCCCTAGCAGAAGTTAGCCTCCTCTTAGGCTTTGTATAATGATTTCTCCAGCTTGTTTAGCCACAATCTCGGGCTTTGTACAAGACAGATAAAAGCACTCTATTGTTGAGTCAAACCCATTTCATCCTCAATCATGGGCTTTGTACAAGACACCATATAAATTTCCCTAAGCAGAGTCAATCCTCTTTTTTCAGCCTCAATCTTAGGCTTTGTACAAGACAGATAATACTCTCCCGCAGGGTCAAACTTATTTCAGCCTCAATCTTGGGCTTTGTACAAGACACCTAAAATATCCTCAGCTGAGTCAGTAAAGTCTCACTTTAACCTTAATCTTGGGCTTTGTACAAGACAGATAAAGATTTCTTTCCAACAGATTCAGTCTTCTTTTCAGCCTCAATCTTGGGCTTTATACCAGACACATACAAACCCTCCCCAACGGAACCGAAATCCCTTTTAGCCTCAATCTTGGGCTTTGTACAAGACAGACAGAATATTTTCCTGGGAAAAGTCAAACTTTTAGCCTCCTCTTAGGCTTTGTATAACGATATCCCCAAAAGAGGCAGTCTCTTTTAGCCTCAATCTTAGGCTTTGTACAAGACAGATAATACTCTCTTGTTGAGTCAGTCTTTTCCAGCCTCCTCTTAGGCTTTGTATAAGGACTTCCCCAGTGGATTCAATCAACCTCTTAGCTTCAACCTTGGGCTTTGATCAAGGCACACAAAAATCAACATCCCCTCAGAGGAAATCAAAATCCCTCTGTAGGAGGTCATTTCTCTGTTTATCATTTATCAAAACAGACATCCAAAACGAACCCTAATCCCAGATAATTGATGTATGTGGCGCACTTGTTGATTCAAATATCCAAGTTGTTGTCCATCTTTTATCCTGGTAAATCCTCTCTTTCATCTAATTGCTGTAAGCGGAAAGCCTCTGGATTATTTACATCCACGCCACTGTCCCTCTCTTAGTATGAGAAATTCCTAAGGAAAATGGCATTACTCTACACTGAGTTAAAATTTTCCCCTTCAAGATAACACCCCTATAAAGGAAATTATGGCATTGTTGGATTCATATATCCCAATTAAAGTAATCCTCCTTTATAAGCAGTCACCCAACACTTGTGATAAGAGAACAAGATGTCTCCCCTTTAGAGATGACAAATTCTCTCTCAGTCAAAACTTTTAGCTTCAATCTTGGGCTTTGAACAAGACACAAATAAACCTTTTAGATTCAATCTTGGGCTTTGAACAAGACACAAAAATGTCATTTTTTCCTCCCATAGAATAGGAGGAACTACGATTGCTCTGATTTCCCTGTTTCAAAGAAACAGGAATACGTAGGTATAAGATTGCAAAATCTTAGCGAGCATACTAATAAAAAACTCTAGGTCCAGTACCTTCATATCAATCAAAACTTAGGTCCAGTACCTTACCAAAAACATCGGAAAACCCGAACATCAACAAAAACTCACTCTCTCTCATATTTCCCAAGAAACTTTCCCAACCCATTAACGGATAAACACCATCAAGTATAAAAACGAAACCTAAAACTAGCAACCTGTGGATAACCACATATATGATGGGTAAATGACAACTCCCCATTGTATAACCTAACCCCGAACTCCCCGAATCTCTTTAAGAGTTTGTTCAGTTAAACATTCACGTGCAAGGTTAGTTTTAGATAGCTTTCCTTTCCCTTCCAGCTTCACGGGATAAATAAGAAATCAGAAAGTAGCACCCCCCTCCTCTTCATTGGGGAAAAAACCAAATTCTGCGATAAGGTAGTCGCGTCACCGACAAAAATCGCACGCTACACCCGCAAAATCGTCGATGTCTTTGAAACTGCGCCAAATTCAGTACGTACTTCACTGTTGCCATTAGAATATTGATGTAGTTTTGATTATCCATGAATTTACGTCAATTCCTTGATTCAGATTCGAACTGATTGCGTCAAAACACGTTGATGGAGTGATTCTTGAATCGCGTATGCGTTTGAGCAAATTTCCAAAACGCGCTTGAATCGTTTGTTCTACAGAATCACGTTTGGAGAAGTTTGAGTGTGGAAGCGATTTCGACTTAATCAAGTTTTATTATAGTTGGATGAGGGTGTGGAATTGCTTCTTCTGTAGAATCGCGTTTGGGAATTTGGGAGCTTAGGGTTTTGCTTTCTCTCGTCGATCCCAATGTGTGAGGAGAGGCTTATCGCGGTGAATGGTACGTCGCCGTTGTTTTGAACGAAGAAGAGGATGATGGAAGTAGAAGGAAATCACGATGGAGAAAGGTGGAGTTGTGACGAAGAAGATGAAGTACAGAGGGAGAATGTGAAAGGGGATTGACGACGCGTTGAGAAAGATATGTTTGCTGAAGGGTGAATCTCATCTTGTATGCCTTTCTAGGTCAGAATTTGTGAGACCGGGTCATAGGCCCATTGCTCCATGGATTCTCTTCCACACCCCCAAGGATTACTCGTGTACCCCCCTGATTCATAAGGCTGATAGGCTTTAGGTTAAGCCCAAATGCTGCAATTTTGATCACACCTCCAAAATCAATGTTGAACCTTTTCATTCTAATTGTTTTTTTGCTTAATCATTCACTAATTTTTTTTGGCTTAATCATTCACTAATTGTTTTTTGGCATAATTGTTCTACTAAGTGAATGGTTGATTAATTGTTTTTAGCTAGATTAATCTTAGTTAATCAATTTTAAGAATTAGTCTTAAAATTAGATTTCTATAATTAATATAACTTTAGATTAGAAGTTTTAATTAGAAATTGTTCTTAATATTAGAATTAGATTTTTAGAATTAGATTCAATTTTAGAACTTTGAATTAGAATTAATCTTGTCGAATTAGTTTTTTCAACTAATTAACAATGACTTGTAACATTAATTAGTAATGGATTAATTGTTTTAGTTAATTGATTAGGTACTAATCTTTAGAATTAGCTTTATAACTTTAGAGTTAGATTAATTTTAAACCTTGACATTAATTCTGAAATTGAAATCAACCTTATTTTTAGTTGACTTTTAGCATGATTAATAGTTGTTGGATTTTGCTAAGTTCAATTTTGTTCCAATTTAATTGTTAGTTGACCTTCTATTAGAACTTGATTGATTTTTTTGGTTAGTATTTGGGTTAGTTTTTGAAGTTTATTCTTAATGTTTCCTTGTGATTAATCCTTAACATGTGGTTAGTTTCCTAATCTTAGATTGTGGTTCTTTTACTAGAATTCTTTTGCTTAAATCATGATAAATCATTTGGTTGAATGTTAGTAGATTTTTAGTTGAATAATTTTCCTTAATACTAATTGAGTTTTTAGAGGAATTCCTTGATGCATCTTTTGTTTCTTATTAAATCCTTGTTGATAATGTCCATTTGAATCTTGGATTGCCTTGACTAATTTTTTTTTTAGTTATCTTTGATATTGCTAAGTTTTGAAGGTAGGAAGTGTTGTTACATACATAGCTACTATGCACAAGGTGAGCTGTTAAATATTGCCATTCTGTCCAGACTTTTATACCTATTCAGTTCTGAAAATAGGGGCTGTTGAAAGCTATTCTAGCTTGTTGCTGGATTTTATAGCTGTACAGGTGCAGGAGCACTGTTGTTGCCGCTGTTTTGGTTTATTTCCTTGTCTTTTATTTACTTTATGATGGACGAAGAGTCACTCAACTTCCTTATAGTTGAGATCACTACATCGTTTTCATCTTGTGGTTGACGAAGAGTCACTCAACTTCCTCATAGTTGAGATCACGACATCGTCCGTTTCTATTGCATTTGCTTTTAGTTGAGGACGAGAAGTCACTGAGTTTGTTTCTTAGCTGAGATCACGACATCGTTCATTTTGTGATTGAGTTGTCCTGTGTTTACTTGTGTCTGTTCACCTGATCCCTTAGGATTCCTAGCTCCACTTAATTCCGAATTAAGTTGGAGGTAGGAGAGACATTAGGGTTTCAATCCAGACATGACAACATTAGGTAGATTCCCCTCCTAATCCTGACCTTAGGGCCATCGATGCACAATTACTTGTAGGACCGAGTTTCCCTTAGACCTTCCGTGAGTCCCGGATCTTTTCTCTCGCACCCGTGCGATCGAGACCGTTCTCATAGTCGCGTGAACTACGACTGCTCTGACTTCCTCTCTCCTGTAGGCACGAGATGCGATATCTTGGCGAGCACACTAACAACTAAATTCCCCTTTTCTCTCGCACCCGTGCGATCGAGACGTTAACCAACCAATTAATCGAACCTTTTCTCTTGCCCTAGTATGATCGAGACTCTTTCACCATCCAAACGAAACCGACCCTGTAGGCCGAACTACGACTACTCTGACTTCCTCTCTCCTGTCCGATTGAGGATACGTAGGCACAAGATGACGGTGTCTTGGCGAGCAACCTTACCCCCAACAATTCCGTAGTCCTCTGAACTACGTTGACTCTGACTTTCCCACTCCTGAGGGAATACGTAGGCCTAGGACGGCGATGTCCTATAGAGTCACCTTTTCCTTTCTTTCCTCGTGTCTCATTTCCCTTTCCTTTCCCTTTAGCAGTTGAGCTTCAGATACCTACACCCTTTGATCGTAACAACAAGCGTGGATCCCATCGAGTACGATGGATGCGAGGGGGTGCTAATACCTTCCTCTCGCGTAGCTGACTCCCGAACCCGGACTATGGTTGCATCTAGATAAATAACGTTTGGTGGCGACTCTTTTGTCTTTTCCGCCGGTTGATTTTCGCAGATGCGACAGATAGCATCCTTGGTTATTTTCCGAGCATACTCTACAGCGTTCATAATTGTGAGGTGGTACCCAACCATATCCGCTTTATATGCAATGCATCCTTACTAGATATGTTTCTATTGAGTGGACATCATAATTTTGATGTCTATCAGGACTCCTATCAGTCATGCTAACTTGTTGTGTGTCTTTATCCAGGTAGATCGGAAGCTACCAGTGGTCCAATAGATATTGAAGAGTCCTTTGCACAAGCGCACACCCTTGGTCGTTTTCATAGCATTCTTTATAGTTTTGATAATCACGTGAGGCCAGAAAACCAAGTCTGACCTGTTTAGCATGTAATTCCACTAGACTCATGTTCATCAAGCGTATGTCGAAGATTTGAACCATATTGACTTGATGATCATTCCTTTCATGGTAGTCTTGGATCCATTCGAGATCCATTTGATGTTGGAGGGCCTCTTGTACAAAAGAGCATCCCTGATTGTCTGTTGAGCAGATCGGACAAGGGCTGTAATCGTACCGTGATAGATTGTAATACTGACTTTGTCTTGAATGCAATGCCACTAAATTGACGTTCATTGCACGGATGTCGTGGTTCTGAACAATGTTGGGATGTGCATGGGCCATGTTTACTTCACGAATCTTGTGATCCTGAATCCAGCTCAGATTCATTTGTTCTTGCAGATCTGCTTGTACTATGGCACACCCTTGATTATCCTTGGAGCAGATATCACACTGATGATAATTGTGAGATGCCACATGGTCGTACCCGCTCTGTTTGCAATGCATCTTTACCAGGTTGGTTCCTAGTAAGCGTACATTGTGAATTTGATAACTGTTGACAGGTTTCTCTTCTATCAAATTCAGTGTAGTCTTCTCATGTTGTGGTAATGGGTTTGTCTGAACATTCAGATTAGTATCTTTGAAAGATAAAACCCCATTCCTGATAAGCTTCTGTACATCAGACTTGAAGCTGAGACAATTCTCAATGTTATGTCCCGATCCTCCTTGATGGTAAGGGCAAGTTTGATTTGTTTTGAACCAAAAAGGTGGATTTTCTGGTACTGCGATAGGTGTCCTGGTTTGAATGTTCCCCTTGGCCAGTAGAAGTGGAAATAGTTTTGCGTACAATATCGGTATAGGGTCGAACCCTGATGGTCGTGTAGTACGATTGTTATTATTGTACTGCAGGTGAGCCTGCTGAAGAGACTATTGCGGCCTTTGTTGATACTATTGTTGATTTGGCTGGCTCTGAGCAACTTGAGGTTGATAAGTCGGAGCTGGCGCTGGGTTGATAGTAGGAACCGTTGCTACCGGTTGATACCTTCACCTTTACTTTCCTAGAGAGATATTATTGATATCTTGCTCTTTTTTCTTTTGGAAAGAACTACCGTATCTTTTGGTACTGCTAGATGGCTTTGCATCTTTGACCAATCGTCCTTTTCAGACTGCTTCTTCAAGGCATACTCCCATGTTCACCATTTCAGTGAAGTCACTGGGCGCACTGGAAACCATTTGGTCGTAATAAAACGAGCTCAATGTTTTCAGGAAGATCTTTGTCATTTCCTTTTCCTCGAGAGGAGGACCGATCTGGGCAACAATTTCATGCCATCTCTGAGCATATTCTTTGAAGGTTTCTTTATCCTTTTGTGACATCGCTCTGAGCTGGTCCCAATCTGGTGCCATGTCCAAGTTGTATTTATACTGCTGAACGAAGGCTGCATCGAGATCTCTGAAAGTAGTGATCTTGGTACGGTTTAAACCCATGTACCATTTGAGTACGGCACCGGTTAAACTGTCTTGGAAGTAATGGATTAGTAGTTGTTGATTGTCTATCTGGGTAGACATTTTCCGAGCATACATCACCAAATGACTTTGAGGGCAAGAGTTGCCTTTGTATTTTTCAAAGTCAGGCACCTTGAATTTGTGCAGGATCTTTACATTAGGGACCAAACAGAGGTCGGCAACATCCTTTTCGAATAAGTCTTGATCGCGAATGGCATGCAGTTCCTTCTGCATTTCCAGGAATTGTTCCTGGAACTCATTCATCCTTTCGTACACGTCTTCATTTCCGCCAGAAATTGCTTGCGGAATCTGTCCTTCTGGGACAGTGTGTACCAGTGGTTGTGGTATAGTCATTATTGCGGTGACTCTTGGCGCTTTAGTGACCTAAAGTTTGCAACCTTCAGGAGTTTCTGTTGTAACCTTTGCATCTTCATTTCCCTAAAGTTTGTAACCTTCAGGTCTGGCTGTTCTTGCTACGACTTCCGGGTCTTCAGTGACCGGTGGGATGTATCCTTCAAGTATAAAGTTGTGAGGCATGCCCCAGGGGAAACCTTTAGGTATGTTGTACTGAGGATGACTGCTAGGTGTCTCAAAAGCTGGTGTAGACGTAACCTCTAAGATTACAGTCCTTTGATGCTATTGTTCCTGGGCTGCTGCCAGGGATTGCATGTCATGGTGGAGCTTCTCTAAACTCTCCTTCAGAGCTTTGATTTCTTCTCTCAACTCTCTGTTCTCTTCCTCGAGATTGTCCATTTTCTTTTGTCGATTGGCTCGAGTATTGTAAGAATGAAACAGTTTGACTCTAGAGTGTGACACATATGTGAGACTCAAAGACAAAGATGTGCTATGTGAGAATGATGAATGATATGCAAAGAATGTTATATTTTAGTTTTTGTTTTCAAAAGAACAGTTAACAATTATATTGCAAATATCACACAGTGGGGGGAGAGACCCCTTTTATTGAACTTGAAAGATTGCAGTATTTTATAAAGAAAAAGTATAGTATTTTACAAAGTACTGTAAGGAAAATTAGGCCTATGGATCCTGAGTCCTCTCTGAGGAGAGCTCAGATGCTGGTTCCTGAACTTTTCTTTTCTTTGATTGGGCTCATTCAGCCGTTGTCGGGTCGACGACTCTCTGCCAAGTGAAGGGAGTGAGCAAATTCCTTCGTTCCTCCTGATTTTCCATAGCATGCTGCTCTAATATTTCAATCAGAGCATCCTTCTCCTTTAGCAGTTCCTGGATCTTGGTACATTCCAAATTAAGGATATGGTATTTGTTCTTCCAAGAGTTTCTCTCACGTTGAACTTTGTTGAGAGCGACCTGGAGTTTTTCCGTATCAGACATGAAATAAAGGACAAATTCCTTTAAAGGAAAAACTTCTTGACGAGGGTAATGCATCCTTAGTTTGATAGCTCTGGTTTGAACCCAGTGGAGATAAGGTTCTAAAGAGGAACAATTTGGTCTTCCCAGGGATTCTCTCCCTCTCCTGTGAATATGTTTCCAGGCAAGCACTATTTCTTTCTTTAGTGCCCTGTCATTTTCTCCTTCCTTGAAGAAAATACCTTCCAGATGAGCATTATGTAGGATATTCTTCATCGGGTATCCGAGTTGACGGCGAGCTAGAATCGGATGATAGTTGATTCCTCCTTTAGTACCAATGAGGGGTACATTGGGGAAATTTCTGCACCTTTCGATGATTTGTATCCCTTCGTAAATCCAATTGTACCAATCTATGTCTGAATTGATAAGAGACATAATCTTCTGCGACCATCGCAGACTACTCTTGTGATCCCAAAATGCAGCAGACTTGGGCAAGTGGGAAATAAACCATTTGTAGAGTAATGGTACACAACATGCGATCATCCCTCCACTGTACAAATTCCTTAAGTGTACAGAATGGTAAGCATCCGCAAGTGAGGTTGGTACGGGGTTTTCAATCAAGAATATCTTAACAGCATTAGTGTCGACGAAGTTGTCGATGTTGGGAAAAAGGAATAACCCATATGTGAGCAGGACAAAGATATCCTCAAAAGTGGTTACATTCCTATACTAGCAAAGTATAGGGCTTTCTCCATCAGGAATTTATCTTGTAAACCCTGGATTCCTTCTTTGGTGGTCATGCGAGTCTTGACTTCAGACTCATCCAAAGAGATTGCTCTTGCAATGATTTGTTCTTTTGGAATTTCTTCCAGTCCAGAAAATGGATCTCGATCAGTGATAGGTAAATCAATCAGGTGGGAGTACTCTTCAAGTGTTGGTATGAGTTGATAATCCATGAATGTGAAGCAGCGGTAGATCGGATCGTAGAACTGAATCAGCGTAGACATGATCCCTTCAACCATGTTGATCTTCAGAAGAGATAACAGTCCCCTGTGCTTAGCTCTAAAAGCCTCGGGATTAGTAATTATCCTTCCCAATTTCCTTAGGTCATCCAGTTTTGGAACCTTGAAGGTGTACTTGTGCGTTTTTCTTCTTCCGAAATCCATAACGTAACCTCTCTGATATTTGCAATTATTGTTTTAGTTCTTTTGAAAAAAGATTTTTTCCATTTTTGAAAAGAGTTTTTTAATGAATGCATGAATGCAGCAAACAAAATCACTTGAAAACATGGGTTTAGGGGTTCATCGTCACGAGAATGGAGTCATGGATCTACCCATCCCCAAAAGTGCGAACTAATTGGTCAATTTTTTGTACCTGTAGAACGGGTTCTAAAAGGTTCCGAAAATCATTGACCCCTCCTAGGGACATTAATAGCAAGCTGATTCACTCGAGCAAGCTGTAATATCCTAGGATGAATCTCTTTTGGGTGTAGTATCACTTATCAACTATTCCTGATAGTCACCGCACTACCTAATGGTTTACATGGTTAAATGTCTACTAAATCCTCAGTGTCATGGGTACCGCACTGTGAACACTATGCTTTCACGACAATCGGTCGTTCAACATTAGAGAATCCACACGGGTACCTCGACTGATTCGGTGGAATGCCGGGTTAGCTTGGTCGGGATTCACATCCTATAAGCCTTTCTTGGAGACACCACCATTTATCTTAATTTTCTCTCAAACTTTCCACATGCGTATCAATCGCATTCCCAGTTAACAGAAATTTAAGCACGGGTATCAAGTAATATGACAGTAAATGATATATATGTAGCATAAAACTGAGAAAATAAGCAAATAAACAGAGAAATAAACGCAAAGTAAAGCCTAGACCTCTTAGGAACTCTAATCCTAAAATTCCCCAGCAGAGTCGCCATTTTTCTATAGCGTGCGATTTTTGTCGGTGACGCGACCACCTTACCGCAATGGAATTTGGGTGCTACTTTCTGATTTCTTATTTATCCTGTGAAGCTGGAAAGGAAAGGGAAGATATCTAAAACTAACCTTGCACGCAAATGTTTTCTTTAACAAATGCTAAGAGATTGGGGATTTGGGGTCAGGTTATACAAAGGGAAGCTATTAACACCCATTGTAGATATGGTTATCCATAGACTTTTTATTGCATGTTTTTCTCTGTTAATTTGAATTGCTTTCTTATGTTTATCTGCTGTGGCTTGGGAAAGTTTCTCCTTTGGGAGTGTTGAGAGAATGTTTATGTTGTTTTCGAGTTTTCCGTTGTTTTTGAGAAGGTACTGGACCTAAAGTTTTTGATTTGTGTGCTCGCTAAGATTTTGCAATCTTATGCCTACGTATTCCCGTAAAGATAACTGGGAAATCAGAGCAATCATAGTTCCTCCTATTTCTATGGGAGGAAATATGTTTGGTGTTGTAATACCCCGTATTTATAAATGCTCTGAATAATATTAGTTGAGACCAGCTGAGTTTCGGCGTGCTCTGAATATTTATCTGATAAGATAATTAGAGCAACCGATGAGCTCAAATTTAGTCAAATTAATATTATTCGACTCTGAGATTTTTCTTATTGGAACATTATAGATATTTTTGGACATTTAAGTCAGTGTTACTAACTTAATGATACCTCTACATATCATATTCACTTCTTTTCCTCTTCATTGTGACAAATAGAAAGAAGATAGTAAAGGGTAGAGAGGAGGAAGAGCAGAAAGGAGAAAAGAGAAAGAAGATCTAGAAGAAGAGAGAAAGCTTGAATCTTCTTAATTCTTCATCAAATCATCTCACAATCTTCATCATCTTGTTCATAGGTGAGTTCTAGTTAGAACTCTAAGTGTAGAAATTTAGGTTAGAGCTTGAAATAGAAATGGTGGATTTTGATTAAAGGTGTTAAATGTTGTTTCTATGGTTAAAACATGAAATAGAATGCATAACATGATTAGGTTGTGTGAGAAATTGATGTATAATACTTGTTATTATGATGGATCATGTTTTGGTTGAATTTGGTTTGAGTTGGTACCATTAAAAACAGGTTTTTTTGTTCTGCTTCAGTGATGTAATCGGTTACATGTTTGAGGTAACCGGTTACATGAAGAAAAATGTGAGGTTTTACGTGAAACAGAAGCAAAGTAACCAGTTACATGTTTGAGGTAACCGTTTACCTCAAGGTGTCTCTAACTATGATTTTGATTCTGTGTGAACAGTGACGCGTGATGTAACCGGTTACATGTTTGAGGTAACCGGTTACCACTGCTGTGATTTTGAAAAAAATGTTAAAAAATTCATATCTTTTGGACCTTAACTCCGATCGAAGCATTCTAGGTTTCATTGGAAATCTATGGAAATATTCTATGCAATAAAAGTGGAAAATATCAGTTTTGTTACCCGATTAAATAAATCGGAGGAAACCAAGGAATGTGATAATTTTATGAGTTGAATTATTATATGTGTTTTGTTATACCATTGTATTGTGTTATATCTAACCTCTTATTGTGAAAGGAAATTGAGTGATAACATGTTTAAAATATGGAATAGGAAGAGTGAGGAAACTTTATCATAAATCTATAAGTAGGACCTAGTAAGGTGACTAGGAATTGACATATAATCTAGATGGCGATGCTCGTGTATTTAATGCCAAAGTGTGCATCTTCGACGAGTAATAGTCTAGAGGAGAGTGAGACACTAGTATGGAACATGTGTGAACCTTGTGTTTTATGAAAAGGTGAATGTGGGCTTAAGGCGAATGTGGCCTTGTGATTGTCGAATACAATCACGTTTGTGTGTGTAATCACATAATCGTAACCGTTTCCCTTGAGTTGCCGTTTCATGAGCTTAGGGCTCCTCTAGAATGTATGCATGAATTACTTAGTAGGTTTGATTCCCGTGGTTAGTACGAATGGAGCCTACGGGTAAAGAGACTTATGATGGTTAACATGCCATGAGAAGTGACGATTCACGGTTAACAGGCTGATGAACTCGAATCCATTTCGTATGCCAAGTAAATTACAAGGATCCATGACTCGGGTCGACTTCTAGAAATAGAAGCGGACGGGAAAGGGGATGACTTGGTAAGGTTATCGATTAGTGATATTTTGAGTTGGTGAACTTGTAAAACCCCAATTCCCATTGCGAATAAATAATACATAATTAAATCAGAGTAAGTAAAAATTTATTTTTCCCGATAGAAACAAGGATGCCACAATTTTAAAGAAAGAAAACACAATCCCTGCTCATAAATTTGATACATAACACAAAATGGAATAACCTCAAAGGGAAACTTTTTCCATATGAAAGGAAAGTTCAGTTATGGACTAAAGCGGAAAGATCCATAACTGTCTTGGTTTGCAAAATGAATCGTTTTATAACATCAAAATATACATACAAGTAATACAAAATATATTCCACAGATGTATACTTATATAATAAAAATGTTCCCCGACTCCCGTGTTAGGTATCAGAGCAGACTGACTGACAAACGGATGGAGAACTAATCTTCTCAAAAGCCTCCAAGACACTAATCTGCAATTGCCTCATAGAGCAATAAATCACAGCAGAATGGTGAGAAATAACAACTAAATCAAGATTGCATAATAATATGCAACACATACAAATTCACATGCATAATTATTCTCACCACAAGCATCACACGCTAATACATATAACATGCCACAAATACATAACATATAACGATTATACTAACATAATCACATATTCTCACATAATGCATCCCAAAGTTATAACATATGGAAACACACCACCACACCACGGATATTCACATATAACATACCATAGAGAATTAATATCATCAGTGTAACTCACCATGTCTCCCCAAAACCTAGCACATGGCTATACATAAAACATATCATCAACAACCAATGCATTTATCACATATGCACATCCGTTTACCAATTCAAACATAAATCTCAACACACACTCAATCAATTCATGATTTTCCACACATAATCAATCCATTCATGATTTATGCAAATGCACAGAGACCGACACAACGACTCTATGCAATGCATATGCGGTACCATCCATCCATCATTCTCATCACTAGTTCACTCAGGAACTATTGGAATCATCGCTCGTTACTTAATGTAACTCCCCGTCGGGCATACGATGTTCCCCATCGCTCACACCCCACACGGGCACACGGCGTTTATGGATCGCTCACACCCCACACGGGCACACGACCCGATCGCTCACACCCCACACGGGCACACGATCGTCTATAATCATCGCTCACACCCCACACGGGCACACGACATTATAGCGGATTCCCTCTGGAATTGATTCGTTGCTCACACCCCACATGGGCACACAACATCACAAGAATGCATATCATGATGCTTGGCATACAATGACTCATGACTTTCAAATGCACACATATATGCAATCATCTCAATCAACAAAATCATGCTTTGCACTCAAGCCAAAAAAAAATGCATTTAATTGCCATACGGCCACAAACCATCATCACACCATCTAAACACATGCATTTACACCATACAACAACACACAAGTCATACCATATCCATATCAACAGCACATTGCATGATACACATCAATTACACACAATTACAACGACAAAAGTCGATAAAACGGCACTATTCCAAATTCCCAACATAATTAAATCAGCCAACAATCCCAAAACCATTTTAATAAGAAAGAACATTTCATTAGCTTTCCAACAATATAAAGAACGTTCAAAACGGATAAACGGATCAAAAGTTATGGACTTAACAAGAAAAGTAATCGCGAAAAGACAACATTCTGCACCCTTGCTGGCCATACGCGTATTGCCCTGAGCCATACGCGTATTGCCCAGCCCCATACGCGAATTGCCTACTTTCCTTCCTTGCCATACGCGTATTACCCTAACCAATACGCGTATTGCCCTACCCCATACGCGTATTGCCCTGTCCCATATGCGTATGGGCAGCGAAACCCATAATTTTTCCTGCTGCGTTGCTGTTACAAATTTTCTCCCAAAAATCCCATTTTTCATCCCCAAATCAATTTTTAACAGCAAAACAAGTACCAACAATTGTTCCTAAACATAGTGTAATCATACAACGCGATTTATATCGATTTCTATCAATTATTCATCAATTTATCAATAAGGAAAACATTGTAAAAACAACCAAAACATATACACAAACAACACATATACATATACAAGCAAAATATAATTGAAACTTCTCACCCTTACCCGATTAATCGTGCTTGAAACGGAGCTTTCCCCGAGTTTTCCTCTTTCTCCTCTTTTTCCTCTTCTCTCTTTTCTTTCTTCTCCTTTTCTTTTCTCTCTTTTCTTTTTCTTTCTTTCTAATACTAACAAATATCTAACCCCTAAAATGACCAAAATACCCCTACACTCAAATATCTCGCAAACGCTCTCAAAACACGATAAAACATAAACATACCGATGAAATATATTTCGGAAAATAAAAATTGAAAAGAAATAATAATTTAATACAAATATTTTATCTATTAGAGAAATTAACCAATTAGCTCAATTAGTAGGTAAAATACAATAAATTCACACATTTCATAAAATTCACATAGATGAAATAAATAAATACAATTAAACAAATCGGGGCGTTACAATTCTCCCCCACTTAGACATTTTTCGTCCTCGAAAATATAACTGAGACGAACAACTCCGGATACGACTCTCGCATCCGACCAACAAACTATCAGGCCTACCAAAGGCACACCATGAATAACACAAACTGACAACTCACCTTGCTAACAACAGCTACCACAACGACACGACAACGACGACAACTACAACGACAAGATGCAAAGCCCATACAATGCACTTGACGACCAACTCACGACTCAAAGAATACATAAGTTACGAACACACAGGTTCACTCAAGAACCGAAACACAACAAGAGCGTTACCATCACCATGGAAATGAGGCAACAACAAATGCAAGAACCTAAGTCCCACGACTTAACAATATTTCAATAACCTCTTCATAACCGCAATACCAACGTCCTTGTCACACAACAATATTACAATAATGCTACGATTCCTCAATCGCACATATAATCAAACATCCATCTACATAGTAGCCCATGAATAATATTCACACCTTCCACTTAACACTTCCATTCGAAAATGGTCTCATCACTCCTACACGTCCTTAATGTTCAACCTATGAATTCTTACAAGTCTCGCACGCCTAAACAAAATGTGCCACATCACGCTTCCGCTGCGCACTCTGATTACTCGTAACCATCAAAGCTACTAATCTCGCGTCCAAAGTCTAACTCTTTCTCATATTCACCAAAAATTACTGTTCACTTTTAATATACCCACCCTCACTCTCTACTGTGTTATCTCACACACCAGACACAAGTCTCTGAACTGCTCAAATAATTCTAATTCTCTGACCATCAAAACAGACATGCATAAAAGCTTTCGATTTAACTCATCAGGCACAACATTAACTTCACCAATAGGATAATTCTAAGCCAAATTTATAACTCATCATGAACTCTAACCATCCTCGCTGTCTCACACTCTATTCCTTCAAACCAAACAAATACTCTAAACTCTTGTGATTACTAAACACCGCGAACCTAGAACCATAAAGATAATATCTTCAATTATTCCAACACAGTACAACCGCAACGACTTCCAACTCCTAAATAGTATAGATCCCTTTATGAATCCTCAACTGTCGTAAAGCATAAGCCACAACTTTACCCTCTTGCATTAGCACACTGACTAAACTCATCAAAGACACATCCCAATACCTCACAAACAGTTTATCAGGATCCCGCAGAATCAAGGTCGGAGCCGTAGACAACTTCTACTTCAGCTCCTCAAAACTTACTCACAACGAACTTCCAAAACAAACGACTCACCCTTTGCAAGTCAACTGAGAT
Source organism: Lathyrus tuberosus (assembly GCA_022829125.1). Classification (NCBI taxonomy): domain Eukaryota; kingdom Viridiplantae; phylum Streptophyta; class Magnoliopsida; order Fabales; family Fabaceae; genus Lathyrus; species Lathyrus tuberosus. The sequence continues at coordinate 5,347,333 of JALAZF010000264.1, forward strand.
AACAGAAGCACTAACTTAGCAAAGTCTCCAATAACCAGCGGTAATAACCAACTAAAGTCCAAAAAGCTTCTAAGCACTTTAACCGACTTTGGAGTCCCTCAACGTAGAACTGCATCTATTTCCGATGGATCCATAACCATACTCTCATCTACATTAACATATCCAAGGAAACTAATCTTTTCCAACCAAAATTCTCACTGAAGAACTTAACATAAATCTTAGTCTCTCTTCAACACTTGTAATTCAACTCTCAAACACTCTACATGTTCTTCATCTGAGTTTATAACAGATCTGAATATCCTCAATCAAAGCCACTACGAACTTATCCAAATAAATATGGAAAATACGATTCCTCTACCCCACAACATTACAGACGCATTACTAACACCAAATAACATCACTGTACGTTATAATGTCCAACCAAATTCCAAAAGATATAAATTCTTAAAGCTTTTGCAAAACTTTTCACTGGGCATCTGGTTACTCACATACAAACTTAACCGAGTAAATAACAGCCTATCCCGATGATAACAAACATAACCAGTCACATTAAATCGATCAAAGCCTCAACTCACACAATTCACCACTCTTATCAAACATTCCAAACAATTGCAATTTCACTCAAACTCAGCTAAACCATTCCAGTTATCTATTCTTGAAAGTGGACACTTATTCTCAATCGTTACCTTATTCAACTATTAATAATCCATACACAATTTCTTCTCTTAATAGTCCAAATTCCATAAATCCCCACATGTAGCAACAACCAACCCAAAAGAATTCTCAAATATTACATCCACACCTAAGGGTTTTCTCAAGATTTCCATAGTCTCAATACCATCAAGGAATTTCAAATCGTTTGCAATTCGTCACAATTCAAAACTCAAGCTATCCAGAACACAACCGCAAGTTTCCATACTACACACTGGTTAACACGCAACCTCCTGCTATCATCTTTTTCCTTACCAACCATGATGGACCTCTTCAAGTCAACACACTAATGTTTCATCCAAAAACACATCTGAAAACCATGCATCACTGACAGCCTATCACTGTGACTTTCCTGCTAATTTCCAGAATACTATCATCATAAACAAGGCCAACATCTTAGTCTCATCTCCTAAGAGTTTTCTACTTACTTAGCAGATATAAACCTCAACTATTCACCTTCGTCTAATTTAAGTTCACTTTCTACTCTCTAAGAAGCAGCCATTAATAATACCCAATCATTCTCTCTCAATGACTTCCCAACTTAACCAACATACCAGAACCTCTAATCCGCCTCATCTTCTGATATAAGAATCTTCGTCGACTCAACAAAAAAATCTGTAACCATTTCCTTAAATTCCAAACAATTCATTGAACACACTATCAAAGCCGGAAAGACACGTCTAATCCATCCAACATAATTTCGTCTACTATCAACAAGAGATTAAGGGTGATCAGTTCCTCAATTTGTCAATAGACAGCCGACAATCATGATGGGGCGTAAACCGTCTTTACCAAACTATAATAGCATTCCTTACATCCTATGCATAAAACTATCTCAGGCACAAATCCTTAGTTGACATAAACCTTACTTCCGCATTCCCTCCAGAATCTGGAACAACACTGTCCAAACAACACTTACACTCTTGCAATCTACAACACACTGAGCCAGTGCCCCACACCTGAAGCAACATGGAGAAGTACAAGCTCCTCCCCCACTTATCTCATTCTAACTCCTGAAAACAAAGGATTAGAAAACTAGAAAGCACTGACAGTGTTTCCCACACATATCACGTACTAAGGGACAAACAACAACGATAGTATTCAACTGTCACACCAACTGACTCAACAACTTGGTTGGACGGACCGACCTGCTCTGATACCACTATTGTAACACCCCAATTCCCATCGCGAATAAATAATACATAATTATATCAGAGTAAGTAAAAATTTATTTTTCCCGATAGAAACAAGGATGCCACAATTTTAAAGAAAGAAAACACAATCCCTGCTCATAAATTTGATACATAACACAAAATGGAATAACCTCAAAGGGAAACTTTTTCCATATGAAAGGAAAGTTCAGTTATGGACTAAAGCGGAAAGATCCATAACTGTCTTGGTTTGCAAAATGAATCATTTTATAACATCAAAATATACATACAAGTAATACAAAATATATTCCACAAATGTATACTTATATAATAAAAACGTTCCCCGACTCCTGTGTTACGTATCAGAGCATACAGACTAACAAACGGATGGAGAACTAATCTTCTCAAAAGCCTCCAAGACACTAATCTGCAATTTCCTCATAGAGCAATAAATCACAGCAGAAGGGTGAGAAATAACAACTAAATCAAGATTGCATAATAATATGCAACACATACAAATTCACATGCATAATTATTCTCACCACAAGCATCACACGCTAATACATATAACATGCCACAAATACATAACATATATCCATTATACTAACATAATCACGTATTCTCACATAATGCATCCCAAAATTATCACATATGGAAACACACCACCACACCACGGATATTCACATATAACATACCATAGAGAATTAATATCATCAGTGTAACTCATCACGTCTCCACAAAACCTAGCACATGGCTATACATAAAACATATCATCAACAACCAATGCATTTATCACATATGCACATCCGTTTACCAATTCAAACATAAATCTCAACATACACTCAATCAATTCATGATTTTCCACACATAATCAATTCATTCATGATTTTCCACACATAATCAATCCATTCATGATTTATGAAAATGCACAGAGACCGACACAACGAATCTATGCAATGCATATGCGGTACCATCCATCCATCATTCTCATCACTAGTTCACTCAGGAACTATTGAAATCATCCCTCGTTACTTAATGTAACTCCCCGTCGGGCATACGATGTTCCCCGTCGCTCACACCCCACACGGGCACACGACGTTTATGGATCGCTCACACCCCACACGGGTACACGACCCGATCGCTCACACCCCACACGGGCACATGATCGTCTATAATCATCACTCACACCCCACACGGGCACACGACATTATAGCGGATTCCCTCTGGAATCGATTCGTCGCTCACACCCCACACGGGCACACGACATCACAAGAATGCATATCATGATGCTTGGCATACAATGACTCATGACATTCAAATGCACACATATATGCAATCATCTCAATCAACAAAATCATGCTTTGTACTCAAGCCCAAAACAATGCATTTAATTGCCATACGGCCACAAACCATCATCACACCATCTAAACACATGCATTTACACCATACAATAGCACACAAGTCATAGCATATCCATAACAACAGCACATTGCATGATACACATCAATTACTCACAATTACAACGACAAAAGTCGACAAAACGACACTATTCCAAATTCCCAACATAATTAAATCGTCCAACAATCCCAAAACCATTTTAATAAGAAATAACATTTCATTAGCTTTCCAACGATATAAAGAACGTTCAAAACGAATAAACGGATCAAACGTTACGGACTTAACAAGAAAAGTAATCGCGAAAAGACAACGTTCTGCACCCTTGCTGGCCATACGCGTATTGCCCTGAGCCATACGCGTATTGCCCAGCCCCATACGCGAATTACCTACTTTCCTTCCTTGCCATACGCGTATTGCCCTAACCAATACGCGTATTGCCCTACCCCATACGCGTATTGCCCTGTCCCATACGCGTATGGGCAGCGAAACCCATAATTTTTCCTGCTGCGTTGCTGTTACAAATTTTCACCCAAAAATCCCATTTTTCATCCCCAAATCAATTTTTAACAGAAAAACAAGTACCAGCAATTGTTCCTAAACACAGTGTAATCATACAACGCAATTTATATCGATTTCTATCAATTATTCATCAATTTATCAATAAGGAAAACATTGTAAAAACAACCAAAACATATACACAAACAACACATACATATACAAGCAAGATATAATTGAAACTTCTCACCCTTACCCGATTAATCGTGCTTGAAACGGAGCTTTCCCCGAGTTTTCCTCTTTCTCCTCTTTTTCCTCTTGTTTCTTTTCTTTCTTCTCCTTTTCTTTTCTCTCTTTTCTTTTTCTTTCTTTCTAATACTAACAAATATCTAACCCCTAAAATGACCAAAATACCCCTACACTCAAATATCTCGCAAACGCTCTCAAAACGCGATAAAACATAAACATACCGATGAAATATATTTCGGGAAATAAAAATTGAAAAGAAATAATAATTTAATACAAATATTTTATCTATCTGAGAAATTAACCAATTAGCTCAATTAGCAGGTAAAATACAATAAATTCACACATTTCACAAAATTCACATAGATGAAATAAATAAATACAATTAAAAAAATCGGGGCGTTACAGAACTCATGAACATGTTTCCATATAGTGTGAGATTGTGAACTCAAGGTCACTTCCCTTCCCTTTGACTTGAGTTAGGATTGATAGAACCTTGTAAAGCCAAGAGAATCTATAAGATAGGGAACTCACTGAGATTTAATATCTCACCCCACGTTGTTGATTATATTACAGGTGCTTTAGGTTCTGCGAAGGGTAAGGATAAAGTTGTTTGATTATCCTTACATGTCTTGGCTTTTTGGGATGGCGTAGCTTCCGTTGTGGTGATTTATTTTGAGATCACTTTGTTGATTTAGTTCTTAGTACTTTGGAACATCTTGTGTATATTATGCCATAGATTTTAGTATTTTGTATTTTGGGCATGTAATGTATACAATGTGTTAACTAGGAACTTATGGTATTTCAATACCAAAACTTGGATTCATGTGTAATATTTATGCTTTGATGTATGATGTTATATGTGGGTGTTACAGGTGTCTTGTTTGAAGCCCAAGATTGAAGCTAAAGAGTGTATTCGTATCTTGATTAAAGCCCAAGATTGAAGCTAAAAGGGTGACTGAGAGAGAATTTGTCACATCTAAAGGGAGATATCTCACCTATTCATCACAAATATTGAGAAATTGATTATAAAGGAAAATTACTTTAACTGGGATATGTGAATCCAGCAATGCCATAATTTCCTTTATAAGGGTGATTTCATGAAGGAAGAAACTTTAACTCAGTATTGAGCAATGCCATTTTTTCTTATGAATCTTTCATGCTAAGAGAGGGACATTGGCTTGGATGTTAGGAATCCAGAGGCTTTCCACTTACAACTATTAAATGAAAGATGACGTTTAGCCAGGATAAGAGAACGACTCAAGCTTGGATTTTGAATCAACAAGTGTGCTACTTACAGTAATTATCTGGGAAAAGGGTTTTGTTTGTTTGTTTTGAGATGTGATGTATAGAGGAAATATACTCCTGCAGAGTGGACTCATGGTCTTCTCTGAGGGGATGTTGATTTTTGTGTGCCTTGTTCAAAGCCCAAGGTTGAAGCTAAAAGGTTGACTCTACTAGGGGAGTTTTATATTTGTCTTGTACAAAGCCCAAGATTGAGGCTAAAAAGAGATGAACTCCATTGAAGAAGGTTTTATCTGTCTTGTACAAAGCCCAAGATTGAGGCTAACTGACTCCACTGGGGGAAGTTCTTATATGAATCCTAAGAGGAGGCTATCTCTTACTGAGGATTATTGAAATCCAAGAGCAGGTCCAAATTGTATTGGGGAAATTCAAAGGGTTTACTCTTGCTGAGAATCAGGGAAGAGTTGAGATATCAGATGCCACGAGGCTCTGATTCTATTGGGGATTTGTGGATGATTGATTGACCCTGGCTGGGGAAAGTGAAAACTTAAGCCTTGTTGAGGGGTCAGGGGAGTTTAAAAGTTGAGTTTGAAAACCTATGGAGGTTTTAACTCTGCTGGAGATTAGTGTATTGATGAAATGATCAGGGTTTTTCCTGTGCTTTTAGGAAACTTGAGGGTTTCTTGGTGAGATCCAAGAGTATGTTGAGACTTTCCAAGTCTACTTGAATGAAGCCCAAGAGGAGACTGAGACTGTCCAAGTATCTCAAGAAGTGGTAGGTTCATTTGTATGATGCCCAAGAGGAGGCTGAAGGTTTAAGGGATGAAGATCAACCCTAGAGTGGTTTAATGTTTTTTTTTGGAATTCTTGACTCTCCTGAGGATTGAACTAGTAGAGATGAATAATTTCTATCCTATACCTTTAGGAGGCCTTAGGGTCCTTGTACTAAGCCTAAGAGAAGGCTGAGGAACTTCTAAGAAGCCTGTGGGTCCTTGTACTAAGCCCAAGAGGAGGCTGAGGATGCTTTTAGGAAGCATGTGGGTCCAAGCCAAAGAAAAGTTCAAGAAAGGTTTCACCGGGATTAAGTCCTTTCTTTGCTGAACAGTTATAGGGTTTGAAGAAATTCAAGAGAGGTTTCACCGGGAATTAATCCTCTCTGGGGAAATGAATTTCTTGTACAAAATGTAATTTCTAAGTTTGACAGTCTTGAGAAAAGTTTTACCGGGAATAATGCCTTTCTCTGTTCCATATTGTATAAGCTCAAGAGGAGGCAAGACTGTATAGGGAATTTCCTATGAGGGAACTAGTTTTGACTATGTTGAAAAGTAACCTCTGGTTTGCCCTAGACATAGACCTAACTGCTGGGGAAAACTCTAAGCAAATATGTACAAGCATATATATATATATATATATATATATATATATATATATATATATATATATTGACATATAAGAAATAAGCTCTGAAAAAGATATGGGGACTTACCTTTTGAGAAGAAGCCCAAGCATGATGTAATATGTTATATTTACTACAACTGTATTCCCTCTTTTAGGGTTTCAAGAAATTGAAGAAAGTTTTGAAAGAAAACATTGAATTTGAATTTTAGTTAAAAGAAAGTTGTTTAAAAAAGATTTGTTTGGGGCTTATAGCTCAAGGAGAGGCCCAAATGACTTATTTAATTACATTGATCGTATTGAGATACCGACAGACGTTGTGGGACTTATACTACATCAGAGGCCCCAAAAATGTTTTTTGTACAAAAGGAGTTGGGTTTTACACTCTATTAGAGGCCCAAAAGTGTTTGTGAAGAAAATAATGGGGCTTACAACTCAAGGAGAGCCCCAAAAGTTTTAATTGAAAAGGTGACAATCGCGTCGTGATTTTGAAAACCATAGAGGGACTTATACAATAACTGAGGCCCAAAATTATTTATTTACAAAGGGTATGGGTCTTACACTCTATTAGAGGCCCAAAAAGTGTTTTTATACAAGAGTTGGGGCTTATAACTAAAGGAGATGCCCAGATAAAAAATAGTGATCGCACAGTTATTTTGAAAATCGTATTGGGACTTATACAATGTCTGAGGCCCAAAAATGGTATATTTACAAAGGAGATGGGTCTTACACTCTATTAGAGACCCAAAAGTTTATATTAAAAAAAGAAAGATGGGACTTACAACTCAAGGGGAGGCCCATATGACAATTGTTTTGAAAATAGCGATCGCGCCGAGATTTTTAAAATCGTATTGGGACTTATACAATGAATGAGGCGCAAAATCAATTATTTACAAAGGGATGAGACTTACACTCTACAAAGAGGCCCCAAAAATGTTGAAAATAAGTTTGAAAAATAAAAATTAAGAGAAACCCTAATTTTAATTAAAAAAATAAATTTTCAAAGGAAATTAAATATAAAAATATCAAATATATTTAAAAATAAGTGGTAAGATTTGAAAAATATTTTTAAAAATCATGTTTAATCACATGAAAGCTTGAAATCCAATTGGTTTTGAAAAATCAAGGTGAGAATTTCATTTTAAAATGTTAAAAAACAATAAAAATGAAATTATTTACAAAAATTCAAGATATATTAAATAAATAATATAAATTCAATTTTTTGTAGAATAAAATAATTTGACTTTTTTAAAAAAAGAACCAATAAAAAATGATTAAAAGTGAAAGAGAAATTAATTTTTGAAATTATTTAATAAAAATATCAAATATTCAAAAATTCAAAAATTTGAAAATGGCGCCAAGGCCATCTTCTCCTTCCTCGCGTGTACCCGCGATAGCCAATTTGTAAAACCTCTCGTATCTCTCTGATTACTCAATGAAAATGACTTTTATAAACATGAAAGTTGTGTGTTTTTGAACAAGGATTTCAGTCATATAAATTAATTGCATTTATATTAAGTGTGGAGTGAGAAGTCAAGTGATGAACTCAAGAACCCTAATTTGTGCAAGAAAATTATGAAATCATATACACGAAAGCTACAAAGCAATTGATTGAGGGGAATCACTCTACATAAGTGCAGAAACATGTTTGTAACTTGAAAACACATTTATGATGCATGAATTATAGAGTTTGAGAGTGTCAGGCTTACCTCTTGCAAGAAGAATTTGAATTCTATGTTGAAGGTGTTACAGATGTTGTGTAGTGATCTGGACATCTTCAATGGACCTAATACAAGATGTTTGGAAGCTTGGAATGAATTGAATGCACCTGGTTCTTGTTGTGGCATCTCAACTACAAGTAGGCCAAAAAGCTTGAGCAAATGGGGGGTGACTTTGTGATTCTGATGTTCCAGATGTGTTTTAAGGTTATGGATCACTCATATATGATGTATTTGAGGTGTTGGCATGATTGGTTTTGATTGAATTACTCTCAAATTGAAAATTTGAATGTTACTTCAAGAAGAAGCAAGCATCTGGTTTTGGAGAGTGAAGTGAAAGAAAACATGAATTCAGATGTTTTGGGGTGGTTTAATCAGTCACACATGACCTCTATTTATAGTAGAGGAAGTTTGTTTTGGAAGAAATAGTGTTTGGAGGCTGATCATGGCTGTAGCTTGTAGCCATTGACTTGGATAATCCAAAAGTGCCAAGTCAACTCTTCTTATCTTGACTCCATTTAACTTTGCAGGTTTGAATGCTCAGAGTTTGGACTGGAATCTTGACTGGTTTGGAGTGTTATGATCTAGTTCATGACACCTTAATGCATTGCATTGATGTTACCTTGCCAAAGTTGAATTTCAAACTTCATGTCATGATGGATTTCACATGCCAAATTGAATTCCTTTCCTCTTTGATCATGAACCAAGTGAGTCACCAGATATTTTGTGTTTTTGGAAGATGACAAAGTTGGCAAAGTGACAAGATTTGAAGGGCAAAATCATGTGGCACAAGTTTAGTTTTCATGCTGTCTTGAAAAATCAGGTTTTTAGGCCATGTTTCAAGGCTTGTAACTCCCTACTCAAGTTGAGTTAGGATGAGTTCTTGTACTTTTTGGAAAGCCCCAATAACATACTTCAACTTTGATGTCCAACATTGGTCTTGAATCATCTTGGATCATAATGAAAAATGGCCTCAAAGTTGGTGATAATTCAAGACAGATTCTGTCCAAAATTTTCACTAAGTGTTGGAAAAAGTGTCCATTTTCATGTTTTTGTGATTTTGATCAATCTATAACTCAAAATCCATGAGGATTTGGAATCTCTTGTGGTTGACAATTTTGAAGTATGTAATGAGAGCTTTCATTTAAGCTTTTGATGGAAGAAAAAGGCCTTGTGGTTTGGGAGTTATGACCTTGCAAAGTTGGTACCAAATCACTTTTCTTTCATAAATTAGAAAATTTTAAGTTTCTTAAAGTGGCCCTTTTTGAAAGTAACCTCACTTTTCTTGATTTTTCTTGATGGATGATGATCCAAACCATTAATTAACATTGTTTTTGACTTAGGGAAGCCATGATTGTCAAGAAATTCAAAAAGTCAAACTTGGTTTTTTGGCACAGTTGACTTTTTGTCAAATGAAATCCAAACTGTGTGATCCTCTATGAAATCAAGTCATTTACCTAATTAAAACCTAATGGATGGATTCCATAGGTGTTATAGAGTGTCTTGAATCATGTCCCAAGGTTTGTGGATCATGTCTTGGTCCAAAGTCAAAGGTACAGTTGACTTTTCATCAAGAAACCCTAATTGGTCCAGATGAATTTGAATCCTTATACTACTTATGAACCAAGTTCTTTGAATTAATCCAATCTTTTAAATGGATCAATATGATGTATTGGAGGTCTTCAAAACACTTCTTGAGGTCTTGGCTTATGTTTTGCTCCAAAAGTCAACTTGGGGGTGAATTAGGTCAAGAAACCCTAATTCCTGATTTTTGATGAATGCATCCCCTGAGGTTATTTTGAACTTGTGATTGGGTCCATGAGGTCCCTTTGGGCTTCTTGGATCATTTTTTGAAGTATTGGCTCATGCCTAGATGAAGATTTCTCTCTGGAGGCCTTGGTCGACCAAAACCCTAATTTTGTGACACTGATGACCTTGAGGCTTGACCAACTTGAGATGTTGCACTCTTGTGCTTTATTATTGATATGGGAGACCTCTTGATACTTCATGGATGTTTGAGAGGCTTGACAAGTTAAGGATCATGTCAATTCTTGATTAATCATTTGTCTGAGTGCTCTGAGAGGGCTCAAAACCCTAATTCTTGGTTGTAGTGAATGCTCAACAATCCTTGAGAAGATTGATGAGGTATGATGGTACATCCATATTATGGTGATGATTTTCACAATGATGGGAAATCTTGTGGTCAAAATTTGGGGTATGACACCCTTGTTAGAGCCATCCCCCCTCTTTAACCTAGCCTTAGGTTAGGGTTTTTAACCCTATGTGAGTACTATTATTATGAGTACTTACCTTATCTTCTTGTCCTAGTTAGAGCCTATTGACCTTGTAACCTAGCTTTAGGTATAAAGTTTTAAAACTCTATGTGAATACCATTGTTATGGGTACTCACTTTCCCTTTTGACCTTGTTAGAGTAAACTCTTTAGCTAGTCTTTCAACTTAGACTTAGTAGAGTTTGTAAACTTTATGTAAGTGTCATGGTTATGAACAATTACTTCCCTCTGGAACCTTGACAACAATCAAGAGTTCTTCACCCTTAGTGAGGTGAACTACGAATGCTCTGATTCCATCCTTGTTAGGATACGTAGGCATGAGATGTGATGTCTTGGCGAGCATACTTGGTAAATACTTTAGGTCTTTCCCTTAGCACATTAACATTAGAAAGCAAACTTTAGCACAATACAAATACTAACAAGAGGTTCTTGTAGAGTACTACATATGCTTAGGATGCTAACACCTTCCCTAGGTATAACCAACCCCCGAACCTTAGATTCTCTTAGCTTTGTTGTTACATAGCACATTTAGGATTTTCTTCGATCTTTACCCTTTCCTTTAGATAAATTAAAGCTCGGTGGTGAATATTTAAAGATTTGTGATTCAAGTTAACTCAATAGCTTGATATCCGATTCTCACCGCAACATAAGTCGCCATTTCTGTTGCGGTGAGAATCAGATATCAAGCTATTAATTAACTTGAATCACAAATCATGAAGTTCACCACAGAGCTTTGATTTATCCAAATGAAAGGGTAAAGGTCAAAGAAAACCCTAAGTGCGCTATGTAACAACAAAGCTAAGAGAATCTAAGCTTCGGGGTTGGTTATACCTAGGGAAGGTGTTAGCATCCTAAGTATCTGTAGTACTCTACAGGGACCTCTTATTTGTATTTGTGTTATGATATTGTTTGCTTGCTAAGGGAAATGTGCTAAGGTAAAGACCTATGGGTTTATTTACCAAGTATGTTCGCCAAGACATCGCATCTCGTGCCTACGTATCCTGACTAGGATGGAATCAGAGCATTCGTAGTTCACCTCACAAAGGGTGAAGAACTCTTGACTTTGGTCAAGGTTCTAGAGGGAAGTAAGTGTGCATAACCATGACACTTACATAGAGTTTACAAACTCTACTAAATCTAAGTTGAAAGACTAACTAACAGGGTTCACTCTAACAAAGTCAAAGGGAAAAGTGAGTACTCATAACAATGGTACTCACATAGTGTTTACGAACTCTATACTTAATTCTAAGTTACAAGATCAATTGGCTCTAACAAGGCCAAGAAGGGAAGGCGAGTACTCATAATAATGGCACTCACACAGGGTTTACAAACCCTGACCTATGGCTAGGTTAAAGAGGTAAGGTGACTTTAACAAAGTCAAGGGAATGATTCTAACAAGGTCATGAGGTGGTTAGGAGGTAGACTAAGCTATCCTAAATGTGACATGGCAGCCAACAGGAGATCCTTTCCTTTAGAATCGGGAATAGGAAAACAGTAACAACGGGGAGCCAAAAGGTAAAGCTTGAAGCAACAAGATAACAATCGTGAATGAATGGCAATAATTAACAAGGAAAACTCAAGAACTAATCTTAATTCTTCAAGAATGAAATCAAGTCCTGCCATCAATTATCTAATATTTTAATGAGGTTCAAGATCAAGACCAAACTCATATATCACCGACATGAAAAAGAACTATTAACCAAACAAAATACAAATATTTAAACTAAATAATAATTATGAACATGTATTTTTTTAGATTTTTATTATTAATAAAAATTTAACATTTTATTAGAACTAAATAGAAAGGAAAAAATAATAAATAATAATAAAAAAACTAAGATTAAAAACTAATCAAAACCTAAAAAAAATTAAGTAATAATATAATCCAAATATTATGAAGAAAACAAAAGCCAACAACAGGAAGTAAAGCCCAAAGGGCAATGTCCCATGTGCTGCACTTGGAGTGGGTGGGTTGAAGGCATGGGTCAGTTGACCCAGTTTAGGTGACTTCAATACCAAGAGGAAACTAAACCTAAGAAGAAGTGGCCATATTCAGAAAAACACGCTACTTGGAAATAAGAAACAGAACACGCACGAGGTCACAACAACACTCAGGAAGAACGAAGCATCTCAAGAATCGCGAATCATTCATCTTCTAATCACTCAAACCCTTTCGATTTTTCTCTCTCGATCTCTCTCCTTTACTCACTCTCCTATAATTCTCACTCGCCACCTCTTTCAATCGCAGTTCACGGTGGTGGTGGGCTTAAGGGCTACGGGAAGAAAAGAGGATTCACCAATACTGAATGGTGTTCGCTGCAAAAACGTCACTGGTGAAAGGGAGATAGCATTTCTTTGACGAAAGGAAAAGACGCACAGATTGAAACGATGGAAGTGAAGAGGTGTGTTTCAACAAAATTTAAAAGGTTCTTCTTTTTCATTTTTGTGAATCATTTCCTTACTCAGATGATCAGGACTGGCAGAACGCGATTCGGGTGGAAAAAAAAACAAAACGGTGGCATTTGTCACTAAGAAAAACACAGAGCTGTGAGCATAATTGATGGTATGTTGCTTTAGTGTTCATCACTGGTTTTCAATGCAAAAAAATTCTTTCATTTTATTTTGCAATAGACACAAAAATAACAATGATCATGAGTTTTCAAGTACACAAAACAATATGTTCAATCCTTTTTTGTTTATTGCAGCAAAACAGAATCAATGATGGCAAAGAAAGAGTCGAGATAGAAGGTTCGCGAAATTACTGAACCGAAGCCTCCGACGAAAATGGAGATTCTAGTAAGATTACTCTTTCTTTCCCCACTTTTACTTTCTCTCCTCCTCTTCCTTTAAACTATTATATGAGTATATCAGTTTTTAGTGGTCACTGTTTTTTTTTTTGTTTTTTTGATGCCACTGTTGTGTTGTGTGAAAGGAGGTTTTAAAATTCTTGATCCCCCTCCTCTCTACCGTCTCCTCTCCCCCTTTTTAAAAAAATCCTAAAATTCTTTGCTAAGTTTCAAGTACATGGAATTTTTTGTCTTGGTGTTCTTGGTATGTCCATTTCATGTGCAGGATTTGTGTCTTGACTATTTTGATTGCAGGCTTTGGTTGGTGTGTTGCTGCAGAAATGACTCAATTAGAAACGCCTCTAAAAAATACTTTCTTGGTGCAGGTTTTCTTGTTGCAAAAATAGGGAAGGGGTGGGAACACATGTATTGACCAAGGACAACATTTTGCAGTACTTTTGCTTTTGTGATTGTACATTTTTTTTTTACTTTGTCTCAACTTGTAAATGGGCCTAAATAACATCATATGGGCTTGGTTCTTTTATTATGTCAAGAATCTTTGGAGAAAAAATTGTGATGGACTTATTTGTCTCTTTTTCTTGGATTATGATTTAATTGGTGGAAATGAGTAGAAAGAAGGTGAATAGAAACCAAACATAAAGAATAAAAAATAAAAGGATAAGTGGAAAGGTGACATTTGGATAATTAAAAATGGATACAAAAAAAATATAGTGGATATTTGAATATGGATTGGATGCTTGATTTGTTTTCTTAAAAAAAAAAGGATAATGGTTTGGATTAGAAAAAAATGTAAAATGGATATGAGAATTGAAGTGGATAATTGAGATGGAAAATGGTTTAGAAATTGGAAAATTGGACTTATTGGATAAGTATCGAAATTGGTTACGGGAACAAGTATGGGTAATGATCTGAACCAGATGACTTGACGTAGAAAACTCTAATTTGACGATCTTCAGGCATAAAGTACTGATCCATGACAAAATCCATCCTGAACACTACTGCACACACACCCTCAACCTGCTAGCCTCAAGTGAAACTGAATTGAATGACACATGCCCATATTAAACACAAAGGGTGAGAAAACCTTAATCTTCGTGCCTTGGGTGCGCAATGATGAAGCAATGACTTGATGAGAACCAAAACCCTAATTCAGAATCTTTGCCACAACCTGATAAACTGATACTGAAACAAACACTTGTTTGACCAAGATTAGGTTAATCTTCCATCGAGTCTCAAACCACACAGCATGAGATGTAAGAAATGCTATTATAGTTTAGTAAAGATGGTTTATGCCCCATCATGATTGTTGGATGTCTATTGACAAATTGAGGAACTGATCACCCTTAATCTCTTGTTGATAGTAGACGAAATTATGTTGGATGGAATAGACGTGTCTTTCCGGCTTTGATAGTGTGTGCAAAGATTGTTTGGAATTAAGAAAATGATTACGGATTATTTTGTTGAGTCGATGAAGATTCTTATAACGGAAGAAGAGACAGATTAGAGTTTTGGTATGTTGGTCCAGTTGGGAAGTCATTGAGAGAGAGAACGATTGGGTATCGTTAATGGTTGTTCTCAGAGAGTAGAGTGTGAAATCAAATTTGACGAAGGTGAGGATTTGAGGTTTGAATCTGCTAAGTAAGTAGGAGAACTTTTAGGAAGTGAAACTCAGATGTTTGTTATGTTTGTGATAATAGTGTTCTGGAAATTGGCAGGAAGCCACAGTGATGGGTCGTCAGTTGTGCATGGTTTTCAGATGTGTTTTTGGATGAAACATTAGTGTGTTGACTTGAAGAGGTCCAACATGGTTGGTAAGGAAAAGGATGATAGCATGAGGTTGCGTGTTAATCAGTGAGTGGTATGGAAACTTGCAGTTGTGTTCTGGATAGCTTGAGTTTTGAACTATGACGAATCGCGAACGATTTGAAGTTCCTTGAGGGTATTACTTTTGTTATGGGTTGAGACCTCGTGTCAGCAGGAACCTTGAGTAAGTTGGGACCCTGTAAGAAGAATTGATATGGAATGTGGTAACCAGAGATTGTTAAGCTATTTTGGATAAATTGTTTCGAGCTCAGAATGAATTTTGAAGGTTGTATATCTTATGGTTGTGGAGTAAATGAATCGTATTTTCCATACTTGTTTGGATAAGTTTATAGTGATGTTTATTGGATTATATTCTGATTTATTTTAAATCAAAGGATGAGTATGTAGAGTATTTGAGGATTGAGTTACAAGGGTGGAAAGAGAGGGAGTTTTCTACTAAATTATCGAAGTGAGAATTTTGATTGAAAGAGGTTAGTTTTCTTGGATATGTTATTTCAGATGAGAGTATGGTTAAGGATCCATCGGAAGGAGATGCAGTTCTACAATGAGAGGCTCCGAAGTTGGTTAAGAAATTAGAATCTTTTTGGACTTTAATTGGTTATTACCGAAGGTTATGGAAGGTTTTTCCAAGTTAGCATTTTCGTTATGACAGATGACTTAAAAGGTAAGTCGTTTGCTTTGGATGTTCATTGTGAGGAAAGTTTGAGAGGGTTAAAGTAGAGTTTGTCTACGGCTTCAGTTTTGATTTTGTGTGATCCTAATAAACCGTTTGTGAGGTATTGTGATGTGTCTTTGATGAGTTTAGGCAGTGTGTTGAGGCAAGAGGGTAAAGTCGTGGCTTATGCTTTACGACAATTGAGGATTCATAAAAGGATCTATACTATTTCGGATTTGGGATTGGTTGCGGTTGTAATGTGTTGGAATATTTGGAGGTATTATCTTTATGGTTCTAGGTTCGAAGTGTTTAGTAATCACAAGAGTTTAGAGTACTTGTTTGGTCTGAAGGGATAGAGTATGAGACAACGAGGATGGTTGGAATTTGTGAGGAGTTATGACTTTAGTTGGAATTATCCTATTGGTAAAGTTAATGTCGTGCCTGATGAGTTAAGTTGAAAGTCTTTATATATGTCTATTTTGATGGTCAGAGAATTAGATTTTTTTTTAGCAGTTCAGTCTTTATATATGTCTATTTTTTAGCAGTAGGGTGCGAGGTTGGGTATATTAAAAGTGAACAGTGATTTTTGGCGAATATGAGAAAGAGTTAGACTTTGGACGTGAGATTGGTGGTTTTGATGGTTACGAGTAATCAGAGTGTGCAGCGGAAGCGCGATATGGCACATTTTGTATTTGCGTGCGAGACTTGTAAGAGTTCGTAGGTTGAACATTGGGAACATGTAGGACTGATGAGACCATTGGACGTTTCTGAATGGAAGTGTTAGGTGAAAGGTTTAAATATTATTCATGGGCTACTATGTAGATGGATGTTTTGGTTGTATGTTCGATTGGTGAATCGTAGCATTGTTGTAATATTGTTGTGTGACAAGGATGTTTGGTATCCTGGTTTAGTCGAGGTTGTTGAAACAATGTTGGGTTGTGGAACTTTGTGTTCTTGTTTGTGTTGTTGCCTCGTTTCCATGGTGATGGTTCGAGTGCGTGTAGCTAATTCCTGTGATGGGGAATTAGGGGAGTGTTACCTACTGTGATGGTAACGATCTTGTTGTGTTTCAGTTCAATAGTGAACCTGTGTGTTCGTAACTTGGGTATTCTTGAGTCGTGAGTTGGTCGTCAAGTGCATTGTATGGGCTTTGCACCTTGTCGTTGTTGTTGTCATCGTTGTTGTAGTTGTTGTTAGCAAGGTGGTTTGTCAGTTTGTGTTATTCATGGTGTGCCTAGTGTTGGTATGATAGTTTGTTAGTCGGATGCGAGAGTCATATCCGGAGTTATTCGTATCAGTTATATTTTCGAGGACGAAAATGTCTAAGTGGAGGAGAGTTGTAACGTCCCATTTTGTCCAATTTATTTAATCGAGTCGATTTAATTATTTTCGTTTTTATATTATTTTATTATTGACTTTTATGTGACCATATAATATGTTTATCGCTGTTTATGTTTTATCGCATTTTGAGAGCGTTTGCGAGATATTTGAGTGTAGGGGTATTTTGGTCTTTTTGCATGGTAAGATATTTTCTTTATATAAGAAATAGAGATTTGAGAGAAAAATAGAGAAAAGATAGTAGATAAGAGAAGGAAAAACGTGGGAAAGGAGAGAAGAAGAGAAAGAGGAAAAATCGAAGAACCTCTGTTTCAAGCGCGATTAATCGGGTAAGGGTGAGAAGTTTCGATTATATTTCGATTGTATATGTATATGTATATGTTGTTTGTGTTTGTTTTGTTGAAATATATACTTTTCCTTATTGGTTAGATTGAAGAATAAATGTGTAGAATCGATGTTTTAACGGTTAGAATTTGGAATAGATTGTGTAGAATAGCCGAGTAATGTTTGGGTTTAATGGGGAATACTCGTTGATATGATTTAGGGAGTTTTGGAGTGAGTTACATAGTTTGTGAGAGTTAGGGCAATAATGATGAAATGGTGAGAAATCGATGTTTTCACGGTTGGAATGGGGAATAAATTGCGTAGTATAGTCGGGTGATGATATGATTTACTCGGGTAAACTTGTTGGTATGTTTCCATAAGTGTTGATTGAGTTTTGGAGTGTGAATGTATTGATAAATTTATGTTTCAAGATATTTAAATAATGGAAAATGTGTTGGATGGCTTTTTAATGGTGAAAATATTGTAGTATTTCGAATTCTGAGACCAGGGCTTTTTACGGAATCGAAATCGGAGGTTCGGAAGGCATTTAACGATTGAAAACTGAGTTTTTAGCAAAATCTGTGTATTCATGCGCTAACCCCCAGAATTATGCGCCAACCCCCAGGTTTATGCGCTAACCCGGGTGAAATTTCCAGGATCATGCGCTGACCCCCAGCCTCATGCGTCGACGCATGATCATAGAATTTTCCAAAATTTCCGATTTTGTTTTCTTCATAACTTTTGAACCGTAAGTCCGTTTTGACCCCCGTTCGAAGCGTTGGAAAGCTAATGAAATATTCTTTATGTTAAAAATGGTTTGGAGGGTAAAATATGATTTAATTAATTCGTTTTTTTGAAAAATAGTCGGGTTGTCGGGTTTTTATCGCATTAAATACTTGTGGTTGGTGTTTTACAGTGTGTTGTGCTATTGGTATATAACGTGGAGCTTTTATGTGGTTTATATAATGTTGATGCATGTGATAATGATGTTGTTGTGTGGTAAAATACATTGTTTGATTGAATATCAATGTATGTTGTTATGATGTTTTGTGGGATTGTTGTGGTTTGTATGATGTTGAAGCATGTGATGAGTTGTTGTGATGGTTGTGGTTGATGGTCAGTAATTCTTGATGTGAATTTATATGAGTGTATATGCTAAAGTGCTAATTGTTGTGGTTTTTGGATTATGATGAAATGCATTGTTTATGTGAAATTCAATGTGTGTTATTTGGTGGCCTTATGGCAAGTAAATGCATTGTTTGAATTGATTTTCAATGCATGAATAATGAGGATGAGATAATTCATATTGTTGAATTGTGGATGCATTTGATTGTCATGAGTTCTTATATGTCAAGCATCATGATATGCATCTTGTGATGTCGTGTGCCCTAGTGGGTGTGAGCGACGAATCGGTTCCAGAGGGAATCCGCTATAACATCGTGTGCCTTAAAAAAATAAGAGGACCTAAAGCGATGATTATAGACGATCGTGTGCCTTATGCAAAGAGGACCTAAAGCGATCGGATCGTGTGCCTTATACAAAAAGGACCTAAAGCGATCCATAAACGTCGTGTGCCTTAAAAAAATAAGAGGACGTAAAGCGACGGGGAACATCGTTTGCCCGACGGGGTGTTACATGAGTAATCCTAAGTAACAAGCGATGATTCCAATAGTTCCTGAGTGAACTAGTGTTGAGATGATGGATGGATGGTACCGCATATGCATTGCATAGAGTCGTTGTGCCGGTCTCTGTGCATTTGTATAAATCATGAATGGATTGATTGTGTGTGGAAATTGTGAATTGATTGAGTATGTGTTGAGAATTATCATTGAATTGGTGAATTGATGTGCATATGTGATAAATGCATTGGTTATGGATGATATGTGTTATGTATAGACATGTGTTATGTGATGGGGTGGTGTGTTTACATATGCTATAACTTTGGTATGCCTTATGTGTGAATATGTGTTTATGTTGGTATAGTTGATATATGCTATGCGGTTGGATTAGTAGGAATATGTTAGGTATATGTGGCATGCGATATGTATTGGTATGTGATGCTTGTGGTGAGAATAACTATGTATGTGAATTATATGTTTTGCATATTATTATGCAATCTTGATTTAGTTGTTATTTCTCACCCTTTTGCTGTGGTTTGTTGCTCTATGAGGCAATTGCAGATTAGTAGTCTTGGAGGCTTTTGTGAAGATTAGTTCTCCATCCGTTTCTCAGTCTGTCTGCTCTGATACGTAGCACGGGAGTCGGGGAACGCTTTAGTTATATATGTATACATTTGTTGAATATATTTTGTATTACTTTTGTATGTATATTTTGATGTTAGAAAACAATTATTTTGTAAAACAAGTCAGTTATGGATCTTTCCGCTTTATTCCATAATTGAGTTTTTCCTTTTGTTGGAAAAAGTTTCCCCTTTGAGGGTATTCTATACTGTGTTATGTATCAAAAATTATGAGCAGGGATTGTATTTTCTTTCTACTGTTGTGGCATCCTTGTTTCTGTCGGAAAAATAAATTTTTATTTACTCTGATTTATTTATGTATTATTTATTCGCGATGGGAATTGGGGTGTTACAATCATCAGGTTAACATGGTTTAGATCTTTGACATTCGCTTAATGAATACCAGTCTAGTGGAATTACATGCCAAGCAGGCCAGACTTGGTTTCCTGGCCTCACACGATTATCAAGACTGCAAAGAATGCTTCAAAAAGGACCAAGGGGTGCGCTTGTACAAAGGACTCTTCAACATCTATTAGACCACAGGTGGCTTCCGATCTACCTGGATGAAGGCACGCAACAAGTTAGCATAACTAATGAGAATCTTGGTAAACACCAAAGTTGTGATGTCCGCTTACTAGAAACAGATCTGGTAAGGATGCACTGCATACAAAGTGGATATGGTCGGGGTACCACCTCACAATTATGAACGCTGTGGAATATGCTCGGAAAATAACCAAGGATGCTATCTCGTACGAGCAGCCCTCCAGAATCAGTTAGATAGAAAGGAAATTCAACCACGCTTGAATTCTGAATCAATCAACATGATACAAGATTGCTTCCCTGTTCAAAACAAGGACCAAGGACTACTAGACAAAAGCATTGTCATAGTCTTCAATCATGGAATAACCAAGGATGTTTGCGCCATAATTCCTTTGCTCAATGAGTCCAAAATCTCTCTTGACAATAGGAAAATTCCAAACTTAGAGCTGATCGAAGTTGCCTACGACGGTCAAAAGGCCCAAAATGCCTCTGTGGTCGTCTACTTGCCAGGTTCAATACCATACAAGTCTAAAAAGGTTATCCCATACAAGTACGGTGCAACGGCCATTGAAAATGGAAAAGAAACTCCATTACCCTCTGTTGTGAACATTGCCAACATCAGTCGAGTTACCCGGAGCGGTCAGATCTTCAACAGAGGAGATGGATTCCTAATCAACAAAATGGCCAGCCCAGTAACACGAAACCTATAAAGAACAATGATGAAATGCTAAAGCTTATCCAGAAAAGTGAGTACAATATTGTGGATCAATTGTTGCAAACTCCATCTCAGATCTCTGTGTTATCTCTCCTGCTTAGTTCAGAAGCTCACAGAGAAGCTCTACAGAAGGTTTTAGAACAGGCCTTTATTAAACAAGATGTGACAGTAAGACAATTTGACAGCATTATCTCCAACATCACTTCTTGCAACAATTTGGGATTCAGTGATGAAGAACTTCCAGAGGAAGGAAAAAACCATAATATGGAACTCAATATCACAGTTAACTGCCAGGACGATGCTTTAGCCAGCATACTGGTAGACACAGGTTCATCCTTGAACGTCATGCCAAGGTCAACTTTGGTACGACTATCTTTTCAAGGTACTCCCATGAGAGGCAGTGAGATCATCGTCAAAGCCTTTGACGGATCCCGAAAAATGGTTATCGGCAAAGTTGATCTTCCCATAACCATTGGTCCTCACACTTTCCAAGTCACTTTCCAGGTCATGGACATCCGAGCAGCATACAGTTGTTTATTAGGAAGACCCTGGATACACGAATTCGGGGCAGTCACTTCGACACTTCACCAGAAGCTGAAGTTTTTCAAGAACAACAAGTTAGTCACGGTATGCGGAGAACAAGCTTTAATTGTGAGCAACTTATCATCATTCTCCTGTGTGGAACCAGAAGAGATTATTGGAACTCAATTTCAAGCACTCTCGGTGAGCAATGAGAATCACCAAGAAAAAGGAACATCGATTTCCTCATATAAAGACGCTTTCAGAGTAGTGGGAAGTGATGACATAAAAGGATGGGGACAGATTGTGATTCCTGCTTATAACAAGACAAGAAAGGGTCTTGGTTTCTCTTCAACCTATACCCAGACTACGAAGAAGGATGAAAGTTTTCGTCCCATTCAGGATTTCTTCCACATAGGAGGCTTCCTCCACCCAGTATCTCAAGAAGTCCACAACATCGAGGAGAACAACTCTTCTGATATAGATGAGGAGTAGAAGTCTTATCTCAATGATAAATGTTATATATCTCAAGGAGAAACGTACATACCATTTTGCTTTCCAAAGCAAAGTCCCAGATATATACCAAGATCAGACGTTAGAATGATCTACGGAGATCGTGATCCTGAAGGATGCCGTGCACCGCCCAATTCATTAGAGGAAGACACTCTAATGAAAGACAACTTTGACTATGATTCTTATGATCCCCTAGATGATTTGCCTATTTGGAAGCCATACATGGAAAACTCGGGGCAAAAGAGTCAGTCGGATAATGCACATCTGCTGAATGATCTTGAAAAGAATACGCCTGTTCCTCCAGAGTCATGGAATCCTTACTTAGAACATTCTGAAAATTTCCAACACCACGTTGATGAATTTGCAAAGGTCGCAGGACAAGAATTCATTAACTACGTATTTCCTGAAGTCAACGTCATTGAGGAAGATGACTCATCTATTCCCACAGAAACCTGGGATACCTTGGGGCAGCCAAGCGGTAAATACGACTTTCTAGTCAAATACACTGCTCCCGAAAGCTCTCGCATTAGATACGAGGATATCCATCCAACTGGATCGGGAGATCCTCTTGAGAGTGAAAACACTATGGAAGATGTGACAGAAGAGTACTCATATGATAACTCTGCATGGGAAGAAGACTCCAATGATCCCACTCTGCCAGAAATCAATGTCATTACCAAAGACAAACCAAGAAGGAAAGTACCAGACTTTGTGATCCACAGAGGAGTTCATCGCCATTGGGTTGTGGTCGAAGCCCCGAAAGTCGTTCATAAATCGAAGTAATTGCCACATCTTTGTTTTGACCTTTCACCTTGCCCGGGTGACATGGATGTTTTATAGGGCTTACTTTTCTATAAATATCCCTATTCGCTTCACCCAAAGCGACAGAGTTTTGTTGTATAGGGTTGGGTTTCAAAAATCGACAACTCATAAATAAATAATGTCATTTTGAATTCCCACATTCATTGTTATTTTCACTTTTCGCTTTTTCAGAAAATGGTAATCCTAAAAAATAACCCAAAATAAAAACAAGCATTTTCAGAAAATACACTGCACACACTCTTGCATTCTCTCTGTCTTTTCTAAAAAAGAATCATCACGTCATGCAGATTACTTGTTTTAAACCCCATTGAAACATATGATCCAATGCCTTCTCCTAACTTTGAATTCTCGGTATTTGAAGCAGAAGAAAAAGAGGACCAAGAAATTCCAAAAGAGATCTCCCGACTACTCAGACAAGAGGAAAGGTCCATTAAACCTTATGAAGAGCCGT
Source organism: Lathyrus tuberosus (assembly GCA_022829125.1). Taxonomy (NCBI): domain Eukaryota; kingdom Viridiplantae; phylum Streptophyta; class Magnoliopsida; order Fabales; family Fabaceae; genus Lathyrus; species Lathyrus tuberosus. The sequence continues at coordinate 5,370,731 of JALAZF010000264.1, forward strand.
TGGAAACAGTCAATTTGGGTTCAGAAGAAGAAAAGAAAGAAGTTAAGATTGGAGCACTGCTCAGTCCAGCTGTCAGAGATGGCTTGATAAAACTTCTCAAAGAGTTTCCAGATGTATTTGCTTGGTCCTACCAAGACATGCCAGGGTTGGATACCAGCATCGTGGAACATCACTTACCACTGAAAATAGAATGTCCTTCGGTAAAACAAAGACTGAGAAGAACTCATCCGGATATGGCCATCAAAATTAAGGAGGAAGTGCAGAAGCAGATTGACGCAAGTTCCTTGCCACATCAGAATATCCTCAATGGTTAGCCAACATAGTGCCAGTTCCCAAGAAAGACGGAAAATTCAGAATGTGTGTAGACTACATGGATTTAAACAAAGCAAGTCCAAAGGATGACTTCCCCCTACCACACATTGACATGCTAGTAGACAGCATAACAAAATTCAAAGTCTTCTCCTTCATGGATGGATTCTCGGGCTATAATCAAATTAGAATGGCACCAGAAGACATGGAGAAAACATCATTCATCACCCCATGGGGCACCTTTTGTTACAAGGTAATTTCGTTCGGTATGAAGAACGCAGGGGCAACTTATCAAAGGGCGATGGCAACTCTATTTCATGACATGATGCACAAAGAGATTGAAGGGTACGTCGATGACATGATCTCCAAATCTAAAACAGATGAAGAACATGTGAAACACCTATCAAAGTTATTCGAGCGTCTGAGAAAATACAAACTCCGCCTAAATCCCAACAAATGTACATTCGGTGTTCGCTCAGGAAAGCTTTTGGGATTTATCGTCAGCCAAAAAGGAATTGAGGTTGATCCCTACAAAGTTAAGGCCATTCAAGAAATGCCTTCTCCAAAGTCTGAAAAATAGGTCAGAGGATTTTTGGGACGTCTGAATTACATCTCAAGATTCATATCCCTCATGACAGTGACATGTGCGCCGATCTTAAAACTACTCAGAAAGAATCAAAGTTGTGTATGGACAGAAGATTGCCAAAAGGCTTTCGACAGCATCAAAGAATATCTGCTGAATCCACTGATCCTGTCTCCTCTAGTGGAAGGAAGACCATTGATCATTTAATTAACAGTCTTGGAAGACTCCATGGGTTGTGTGCTTGGCCAACGAGACGAAACAAAAAGAAAAAGTCTGCCATTTGCTACTTAAGTAAGAAGTTCACGAACTGTGAAACTCGATACATTATGCTCGAGAAAACTTGTTATGCGCTGGCTTGGGCAGCCAGACGTCTGCGCCAGTACATGATTTGTCACACTACTTGGTTAATCTCCGAAATGAATCCAATCAAGTACGTCTTTGAAAAGCCTGCTCTCACGGGAAGGATTGCCAGGTGGCAAATGTTGATATCAGAATACGACATCAAGTACCATGCTCAGAAAGCCATCAAAGGAAGTATTTTAGTCGATCATTTGGCTCATTAAACGATTGACGATCAGGAATCAGTCAAATTTGACTTCCTAGACGAAGATTTTATTTACTTAAAAATGAGCTATGAACCACTACCAAACGAAGGGCCATAACCAAGTTCCCAATGGGGACTAATATTCGACGGAGCCATCAATGCTTATGGAAATGGAATTGGGGAAATCATTGTAACACCTCAGGGTACCCATATTCCTTTCACTGCTAGATTGACGTTCAAATGCACAAACTATTAGGCCGAATACGAGGCTTGCATCATGGGTCTCGAAGAAGCCATTGACTTAAGGATAAAGAACTTAGATGTGTATGGAGACTCAGCCCTGGTTATAAATCATATCAAAGAAGAGTGGAACACATATCAATCAGGACTGACTCCTTACAAAGACTACGCAAGAAGGTTGTTGCCCTTCTTCAACAAAGTTGAGTTTCATCACATTCCTCGTGAAGAAAACACATGGCTGATGCACTAGCTACTCCATCCTCCATGATTAGTGTGAGTCGATGGAAAGATGTACCCAAGATTGACATAATGCGCCTTAATAGGCCTTCTTACATATTTGCAGTTGAAGCAGTCATAGATGATAAACCATGGTATCATGATATTAGGTGTTTCCTTCAAAGACAGGAATATCTGCCTGGGGCATCAAGAAAAGATAGGAAGTCTCTAACAAGACTGGCTGGCAACTTCTTCCTAAACAATGATACACTCTACAAGAGAAACTTCGACATGGTTTTCCTCAGATGCATAGACAGACAAGAAGCAAACATGCTAATGAAATAAATCCATGAAGGTTCCTTTAGAACTCATGTCAATGGACACACAATGGCAAGAAAAATTCTGAGAGCATGATATTATTGGCTGACAATGGAATCCGATTGCTACAAGTACATGAGGAAATGTCACAAGTGTCAGATATACGCTGACAAAATTCATGTACCTCCAACGCATCTCAAAGTTCTTTCTTCTCCATGGCCTTTTTCTATATGGGGAATCGACATGATTGGCATGATCGAACCCAAAGCCTCGAACGAACATCAGTTCATCCTAGTAGTCATTGACTACTTCACCAAATGGGTTGAAGCAGTATCATACACCAATGTAACCAGACAAGTGGTGGTCCGATTTATTAAAAACAATCTCATCTACCGTTATTGTGTTCCAAGCCAGATCATTACTGATAATGGATTGAACTTAAACAACAAAATGATGAAAGAGTTGTGTGCTGAGTTCAAAATTGAACACCATAACTCATCTCCCAACCGGCCTAAGATGAATGAAGTGGTAGAAGCAGCTAACAAGAATATCAAGAAGATCATTCAGAATATGGTTATAACCTACAAAGATTGGCATGAGATGCTACCCTTTGCTTTTCACGGTTCTCGCACATCCGTCCGAACTTCAACAGGGGCAACCCCTTTCTCTCTAGTATATGGCATGGAAGCAGTGCTCCCCATAGAAGTAGAGATCTCATCAATGAGAGTATTGATGGAAGCCAAGCTAACAGAAGCTGAATGGTGTCAAAGTAGACACAATGAACTGAACCTAGTCGAAGAAAAGAGAATGACGGCTTTATGCCATGGTCAGTTATATCAGCAAAGAATGAAGAAGGCATTTGATAAAAAGGTCCGACCCCATGTCTTCAGAGAAGGAGACCTCGTGTTCAAGAAGATACAATCATTTCTTGCTGATTCCAGGGGAATATGGACTCCGAATTATGATGGCCCCTATGTTGTTAAGAAAGCCTTCTCAGGTGGTGCCTTGAAACTCGCAACTATGGATGGAGAGGAGTTTACCTACCCCACGAATGTTGATGTAGTTAAGAAATACTTTGCCTAAAAAAATGTCTCGGTGGATTGAAAACCTGAAAGGGCGGTCCAGGAAAAAATTAAAGACATAAGGAAAAGTCATCCCGATGGATTGAAAACCTGAAAAGGAAATCCAGGCAAAAGTTAGGGATACATGACAAGTAACTATATCCGATAGGATTGACTCCTCAGCGATAACGTTCTGTCATTAAAACTTCAGTCAAAGTCACCTTCGACAGAAGCTCAGAATGTCCAGAATTCAAAGTTGGTGGAAAAATAACGGTCATTATGTTTCAATGTAGCCCCTTTCCCTATAAATTACCATTTTCTAATTTTTGTAATGCTCCATGGGATCATGCATTTGGCTGATTACCAATCTATCAATAAAATTTGAGCCCGTGTGCCTTTTATTTGTAATTCTTATTTATTCTACTTTGTAAAATGACACTTTAAATATGATCAACGATTCTTGAAACAAAAAATAAATTTACTTTTATTTTCAAATATTTTGCTGCTTTTAAAACAAAGATGACAATTTCTTTTGATTAATGAGCACAAAAAGGAATTTTGACTGATAGTAGTGGTCAAACTTCGAAGTGCAGAATCAAAATACTCCATTTGATCAGTACACCCTGAATAAAGAATCGACTGCTTCAGACGGAATGTCCCATCTGTCATCCCCGGTAGAGTTTTTACCTTTGAGAACCAATGATTGGTTTTTCTCCCCAGTAGGGTCCTCCCTTAAAAAGCAAGAACGAATTTCTATCCCTAGCAGGTTTGTACCTCCGGAAACCGGAACGAACGCGGGAATCCCTGCTCCCAGGTAAATGTACAACTTTCAGAATTTACAGTGGTGCCCCCCATCTCCCAGAGTGGCCAAGTATCCAGTTGCGTTCATCACCAGTCTGTATGTTGTGTCTGTTTTGTCAGCATCAACATCTCATACATCACACATGATTGATTCATATTCATACTCATATTGTATTAATATCACTCTGGTCGTACTCATCCCAAGTGATAAACGTCCTCTCTCCGATAGAGTCATCAGTTTTCCTTTCTACGTCAGATAGGACAAAATCCCGGTTTGAGTTCTTTCCTTATCAAGAAACGTATCATTTGACAAATCTCTCTCCAGTGTATTCCTGGATTAGAATCGGTCCTTGACCACTTTGATAACTTGAACCTCTGAAAGACAAGAAGTTGTTTGGTTATACACCTTTGGAACTTTACTCTTCACTAATAAAGATGATATTTTGCCTTCCCAGATTAAGTAAAAGTCCCTAGAGCAAGCCTCTCTACAAAAGACTCTTGGCAATATGGTAGTTTCTCTTCGAAATTTTTTGCTTTCAATGGAGTCATTAACACCTCAAAATTGGATTACATCACATGACATCTCTCCGAAAGGAGGAAGTATGATGTAATTTCCCCAGCAAATGGAATTTCCAACAGAGAAGTTTGCACACCTCTACAGTTCAGACCAATGGGTTTCCCCAGCAAGTCTGACATCAAATCATTTTCCATCAAATGGCATCTCCCCGGCAAGAAGTTTGGTGAAAACCATCACAGATAACATTCCTTGTCAAGAAAAGAGCTTGACAAGAAGAAACTAAGACCAGTTCCATGGCTGAAGACCAGGATTGAGGGGAAGTTTATTTCAAAAGAAAACTAAGACCAATTCCATGGCAGAAGACCAGGATCGAAGGGAAGTTTATTTCAAAAGAAAACTAAGACCAATTCCATGGCAGAAGACCAGGATCGAAGGGAAGTTTATTTCAAAAGAAAACTAAGACCAGTTCCATGGCTGAAGACCAGGATCGAGGGGAAGTTTATTTCAAAAGAAAACTAAGACCAGTTCCATGGCTAAAGACTAGGATCGAGGGGAAGTTTATTTCAGAAGAAAACTGAGACCAGTTCTGTGGCTGAAGACCAGGATCAGGGGAAGTTTTACCCTTTTCTAAGTAGCCTTGCTTAGAAAAAGAATATGGATGAGCAAACAGCTACCATTCATAACCACAGTTAAAATTTCGGGTATTCCTATATTTAATCCTCTTTTATCTTGAATGTCCGAACGTCTTCGCCATTCACACCTTCAGGTCCAAGAAGATTAAATAGGGGCATCTGTCATACCCTAAATTTTGACCACAAGATTTCCCATCATTGTGCAAAACATCACCAAAATATGGATGTACATTCATGCCTCATCAATCCTCTCAAAGATTGTTGAGCCTTCACCTCAACCAAGAATTTGGGTCATGAGCCCTCTCAGAGCACTCAGACAAAGGATCAATTAAGAATTGACATGATCTTCCACTTGTCAAACCTCTCAAACATCCATAATGGGTCAAGAGGTCTTCCATATCAAGAATCAAGCACAATAGTGCAACATTTCAAGTGGATCAAGTCTCAAGAGTGTTACCAAATTAGGGTTTTGGTCGACCAAGGCCTCCATAGAGGAATTTTCATCTGGGCATGAGCCAATACTTCAAAACATGATCCAAGAGGCTCAAAGGGACCTCATGGATCCAAGCATAAGTTTAAAATAGCCTCAGGGGATGCATTCATCAAAAATCAGGAATTAAGGTTTCTTGACCTAATTCACCCCTAAGTTGACTTTTGGAACAAGACATGAGCCAAAAACTCAAGAAATGTTTTGAAGATCTCAAATATCTCATATTTATCCTCTTACAAGTTCAAATGGTCACAAATAACTTGGTACATGAGCAATATGGAGATGCAAATTCATCTGACCACAAACTAGGATTTTTGAGAAAAAGTCAACCCTACCTTTGACTTTTGACTAAGACATGTTCTCAAACCTTGAGACATGATTCAAGACACTCTAAAACACCTATTGAATCCATCCATTAGGTTTGAATTAGGTGAAGAACTTGATTTCATAAAGAATCTCAAAGTTTGAAATTCATCTGACAAAAAGACAACTGTGCCAAAAAACCAAGTTTGACTTTTGAGATTTTTTGACAAACATGGCTCCCCTAAGTCAAAAACAATGTTAACTCATGGTTTGGATCATCATCCATCAAGAAAAATCAAGAAAAGTGAGGTTACTTGCAAAAGGGGTAATCTTAAGAAACTTAAAATTTCTCCAAGTTATGAAAAAATGGTGATTTTTCCCAACTTTGCAAGATCATAACTTTGAAACCGTAAATCCATTTTCTTCCATCCAAAGCTCAAATGAAAGCTCTCATTACACACTACAAAAGTGTCACAGTGCTCCATGAGCCAAAAAAGCTTGGATTTTGAGTTATGGAGCCATGAAGCATTGAATGGATGCATAGAGTTGGCATGGATCAGTTCATAACATTACAAATGAGTCAAGATTAGTCCAAGAATCAGAAGACCATAGGCCTGCAAGATTGACTCAAGTCATTGGCTAGAGGAGACTTTGGTTACATGACAAAACTCAATGGATAATAGGGTAATCCAATCCCCAATCACTATTCCTTGCAAAACAAACTTCCTCTACTATAAATAGAGGTCATGTGTGACTGATCAAACCACCCCAAAACATCAGAATTCATGTTTTCTCTCATTTCCTTCTCATGAACCAAAATTTGCTTCTTTAGCAAGTAAGGTTCGAATTTTCAAATAGAAAACAATTCCACCAAAACCAAGAGTGTAGACACATCATATACATCATATAGAAGCTATCCAAATACTTCTCCATCATCTGTAACCTCAGAATCACAAAGCTCAAAATCCAACTTAGGCCTATTTGCAGTTGAGGTACTACAACAAGTTCCAGGTGTTTCCAATCAATTCCAAGCATCTCAACACACTACTTGAGGTCCAAGGAAGTTGTCCAGATCATCAAAACACTTCTGTAACACCAACAACTGAGGATTCGATTTCCTCTTGCAGAGGTAAGCCTGACACTCTCAAACTCTATGATCCATGCATCATAAATGTGTTTTCAAGTTACAAACATGTTTATGTACTTGTATAAAGTGTTTCCCCTCAATCAATTGCTTTCTAGCTATCATGTATAGGATTTCATAGTTTTCTTGCAGAAATTAGGGTTCATGTGTTCATCAGAGAGATATGAGAGGTTTTGCAAATCTGGCCATGGAGGTTCGCACGAGAAAGAAGAAGGTTGCCTTGGCGCCTTTTTTGAATTTTTGAATATTTGAATTTTTGTTATTTTTTAATTGATTTCAAAAATTAATTTCTCTTTGATTTTTAATTATTTTTTATTGATTCTTTTTTTCAAAATTCACAAAAAATGTTAAAATATTTTATTCTACAAAAAATCAAATTTATATTATTTATTTAATATATTTTGAATTTTTGTAAAGAATTTCATTTTAATTATTTTTAAACATTTTTAATGAAATTTTTCTCTTTATTTTTTAAATTCAAATGAATTTCACACTTTTATATAAATAAAACATGATTTTTTAAAACATTTTTCAAAGCCAACAACTTGTTTTTAAATATATTTGATATTTTATATCATTTTTTATTTAATTTTCTTTGAAAAATTGTATTTTTAATTAAAATTAGGGTTTTCCCTTAATTTTAAATTTTCAAACTTCATTTGAAACATTTTTGGGCCTCTTTGTAGAGTGTAAGACCCATCCCTTTTGTAAATAAATAATTGGGCCCTCAGTCATTCTATAAGTCCCTCTGCAATTTTCAAAATAACGGTGCGATCGCTGTTTTTCAACTGGGCATCTCCTTGAGCTGTACGCCCCATCTCTTGTATAAAAATAATATTTGGGCCCCTTTATAGAGTGTAATACCCAAACCCTTTTTTATATAAACAATTTTGGGTCTCTGCTGTAGTATAAGTCCCACAACGTCTTTCGGTATCGCAGTGCGATCCCTGTTTTCAAAATGAGTCATCTGGGTCTGTCCTTGAGTATAAGCCCCAACCTTTTGTTCATAAACTTTATTTTAAACAATAAACAACTTCCATGGGCCTCTCCTTGAGTTGTAAGCCCCATACTTCTGTTTTTTTTTTCAAAATCATCTGTCTGTTTTAACTGGTACTAAGAGGAGCATTATTCCCGGTGAAACTGCTCTTAGACCACTTAGGCCTCTCTTTGAGTTGTAAGCCCCAAACATTCTTTTCTTTTCAAACAACTTTCTTTTAATTCAAATTCAAATTCAAAGTTTTCTCAAAACTTTCTTCAATTTCTTAAAACCCTAATCATACAGTTGTAAGTCAACACAATCAATCACCATACACTTGGGCCTCTTCTCAGAGAATAAGTCCCAACATCTTTTCAATTTATTGCATATTTATTATATATCTGTCAATACACTTATCTATATATACCTGTGGATATTTCTTAAAGTTTCCCCCAGCAGTTAGGTCTACACTTAGGTCAAACCAGAGTTTACTTCGAACATAGTCAAAACTAGTTCCCTCATAGGAAATTCCCTCAATACAGTCTGCCTTCTCTTGGGCTTGTTCAATATGGAACAGAGAAAGACATTATTCCCGGTGAAACTTTTCTCAAGTCTGTCAAAACTTAGAAATATATATATATATATATATACAAGAAATTTATTTCCCCGGAGATGATTAATTCTCGGTGAAACCTCTTTTGAATTTCTTCAAACCTTAGAATTGTTCAACATAGAAAGGATTAATTCCCGGTGAAACCTTCCTTGAATTTTCTTAGGCTTGGACCCACAGGCTTCCTAGAAGTATCCCCAGCCTCCTCTTGGGCTTAGTACAAGGACCAACAGGCTTCTTAGAAGTTCCCCAGCCTCCTCTTGGGTTTAGTACAAGGACGCAAAGGCTTCCTAAAAGCATAGGATAAATTAGTCATCTCTACTAGTTCAATCCCAGGAGAGTCAAACTCCCATAACATCCAATCATTCAAGGGTTGATCTTCATCCCTAGAACCCACAACCTCCTCTTGGGCATTATACAAAGATCTCTCTCCAACCAGAGTCTACCTCTTCTTAAGAGACTTGGATAGTCTCAGCCTCCTCTTGGGCTTCATTCAAGTAGACTTGGAAAGTCTCACTTATTATAGTCTCCTCTTAGACTTAACACACAGAGACCCCTAAGTTTCGTAAAAGCATAGGAAAAACTCTGATCACTCTACCACTACACCAGTCTCCAGAAGAGTTAAAACCTCTAAGGTTTTCAAACTCACCTTTAAAACTTCCCTGACCCCCAACAAGGCTTAAACTTTCACCTTGAAAACCCCAACCAGGGTCAATTGACCTCAATAAATCCCCAATAAAATTAGAACCTCATGGCATCTGATACTTCAACTTTTCCATGATTCCCATCTAGAGTAAATTCCTTTTGGATTCCCCAATACAATTTGGACCTACTCCTGGATTTCAATAAATCCTCGGTAAGAGATAGCCTCCTCTTATGCTTCATATAAGAATTTCCCCAGTTAGCCTCAATCTTGGGCTTTGTACAAGACAAATAAAACCCTCCCCAGTGGAGTCATTTTCTTTTAGCTTCAACCTTGGGCTTTGAACAAGGCACACAAAAATCAACATCCCCTCAGATGAGACCATGAGTCCTCTCTATAGGAAGATATGTCCTCTGTACATCACATATCAAAACAAACAATCAAAACCTTTTTTCAAATAATTGTTGTAAGTGGCACACTTGTTGATTCAAAATCCAAGCTGGAGTCCTTCCTTTATCCTGGGTAAAATTTATCTTTCATCTGACTGCTGTAAGTGGCAAGCCTCTGGATCCCTAACATCCAAGCCAATGTCCATCTCTTAGTATGAAAGATTCATAAAGGAAAAAGTGGCATTACTCTACACTGAGTTAAAGCTTCTTCTTTCATGACATCCCTCTTATAAAGGAAAATATGGCATTGCTGGGTTTCTCATATCCTAGTTGAAATAATTCCCCATATAATCAATTTCTCAACATTTATGATGAATAGGTGAAATATCTCCCTTTAGAGATGACAAATTCTCTCTCAATCACCCTTTTAACTTCAATCTTGGGCTTTAAACAAGACAAAAATACTCAGATAGCTTCAATCTTGGGATTTAAACAAGACACCAAATATCTTTCCTCCCATAGAAATAGGAGGAACTACGATTTCTCTGATTTCCCAAATCTCTTTACGGGAATCGTAGGCATAAGATTGTGAAATCTTAGCGAGCACACAAATAAAAAACTTTAGGTCCAGTACCTTCCCAAAAACAACAGAAAACCCGAAAACAATAAAAACATTCTCTCAACACTCCCAAAGGAGAAACTTTCCTAATCCACAGCAGATAAACACAAGAAATCATTTCAAGTTAATAGAAATACATGCAAAAGAAGGTTCCTATGGATTACCATAGATACACTGGGTGTTAATAGCTTCCCTTTGTATAACCAGACCCCGATCCCCGATCTCTTAGCATTTGTTAAAGAAAACACTTGCATGCAGTGTTAATTTAAGATATCTTCCCCTTCCTTTCTAGCTTCATAGGATAAATATAGAAATCAGAAAGTAGCACCCTAACCCACATTTGCGGTAAGGTGGTCGCGTCACCGAAAAAAACCGCACGCTACAATTATCCCCGGCAAGGATTATAGAAGTGATCTTATTTCCACAACAGATGTAATACCCTGTGTTTTATGAACACTCTGGATAATATTAGTTGAGACCAGTTGAGATCCAGTGTGCTCTGAGTATTTTATCTGTTAAGATAATTAGAGCAACTGATGAACTCAGAGCTGATCAGATTAATATTATCTAATTCTAAGGTTTTATTAATTGGTGCATTTGAGCTAATTTGGACATTTAGTAGTGTTACTAACTTTGAGTATTTTCTCTATATCATTTATTTTCCATCATTTTTCCAAAGTTAGAAACATTTGGTGAAAGAGAAAGTAGAGAGAAGGAAGAGGAAAGGAAGGAAAAATAAGAGAAAATCCAAGAGCTCAAGATCAATAATCATCCACCACTCTTCATCAATTCATCTCATCTTCTTCATCATCATCTTCTAATCTAGGTGGGTTCTAGTTAGAACTTTTGTTTTAGAAGTTTGGAAATGTTAGAGCTAGGTTATATATTGTGAGAAAATGAATAACTTTACTAAATCAAAGAATTCAACGGTTGAAATGCTATATAAACTGGGTAGTATGATTAATACATGTGTGGAATCATCTGTTAATACTTGTTTGTGTGTTTGGTTATGTTTTGGATGAGATTTTTGGCCCTAAGGAACTGTTGTTACGTTGCTGAGAAATTCTGGGTTTTGCAAGGTTCGCCTAGCGAACCCCTGGCGAAGGGCAAAGCGAATGGTTCACGAGGGTTCGCATAGCGAACCCCAAAGCGAAGGGAAGGAGAATGTTCCCCTGGTGTTCGCAAAGCGAACTTTGTGCCCTTTTGGCTCTGTCTTGGTTCGCTAGAGCTTCGCAAGGCGAAGGCAAAAGCGAACGTTCACTGGGGATTCGCCTAGCGAACATGGCAGATTTTCCCATTTTGTTTCATTCATAACTTTTGATCTGTAAATCGGATCGAGGCGTTCTTGGTATCATTGGAAAGCTATGAAAGCGTTATATATTGTGGAAAGTGAAATATTGTTTATGAGATGAATTTTTATTTGATTATGTTAATAAATGGAATTAAGTGAATTATGAAAAAGAAAACTTTTGAAAATCTAAAAGCTTCAAGAGGTGAGTAAGTGAGGAAACCTTAGTACACTAGAATGACTTAGAGAATTGTGCGGCAATGCTTACATCGATACTAGAAGAGTATCTTTGTTAAGTAGTTGTTAGTGGGGGACCGTAATTCCTCCAGTTTGTAGTCTATCCCTTAATAAATACAGTGACCCGTGTTTAATCTCTTTGAGCGAGATGGCCAGGGAGAAGTATTTATTAAGTAAGTAATCGTGACCCGTGTTTAATCTCCTTGTGCGGGAAGGCCGCGGAGAAGTTACTTAGTGGTTAGTAACCGTGACCCGTGTTTAAATTCCTTGTGCGGGATGGCCAGGGAGAACTTACTTAGTGGTTGGTACCGTGACCCGTGTTTAATCTCCTTGTGCGGGATAGCCGGGGAGAAGTACTAATTGCAGATAACCGTGACCCGTGTTTAATTTCCTTGTGCGGGATGGCCGGGGAGAAGTTATCTAAGTTAAGGATCCTTAACCCGTGTTTAATCCCTTTGAGCGGGATGGCCGGGGAGAAGATTCCTGAACTAGTTTGTCGCTTTGTGGATTATGCGATTGTTTCTCTAGTCAGGAATGTTTGAACTCAAGGTCTAGTTCCTTTTTCCCCCGACTTGAGTTAGGATTTGGTTAGAACCTTGTAAAGCTGAGAGAATCTATAAGATAGAGAACTCACTGAGATTTGATGTATCTCACCCCACTATTGTTGAATATTTCAGGTACTTCAGGTTCCGCGAAGGGTAAGGATAAGGTTGTGTGATTATCCTTACTTGGTCGATGGCTTAGCTTCCGTTGTGGAGTTTTTTTGAGATTATTGTCGATCTAGTTCTTAGTTTTTATCTTTTGGAACATCTTGTATATAAAATATGCCATAATTGTTTGTAGTATTTTGGGCATGTATATGTATAATGTGTTAACTAGGAACTATATTTATGGTATTTCAGTACCAGAACGTGAATTCATGTATGATATGGATGCTTGATGTATTATATTATATATGGGTGTTACAGTTGGTATCAGAGCAGGTCGTATCCTCGACCTAGCCATGAAATAGTATAAGTATTTTTTTTTCGTTTCATATGCGTTGGGTCGCCATTAGTCTTAAGTGTTATATTTATGGTATTGAGCCCGATCAACTTAATCCTATCTGTATGACCTTTAGGAACATGACTGACAGACACAGAAGCAATCATGGTAGACCCATAACTACTCCAGCTGGGACGAATCTGCCAGGCGGCGATGAGAATGCTCCTTTGTATCAGTTTATGCAACAGATGCAGCAGCAACAGAACCAGTTTATGCAGCAAATGGTACAACAAATGAATAGAGGTCTACATCCTAAAGTGGTTGTTCCAGAAGCTGTAGGTGGGACTTTCTGGGATTTCTTCCGCATGAATCCTCTGAATTTCATGGCGGATTAGATCCTGTAAAGGGTCACGAATTGATAGTCGGTATGGAAAGAATTTTCTTGGTAGTGCATTGTAGTGAGGAGAATAAGGTGGTTTTTGCTTCTTATTCTTTGAAGCGTCCTGCCATGAGGTGGTGGGAAAGTGCTTCGGCTCTTATGACTATTCAGGGTGTGCCCAAGGTCTGGGAACAATTCAAGGCAAATTTCATGGAGAAATATTTTCCTAGCTCCTTGAGGACTTAGAAAGAGTTTAAATTTCAACAGTTAATACAGGGTAGTATGACTGTGGCCAGTTATGCTGGAAAGTTTGAAGACATGGCTGCTTATTCTAGGAAGGCTATGTATGCTCCGGATGAAAGGTGGAAAATAGATCAGTTTCTTTTTGGACTAAAAGCTGAAATCTCTCATAGTGTGTCTCAGAGAGAGTTCACTATTTATGCAGAAGTTCTAAGGCAATGCTATGTGGCGGAGCATAGTTTGAAGAAAGTCCAACCTGAAGGTGTTGCAAGTAGGGTGAATCAGGGTGATCGTGGGAGAGCGAGTCAAAAATTTGGGCCTAGATCACAAGCTTTCAAAGGAAAGCAGGTTGTTAGACCTAATGCTATTCCTCTGTGTAGAGTGTGCAATCAACGTCATTTTGGGAAGTGTTCCGGTGGGGGTTTTAGGTGTTATAATTGTAATGGATTGAGGCATGTGGCTAGAGATTGTACTCATAATAGAAACCAAGTGCAAGGAAGGAATACCAAAAGGGTTTATACCTTGGATGCAAGGAAGACGAAGAATGACAACTCTTTGATTGCGGGTACGTGTTTCGTAAACGGGATGGATTGGGGATGGATTGGCTTTCTACTAATTCAGTGTTTATTGGATGTGAGGAAAAGCTAATCATCATTCCATCTGTTGAGGCTACCCCGAAGGATGTGTTAACAACTAATTTGGAAGGTACAGTGGGAATGATAAATTTCTTGTTTGAGAAGGAGAAATCTGTTTTACTGGTTCTTACTAAGGAGGGGAGTAGTAACCAGCAAGTGCTGAGTATTCCTATAGTCTGTGAGTTTCCTGAAGTTTTTCTTGAGGACGTTACTTCTCTTCCTCCGTAGAGAGAAGTTGAGTTCTCTATTGACCTGGTACCGGGAACGGCTCCTATACCCGTTTCTCCTTATACGATGTCACTGCTTGAATTAAGAGAATTAAAGGACCAATTGGAGGACTTGATGGCTAAGCATTTTGTTAGACCTAGCATTTCACCGTGGGGAGCTCTGGTGTTATTGGTAAAGAAGAAAGACGGTGGAATGCGTTTGTGCATTGATTATCGCCAGTTGAATAAAGTCACCACTAAGAACAAGTACCCCTTACCCAAGATAGACGACCTGTTGGATCAATTGAAAGGAGCATGTGTATTCTAGAAGATTGATTTACGGTCGGGTTATCATCAGATCCGTGTGAAGAGTTCCGATGTGCCTAAGACTGCGTTTAGAACCCGTTACGACCATTACGAATTCTTAGTGATGCCTTTCGGTGTGACGAATGCTCCAGCTGTTTTTATGGACTACATGAACTATATATTTCAAGCTTACCTGGACCAATTCGTCGTGATCTTTATTGACGACATTCTTATTTATTCTCATACTCCACAAGAGCACGGAGAACATCTGAGAATTGTCCTATCAGTTTTGCAGGAGAAGCAACTTTTTGCTAAGTTAAGCAAGTGTGAGTTTTGGATGTCGGAAGTTAATTTTCTTGGTCATGTTATATCTCAAGGTGGTGTGGCATTGGATCCTTCAAAGGTAGAAGCAGTGATTAATTGGGAGAGACCGAAGAATGCTTCGGAAGTTAGAAGTTTCTTGGGATTGGTAGGTTACTATAGAAGGTTCATTAAAGGTTTTTCTCAATTGACCTTGCCAATGACAAAACTTACTCGAAAAGATTGTGCTTATGAGTGGGATTCGGGTTATGAATAAAGCTTTATGAAATTAAAGGAAAGATTGACAACTGCTCCTGTGCTAATTATTCCTGATCCTAACAACTCTTACAAAGTATTTTGCGATGCTTCTAAGATGGGATTAAGAGGAGTTCTGATGCAAGGTGGTCAAGTGGTAGCTTATGCTTCTCGACAATTAAAAGTTCATGAGAAGAATTATCCAACTCATGATTTGGAACTAGCAGCAGTTGTGTTTGCACTGAAGGTGTGGCACCATTATTTGTATGGTGTACGTTTTGAAATGTTCAGTGACCTTAAAAGTTTGAAGTATCTATTTGACCAAAAGGAGTTGAATATGCGACAAAGAAGGTGGATGGAGTACTTAAAGGATTATGACTTAGAATTAAAGTATCATCCAGGAAAAGCAAATAAAGTAGCAGATGCATTAAGTCGGAAAATGGTTCATGGTGCCGAATTGATGATATTGGAGTATGCTTTGCTGGAAAATTTAGAGATCTTAATCTCCAGTTTTTATGGACTCCAAATGGTGTAATTATGGGAAATTTGAATGTCAATTCTACTCTAAGAGTTGAGATTCAACAGGAACAAGTTTTAGAGGAGGAGTTTTAAGAGAAGTTACTTCAACCGGGTTTTACCCTAGCGGCGGATGGGCTTGTCCTGTTTAACCAAAGGATTTTTGTTCCGAATGACGCAGTATTGAAAAGAAAGATTTTAGATGAAGCTCATAAAGGTACTTTTATGATACATCCTGGTTCTTCGAAGATGTATCAGGACTTAAAGAAGGATTATTGGTGGTCCGGAATGAAAAAGGATATTGCGGTGTATGTGTCAGAATGTGCGGTGTGCCAACAGGTGAAGATTAAACACCAAAGACCGGGCGGACTATTGCAACCTTTAGAGATTCCAGTTTGGAAGTGGGATAGTATTTCGATGGACTTTTCAGTAGGTTTACCCCGTACACAAGGTGGTTATGATTCTATTTGGGTGATTGTGGATCGACTAACGAAATCTGCGCATTTCTTAGCTGTGAAGACTAATTACAAGGCAAGTCATCTTGCAAAGTTGTTTGTTTATGAAATTGTGAGATTGCATGGTGTTCCCTCTAATATTGTGTCCAATAGAGATCCAAAGTTTAGTTTAAGGTTTTGGAAGGCTTTTCAACAAGCTATGGGTACGAGGTTGCGTTTGAGCACGTCGAATCATCCTCAAACGGATGGTCAGACTGAACGAACAATACAGACGATGGAGGATATGTTAAGAGCTTGACCTTGTCAGGATCGACCTCAATTCCTTTCTGGCTGACAATGAACCCTAAAAGTTTCCCTGAACGGACACCGAAGGTGCACTTGTTGGGATTCAAGCGGAGTTTGTACTTTCGCAAATGTTCGAATAGTTTCGACAGGTGGGTCACATGCTCCTCTTCTGTCTTAGATTTTGCAGTCATGTCATCGACATATACCTCTATCTCTCTGTGTATCATGTCATGAAACAGAGTAGTCATGGCCCTTTGATAGGTTGCCCCGACGTTCTTCAAACCGAACGGCATTACCTTGTAACAAAAGGTACCCCATGGGGTAATGAATGAAGTTTTCTCCATGTCTTTCGGCGCCATTTTAATCTGATTATAGCCCGAGAATCCATCCATGAAGGAGAAAATTTTGAACTTTGTTGTGCTGTCTACCAGCATGTCAATGTGTGGTAAAGGAAAGTCGTCTTTTGGACTTGCCTTATTCAGATAGCTGTAATCAACACACATTCTGACCTTTCCGCCCTTTTTGGGAACGGGTACAGTATTGGCTAACCATTGAGGATATTCAGATGTAGCAAGGAAACCCGCGTCGATCTGTTTCTGTACCTCCTCTTTGATTTTGATGGCCATGTCCGGGTGAGTCCGTCTCAACCTATGCTTTACTGGCGGACATTCCGATCTTAACAGTAAGTGATGTTCCATGATGCTGGTATCCAACCCTGGCATATCCTGATAGGACCAAGCGAATACATCGGGAAATTCTCTGAGAAGCTTTATCAAACCCTCTCTGGAAGTTAGACTGAGCAGTGCCCCAATCCTGATTTCTTTTCTCTCTTTTTCTGAACCCAAGTTTACCGTTTCCAACGGCTCTTTGTGAGGTTCAATGGACCTTTCCTCTTGTCTGAGTAGTCAGGAGATCTCTTCTGGAATTTCGTTGTCAACTTCTTCTTCAGCCCCAAATACCGGGAACTCAAAGTCGGGAGAAGGCATCGGATCATATGTTTCAACGGGGTTTAAAACAAGAAATCTGCATGACGTGATGATTCGTGTTTAGAAGAGATAGAGAAAATGCAAAAGTGTGTGCAGTGTATTTTTTTTACTGCTTGTTTTTATTTTTAATTGTTTTTTAGGATTACCATTTTCTGAAAAAGAAAAAAGAGAAAGCAACAATTAATGCGGAAATTACAGAACAACGTTCTTTTATTAATGAACAAGTCGATCCTTGAAACTACAGCCCTATAAAACAAAACTCTGTCGCTTAGGGCGGAGCGAAGAGGGAAAATTTATAGAAAGCGAGCCCTATCAAAACATCCGTTTCACCTGGGCAGGGTGAAAGGTTAAAGATGGCAATTACTTTGACTGATGAACGATCTTCGAAACCTCGACGACGACCTATTGGCGGCGAACTCCTCAGTGAATCACAAAGTCTGGCACCTTCCTTGATTTGTCTTCAGAAATGACGCTGATTTCTGGTGGAGCAGGATCATTGGAATCTGTCTCCCAGGCAGAGTTGTCGTAGGAGAATTCCTCTGTTGTATTATGCAGAGTAGTTGTGCTCTCAGCTGTATCTCCCCATCCAGTAGGCTGGATGTCTTCGAGCCTGATACGAGAGCTTTCAGGAGCAGTGTACTTGACCATGAAGTCGTATTTTCCACTTGGTTCTCCCAAGGTGTCCCAAACTTCTTTGGAACTGGAGGAGTCATCCCTCTTGATGACGTTGACCTCGGGAAAAGCATAGTTGATGAATTCAAGTCCTGCAAACGTTACAAATTCATCGTCATGTTGAGTAGTTTCTGAATGACCTGAGTGTTGATCCCATGACAAGATGGGGACACAGGTATTCTGTTCAATAATGCTCAGCTGAGTTTCATTACTCGGCTGACTTTCTGGCCCCAAGTCTTCTGGGTAAGGCTGCCACATTGGCAGGCCATCCATCAGGCCATAGTAATTGTGGTCAAAGTTGTCTTTCATCAGAGTGTCCTCCTCTAATGAATTTGGCGGAGCACGACATCCTTCCGGATCACAACCTCCGTATATCATTTTGACATCTGACCGTGGTATAAATCTCAGACTCTGTGCGGGATAGCAAAATGGCATAGGCACCTCTTCTTGAGACATGTAACCGTCCTCGTTAAGGTAGGACTTCCATTCTTCATCTGTGTCAGAGGGATCTTCCTCATTGATAGCATGTACTGCCTGAGACACTAGGTGAAGGAAACCTCCACTGTGGAAGAAGTTTTGAAGGGGATGAAGACTTTCATCGTTGGCAGCTGTCCGGGTACAGGTTACAGAAAAACCAAGACCCTTCTTTATTTTATTGTCAATAGGAATGACAAGCTGTCCCCATCCGGCTGTGTCGGTACTCTCGACCGCTTTGATATCATCTTTGTATGAGGAAATCGAGGTTCCTCCTCTTGATTGATTGTCCTTGCTCACCGACAGCGCTTGGAACTGCGTCCCAATAACCTTCTCGGGTTCTACACAAGTAGATGATGATAAGTTACTCACGAGCAAGGCCTGTTCTCCACAGACTGTGACAAGTTGATTGTTCTGAACGAACTTTAGCTTTTGGTGGAGGGTCGAAGTGACCGCTCCAGCCTGATGTATCCAAGGTCTTCCTAATAAACAACTGTATGTTGCCCGGATGTCCATGACCTGGAAAGTGACTTGGAAAGTGTGAGGACCGATAGTTATGGGAAGATCAACTTCGCCGATAATTGTTTTTTTGGATCCGTTGAACGCTTTGACGACGACCTCGCTGGTTCTCATCGGAGGGCCTTTGAATGATAATTGCATCAAAGTGGACTTCGGCATAACATTCAGGGTTGACCCTGTGTCTACCAGCACGCTGGCTAAAGCATCGTCCTGGCAGTTAACTGTAAGGTTGAGCGCCATGTTATGACGGCGACCCTCTTCAGGTAATTCCTCATCACTAAATCCCAAATTATTGCAGGAAGTGATGTTAGAGACAATGCTATCGAACTGTCTGATTGTTACATCCTGTTCCACAAAGGCTTGCTCCAAGACTTTCTGTAGAGCCTCCCTGTGGGCTTCTGAACTGAGTAACAGTGATAATACCGAGATCTTTGAAGGAGTTTGTAACAGTTGATCGACAATGTTATATTCACTCCTTTGGATGAGCTTCAGCATCTCATCATCATTTTTTGAAAGGTCGGGATTACTGGATTGACCGACTGATGGATCGGGAGCTTCTGTCTAAAGTTCCTTTTCTTTGTTAGGTTCTCCAACTCCTCGGTTGAAGATTCGACCTCTCTGTGTTACACGACTGATGTCTGCAATATTCACGACGGAGGGTAATGGAGTTTCCTTTCTATTCTTAATTGTTGTTGCACCGTATTTGTAAGGGATAACCTTAGTTGATTCATACGGTGTTGGTCCCGACAGATAGATGACTATGGGAACCTTCTGATTTTTTTGACCATCATAAGTAATCACGATCCGTTCCCGGTTGGGAACTTTAGATTCGTCAAGTAGAGGGATAATGGCAAAAACATCCCTGGTCCTGTGATGACCAGAGATTGTGACAATATCCTCAACTTGATTGGCAAGGTAGTTCGGCGTCTAGTTGATGGGTCCAGAACCCGGATATGGCGAATCTCTCCACGATCCGCCTGATCCTGAAGAGCTGCTCGCACAAGGTAACACCCTTGGTTACTTTTCGAACAGACGCTACAACGGTCATAATTGTGTGGTGGCACCTGGCCACGCCCACTTTAAATACAATGTAACCTCACTAGGTTAGCTTCCACAGATCGGACATCCTGACTCTAACGCCGAGTAGGATTCCTGTTACTGATACTAATTTGCTGAGTATCTTCATCCATATAGATTGGCAGCCACCAGTGATTTAACAAGTGCTGAAGTGCCTCCTGGACAAGGGTACAACCTCGATCGTTTTCGCAACCCGCTTTATAGCTTTGATAGTCGTGTGATATTAAGAATCCGAGTCGGACCTACTCAGCATGTAACTCTACCAGGTTGGCATTCATCACGCGAATATCAAAGATCTGAACCATATTGATCTGATAGGGATTCCTATCATGGTAGTCCTGGATCCATCCAAGATCTATCTGACGCTGGAGGGCCTCTTGTATAAAAGAGCATCCCTGTTTGTTTACCGAGCAAGTCAGACAAGATCTATAATCGTGCCGTGGCAGATTATGATACTGGCTTTGCCTTGAGTGCATCGCCACCAAGTTGACATTCATCGCACGGATGTCGTGGTTCTGAATGACATTGGCATTCGTGTAGACCATGTTAACTCCACAAAATCGGTGCTCTTGGATCCATCCGAGATCCATTTGTTCCTGTAGAGCTGATTGCACCACAGAACATCCTTGATTAGTTTTAGAGCAGATATCACATTGATGATAATTATGAGGTGGCACATGGCCATATCCACTCTGTCTACAATGCATCTTGACCAGATTGGTTTTCAACAAGAGTACATCGTGAATTTGATAGACATCGTTAGTCTCTTCTTCTATCAAATTGACTGCAGCTTTCTCATGTTGAGGCAGCGGGTTCGTGAGAACATTAGGATTTGTATCCTTGAAGGATAAGACCCCGCTCCTAACAAGTTTTTGCACGTCGGACTTGAAATTGAGACAATTCTCGATGTTATGCCCTGATCCTCCTTGGTGGTAAGGGCAAGTTTGATCCACCTTAAACCAAAAAGGCAGATTTTCCGGTACTGTAAGAGGAGATTTAGTCCGAATGTGCCCCTTAGCCAGTAGTAACAGAAATAGTTCTGCGTACGATACGGGTATAGGGTCAAATCCTGATGGTCGTGTTGTACGGTTATTATTGTATGGAGGACGAGCCTGCTGAAGAGGCTGTTGTGTCCTTTGCTGATTAGGTTGGCTTTGTGCAACCTGAGGTTGATACGTAGGAATAGGCGCAGGGCTGATAGCAGGAGTTACAGCTGCTACTAGTTGATAACGTCACCTTTGCTTTCTGAGAGAGATATTCCCAACATCTTGCTCTTTTTTCTTAGGGAGAGCACTACCGTATCATTTTGTACTGCTCGATGATCCAGCGTCTTTTACCAAACGTCCTTCTCGGATGGCTTCCTCAAGACAAACTCCCATGGCCACCATCTAAGTGAAATCACTGGGTGCACTGGCAACCATTCTATCATAGTAAAATGAGCTTAAGGTCTTTAAGAAAATATTTGTCATCTCTTTTTCCTCAAGAGGTGGACAAATCTGAGCGGCAATTTCACGCCATCTCTGGGCGTACTCCTTAAAGGCTTCCTTGTCCTTTTGCGACAATGATCTGAGTTGATCTCTGTCGGGTGCCATGTCTAAATTGTATTTGTATTATTGGACGAATGCAGTATCAAGATCTCTGAATGTACTGATCGTAGTACGGTTTAAACCCATGTACCATTTGAGTGCGGCATCGGTTAAACTATCCTGGAAGTAATGAATCAGTAGGTCCTAATTCTCAGTCTGAGCTGACATTCGCCGAGCGTACATCACTAAGTGACTTTGAGGGCAAGAGTTACCCTTGTATTTTTCAAAGTCGGGCACTTGAAATTTGTGCGGAACTTTCACATTGGGGACCAAGCAGAGGTCTGCGGCATCCTTTCCAAATAGATCCTGACCGCGGATGGCTTGCAGTTCCTTCTGCATTTCCAGGAACTGTTCCTGGAATTCATCCATTCTATCGAACATAGTTTCCTTCTTACTAGAAGGTATCGGCAGAATCTGTCCTTCCGGGACAGTGTGCACCACAGTGGGTGGTACCGTGACTACGGCAGTGAATCTTGGCGTTTCCCGAAGTTTGTAACCTTTAGGAGTCTTCAATATGCCTCTGGCATCTTCGCTTTCCCGAAGTTTGTAACATTCAGGCCCAACGGCTTCTGTTGTAATTCCCTGATCTTCAGTGATTGGCGGAACATATCCTTCCGGGATATAGTTTGCAGGCATGCCCCAAGGACGATCTTTCGGCATTTGATACCTAGGATCATACTTCTCCACTATGGGCGTTGAGGTGATCTCTGAGATCACAGTCCTTTGTAGCTGAACTTCTGCCATGGCATGCATGTCGTTATGAAGCTTTCTCAGATCCTCTCTCAGAGCGTCGATCTCTTCCTTCAACTCTCTGTTTTCTTCCTCAAGATCATCCATCTTTTTCTGACGATTGGCTCGAGTATTATACGAATGAGACAGTTTGACTCTCGAACTGAGACATAAACGTGAGATTCGTAGGTAAGAAGAATACACGATGATGAATGCAATGATTATATTAATTGTTTTTTGGTTTAATCAAGATAAACTTCGACAATTAGATTACAATTATCAAACAGTGGGGAAACCCCTTTTTATTGAAATTCAAAGGATTACAGAAATGGAAATACAGTAGATTACAAGGTGCAGAAATAGAAACCTAAGCTAATGGGTCCTGAGTCCTCTCTGAAGAGAAATCAGGTGTTGACTCTGGTACCTTCCTCTTCTTTGACCGGGGCTCTTGGGCCGTTGTCGGGTTGTCATTCCTTTGCCACGTGAAAGGAGCGACCAAATTCCTTTGGTCATTCTGATTATCCACTGTATATTGCTCTAAAACTTCAATCAGAGCATCTTTCTCTTTCAGTAGTTGCTGTATTTTGATGCACTCTACGTCGAGGGTGCGGTACTTGTTCTTCCAAGACCTCCTCTCCTGTTGAACTTTGTTGAGAGTAACCTGAAGCTCTTAAGTTTCCGTCATGAAGTACATGACAGATTCCCTTGGCGGAAGAATTCCGTAATGAGGATAAGGCATCTTTAGCTTGAGAGCTCTAGTTTGTACCCAGTGGAGATAAGGCTCCACCGAGACACAGTCCGGTTTTCCTAGAGACTCCCGTCCTTTCTTATGAACATATTTCCAAGCGTGCACTATTTCCATCTTTAGTGCTCTGTCACTTTCTCCTTCCTTGAAGAAAAGACCTTCCAGATGAACACCCCGTGGGACGTGTCTTATCGGGTATCCAAATTGACGACGAACGAGAACTGGATGGTAATTGATTCCTCCCTTAGTTCCTATAAGGGGTACGTTGGGGAAGTTTCCACAATGATCAATGATTCTGATTCCATCATAGATCCTATTACACCAATCTATATCAGAGTAGGTAAGAGACATGATCTTCTACGACCAACGTAAGGCACTCTTGCAATCCCAAAAAGTAGCAGACTTGGGCAAGTGGGAGATGAACCATTTGTAAAGCAGAGGTACGCAACATGTGATTTCTCCTCTGCTGTACAAATTTCCCAAGTGTACAGAATGATACGCATCCGTGAGCAAAGCCGGCACAGGGTTTCCAATGAGAAAAACCTTAATAGAGTTGATATCGACGAAATTATTAATGTTGGGAAACAAAAATAACCCGTAGGTGAGCAAGACAAAGATGCTTTCAAAAGCAGTCACGTTTCCTATACTGGCAAAATACATGGCTTTCTTTGTCAAGAACTGGGCTGGCAAACCTTGGATGCCACCCTTAGTGGTCAGGTGAGACCTAACCTCAGACTCGTCCAAATGAATTGCTCTTGCAATGGTCTGATTCTTTGGAATTTCTTCCAGTCCAGAAAATGGAGCTTGATCTGTGATATGTAAATTAATCAGATGAGAATACTCCTTCAGCGTTGGTGCGAGCTGGTAATCCGGGAATGTGAAACAGTGATAAACTGGATCGTAAAACTGAATGAGCGCATCCATGATTCCCTCAATCACATAGACTCTTAACAGAGGTAGCAGACCTTCGTACTTGGCTCTGAAGGCCTCTTGGTTTGTGATCATCCTTGCTAACCTTCTCAAATCCTCTAGCTTTGGAACCTTGAAGGTATACCTATGGGTTCTCCTTCTACCGAAATCCATTAGCGCAATCTTTTTCTCTGATATTTGCAATCACAGTCTTAGTTTAATTTGAAAAACAGAGAGACTAGAAGAGAATTTTTTTTAATGTTTTAATGTTTTTTTTAAATGAATGCATGAATGCAGCACACAAAAACATAGAAAAAACATGGGGTCAAAGGGTCGTTGTCATGAAGTCAAGGCTCTACCCATCCCCAAAGGTTTATACTAGGGTGATTTTTTGTACCTGTACTCATTATCATCAGCTCCTCCCATGAAAGCAAAACAACAAGCGGATCACCAGCGAGTTCTAGAGCAATCTTAGAGTAAGTGTCATTCACCGAGAATAGATCACCAGCCTCAAATGAGGGTAGTATCGTGTGACAACTATTTCCGATAGCTTCCGCACTACAAAAGGGTTTGGCTCCTCGGCTTCTCAGACATCACAATCGGAACATTGCCTAAGAGAGGGAATGGGTTGCATTGGTCAGCCTCCACTGAGGTTAATGGTCGACCCCGTCGCCATCACTTATCTTAAGTGTATACTCAATCTTTCCACATGCGGCATCACACGCATTCCCATTAGCAAAAAAATAAACACGTATAGCAATTAGGAAAAGCAGTATATATATTTTTCCTAATGTCCTAGACTTTTAAAAGCTAAGAATCTTAAGTTCCTGACAGAAAATGGTTTCCCGGCGGAGTCACCATCCTGTGGTTTCATTCCAAATTAACGGCGTTTTGACCTAAGATCCTAGTGACGTCAAGGTTTCTACCTAGGGGACAAGAAGAGAACAAGATCCCTAAAGAGACCTGATCATCCCCAGCAGAGTCGCCATTTTTCTGTGGAAAATGGGGACGATGATGACTAAGGTAAAACAGATCCTCATGATCTATTCCCCAGCAGAGTCGCCATTTTTCTGTAGCGAGTGATTTTTGGATGTGGTCGAGAAGCACAATCGCTCTGGTACTACAGCTCGATTCATTTTTTATCCTATTAAAGCTGATGAAGGAAGAGAAATAGATGTCTCCAATTAACCCTGCTTGCATACTGAGATTAAACAGTCAAAACTGTTGGTTTACAGATGCTACAAAGATTCGGGGTCTCTCCTAGGTTATTTTGTTTTAAAGGGGTGCTTTAGGCTATCGGTTAGGATGTTAGGACGAATGCTTCTTGATAGATATGTGAGAGTATGGGATTTTGGGTTTTTGTTTAGTGTGCTCGCTAAGATTTTTCTTTCAATCTTATGCCTACGTATTCCCGTTTTTCCGAAATAGGGAAATCAGAGCGTTCGTAGTTCCTCCTATTCTATGGGAGGAAATGGTTGTTTTAGTGTATTGTTCAAAGCCCAAGACGTGAAGCGAAAGGTGATATATATCTTGTTCAAAGCCCAAGATGTGAAGCTAAAAAAGTATATTTGTATCTTGTTCAAAGCCCGAGATGTGAAGCTAAAAGGGTTTGACTTTAGAGAGAATTTGTCATCTCTAAAGAGGGGGTTGTATGTCACAACTGTTTATAAAGGAGAATTACTTTAACCGGGATGTGTGAATCCGGAAATGCCATAATTTCCTTTAAAGGGGATTTTAACCTGAAGGAGAAGACTTTAACTCAGTGTAGAGCAATGCTATCTTTCCTCAGGAATTTCTCATGCTAAAAGAGGGACAGTGACATGGATGTAGATGATCCAGAGGCTTTCCGCTTATAGAGATTAGATGGAGGGGAAGGAGTTGTTGATGTTTGTGTACTGTGAACGAGGCACAGTTTTGATGCTAAAAGGTTGATTGGATCAACCAGTGGTTTTCTTATACAAAGCCTAAGAGGAGGCTAATATGTGTCTCGTACAAAGCCCAAGAGAGAGGCTAAAAGGTTTTGATTCAACGAGGGAATCTTTTGGTATCTCGTATAAAGCTTGAGATGGAGGCTATTTGACTCAACAAGAGAGTTTTTGTATCTCGTACAAAGTCCGAGATGGAGGCGAAAATTTGTTTGGCTCAATATGAACCTTTTTGTATCTCGTATAAAGCCCGAGATGGAGGTAAAAGGGTGAGTGACTCAACGAGGGAGTCTCTTATGTGTCTCGTACAAAGCCTGAGAGAGAGGCTGAACGTTGTTTGACTCCGCTGGGGAGGATCATTGTACAAAGCCCAAGAGGAGGCTATGGTGACTGTTTCAGTTGAGTGACAGGTCCAGTATACTGATTTTGAAAGAGAAAATCAGTTCTTATATGAGCAACACTGTACTCAAGGATTTGATTCAAGGATCCGGGTTATTCCTGTTCTTTAAGGAAGTGGGAAATCCGAAGGGAATAGAGACTATCCGAGTCTACGGGTTTCCTTCCTATTTAACGAAGGGGTCACTTGAGAATGTCTTTGAGACTCAAGGATATTAGATTGTCCGTGTCTAGAGTTTCATCTTTTGTATTATGCTTTGAGAAACAGTAGTAGACTCTTTGAAAGGACTGTTCTATGCAGATGACTAAGTTCTGTTCCTATACCTCTAGGAGGTCGTCGGGACAATTTGTACGAAGCCCAAGAGGAGGCTGGAAACTTTTAAGAAGCCGACGGGTCCTTGTACTAAGCCCAAGAGGAGGCTATCATTCCCGGAGGAAGAGATCATTATACGAAGCCTAAGAGGAGGCTGTGAATACTTTTAAGAAGCCGAGAGGCCCTTATACTAAGCCCAAGAGGAGGCGGGGTTGCTTTTAGGAAGCATGTGGGTCCTTGTACGATGCCCAAGAGGAGGCCGATGCTTTTAAGAAGCCCGTGGGTCCCCAAACCCCGAGAAATTCAAGACAGGCTATTCACAAGGAATAGATCAAGCCAGGAAAGTTCGAGAATTTGGAAGAAACTCAAAGATGCCATTCACGGAGAATACATTCATCTCTGGGAGTAGAGTTTCTTGACAATTCCTAATGAGGACAGCCGAAGAGAGGACTGTATCTGGTGATCCTATTGGGGATCTAGTTGTCTATTTCTACGAAACGAAACGGCGTCACCTAGTTCTAGACGTAGTTGCCGGGGAAACTCTAAATATCTATACTATTATTACATAGTTGATATGAGTTTATGAAAGAAGACTTACAGCGAAACAGCCTCACAATACAGTTATATGTATATGAAAGCGGTAAATGAAAGCGGATAAACACTTACTCGGTTGTAGAGCTTCCATGCTGTTTGGTTAGTTGTTCAAAAAAGACAGATTGAAAACAACAGTATATTCAAAATCAAAGGAGAAAGTGCTTTGAAAAAGAAAGATTTGGGGCTTACAGCTCAAGGAGAGGCCCATGGTTTTATCAGTGAGCGCACTGTTTAATTTGTACAGGGGGACTTATACAAGTGACTGAGGCCCAAAAAGGTTTTCTGTACAGAGAGATGGGTCTTACACTCTCTCAAGAGGCCCAAAAGGTTTAAAGAAAAAAGAGTGGGGCTTATAACACGAGGGTAGACCCAGATGACTTATCGTTTAAAATGGCGATCGCGCCGAGATTTTCTTTTAACGCAAAGGGACTTATACAATAAGTGAGGCCCAAAAATTATTTTGGTTAAAAGGGGGTTGGGTCTTACACTCTATTAGAGGCCCAAAAGTTTTGAATGGGTCTTATAGCTCAAAGAGAGGCCCAAGGTTTTTTTCAAAAGGCGACGATCACGCCGTTTTTTTTACGGTATCGGGACTTATACAATACACTGAGGCCCAAAAAATGATTTGGTCAAAAAAGGATTGGGTCTTACACTCTATTAGAGGCCCAAAAGTTTTGAATGGGTCTTATAGCTCAAGGAGAGGCCCAAGGTTTTTTTTCAAAAGGCGACGATCGCGCCGTTGGTTTTTGACGGTATCGGGACTTAGACAATACACTGAGGCCCAAAAAGGTTTGGTAAAAAAAGGATTGAGTTTTACACTCTATTAGAGGCCCATGAGTGTTTGAAAAAGTTTGATGAGGGTTGAATTAATCAAAAACCCTAATTTCATTTTTTAAAGGGCATTTTTCAAAGAAAAATCAAGTAAAAAATGATAAAAAATATCAAATAAAATCATTAATCATGTTATAAACAGTGATTAAGGTTTATGAAAAAGTATTTTATCCACATGAATATTTAAAATCATTTTGGTTTTAAAAATCAAGAAAAAGAAATCATTTTAAAAGCATTTAAAACAATTTAAAATAATATTTTTGAATATATTAAAAATATATCAAATAATAATATTTTTTGTGATTTTTTGGTTGATTAAAATATTATGGAATATGAATAAGAAGTGTGTAAAACAGATTTGGAAAATGATAATTTTTGCTATGTGAAATAATTGGTTGAGTTTTGAAGATAAACTAAGAAAAAGAGGAATGCGATGTCACAACATCACATTCGACATCACTCGTGAGTTTTGAAGATAAGAGAACAAGGGAATATGTCACAACATCACATTCGACATCAGACAAAAACCAGAACTGTACCTTGATTTTCAACATCTTTTTATCAAACTTCAAACATTCATAACTCTCTCAATTTTTAACGGAATTAAGATCCGGAAGAACCTATCTTGACCAATTTTTTGCAAGGAATCCAATGGTATCACTCATACATATTTAAACTTAATGTACAGTGCACATAAGGCAAAAAACCAGATCTGCACCTTAAGTTTAAACATCTTTGCTTATCAAATTTTCAAACATTCATAACTCTCTCAATTTTTAACGAAATTGAAATCCGTAAGAACCCATCTTGACCCATTTTTCGCAAGGAATCCAATGGTATTACTCATACATACTGAAACTTAATGTACAACACACACAAGGCAAAAAACTAGATCTGCACCTTAAGTTTAAAACAACATAAACTTCACATATAAACATGTTAAAGTGCAAACAGTAGGAGGATCATAACATACACATTAAGGACTACATTTTTCCTTCAAGAATTGTTCAATATGATGCATGTATGTGGACATCAAAGGAAAGCATGATTCAAAGAATTCAAGTTATGAATTTTACCTCTTTTTTTGGAGATTTTGTGCAACCTACCAAGTACTTTGTTCCAGAAATGATTTGATGCTTTGGACACCCTCAAATGACCTCTTATAAGCTTTTAGGATGGTTAGAATCAGCTGGTACCTGCAAAAACACAAACTGTCCCTTTCTTGCAAAAGGGGTTAAAAGTGACCAAAATAGCAACTCTCTCAAATGGTGTTCCAGATGTTGCGAACCATTTGGGATAGTTCAAGGATGATATTTGGAGTGTGTTTGAGGTTTTATCTGGTTTGGTAAGTGACTGAATCAAGACATGGCTTGAAAAATGCAAAAAAGTGCCATTTTGAGGTTTTGAGAAGTGACTTTGTGATTTTGTGATTACAGGTCACTTGTGATAGTTTGCACAGCTTACATATGATATATATGAGGTGTGTGTGTGTGTGATTGATTGTGATGGAAAAGCTCTCAAGCTCAAAAACTCAGAATTACTTGCTTTGGAAGGCAAATTTGAGGTGAAAGAAGAGATTTTGAGGAAAGCATCTGTTTGTTGGCTTTGGTGTACTCAAACTGAGCACAAATGAGCTCTATTTATAGTAGAGCAAGTTTGTTTTTGCAGCAATAGTGAATGATGGCTGCAGCAGAGGTTTGGCCAATGTTGTCCAATGAGAATCCAAGTCTCCTCTAGCCATTGACTAGAGGTCAGGGCACAGGGCTGTGGTTCCCTTGGTCTTGGATAAGTCTTGACTGAATTCAGTTGAGAATGGCTCAGTCCATGCCACCTTGATGCTTCCATTGAATGCTCCAATCCAAAATTGGAGTCTTGTCCCTCTTTTAGGGATTTTTAGGAATAGCATGCTACTTCTTGTTCCAAGGACTTTGGAGGCTTGGCTCAGTGATTGTCCCCTTTAGATTTAATCCTCAGATGTGTCCAAGATGATGACAAGGCTTGGAAATTCGCGTGGCACAAGAAATGTGCAAATCTGCCCCATGAAAAATTCAGCTGCAGCAAGCCTTTTTGTAAAATCCATAACTCCCTGCTCGAGTATGCTACATGGACGTTCTAGGACTTTCTGGAAAGCTGAGATGATGTACTTCAACTTTGATGTTCAAGGTTTGGCTTGAATCAACTTGGATCATGAAGAAAAACATCCTTGAAGTTGGGACATTCTTGCTGGAAAAAAAATATTAGTGATGTCCTATGCAATGTTGGAACATCAGACATTAAGAACATTAATAATTTCAAACTTCAATCACTTGTATCTTTTAATCCACTATGATATTTTGAGTTGAAGTGAATTTCCTCTTTGATGCTTGTCTTGCATGGTGACAAAGCTTAAAAATTGGGTGGCACAAGAAAAGTGCACAAAATCTGTCCTAAAAAATCAGCTCGAGCAAGGCATGTTGTGAGGTTCATAACTCCTTGCTCAAGTTGAACTAATGGGAGTTCTTATACATTTTGAAAAGCCCTAATGACATAATTTAACTTTGATGTTTGACTTTGGTCTCGGTTCAGCTTGCAAAGTCATCAAAAATGGTCTTGAACTTGTGTAGTCAAATCTGTCCTAAAAGCTATCATGAAAATTATGCTTTATCAATGCTTTTTGCAAAAATCATATCTCCTTGCTCGAGTATGCTACAAGGACGTTCTACAACTTTATGGAAAGCTGAGATAACGTACTTCAACTTTGATGTTCAAGGTTTGGCTTGAATCAACTTGGATCATGGAGAAAAACATCCTTGAAGTTGGGACATTCTTGCTGGAAAAATATTAGCGATGTCATATGCAATGTCAGAACATCAGACATTAAGAATTCCAAACTTTGATCACTTATATCTTTCAATCCTTATGATATTTTGAGTTGATTCCTTCTACAATGTTGAAGTATCAAATACCCTCTTTAAAAGTAGCTCTTACTCAAAATCAATGGATGCTTGGGTCAATAGTTACAACCTTGAAAAGTTGTGCACTTGAACATGATTTTAACTTAGAAAAAATTTCTAAGTTTCTTTCAATTTGATCAATTTTGCAATTTTGCATGATTTCTTGATTTAAATTTAATCAAATTAAATCACCCATCATATTTTCTTGAGTAATGGCTTGTGAAGCTCAAAGTTAACCAAAAGTCAAACTTTGACTTTCTGCGTCAGTTGACTTTGTATTAGATGAACTTGAGGCTTGATCCACTTGAAATGTTGCACTCTTGTGCTTAATTCTTGATGTGGGAGTCCTCTTGATCCTTTGTGAATGTTTGAGAGGTTTAGACAAATTGAAGATCATGTCATTCCTTGATTGATCATTTGTCTAAAGGCTCGGAGAGGGCTTGAAACCCTAAGCTTGATTGTAGTGAATGCTCAACAATTCCTTGAGGAGATTGATGAGGCACAAAGGTACATCCATATTGTGATGAAGATTTGCACAATTATGGGAATCTAAGTGGTCAAAACTTGGGGTATGACAAAGAGGAGGGAAGACTGTGTCTGGTAATCTTATGGGGATCTAGTTTTGTTTGTATTTAAGAGTGACCAACAGGGCTTTACCTAGTGCTAGACGTAGTTTCCGGGGAAAACTCTAAATAACTATACTAGTATTACACATTGGATATTTGACAAGTATATAAAAGTTTGTGAAAGAAAACTTACAGTGAGCAGCCCCACAATACAGTTATATATATATGAAACCGAATAAAGAAAGCAGGTAAACACTTACTCGGTTGTAGAGCTTCCATGCTGTTTTGTTAGTTTGTTCAACAAAGAAAGCTTTGATAACAATATTATATTCAAAATCAAAGGAGAAAGTGCTTTGAAAAGATTGTTGGGGCTTACCGCTCAAGGAGAGGCCCAAGGTTTTATCAGTGATTGTACTGTTGTTTGAAACTGTACAGGGACTTATACAAGTGACTGAGGCCCAAAAAGGTTTTCTGTACAAAGGGATGGGTCTTACACTCTCTCAAGAGGGCCAAAGGTGTTTAAAGAAAAAGAATGGGGCTTATAACTCGAGGGTAGGCCCAAATGATCTTGATTTTTGAACTGGCGATCACGCCGAGGTTTTCTTTTAACGCAGAGGGACTTATACAATACATCGAGGCCCAAAAGGTTTTGGTCAAAAGGGGGTTGGGTCTTACACTCTATTAGAGGCCCATTGATTTATTTTTGTACAAGTGGTGGGGCTTACAACTCAAGGAGAGGCCCAGATGATTTTGCTAAAAAAAAGGCGACGATCGCGCCGTTGTTTTTGAAAATAGAGTGGGACTTATACAATGACTGAGGCCCAAAAAGGTTTGTATTTACAAAGGGTTGGGTCTTACACTCTAATAGAGGCCCAAAGGTTTTGAAAAGAAAAGAAATGGGGCTTACAACACGCAGTGGGTCTTATACAATGACTGAGGCCCAAATATTTTGGTTTCAAAAATGGGTTGGGTCTTACACTCTATTAGAGGCCCAAAGGTTTGAAAAAGTTTGATGAGGGTTGAATTAATCAAAAACCCTAATTTGTTTTCAAAATGTATTTTAATTGAATAAAAATTCAATTAAAATGATCAAAATTGTTAAACATGTGTGGAAACAAATTGTGATCTTGGATTAATGTTTCAAAAATTATGTTTTTATCCACAAAATGATTGGAAATCACTAAAATTTGAAAAATCAAGAGGGAGAAAATATTTTAAATGTCAAAAAACAATTACAATATTAATTCTTTACAAAAATATCAAGTATATGAAATAAATAATATTTTTGGGATTTTTTGGGAAAATAAAATATTTTAACATTTTTGTGAATTATTAAAAAAAGAATCAACTCAAAATCATTAAAATTCAGAGAGAAATTAATTTTTGAATTAATTAAATAAAATCACAAAATTCAAATATTTGAATTTTCAAAAAGGGCGCCAAGAACATGGCAAGAACACACGCCACCCTCTGTTTCTGCAGATTTGTGTCTTCTATCCAATCTCACTGAATACTTGATGATAACATGCAAACTACATATCAATCTACTCGTTTTCACCTCACGATCCTGTCTATGGTCTTTAATTTCATTTATTTTAAGCATGGAACAAGAAATCAAAGAGAAACCTCAAGAACCCTAAAACTTGCATGAAGGCTCATAAATTCCATACACGATTTGAACAAAGCAATTAATTAAGGGTAAACACTCTAGGCATGATTATGAACATATGGCCAAATTATTGTGCAGCAAAAAATGCATGGATCATAGAGTTAGAATAGCTCATGCTTACCTCTTGCAGCTGGTGATCGTGTTTTGTGTAGAGGTTTTGCAGCTTGGTTCTAAGGATATGGACAACTTCCCTAGGTGCTATAGAGTGTGTCTGGGTGCTTGGAGTGGATTGAATTGAGCTGGAACTTGATTTGGCACCTCAGCTGCAAATCTATCAAAGGCTTGTGCAGATGGCTGGTGATTTTGAGAATCTGGTGTTCCAGATGTTATGTGAGTGTTTGGATCACCTCTATATGATGTTTATGAGGTGTGTGTTTTATTGGTTTGGTTGGAATAGCTCTCAAACTCAAAACCCGATAGTGACTTGCTTTGGAAGGCAATTTTGGAGTGAAGAAGGAGATTTTGAGGAAAGCATATGTTTGATGGCTTTGGCGTACTCAAACTGAGCACAAATGAGCTCTATTTATAGTAGAGCAAGTTTGTTTTGCAAGGAATAGTGAATGGCAACTGCTGCATAGGTTTGGCCAATGTTGATCAATGAGAATCCAAGTTTCCTCTAGCCATTGACTAGAGGTTAGGGCACAGGCTGCTGGCTCCCTTGGTCTTGGATAAGTCTTGACTGAATTTAGTTGGAAATGGCTCAGTCCATGCCACCTTGGCGTATCCATTGAATGCTCCAAAACAAAATTGGAGTCTTGTCCCCTCTTTAGGGATTTCTAGGTTTGGCATGCTACTTTTAGTTCCAAGGACTTGGGAGGCTTGAGATCAGAGTTGGTTCCTCCTTGGTCTCCCCTTGAGGTGTTCAGATGGATAAGTGTGTTTGTCATTTGCACAAATTTGGAAAATCGAGCAAAATACACAAATCTGCCTTGCTTTGACAGTTTTCAGCAAGGCATGTTGCCATTGTCATATCTTATGGCTCAAGTGGAATTTGATGGAGTTCTTGGCCATTTTGGAAAGCCCTCATATGATATAACAACTGTTTGATCATAATTGGTTTCGATACTTTTTGGATCCAAGTGAAAAATGCCCCTACATTTGGAAAAAAGTAAGACAGATTCTGACTTAGTGAAAATTTCACTAAGTGTTGGAAAAAAGTGACATTTTCACTTTTTGTGATTTTGATCATTCCATAACTTAAAATCCATGAGGAATTGGAATGAGTTATGTTTGAAACTTTTGTAGAGTGCCATGAGAGCTACAAATCCAGCTTTGGATGGGGAAAAATGGCCTTGTTGTTTAGGAGTTATGATCCTCTAAAGTTGGTACCCTAGCCACTTTGTTCCATAACTTAGAAAAATTTCTAAGTTTTTTATGGTTACCCCTTTTACAAGTTATCCCATTTTTCTTGATTTTTCTTGATGAATGATGATTTCAATCACACATTAACATCATTTTAGGGTTAAGGAACCATAATTGTGAAAAATCTCAAAAAGTCAAAATTGACTTTTGTGCACAGTTGACTTTTTGTCAGATGAATTCCAAACTGTGTGATCCTCTATGAAATCAAGTCCTTGACCTAAAGAAAACTTGATGGATTGATTTCATAGGTGTTATAGGGTGTATTAAATCATGTCCCAAGGTTTGGGAGCATGTCTTGGTCAAAAGTCAAAGGCACTGTTGACTTTTTTCCTCAAAACCCTAATCGTGGTTCTGATGAATTTGAAACTTGTTGATCAAGCTTCTTGGATCAATCCATTGTTGCAAATGGATCAGTGTGGTTTATTAGAGACCCTCAAATCCTCTCTTGAGGTCTTGGCTCATGATTTGTCCCAAAAGTCAACTTAGGGGTGAATTAGGTCAAGAAACCCTAATTCCTGATTTTTAGTGAATGTATCCCCTGAGGCTAAATTGACTTGATGATGGGGTCCATGAGGTTCCATGGGGTATATTAGGTTATGCTTTGAAGCATTGGCTCATTCCCAGAGGAAAATTCCCATCTGGAGGCCCTGGTCGACCAAAACCCTAATTTGGTGACACTGGCGATCTTGAGGCTTGATCCACTTAGAATGTTGCAGCCTTGTGTTTAAATCCTTGAGGTAGGAGTCCTATTGATCCATTGGGGATGTTTGAGAGGTTATACAAGTTGAAGATCATGTCATTCCTTGATTGGTCCTTTGTCTAAAGCTCAGAGAGGGCTTGAAACCCTAATTTTGATTGTAGTGAAGGCTCACCCATCTTTGGGGAGACTAATGGTTCATCCATATTGTGATGGTGATTTGCACAATGATGGGAAATCTTAGTGGTAAAAATTTTGGGTATGACATACTCCACATACAATATTTGTTAAGTGTTTTTGCCTTTTCTTTTGGAGAGAGAAGAGAGACTCAAAAGGTTAAAAGAAAATCTAAAAGGATCTCCATCCTATAAGTTTTCATGCAATGATTAATCCTATAGTTGAAGGAAGGAAGGTAATGTCTACCTATGTTAACATACTTGGATTGGTAACCTAATGTCTTTCCTACTTTGAACCTAATCCAAAATTAGATACAAGCAAGGAACCTTAAGGGAACATGTGATCATACACAAGTAAACATTAGATGATTCAATCACAATTCAAAGAAGTGAAGAAGAAGAAATGAAAGAGAAGTCACACAAGAGTTGATATTAATGTAAAGTTACACAAGTGTTCATCAAATTCAAACCAAGCTTAACTATTGGATTGTTGAAAGAAATATGCAAAACTATACACTAATGCACATGCAAATGTCCTAAAACTACAATAGGAGTAAATTCAATCAATTAACAAAATGAAATAGACCCTAAATGGGTAAGATCCTACATAGGTCAGTAGATATGTCCTTATTATATCACATTCAAGTTAATGTCCTAAAAAGTATCAAAAGAATTCAAGTTATGTCTCATGTTAGCACACAAGCAATTATTACTCAAAAAGGCATGCAAAGTTTACCTCTAAAGGCTACACAAATTAAGCTAAAGCACTCCTACAAGTTGGGTAAGTATCTTACATGGTACAACCATGGAAGAATGAGGTTTATAATGTCAAGGAATGATTATGGAACTCACACCAAATCATGTTCAAAAGATTAGGCAATTCTACACAAAGATGTCACTCTTATGATACATCAATCACTTATGGCACTACAATGAACAAGCAAGCATGAAATGGACTTGTAAATGACCTAAGTCAGAAGCTAATTCATGTTTTTAATGTCTAAAAGTAACCTCAAAGCATTGCAAAATTTTCATATCAAAGTACTCCTAAAAGTGAGAACAAGTAATGATCAAACTCAATCCTAATCATCCTCTAAAAGCATGTGAATTGTTAATCATGTAAAAGAAGGCTAAGGTCATGCCAAGTGAGTAACTAAGCATACAATTAAGAAGCAAATGACCTACAATATCTCACATTTAAGTACCACAAGCATTGAATAAATATGGCACACAATTGGCTTCAAAGGAAGTAGTCAAAGTTTGATGCTTAATCATGTTCAAGTTCATACAAGCATAACACCACTTAGAGGCATATGGCAAATTATCAATCAATGATCACTCAAACAAGTCTCAAAAGATGATCCAAAGGTGTACCAAAATTTTTTGTGCAAAGGCCAAATGAACATCCACATGTCATACAATCAAGTGACTAAATGCACACCAAAATTTGGATCAAAACTAGTTGGGAAAAATTAATTTCAAAACAAGATATGCAAAATACATCAACTTGTACCTCTTAGAATAAAAAATCCAAAACAAATATTAAAATGATCCAAAAACGAGATTAAAAATTATATAAAATTAATTAATATGCTCAACATCATCCATGAATTTTTGTGTGATTTTTAGAGGGTTAAACTATTTTTAATAAAGAAAATGGAACGCGTATCAAAATAAAATGAAAAAATACACACTAAGTGCAAGAGTGGTGCATCCAGATTAAATTCCAAGTTCAAAAGATTACACTGGGCCAAACATGGGGGTGTGAGTAGCAAGCGCATGTGTGGGCCCAGACCATAAACCAACAAAAGCCAATTTAATTTGATTTATTTCACAATTTTATTCAGAAAAGGGAAGGTAATAAGCACGTGCTCTTTCAGAGTTCATTAATGTGTTGGCCGAAGGTTACAGGTGGAATTACACATGGCCAATGGATAAGTGACACCATGCGTTCCTTGACTAAAGTTGACCATGGTTGAAACTCAGATGCCGGAGCTAAGCTCTGGTCGTCTTGTCCGACTAGCTCTCATCGTCGCCAGTGGTGAATTTTCCAGAAATTAAAAAGAGAATCATGATTCTACTCGTTTTTTCTCCCTGATCATGAATTTGGCACTATAAATCCCATTTGCTATCTCTATCATGAAAAACGAAAGGAATAACTTAAACCTTAGAATCTCAAAACTCCATGAAAAGCCCTAAACAACACCATAAACATTGCCTACAAGATGTAGGGCTTCAGATGCCATTAATCACATGCTTCTAAACCTCCTAACTTACCCTAACATGATGCTTAAAGGTTTCAAGATTCTTACCTAGCCTGAGATGCTTTTTAAGTGCAAGAAACCCTAAAACTTCATGCAAGATCTTGTAATCTACTCTTGGAAGCAAAATAAATACTTAATGATCCTTGAATCTGGCTGAAAATACAAGTTTGATGATGAATGGTGATGAATTCACAGGTGGTGTTTTAGCTCTCCCAGGTGGAAAGTAATGCACACAGAAGCTTCTATGGAGGGTGCTGATGATGATGTTGAAGGAATTTCAGAGAAAGCTCTCAGGGTGAGAGAGATACGAAAGATTGAAGTTGAGAGTGAAAATGTGATTCTTAGCTCTAATGATCTCTAACTGAATCTGTTAGTGTGTTGTTAGAGCTTATATATGTGTGGTTAGCATGTGGTTAAGGGTTAATCACAGTTAAAAGTTTGTTAACAGCATGGTTAGTGCAAAGTAAAAAAAGGGAGGTTATGGTGTTAGGCACGGGTTTACTCTCATGTTTGGAGTGCATGGTTGTTATTGTGTGTATCATGGAGTCTTGAATAGAGAGCTTTGATGCTGACATGATAAAGGACAAAGACTTATTTATTAAGTTTTCAAATTTTCTTTCATGGCTTAGTGAGGTAAAGGTTAGGTGGTATGCATGGTTTATAAGTTTTGCAAGGTTATTTGTAGTAATATAAGGACATGATGCGCATGGCATGCTACAGCAACAAGAGGTAATGTAAGACAATGAGTAAAAATGACAATGAGATGGAGTTTGAATGAAATGCTATGGTTTTTACACTTGAGGAACCTCTTTCATGGTAGTGACTTTGAGGTAGTGTAACTTGGCGATTATGGAGTCAAATGGTAAGGTTTTGGTATCAAATTAAATAGGGATCTTGATACAACAAGTTTCATGTTGGAAACAAGTTGAATGGAAGCATTAAACATCATGAAAATTGGTATTGAACATGCCATGACACAAGCTACCCTTGCCCTAGAAAATTTCTAAGTATTTCACCATGTTGAACAACTTACATGATCATGACTTTGGATGATCATAACTTTTGATCCAAGAATCCAAATGGGACATTCTTTATATGGTTGAAAAGGTGGAAGATCACTCTAAAACTTTTATTCGAAAATGATTTCCAGATGAGGCTTAGAAGCCACTCAAAACTGAGCTTGAACATGGGCACAAAACCTGACCCTTAAACACTTAGAAAAAATTCTAAGTGTTGAAACATGCAAGTGTGAAAATGTCCAACTTCCAACAATCATAACTTGTTCAAAAATGATCCAATTGAGATGAATTTTATATGGTTGGAAAGCTTGAAATGCATACTACAACTTTCATGTTTGACAAAAATAGAAATAAAGCTTGGAACATGGAGAAAATGGCCATGAAAGTGGCTGCAAACCATGAAGAACTTTCCAAAAATGGAAAGTTTCTAAAACCCTAATTTCGCGGTGAGAATCGGATATCAAGATATTGTTAACTTGAATCACAAATCATGAAGTTCACCACCGAGCTTTGATTTATCTAAAGGAAAAATGTAAAGATCGAAAAAACCCTAAGTGCGCTATGTAGGAACACAACTAGAGATCTAAGGTTCGGGGGTTGGTTATACCTAAGGAAGGTGTTAGCATCCTAAGTATCTGTTGTACTCTACAGGAACCTCTTGTTAGTATTTATGTTATGCTAAAGTTTGCTTGCTAAGGGAAATGTGCTAAGGTAAAGACCTAGGGTATGTACACTAAGTATGCTTGCCAAGAAGTCGCATCTCGTGCATACGTATCCTGACTGGAATGGAATCAGAGCATTCGTAGTTCCCCTCAATATGGGGGTAAAAGGGTGAGAAATAGAAAGGGTGGAAAAAGAAAAAGGTGGAAAAAAGAAAAGGTAGCTCGCTAGGATCTCGCAATCCTATGCCTACGTATTCTCAAAAGGTACTTTGAGAAATCAGAGCGTCCGTAGTTCCCCTCACTACGGGGGTGAGGAACTCTTGACTGTGGTCAAGGTTCTAAGGGAAAGTAGGGTCTGATAGCAAGACACCTACGTGGAGTGCGGCGACTCCAAACCCAAGGCTAGGTAAAACAGGGAAAGAAGTGTCCACGGCGGAACACCTAAATAGAGAAAGGAGACTCTAAACCTAAGGTTAGGTTAAAAAGGA
Source organism: Lathyrus tuberosus (assembly GCA_022829125.1). Taxonomy (NCBI): domain Eukaryota; kingdom Viridiplantae; phylum Streptophyta; class Magnoliopsida; order Fabales; family Fabaceae; genus Lathyrus; species Lathyrus tuberosus. Next base: position 5,410,804 of record JALAZF010000264.1, read on the forward strand.
AGGCAAGTATCGATCGCGCGGCGGGCTGAGATAAGAGAATGAGGGACAAGGTTATCCTAAATGACATGGTAGTCAATGGGAACGACCATTTCCTTTAGAATGGAGCAAACAGATAAGTCACAGACACACTACACGGAAAAGCATCATGTATGGTCAGCTAGACAAAATAGCACAGAATACGCATGGAAAAACATCATGGTAATCAGAAAGTGAAAAGTTAACAGAAATACACGGAAAAGCATCATGTAATCAACAGACAAAGATACGCGGCAAAGGATCGCGAAAAAGATAAACAGGTACGCGGAAGAGCATCACGTAGTGAATAAACAGAGACACGCGGAAAAGCATCGCGGATAAACAAACACAAAGACCAGTCACGGAAAAACATCGTGAAAAAATTGAGAAATAATTCAGGAAAAGCATCAAGATTAAATCACGGAAATAAGCTCAAGACATGGAAGCAAACAAATCACAAAATGGAACCGGGTGACCAAGAATTATTAATTAACTTAAATATAAATATTTAATAAGATTAATTAATAATTTAATTAATTAATATTAAATAAAAATATTTAAATTAATTAATAATTAATACACTATTTTTACATTTTTTATATTTAACAAATAAATAAATTTGAAAGAAAACATATTAAAATAAAAGATTAAAATATGAGTATTTTATATTACAAAATAAAAGTAACTAAAACAAAATTTTTTTACACTTTTTTTTAATATCATAAAAACTTAATGAAACAAAAGATTAAAATATAAATTAAATATCAAGAGAAAAATAAATAATTTTGGCACTTTTTAATATTATACAAATAAAAAAGAAGATAATTAAAATAAATAATTAAATATGAATTTGTTCTTTTATTTTAAGGAATGAAATGACAACTTTATCACCTCTAACCAGTAACGCCAATTGCAAGTGTGAGGTGACTACAAGAAACCAACAACTTTCAGAGCCAAATGGCAAATAGCTTACCAAAGTAGCTTTCAAAATAGTAATATTTCACTGTACAACTAAAATGGATAAATAAATGAAATTCAAATAAACTATCACACGTATGTACAAGTGCACTGAGTCATCTCATTATAACTCAGCCTTAAAAAAAACAACTTGTATTTAAACTTAATGAAAAAAAGATCACACATGTATATACAATAGCAGCCACGTGAATGATAACTTGCGCAAAGCTTACGTTGGTGTCGTCCATAAACCCGGCATGTCGTATAATGTGCAGGCTGGATTTGAGATTGAGGGATTTAGTTCTATTAAGATCACTCCGTTGGGTTTGTGCCTTTGTCTTCTTGAGGAAAGCCAGGAGGGGGATATTCACGAGATTATGGTTGAGGGGGAGTCTTACTGGAGAAAATGGTTTCAAGAGTTAAGGCCATGGAGAGAAACAGATGTTGATTCTGATAGGGTGGCCTGGTTGTGCTTGAGAGGTGTTCCAATCCATGCGTGGCATGTTGATTTCTTCAAGGCGATAGCGAATTCGTTTGGCACGTTCATATGTGCCGACGATTTAACCTTAACGGGTTTGTGTAAGGAGGAAGCGAGGATTTCGTTGAAGGTGCCGCAAGGGCTTTTATTTAAAGAATCTTTGAAAGTGAAGATTGATGATATTGTCTTTTTAATCCATTTACGGGAGGATTTTTCAGAAGTGACAACGGAAGACTCCGTCGGGTGTTTCAGTTTAGTCTCGGAATCGGAGGAGGGTTCGTATAGTTCTTTTGATGAATTAAGGAGTGATTTTGATGGCTTTTTTGAGGCAGAATTTGACGGAAGGAGGGAAGGTTCTGGTTGTAAGGTTTCTTCTCCGGTAGGAGTGGCGGAAAACAAAGGGGAAAAAGGCTTCGGTTTATCCGGTGGTTCTTGTCCGCGGGTTCCCTCTGTGTTCGGTCATTTTCACTCTGCTGATTTGGATGGGTCTGTTGAAAGGGACAGGAGGGTAGCAGTTGTTGAGGTATCAGGTAGAGCATGTAAGGAACCAGTAATAGAGTCCTTCGATAAAGCAATTTCATCTTTAAAGGGTACTTGTAATCAGGGAAGTCTGCTGAGACAAGATAGAAGTGTAAAGGGGAATAGTAAGCTGAGAGAGGAATGTAGCATACAGGGGAGTAGCTTGCAGGAAATTGTGGGGTCCGCTGTGGCTTGTTCCGTGAATGAGTTAGTAATTGTGCCTCATAATTTTATTGATATTAGTAATGACAAAGTGGGTCACTCTAAGGAAATAGGCAAGAGTTTTAATAATAATAAAAAGAAGGTGTTGAAAAGTCTAAAGCTTAAGCACCTTTATGAGGTGGGTGGTCCTTTTAAAGGAGGAAACAAAAGACAGAGGAAATTCGTTAAGTCAAAAAGAGAGGTATGGGCTTTTATCAGAAAGTCTCATAATCCTGGAAGGGTCGCTTTTTCCAGCGACAATAGTAAGGAAAGTGATAAGAGGGTTTATTTCCATGGTGAAAATTTGGCGGAATCCGGTATTGATAGGTGTAATTTCAGACTTTTTGAGAATTTGGATACTAATCTTGGGGATAAAATTTGGAAGGCTATATCTAATTTAGGAGTGGAGAAGGGTGAATCTAAGGGAGATTTTCAAAGAAGAATTGCCGAAATGGAGAGAGCGGATAAAGTTAAGATGATTAGAAGGAAGGTGAATTCAAATCTTTCATAATGATTGTGGGATCTTTAAATATTAAAGGGGGTTGTAGTAGAGTTAAAAGAAGTAGAATCTCTCACATTATTTCAAAGGGCAAGGCAGATATGTTTTTATTACAAGAAACGAAGATTCAAGATTTGTTGGAGGTTGTAGCGAGGAGTTTTTGGCGAACGGAAGAGATTGGTTTTTCTTATGTTAATTCGGAAGGGTTCTCGTGAGGCTTAATTACCCTTTGGAAATCTAATTTGGTGGAAGTCATTTGTAGCTTTAGAGGAGCGGGTTACCTTGGTGTAAAGGTTAAATGGAAAAATAATGTTTATTATGTTGTCAACATTTACGCTCCATGCTCGCTTGCGTTGAAGAGGATTTTGTGGAAGAAGTTATTAGAGTTGAAAGCTACTTTTATGGATGGAGAGTGGGTGCTTGGGGGTGATTTTAATGCGGTCAAAAAGGCGAATGAATGAATTGGTATAACCATTTTCAATTCGTGTTCGGATTGGAGGGAGTTTGAGAAGTTTATTATGGAGGGCAATTTGGTGGATTTACCTTGTAAGGGTAAAAAGTTTAGTTGGTATAGTGGAAATGGTAAGGCAAAAAGTAGGATCGATCGATTCTTGGTAACAAATGGTATCATCGATGGTTGGGGGTTGTTGGTCAATTGATCGGGGATAGGGATATCTCGGATCATTGTCCAATTTGGCTTATTATCGACAAAGCAGATTGGGGGCCGAAACCTTTTAGGGTTAATAATGAATGGTTTTATAATCCTTCTTTTTTACCTTTTGTGGAAAAGGAATGGAGAAAGATTCATGTGATTGGAAGAAGAGATTTTGTTCTAAAGGAAAAGTTGAGATTGTTAAAGGAGAGCCTTAAGTGGTGGAATTCTTTTATTTTTGGTAGGTTTGATTTGAATGTTGAGGAGGGAGTTAAGGAATTGAATGAAGGGGATGCTGCGGAAGTAGTTTTTGGGGAGTTGGAGGAGGAAGAGTTAGTGAGAAACAAAAGGAGGGCTAGTAGTAATTTTTGGTTGAATTTAAAGATTAAGGAGAATATACTTATTCAAAAAGCTAGATTGAAGTGGCTTAATGATGGGGATACAAATAGTAGGTATTTCCATAGAGTTATGAAAGAGATGAGGAGGCGTAATTTCATCGGTTCTATTAGAACGGATATTGGTGTGATTGATAGGGTGGAGGAGGTTAAGGAAGAAGTGAGGAGACATTTTGCGTCTAAATTTATTGAGACGGATTTTGATAGACCGGTGTTAGAAGGTATTACTTTTAAGGGCATTAGTCATGAGGAGAGATATTCTCTTGAAGCCCCTTTTTCGGAGGAGGAGATTAAAGAAGCGGTGTGGAGTTGTGATGGATCTAAAAGTCCAGGTCCCGATGGGTATTCTTTTCTTTTCATCAAGAAGTGTTGGCATTTCATGAAGGATGACTTTATAGGTTGTTTTCAAAGCTTTCATTCCGGAGCTTGTCTATCTAAATCTTTTATCTCCTCTTTTTTGACTTTGGTTCCTAAATCCTCTAATCCTTTATGTTTGGATGATTATAGACCTATTTGTATTGTTGGATGTGTTTATAAAGCTTTATCTAAGCTTTTGGCGACAAGATTAAAGTTGGTATTGAACTCGGTTATTTCTAATTGCCAAAGTGCTTTTGTTCCCGGTAGGAAATTACTTGATGGTGTTTTGGTGGCTAATGAGGTGGTAGATTTCACTAAGAAGGAAGGAAAAGGTTGTCTTCTTTTCAAGGTTGACTTCGAGAAGGCCTATGACAAGGTTAGTTGGAGTTTCCTCATCTTTATGCTTCGTAAGATGGGGTTTGGGGAAACTTGGTTAAAATGGATAAAGGCTTTGGTTTTTTCGAGTAAGATGTCGGTCTTAGTTAACGGTAGCCCTACGAAGGAATTTTCAGTGGAGAGAGGATTGAGACAAGGAGACCCATTATCTCCTTTTCTTTATGTGATAGTCGCGGAAGGTTTAAAGGGATTGGTTAGTAGGTCGGTGGCTATTGAGGAGTTTGAGGGTTTTAATATTAGGGGTAGGTGCTTTGTTGACATTCTTCAATTTGCGGATGATACTTTGTTGTTTGGTGATGGTACTTGGAAGCATCTTTGGGCTATTAAATCGGTTTTGAGAGGTTTTGAACTAGTATCTGGTTTGGGTATTAATTTTCATACGAGCAAACTTATTGGTGTGAATATTGGTTCTAGGTTTATGGAGGTGGCTTCTTTTTTCCTTTCTTGTAAGAAGGAGGAAAGTAATTTTATTTTTCTTGGAATACCTATTGGTTTCAACAACAATGGTAGCGTTATGCGGAAGGAGTTGGTGGGTAAAATGAAGCAGAGACTTTCTAGTTGGAACAACCGGTATCTTAGTTTTGGAGGAAGGCTTACTTTGTTAAAAGCGGTGCTTTCTAGTGTCTCTATTTTCATGCTTTCGTTCTATAAACCGCCGGTGAAGGTTGTGAAAGAAATTACTCGTATTCAAAGTAATTTTCTTTGGGTGAGTAAGGAGGAAAAGAGAAAAATCCATTGGGTTAGTTGGAATAAGGTTTGTTTACCCCTTGAAAAAGGGGGGTTGGGTTTGAGAAGGATAGATGGTTTTAATTTGGATTTAATTAATAAATGGAGATGAAGGATCTTATCAGAATCTAATGCTTTATGGTATTGTGTTTTAAAAGCTAGATATGGAGATATTAATTTGAAGATGGTGGAGTCCGGAAATACTATAATTAAGGAGTTTAGCGCGTCCTTTTGGTGGAGGGATTTATGTGGTTTGGAAAAAAAAGTGTACCAGAGAATTGTTTTGTTTCTAATTGTAGATTTTCTTTGGGCAATGGTTTCTCTCTCTCTTTTTGGTTTTCTTGGTGGATAGGGGAGTATTGTCTAAAGGATTATTTTCCTTTTCTCTTCCACTTGTCTCATCTTAAAGGTGTGTCGGTGTAGCGAGCGATTTTGGACGCGGTTCTTAAGCGCTGGTCGCTCTCTGCGGTTTGAGCTTTAACTACAGGTCGATTCATTTTTTATCCTATTGTGAGCTGAATAAGGAAGGGAAATAGATGTCTCCAATTAACCCTGCTTGCATACTGAGTTTAAACAGGGGTCTGTTAGGTTACGGATGCTATCAATGTGGGGGGCCTTTGTACTGGTTATTTGTATTTTCGCCAATACTGTTTTCTTTCTTTTTTACCTGGGCAGAAGGTTTCTAGCGGGGAACAAGGATTAGGATGTTAGGACTGATGCTTTTGAATTACTGCTTTTGATTGATGGAGATATGGGATTTGGGTTTTTTGTTGATTGCGCTCGCTAAGATCTTTCTTTCGATCTTATGCCTACGTATTCCCGTTTACCGAAACAGGGAAATCAGAGCGTTCGTAGTTCCTCCTATTCTATGGGAGGAAATGGTTGTTTTGGTGTCTTGTTCAAATCCCAAGACGTGAAGCGAAAGGTGATTTGTATCTTGTTCAAAGCCCAAGATGTGAAGCTGAAAGGTCTATTTGTGTCTTGTTCAAAGCCCAAGACGTGAAGCTGAAGGTCCTCGACTTTAGAGAGAATTTGTCATCTCTAAAGAGGGGAGAAGGAGAATTACTTTAATTGGGATACGCGGATCCGAGCAATGCCATAATTTCCGAAGAAAGGGTTTTAACCTGAAGGAGAAGACTTTAACTCAGTGTAGAGCAATGCCATCTTTCCTTAGGAATTTCTCATGCTAAAAGAGGGACAGTGGCATGGATATAGATGATCCAGAGGCTTGCCGCTTACAGCGATTAGATGAAGGGAAAGGAGTTGTTGATGTTTGTGTACTGTGAACGAGGCACAGCTTTGATGCTAAAAGGTTGATTGGATCAACCAGTGGTTTTCTTATACAAAGCCTAAGAGGAGGCTAATTTCCGCTAGGAAAATCATTATACAAAGCCTAAGAGGAGGCTATTTTGTGTCTCGTACAAAGCCCGAGAGAGAGGCTAAAAGTTTTTGACCCGACGATGGAGTCTTTGTGTCTCGTACGAAACCCGAGATGGAGGCTATTGTTTGTTTGACTCAACGAGGGAGTCTTTATGTGTCTCGTACGAAGCCCGAGAGAGAGGCTAAAACGTTGTTTGACTCCGTTGGGGAGAATCATTGTACAAAGCCCAAGAGGAGGCTAGAGTAACTATTTCAGTTGAGTGACAGGTCCAATATACTGATTTTGAAAGAGAAAATCAGTTCTTATATGAGCATCACTGTACTCAAGGATTTGATTCAAGGATCCGGGTTGTTCCCGTTCTTTAAGGAAGCGGGAAATCCAAAGGGTATTGAGACTGTCCGAGTCTACGGGTTTCCTTCCTATTTAACGAAGGGGTCACTTGAGAATGTCTTTGAGACTCAAGGAAGTTAGACTATCCGTGTCTAGAGTTTTATCTTTTGTACTATGCTTTGAGAAACAGTAGTAGACTCTTTGAAAGGACTGCTCTATGAGGATGACTAGGTTCTGTTCCTATACCTCTAAGAGGTCGTCAGGACAATTTGTACGAAGCCCAAGAGGAGGCTGGAAACTTTTAAGAAGCCGATTGGTCCTTGTACTAAGCCCAAGAGGAGGCTATCATTCCCGGAGGAAGAGATCATTATACGAAGCCTAAGAGGAGGCTGTGAATACTTCTAAGAAGCCGTAGGGTCCTTGAATAATGCCCAAGAGGAGGTCGATGCTTTTAAGAAGCCCGTGGGTCTATCATCTCCTTTCCATTAGGAGAGATAACTCTTTTAAAGATAAAAACCACTGGTAAACGTGCGAGGTTTACTATCCAGCGACTTTTAGTTTTTAAAGAGGGTTCCTTAGTTAAGGTCCAAGATTATGACCGTAGTGGGTACCCAAACCCCGAGACATTCAAGGCAAGCTATCCACAAGGAATAGATCAAGTCAGGAAAGTTCGAGAATTTGGAAGAAACTCAAAGATGCCATTCACGGAGAATACATTCATCTTGGGGAGTAGAGCTTCTTGACGATTCCTAAGGAGGACAGCCGAAGAGAAGACTGTATCTGGTGCTCCTATTGGGGATCTAGGCATCTATTTCTACGAATAAATGAAACGGCGTCACCTAGTTCTAGACGTAGTTGCCGGGGAAACTCGAAATATCTATACTATTATTACACAGTAGATATGAGTTTATGAAAGGAGACTTACAGTGAGCAGCCCCACAATACAGTTTATAATATAAAAGCAGTAAACGAAAGCGATAACCACTTACTCGGTTGTAGTGCTTCCATGCTGTTTGGTTAGTTGTTCAACAAAGAAAGATTGAAAACAACAGTATATTCAAAATCAAAGGAGAAAGTGCTTTGAAAAAGAAAGATTTGGGGCTTACAGCTCAAGGAGAGGCCCAGGGTTTTATCAGTGAGCGCACTGTTTGACTTTGTACAGCGGGACTTATACAAGTGACTGGGGCCCAAAAATGGTTTTCTGTACAAAGGGATGGGTCTTACACTCTCTCAAGAGGCCCAAAAAGGTTTAAAGAAAAAGAGTGGGGCTTATAACACGAGGGTAGGCCCAAATGATTTTTCGTTTAAAAATGGCGATCGCGCCGAGGTTTTCTTTTAACGCGGGGGGACTTATACAATAAGTGAGGCCCAAAATGTTTGGTTAAAAGGGGGATTGGGTCTTACACTCTAATAGAGGCCCAAAGTGTTTTGAATGGGTCTTATAGCTCAAGGAGAGGCCCAGATGATTTTTTATTTTTAAACGGGCGACGATCGCGCCGTTTACTTGTACAGAGGGACTTATACAATAAGTGAGGCCCAAGAGTTTTTGTACAAGGGGGGGATGGGTCTTACACTCTCTCAAGAGGCCCAAAAAGTTTAGAAAATGATTTATGAGGGTTGAATTAATCCAAAACCCTAATTTGTTTTCAAAATGTATTTAATTGAATAAAAATTCAATTAAAATGATCAAAAATTGTTTAACACATGGAAAACAAATTGTGATCTTGGATAAATGCTTCAAAAACTAAGTATTGACCTACAAAATAATTAGAAAGCATCAAAAGTTGCAAAATCAATGTAGAAAAAATATTTAAAATGCCAAAAACAATCAAAATATTAATTCTTTACAAAAATATCAATTATATGAAATAAATAATATTTTTGGGATTTTTTGGGAAAATAAAATATTTTAACATTTTTGTGAATTATTAAAAAAAGAATCAACTCAAAATCATTAAAACTCAGAGAGAAATTAATTTTTGAATCAATTAAACAAAATCACAAAATTCAAATATTTGAATTTCTAAAAATGGCGCCAAGAACAGCTGAAGAACACGCGCGTGTTCTTGGTTTCTCAGATTTGCATTTTCTATCCAATCTCACTGAATACATAATCATATCATGCAATCCACATATCATTATGCCCGTCTCAACCCACGATCATGTCTATGTACTTTAATTTCATTTAAATTAAACATACAACAAGAAATCACGAAGAGACCTCAAGAACCCTAATTTCTGCATGAAGGCTAGGATTTTTGATACACGATTCAAACAATGCAATTAATTGAGGGAAAACATTCCATGCATGATTATGAACATATGGCCAAATTATTGTGCGAGGAAATATGCATAGATTGAGAGATGACCAAGCATGTGCTTACCTCCAAGTCGTGACAGCAAGTTCAAAGTGATTTTTGATTTGGAGGTGTTACAGATGAGTGATGATGATCTGAACAGCTTCCCTACACCCTATGGATTGTGTTTGGATGGTTGGACTTGATTGAAATTGGCTGGATCATTTTGTGGTACCTCAGCTGCACTTTGGTTAAAACCTTGAGCAACCAGCTGGTAATTTTGTGAAATTGATGTTTCAGAAGTAATCTAAGTGTTTGATCAGCTCATATGTGATGTATGTGAGGTGTGTGAGTGATTGGTTTGATTGAAATTGCTCTCAAACTCAAAACCCGATAGTGACTTGCCTTAGAAGGCAAAATTGGAGTGAAAGAAGAGATTTTGAGGAAAGCATCTGTTAGATGGCTTTGGTGTACTCAAACTGACCACAATTGAGCTCTATTTATAGTAGAGCAAGTTTGTTTTGCAAGGAATAGTGCATGGCAGCTGGTAAGTAGGTTTGGCCAATGTTGGCAAATGAAAATCCAAGTCTCCTCTAGCCATTGACTAGAGGTTAGGGTACATAGCTTTGGTCCCCTTGGTCTTGGATAAGTATTGACTGATTTCAGATGAGAATAGCTCAGTCCATGCCACCTTGATGGTTCCATTGAATGCCTCATTCCAAATTTGAAGTCTTGTCCCTATTTTGGCCATTCTAGGTTCAACATGCTATTTCTTGTTCCATGGACTTTGGAGACTTGGCTCAGTGATTGTCCCCTTTAGATTCAATCCTCTGAGGTGTCCAAGTGGATAGGAGCAATTGAATTTGGCTGATTTTGGCAAATCGACCAAAGTTGCAAATTCTGCCTTGCCTTGACAGATTTCAGCAAGGCAACTTGGCAATGTTGTATCTCATGGTGTAGGTTGAATTTGGTAATGTTCTTGGCCATTTTGGAAAGCTCTTACATGATACAACAACTGTTTGAACAAGTTTGGCTTTGATCTCTTTTGATTCCAAGTGAAAAATCCCCCTACATTTGGCAAAAAGTGAGGCAGAATCTGACTTAGTGAAAATTTCACTAAGTGTTGGAAAAAGTGACATTTTCACTTTTCAGCCACTTTGATCACTCCATAACTCAAAATCCTTAATGAATTGGAATGGCTTGTAGTTGAAGTTTTTGTAGGTGATAATGAGGGCTACAAATCCATATTTGGATGAAAAAAATGGCCTTGTGGTTTAGGAGTTATGGTCCTCCAAAGTTGGTACCCTTGCCACTTTATTTTTTAACTTAGAAAAATTTCTAAGTTTTATGGTTACCCCTTTTACATGTTATCTCACTTTTCTTGATTTTTCTTGATGAATGATGATTCAAATCATACATTAACATCATTTTAGGGTTAAAAATCCATTTTGGTGAAAAATCTCAAAAAGTCAAAGTTGACTTTTGTGCACAGTTGACTTTTTATCAGATGAATTCCAAACTGTGCAATTCTTCAGGAAATCATGTCCTTGACCTAAATCAAACTTGATGGACATGTTCCATGGGTGTCATGGGGTATATTGAGGTATGTCCTAGGGCTTGGGAGCATGTCCTGGTCAAAAGTCAAAGTTACAGTTGACTTTTCTCTTAAAACCCTAATTGTGGTGCAGATGAAATTGAGACTTGTTGCTCAAGCTTCTTGGATTAATCCATTGTTCCAAATGGATCAATATGGTATATTAGAGACCCTCAAATCATCTCTTGAGGTCTTGGCTCATGGTTTGTCCCAAAAGTCAACTTAGGGGTGAATTAGGTCAAGAAACCCTAATTCCTGATTTTTGATGAATGCATCCCCTGAGGCAAAATTGACTTGATGCATGGGTTCATGAGGTTTCATGAAGTATATTAGGTTATGTTTTGGATCATTGCCTTGTGCCCAGATGAAAATTTCCATCTGGAGGCCCTGGTCGACCAAAACCCTAATTTGGTGACACTGTCGATCTTGAGACTTGATCCACCTAGAAGGGAGCAGCCTTGTGCTTAATCCTTGAAGTGGGAGTCCTTTTTGATCCATTGTGGATGTTTAAGAGATTAGACAAGTTGAAGATCATGTCATTTCTTAATTGATCCTTTGTCTAAAGCTCAGAGAGGGCTTGAAACCCTAATTTTGATTATATTGGGTGCTCACCCATCTTTGGGGAGACTGATGAAGCATGATGGTTCATCCATATTGTGATGATGATTTGCACAATGATGGGAAATCTAAGTGGTCAAAATTTGGGGTATTACAGATGCCCCTATTTAATCTTCTTGGACCCGAAGGTGTGAATGACGAAGGTGTTCGGGCATTCGGGGTGCAAGAGGATTAAATATCGGAATACCCAAAATTTTGATGGTGGTTATGAATGGTAGCTTACGCATTCATCTTCTTTAGCTAAGCGATGATGCTTAGAAAAGGTAAACTTCCCCTCAATCCTAGTCTCCTACCAAGGAACTGGTCTTAGTTTCTGATTTAAACTTCCCCTCGATCCTGGTTTCCTACCAAGGAACTGGTCTTAGTTTCTGATTTAAACTTCCCCTCGATCCTGGTTTCCTACCAAGGAACTGGTCTTAGTTTCTGATTTAAAGTTCCCCTCGATCCTGGTTTCCTACCAAGGAACTGGTCTTAGTTTCTGATTTAAACTTCCCCTCGATCCTGGTTTCCTACCAAGGAACTGGTCTTAGTTTCTGATTTAAACTTCCCCTCGATCCTGGTTTCCTACCAAGGAACTGGTCTTAGTTTCTGATTTAAACTTCCCCTCGATCCTGGTTTCCTACCAAGGAACTGGTCCCAGTTTCTTTTGTCAATAAACTTTCTTGACAAGGGACGCTATTTGTAGCGGTTTTCCTCAAACTTCTTGCCAAATTTTCCTGGGGAGATGCCATTTGAGTGGAAAAAGTTTTGATGTCAGACTTGCTGGGGAACCCAGTCGTCTGAGTTGTAGAGTTGTACAAACTTCTCTGTTGGAGACGCCATTTGTTTCTACTGGGGAAAGCGAGTCTCTTGAGAGACTGTTTTCGTTTGGGGTTACATCATACTTTTCTCGGGATCTTCCCGGAGAAATACCATATGATGGGATCCAATTTTGAGGTGCCAATGACCTCTTCATCAGTGGTTTTTCGGAGCAAAACTGGCGTGCTGTCGAATCTCTGATCACGAGGCTTTCTCTGCGGATTTTCCTTAATCCGGGAAAGCAAGGATATCATCTTCAATGGCGAAGAGTGATGTTTATTAAAGGTTCTATGATCTTTCAGAGGTTCAAATTATCAAAGTGGCCAAGTGCCGACTCTGATCTAAAGATACACTGGTGGCGAGATTGTGCAGACGCAACACTTCCTGACGAGGAAAGATCTGACAAACTCGATTGAGAAAACCGTTTATCACTAGGGGACAAGACCGGCTAGAGTGATAACGATGCAATATGAAATGTAAATGCAAATAAAAAATGCATGAAGTACGTATGTATATGCTGACAAAACAGACGCGACATACAGACTAATGGATGAACACAATTGGATACTCGGCCATCGCGGGGCGAAGAAATACCGTTGGTTCAAAATAGCAATTCCACCTTGCTTAGGAGAGATAGTCCCGTTGGGAGCTATGTTGATCGGGCTTAGGAGATGAGAACTCGGCCGAGGTGTGTTAGACGAAACAAGGTCTCTGACATTATTGATCCTTCATTCAGGCGTACTGGTCTAGAAGGAGTACTTTGATTCTGCACTTTGAAGTTTGCTTACTTCGGGAGAAGCGATCGATGTTCTTCTGATGTTCAATAGTCAAAAGAAATGCCATCTTTAATTTAAAAGCAGAAAAAGTTTAACAAGTAAATTTATTTTTTGTTTTATTTCAAGAATCGCTGATTAAGTTTAAACAACGTCGTTCTGTAAAGCTAAAACAAGTAAAGAATTACAAACAAAAGCACAAAGGCTCAAATTTTATTGATAAGATGGAGATCAGCCAAACGCGTGATTCCAAAGAGTATATACAAAGTTTGAAAATGGTAATTTACAGGGAAAAGGGCTACGTTGAAACATAATGACCACTATCCTTCTACCAACTTTGAGTTCGGGACATCCTGAGCTTCCGTCGAAGATGACCTTTTACTGGAGTTTTCCTCCGATGGATGGTGTAACTGCTGCCGAGGGACTTGCCTCTGTTGAACATAGTTACTTGCCATTATCCCTAACTTTTGCCTGGATTGACTATGAGATTTCCAATCCATCGGGATGATTTTTTTTCATGTCTCTAACTTTTGCCTGGACCGCCCTTTCGGGTTTTCAATCCACCGAGACGTTTTGTTTTTTTTTTTAGTTTTAGGCAAAGTATTTCTTGACTACATCAACATTCGTGGGGTAGGCAAATTCCTCTCCGTCCATGGTTGCAAGTCTCAAGGCGCCGCCTGAGAAAGCTTTCGTGACCACATAGGGGCCATCATAATTTGGGGTCCATTTGCCCCGAGAATCAGTGAGAAATGATTGTATCTTCTTGAGCACAAGGTCTCCTTTCCTGAAGACACAAGGTCGGACCTTTTTGTCAAACGCCCTCTTCATTCTCTGTTGATACAACTGACCGTGGCATAGTGCCGTTATTCTCTTTTCTTCGATCAGGTTCAGTTCGTCGTGTCGACTTTGACACCATTCAGCTTCGGTGAGCTTAGCTTCCATCAATACCCGAATTGATGGGATCTCTACTTCTATGGGGAGCACTGCTTCCATGCCATATACTAGAGAGAAAGGGGTTGCCCCTGTTGAAGTACAGACAGATGTGCGATAACCATGAAGAGCAAAGGGTAGCATCTCGTGCCAATCTTTATAGGTTACAACCATCTTTTGAACGATCTTCTTGATGTTCTTGTTAGCCGCTTCTACCGCTCCGTTCATCTTGGGTCGGTAGGGAGATGAGTTATGGTGTTCAATATTGAACTCTGCGCACAACTCCTTCATCATCTTATTGTTCAAGTTAGATCCATTATCAGTAATGATCTCGCTTGGAACACCATAACGGCAGATGATATTGTTTTTGATAAATCGGACCACCACTTGTCGGGTTACATTAGCGAATGACGCTGCTTCGACCCACTTGGTGAAGTAGTCAATGGCTACCAGGATGAACCGATGTCCGTTTGAAGCCTTGGGCTCAATCAAGCCAATCATGTCGATTCCCCATATGGAAAAAGGCCACGGGGAAGAGAGAACTTTGAGATGTGATTGCGGTACATGAATTTTGTCGGAGTATATCTGACACTTGTGACACCTCCTCATGTACTTATAGCAGTCAGATTCCATGGTCAACCAGTAATACCCTGCTCTCAAAAATTTTCTCGCCATTGTGTGTCCGTTGGCATGAGTGCCAAAGGATCCTTCATGAATTTCTTTCATGAGCATGTCTGTTTCTGGTCTGTCGACGCATCGGAGCAAGACCATGTCAAAATTTCTCTTATAAAGAGTGTCACCGCTCAGGAAGAAGTTTCCAACCAATCTTCTGAGGGTTTTCCTGTCTTTTCTGAGTGCCCCAGATGGGTACTCTTGTTTCTGAAGGAAGCATTTGATATCGTGATACCAAGGTCTGTCGTCTATGACTGCTTCAATCGCGAAGATGTAAGCGGGCCGTTCAAGGCGCATGATGTCGATCTTAGGTATGTCATTCCATCGACCTACACTAATCATGGAAGAGAGGGTGGCTAATGCATCAGCCATGTGATTCTCGTCACGAGGGATGTGATGAAAGTCGACTCTGTTGAAGAAGGGTAACAACCTCCTTGCATACTCTTTGTAAGGAATCAATCCTGATTGGTATGTGTTCCAATCTCCTTTTATCTGATTGATAACCAGGGTTGAATCGCCGTATACGTCCAAGTTTTTGATCCTTAAATCAATCGCTTCTTCGAGACCCATGATACATGCTTCGTATCCGGCCTCGTTGTTCGTACATTTGAACGTAAGTCTGGCAGTGAAAGGAATGTGGGAACCCTGAGGGGTAACAATGATTGCCCCAATTCCGTTTCAATAATGATTGACTGCTCCGTCAAAGATAAGTCCCCACTGGGAACCTGGTTCTGGCCCTTCACTAGGTAGCGGTTCATCGCAATCTTTCATCTTTAGATACATGACATCTTCGTCTGGGAAGTCAAATCCGATTGATTCTTGATCGTCAATCGGTTGATGAGCCAAATGATCGGCTAAAATACTTCCTTTAACGGCTTTCTGAGCATGGTACTCTATGTCATATTCTGATAGTAATATCTGCCAACGGGCAATCCTTCCCGTGAGAGCAGGTTTTTCGAAAACGTACTTGATTGGATCCATTTCGGAGACCAACCAAGTAGTATGACGAATCATGTACTGGCGAAGATGTTTGGCTGCCCAAGCCAAAGCACAACAAGTTTTCTCAAGCATTGTGTACCGAGTCTCGCAGTCGGTGAATTTCTTGCTTAGATAGTAGATGGCAGACTCTTTCCGTTTAGTTTCGTTTTGTTGGCCAAGTACACATCCCATTGAGTCCTCTAGGAATGTGAGGTAAATGATCAGTGGTCTCCCTTCCACTGGAGGTGATAGAATCGGAGGATTCAACAGATATTCCTTGATACTGTCGAAGGCGGTTTGGCAATCTTCTGACCAAACGCAATCCTGGTTCTTTTTGAGTAACTTGAAGATCGACGCGCATGTCGCGGTCATAAGGAATATGAATCTGGAGATGTAGTTCAAACGTCCCAGGAATCCTCTGACTTGTTTTTCAGTTTTCGGAGAAGGCATTTCTTGAATGGCCTTGACCTTGTCAGGATCAACTTCAATTCCTTTCTGGCTGACGATGAACCCTAGTAATTTCCCCGAACGGACACCGAAGGTGCACTTGTTGGGATTCAAGCGGAGCTTGAATTTTTTTAGACGTTCGAACAATTTTTTCAGATGTTCAACGTGCTCATCCTCTGTTCTTGATTTTGCAATCAAATCATCGACATATACCTCGATTTCTTTGTGTATCATGTCATGAAACAGAGTAGTCATGGCCCTTTGATAGGTTGCCCCGACATTCTTCAAACCGAACGGCATTACCTTGTAACAAAAGGTACCCCATGGGGTAATGAACGAAGTTTTCTCCATGTCTCTCGGCGCCATTTTGATCTGGTTATAGCCCGAGAATCCATCCATAAAGGAGAATACTTTGAACTTTGCTGTGCTGTCAACCAGCATGTCAATGTGTGGTAAAGGAAAGTCGTCCTTTGGACTTGCCTTGTTTAGATCTCTGTAATCAACACACATTCTGACCTTTCCATCCTTTTTGGGAACGGGTACGATGTTGGCTAACCATTGAGGATATTCAGATGTAGCGAGGAAACCCGCGTCGATCTGTTTATGTACGTCCTCCTTGATTTTGATGGCCATGTCCGGGTGAGTGCGTCTCAACCTTTGCTTTACTGGCGGACATTTCGATCTTAACGGTAAGTGATGTTCCACGATGCTGGTATCCAACCCTGGCATATCCTGATAGGACCAAGCGAATACATCGGGAAATTCTTTGAGAAGCTTTATCATATCTTCTCTGGCAGTTGGACTGAGCAGTGCTCCGATCCTGATTTCTTTTCTCTCTTTTTCTGAACCCAAGTTTACCGTTTCCAACGGCTCTTTGTGAGGTTCAATGGACCTTTCCTCTTGTCTGAGTAGTCGGGAGATCTCTTCTGGAATTTGGTCGTCATTTTCTTCTTCAGCCTCGAATAACGGGAACTCAAAGTTGGGAGAAGGCATCAGATCGTATGTTTCAACGGGGTATAAAACAAGTAATCTGCATGACGTGATGATTCGTGTTTAGAAGAGATAGAGAAAAGGTAAGTGTGTGCAGTGTTTTGATTTTACTGCTTGTTTTTATTATTGAATGTTTTTTAGGATTACCATTTTCTGAAAAAGCAAAAAGAGAAAACAGCAACTAATGCGGAAATTACAGAACGACATTATTTTATTAATGAACAAGTCGAATCTTGAAACTACAGCCCTATAAAACAAAACTCTGTCGCTTTGGGCAAAGCGAAGAGGGAAATTTACAGAAAACGAGCCCTATCAAAATATCTGTTTCACCTGGGCAGGGTGAAAGGTTAAAGATGGCAATTACTTTGACTGACGAACGACCTTCGGAACCTCGACGGTAACCCATTGGCGGCGAACTCCTCGGTGAATCACAAAGTCTGGTACCTTCCTTGATTTGTCTTCAGAAATAACGCTGATTTCTGGTGGAGCAGGATCATTGGAATCTGTTTCCCAGGCAGAATTGTCGTAGGAGAATTCCTCAGTTGTATTTTGCATAGCATTGGTGCTCTCAGCTGTATCTCCCCATCCAGTTGGTTGGATATCTTCGAATCTGATACGAGAGCTTTCGGGAGCAGTGTACTTGACCATAAAGTCGTATTTTCCACTTGGTTGTCCCAAGGTGTCCCACACTTTTTTGGAACTGGAGGAGTCATCCCTCTCGATGACGTTGACCTCAGGAAAAGCATAGTTGATGAATTCTGAGTGTTGATCCCATGACATGGTGGGGATACAGGTATTATGTTCAATGACACTCAGCTGAGTTTCATTGTTCGGCTGACTTTCTTGCCCCAAGTCTCCTGGGTAAGGCTGCCATATTGGCAGGCCATCCATCGGGCCATAGTAATTGTGATCAAAGTTGTCTTTCATCAGAGTGTCTTCCTCTAATGAATTTGGCGGAGCACGGCATCCTTCCGAATCACAATCTCCGTAGATCATTTCGACATCTGATCTTGGTATAAATCTCGGACTTTCTGTAGGAAAGCAAAAAGGCATAGGCACCACTTCCTGAGACATATAGCCATCCTTGTTAAGGTAGGACTTCCATTCTTCATCTGTGTCAGAGGGATCTTCCTCATTGATAGCATGAACTGTCTGCGACACTGGGTGAAGAAAACCTCCACTGTGGAAGAAGTTTTGAAGGGGATGAAGACTTTCATCGTTGGCGGCTGTCTGGGTACAGGTTGCAGAAAAACCAAGACCCTTCTTTGTTTTATTGTCAATTGGAATGACAAGCCGTCCCCATCCTGTCGTATCGGTACTCTCGACCGCTTTGATAGCATCTTTGTATGAAGAAATTGAAGTTCCTTCTTTGAAATGATCGCCCTTGCTCACCGATAGCGCTTGGAACTGAGTTCCAATAACCTCCTCGGGTTCCACACAAGTAGATGATGATAAGTTGCTCACAAGCAAGGCTTGTTCCCCACAAACCGTGACAAGTTGATCGTTCTTGACGAACTTTAGCTTTTGGTGGAGGGTTGAAGTAACCGCCCCAGCCTGATGTATCCAAGGTCTTCCTAATAAACAACTGTATGTTGCCCGGATGTCCATGACCTGGAAAGTGACTTGGAAAGTGTGAGGACCAATAGTTATGGGAAGATCAACTTCGCCGATAACCGTTTTTCTGGATCCGTCGAACGCTTTGACGGCGACCTCGCTGACTCTCATCGGAGGGCCCTTGAATGATAATTGCATCAAAGTGGTCTTCGGCATAACATTCAGGGCTGACCCTGTGTCTACCAGTACGTTGGCTAAAGCATCGTCCTGGCAGTTAACTATAATGTTGAGCGCCATGTTATGATGGCGACCCTCTTCGGGTAATTCTTCATCACTAAATCCCAAATTATTGCAGGAAGTGATGTTAGAGACAATGCTATCGAATTGTCTTATTGTTACATCCTGTTCCACAAAGGCTTGCTCCAAGACTTTCTGTAGAGCCTCTCTGTGGGCTTCTGAACTGAGTAACAGTGATAATACCGAGATCTTTGAAGGAGTCTGCAACAGTTGATCAACAATGTTATATTCACTCCTTTGGATGAGCTTTAGCATCTCATCTTTGTCTTTTGAAAAGTCGGGATTACTAGATTGACCGACTGGTGGATTAGGAATTTCTGCCTGAAGTTCCTTTTCTTTGTTGGATTCTCCAACCCCTCGGTTGAAGATTCGACCGCTCCGTGTTACACGACTGATGTCTGTAATATTCACGACGGAGGGTAATGGAATTTCCTTTCCATTCTCAATTATTGTTGCACCGTATTTGTAAGGGATTGCCTTAGCTGATTCATACGGTAGTGGCCCCGGTAGATAGATGACTATGGGAACCTTCTGATTTTTCTGACCATCATAAGTAACCTTGATCCGTTCCTGGTTGGGAACTTTAGATTCATCAAATAGAGGGACGATGGCAAAAACATCCCTGGTCCTGTGATGACCAGAGATCGTGACAACATCCTCAACTTGCTCGGCAAGGTAGTTCGGCGACCAAATGGTGGGTCCAGAACCTGGATATGGACAAATTTCTCCATGATCGACCTGACCCTGAAGAGCTGCTCTCACAAGGTAACACCCTTGGTTACTTTTTGAACAGACGCTACAACTGTCATAGTTGTGTGGTGGCACCTGGCCACGCCCACTTTGAATACAATGTAACCTCACTAGGTTACCTTCCATTGATCGGACATCCTGACTTTGACGACGAGTAGGATTCCTGTTATTGATACTAATCTGTTGAGTATCTTCGTCCATATAGATTGGCATCCACCAGTGATTTAACAAGTGCTGAAGTGCCTCCTGGACAAGGGTACAACCTCGATCGTTTTCGCAACCTGCTTTACAGTTTTTATAATCATGTGATATTAAGAATCCGAGTCGGACCTGCTCAGCATGTAACTCTACCAGGTTGGTATTCATCACGCGAATGTCAAAGATCTGAACCATGTTGATTTGATAGGAGTTCCTATCATGGTAGTCTTGGATCCATCCAAGATCCATCTGACGTTGGAGGGCCTCTTGTATGAAAGAGCATCCCTGTTTGTTTTTAGAGCAGATATCACACTGGTGATAATTATGAGGTGGCACATGGCCATATCCACTCTGTCTACAATGCATCTTGACCAGATTGGTCCCCAATAAGAGTACATCGTGAATTTGATAGACATTGTTAGTCTCTTTCTCAATCAGATTGACTGCAGCCTTCTCGTGTTGAGGCAGCGGGTTCGTAAGAACATTAGGATTCGTATCTTTGAAAGATAAGAGCCCGCTCCTAACAAGCTTTTGCACGTCGGATTTGAAATTGAGACAAGTCTCAATGTTATGCCCTGAACCTCCTTGATGATAAGGGCATGTTTGATCCGCTTTAAACCAAAAAGGCGGATTTTCCGGAACTGAAAGGGGAGACTTAGTCTGAATGTGCCCCTTAGCCAGCAGTAACGAAAACAGCTCTGCGTATGTTACGGGTATAGGATCAAATCCTGGTGGCCGTGTTGTACGGTTGTTGTTATATGGAGGACGAGCCTGCTGAAGAGGCTGTTGTGTCCTTTGTTGGTCAGGTTGGCTCTGCGCAACCTGAGGTTGATACATAGGAACAGGCGCGGGGCCGATAGCAGGAGTAACAGCTGCTACTGGCTGATAACGTCGCCTTTGCTTTCCGAGAGAGATATTCCCAATATCTTGCTCTTTTTTCTTAGGGAGAGCACTACCGTATTTTTTAGTACCGCTCGTTGATCCAGTGTCTTTTACTAAACGTCCTTCTCGGATGGCTTCCTCAAGACGTACACCCATGCCGACCATTTCGGTGAAATCACTGGGTGCACTGGCAATCATTCGGTCATAGTAAAATGAGCTTAAGGTCTTTAAGAAGATTTTTGTCATCTCTTTTTCCTCAAGAGGTGGACAAATTTGAGCGGCAATTTCACGCCACCTTTGAGCGTACTCCTTAAAGGTTTCCTTGTCCTTTTGTGACATTGATCTTAGTTGATCTCTGTCGGGTGCCATGTCCAAATTGTACTTGTATTGTTGGACGAAGGCAGTACCAAGATCTCTGAATGTGCTGATCGTAGTACGGTTTAAACCCATGTACCATTTGAGTGCGGCACCGGTTAAACTATCCTGGAAGTAGTGAATCAGCAGGTCCTGATTCTCCGTCTGAGCTGACATCCGCCGAGCGTACATCACCAGATGGCTTTGAGGGCAAGAGTTACCCTTGTATTTTTCAAAGTCGGGCACTTGGAACTTGTGCGAGACTTTCACATTTGGGACCAAGCAGAGGTCTGCGGCGTCCTTTCCAATTAGATCCTGACCGCGAATGGCTTGCAGTTCTTTCTGCATTTCCAAGAACTGTTCCTGGAATTCATCCATTCTATCAAACATAGTTTCCTTCTTACCAGAAGGTGTCTGTGGAATCTGTCCTTCCGGGACAGTGTGCACCACAGGGGGTGGTACCGTGACTACGGCAGTAAGTCTTGGCGCCTCCCGAAGTTTGTAACCTTCAGGAGTCTTGAGTATGCCCCTAGCATCTTCGCTTTCCCGAAGTTTGTAACCTTCAGGCCCAGCGGATTCTGTTGCGATTCCCTGATCTTCAGTGATTGGCGGAACATATCCTTCCGGGATATAGTTAACAGGCATGCCCCAAGGACGATCTTTCGGCATCTGATACCTAGGATCATACTTTTCTATGATGGGCGTTGAGGTGATCTCTGAGATCACAGTTCTTTGTAGCTGAGCTTCTGCCATGGCTTGCATGTCGTTACGAAGCTTTCTCATATCCTCTCTCAGAGCGTCGATCTCTTCTTTCAACTCTCTGTTTTCTTCCTCAAGATCATCCATCTTTTTCTGACGATTGGCCCAAGTATTATATGAATGAGACAGTTTGACTCTAGAATCGAGACACAAACGTGAGATTCGTAGGTAAAGAGAATACGCGATGTGAGAATGATGAATGCAATGATTATATTAATTGTTGTTTTTTTGTTTAATCAAAATAAACTTCGACAATTAGATTGCAAATATCAAACAGTGGGGAAACCCCTTTTTATTGAATTCCAAAGGATTACAGAAATGGAAATACAGTAGATTACAAAGTGCAGAAACAGAAACCTAAACTAATGGGTCCCGAGTCCTCTTCTTTGACCGGGGCACTTGGGCCGTTGTCGGGTTGTCATTCCTTTACCAAGTGAAAGGAGTGAGCAAATTCCTTTGGTCATCTTGATTCTCTACAGAATGCTGCTCCAAAATTTCAATCAGAGCATCTTTCTCTTTTAGTAGTTGCTGTATTTGGATACACTCTACGTCGAGGGTGCGGTACTTGTTCTTCCAAGATCTTCTTTCCTTTTGAACTTTGTTGAGAGTAACCTGAAGCTTTTCAGTTTCCGTCATGAAGTACATGACAGATTCCCTTGGTGGAAGAATTCCGTAACGAGGATAAGGCATCTTTAGCTTGAGAGCTCTAGTTTGTACCCAATGGAGATAAGGCTCCACCGAGACACAGTCCGGTTTTCCCAGAGACTCTCGTCCTTTCTTATGAACCTGTTTCCAAGCGTGCATTATTTCCATCTTTAGTGCTCTGTCATTTTCTCCTTCTTTGAAGAAAAGACCTTCCAGATGAACACCCAGTGGGATGTGTCTCATCGGGTATCCAAATTGACGAAGAACTAATATCGGATGATAGTTGATTCCTCCTTTAGTTCCTATGAGGGGTACGCTGGGGAAGTTTCCACAGCGGTCAATGATCCTAATTCCCTCATAGATCCTATTACACCAATCTATATCAGAGTTGGTAAGAGACATGATCTTCTGCGACCAACGTAAGGCACTCTTGCGATCCCAAAAAGCAGCAGACTTGGGCAAGTGCGAGATAAACCATTTGTAAAGCAAAGGTACACAGCATGTGATCTCTCCTCCGCTGTACAAATTTCCCAAGTGTACAGAATGATACGCATCTGCGAGCAAAGTCGGCACAGGGTTTCCAATGAGAAAAACCTTAATAGCGTTGATATCGACGAAGTTATTGATGTTGGGAAACAAAAATAACCCGTAGGTGAGCAAGACAAAGATGCTTTCAAAAGCAGTCCCGTTCCCTATACTAGCGAAGTATAGAGCCTTTTTTGTCAAGAACTGGGCTGGCAAACCTTGGATGCCACCCTTAGTGGTCATGTGAGTCCTGACCTCAGACTCGTCTAAATGAATTGCTATTGCAATAGTCTGATTCTTTGGAATTTCTTCCAGTCCAAAAAATGGAGCTCGATCAGTGATATGTAAATCAGTCAGATGAGAATACTCCTCCAGCGTTGGTGATAGCTGGTAATCCGGGAATGTGAAATAGTGATAAACCGGATCGTAGAATTGAATGAGCGCGTCCATGATCCCCTTAATCACATGGACTCTTAACAGTGATAGCAAACCACCGTGCTTGGCTCTGAAAGCCTCTGGGTTAACGATCATCCTTGCTAACTTTCTCAAATCCCCTAGTTTTGGAACCTTGAAGGTATACTGGCGAGTTCTCCTTCTACCGAAATCCATTAATGCAATCTTTTTCCTCTGATATTTGCAATCACAGTCTTAGTTTAATTTGAAAAACAGAGAGACTAGAAGAGAAAGTTTTTTGAATGTTTTAATGTTTCATTAAATGGATGCATGAATGCAGCACACAAAAACATAGAAAAAACATGGGGTCAAAGGGTCGTTGTCATGAAGTCAAGGCTCTACCCATCCCCAAAGGTTTATACTAGGGTGATTTTTGTACCTGTACTCATTATCATCAGCTCCTCCCAGGAAAGCAAAACAACAAGCGGATCGCCAGTGAGTTGTAGAGCAATCTTAGAGTAAGTGCCATTCACCGAGAATAGATCACCAGCCTCAAATGAGGGTAGTATCGCGTAACAACTATTTCTGATAGTTTCCGCACTACGAAATGGTTTGGCTCCTCAGCTTCTCAGACTTAACAACCGGCCCATTGGCTAGAAGAGTGAATGGGTTGCGTTGGTCAGCCTCCACTGAGGTTGATGGTCGACCCCGTCGCCAATACTTATCTTAAGTGTATACTCATTCTCACCACATGCGGCATCACACGCATTCCCAGTAGCAGAAAAATAAACACGTATAGCAATTAGGAAAAGCAGTATATATATTTGTCCTAATCATCCTAGACTTATAAAGCTATGAATCCTAAGTTCCTGACAGAAAATGGGTTCCCCGGCGGAAGCCCCAATCTGTGGTTTTCACATAAGTGAAGAAAAGGAAGACCGTGCCTAGATTTAACTTTGAAAGGCCCCATGGTGGGCGCCACTTTTCTGTAGCGAGCGATTTTGGACGCGGTTCTTAAGCGCTGGTCGCTCTCTGCGGTTTGAGCTTTAACTACAGGTCGATTCATTTTTTATCCTATTGTGAGCTGAATAAGGAAGGGAAATAGATGTCTCCAATTAACCCTGCTTGCATACTGAGTTTAAACAGTGGTCTGTTAGGTTACAGATGCTATCAATGTGGGGGGGCCTTTGTACTGGTTATTTGTATTTTCGCCAATACTGTTTTCTTTCTTTTTTACCTGGGCAGAAGGTTTCTGGCGGGGAACAAGGATTAGGATGTTAGGACTGATGCTTTTGAATTACTGCTTTTGATTGATGGAGATATGGGATTTGGGTTTTTTGTTGATTGCGCTCGCTAAGATATTTCTTTCGATCTTATGCCTATGTATTCCCGTTTACCGAAATAGGGAAATCAGAGCGTTCGTAGTTCCTCCTATTCTATGGGAGGAAATGGTTGTTTTGGTGTCTTGTTCAAATCCCAAGACGTGAAGCGAAAGGTGATTTGTATCTTGTTCAAAGCCCAAGATGTGAAGTTGAAAGGTCTATTTGTGTCTTGTTCAAAGCCCAAGACGTGAAGCTGAAGGTCCTCGACTTTAGAGAGAATTTGTCATCTCTAAAGAGGGGAGAAGGAGAATTACTTTAACTGGGATACGCGGATCCGAGCAATGCCATAATTTCCGAAGAAAGGGTTTTAACCTGAAGGAGAAGACTTTAACTCAGTGTAGAGCAATGCCATCTTTCCTTAGGAATTTCTCATGCTAAAAGAGGGACAGTGGCATGGATATAGATGATCCAGAGGCTTGCCGCTTACAGCGATTAGATGAAGGGAAAGGAGTTGTTGATGTTTGTGTACTGTGAACGAGGCACAACTTTGATGCTAAAAGGTTGATTGGATCAACCAGTGGTTTTCTTATACAAAGCCTAAGAGGAGGCTAATTTCCGCTAGGAAAATCATTATACAAAGCCTAAGAGGAGGCTATTTTGTGTCTCGTACAAAGCCCGAGAGAGAGGCTAAAAGTTTTTGACCCGACGATGGAGTCTTTGTGTCTCGTACGAAGCCCGAGATGGAGGCTATTGTTTGTTTGACTCAACGAGGGAGTCTTTATGTGTCTCGTACGAAGCCCGAGAGAGAGGCTAAAACGTTGTTTGACTCCGCTGAGGAGAATCATTGTACAAAGCCCAAGAGGAGGCTAGAGTAACTGTTTCAGTTGAGTGATAGGTCCAATATACTGATTTTGAAAGAGAAAATCAGTTCTTATATGAGCATCACTGTACTCAAGGATTTGATTCAAGGATCCGGGTTGTTCCCGTTCTTTAAGGAAGCGGGAAATCCAAAGGGTATTGAGACTGTCCGAGTCTACGGGTTTCCTTCCTATTTAACGAAGGGGTCACTTGAGAATGTCTTTGAGACTCAAGGAAGTTAGACTGTTCGTGTCTAGAGTTTTATCTTTTGTACTATGCTTTGAGAAACAGTAGTAGACTCTTTGAAAGGACTGCTCTATGAAGATGACTAAGTTCTGTTCCTATACCTCTAGGAGGTCATCGGGACAATTTGTACGAAGCCCAAGAGGAGGCTGGAAACTTTTAAGAAGTCGATTGGTCCTTGTACTAAGCCCAAGAGGAGGCTATCATTCCTGGAGGAAGAGATCATTATACGAAGCCTAAGAGGAGGCTGTGAATACTTCTAAGAAGCCGTAGGGTCCTTGAATAATGCCCAAGAGGAGGCTGATGCTTTTAAGAAGCCCGTGGGTCTATCATCTCCTTTCCATTAGGAGAGATAACTCTTTTAAAGATAAAAACCACTGGTAAACGTGCGAGGTTTACTATCTAGCGACTTTTAGTTTTTAAAGAGGGTTCCTTAGTTAAGGTCCAAGATTATGACCGTAGTGGGTACCCAAACCCCGAGACATTCAAGGCAAGCTATCCACAAGGAATAGATCAAGTCAGGAAAGTTCGAGAATTTGGAAGAAACTCAAAGATGCCATTCACGGAGAATACATTCATCTTGGGGAGTAGAGCTTCTTGACGATTCCTAAGGAGGACAGCCGAAGAGAAGACTGTATCTGGTGCTCCTATTGGGGATCTAGGCATCTATTTCTACGAATAAATGAAACGGCGTCACCTAGTTCTAGACGTAGTTGCCGGGGAAACTCGAAATATCTATACTATTATTACACAGTAGATATGAGTTTATGAAAGGAGACTTACAGTGAGCAGCCCCACAATACAGTTTATAATATGAAAGCAGTAAACGAAAGCGATAACCACTTACTCGGTTGTAGTGCTTCCATGCTGTTTGGTTAGTTGTTCAACAAAGAAAGATTGAAAACAATAGTATATTCAAAATCAAAGGAGAAAGTGCTTTGAAAAAGAAAGATTTGGGGCTTACAGCTCAAGGAGAGGCCCAGGGTTTTATCAGTGAGCGCACTGTTTGACTTTGTACAGCGGGACTTATACAAGTGACTGGGGCCCAAAAATGGTTTTCTGTACAAAGGGATGGGTCTTACACTCTCTCAAGAGGCCCAAAAAGGTTTAAAGAAAAAGAGTGGGGCTTATAACACGAGGGTAGGCCCAAATGATTTTTCGTTTAAAAATGGCGATCGCGCCGAGGTTTTCTTTTAACGCGGGGGGACTTATACAATAAGTGAGGCCCAAAATGTTTGTTTAAAAGGGGGATTGGGTCTTACACTCTAATAGAGGCCCAAAGTGTTTTGAATGGGTCTTATAGCTCAAGGAGAGGCCCAGATGATTTTTTATTTTTAAACGGGCGACGATCGCGCCGTTTACTTGTACAGAGGGACTTATACAATGAGTGAGGCCCAAGAGTTTTTGTACAAGGGGGGATGGGTCTTACACTCTCTCAATAGGCCCAAAAAGTTTAGAAAATGATTTATGAGGGTTGAATTAATCCAAAACCCTAATTTGTTTTCAAAATGTATTTAATTGAATAAAAATTCAATTAAAATGATCAAAAATTGTTTAACACATGGAAAACAAATTGTGATCTTGGATAAATGCTTCAAAAACTAAGTATTGACCTACAAAATAATTAGAAAGCATCAAAAGTTGCAAAATCAATGTAGAAAAAATATTTAAAATGCCAAAAATAATCAAAATATTAATTCTTTACAAAAATATCAATTATATGAAATAAATAATATTTTTGGGATTTTTTGGGAAAATAAAATATTTTAACATTTTTGTGAATTATTATAAAAAGAATCAACTCAAAATCATTAAAACTCAGAGAGAAATTAATTTTTGAATCAATTAAACAAAATCACAAAATTCAAATATTTGAATTTCTAAAAATGGCGCCAAGAACAGCTGAAGAACACGCGCGTGTCCTTGGTTTCTCAGATTTGCATTTTCTATCCAATCTCACTGAATACATAATCATATCATGCAATCCACGTATCATTATGCTCGTCTCAACCTCACGATCATGTCTATGTACTTTAATTTCATTTAAATTAAACATACAACAAGAAATCACGAAGAGACCTCAAGAACCCTAATTTCTGCATGAAGGCTAGGATTTTTGATACACGATTCAAACAATGCAATTAATTGAGGGAAAACATTCCATGCATGATTATGAACATATGGCCAAATTATTGTGCGAGGAAATATGCATAGATTGAGAGATGACCAAGCATGTGCTTACCTCCAAGTCGTGACAGCAAGTTCAAAGTGATTTTTGATTTGGAGGTGTTACAGATGAGTGGTGATGATCTGAACAGCTTCCCTACACCCTATGGATTGTGTTTGGATGGTTGGACTTGATTGAAATTGGCTGGATCATTTTGTGGTACCTCAGCTGCACTTTGGTTAAAACCTTGAGCAACCAGCTGGTGATTTTGTGAAATTGATGTTTCAGAAGTAATCTAAGTGTTTGATCAGCTCATATGTGATGTATGTGAGGTGTGTGAGTGATTGGTTTGATTGGAATTGCTCTCAAACTCAAAACCCGATAGTGACTTGCCTTAGAAGGCAAAATTGGAGTGAAAGAAGAGATTTTGAGGAAAGCATCTGTTAGATGGCTTTGGTGTACTCAAACTGACCACAATTGAGCTCTATTTATAGTAGAGCAAGTTTGTTTTGCAAGGAATAGTGCATGGCAGCTGGTAAGTAGGTTTGGCCAATGTTGGCAAATGAAAATCCAAGTCTCCTCTAGCCATTGACTAGAGGTTAGGGCACATAGCTTTGGTCCCCTTGGTCTTGGATAAGTATTGACTGATTTCAGATGAGAATGGCTCAGTCCATGCCACCTTGATGGTTCCATTGAATGCCTCATTCCAAATTTGAAGTCTTGTCCCTATTTTGGCCATTCTAGGTTCAACATGCTATTTCTTGTTCCATGGACTTTGGAGACTTGGCTCAGTGATTGTCCCCTTTAGATTCAATCCTCTGAGGTGTCCAAGTGGATAGGAGCAATTGAATTTGGCTGATTTTGGCAAATCGACCAAAGTTGCAAATTCTGCCTTGCCTTGACAGATTTCAGCAAGGCAACTTGGCAATGTTGTATCTCATGGTGTAGGTTGAATTTGGTAATGTTCTTGGCCATTTTGGAAAGCTCTTACATGATACAACAACTGTTTGAACAAGTTTGGCTTTGATCTCTTTTGATTCCAAGTGAAAAATCCCCCTACATTTGGCAAAAAGTGAGGCAGAATCTGACTTAGTGAAAATTTCACTAAGTGTTGGAAAATGTGACATTTTCACTTTTCAGCCACTTTGATCACTCCATAACTCAAAATCCTTAATGAATTGGAATGGCTTGTAGTTGAAGTTTTTGTAGGTGATAATGAGGGCTACAAATCCATATTTGGATGAAAAAAAATGGCCTTGTGGTTTAGGAGTTATGGTCCTCCA
Organism: Lathyrus tuberosus; assembly: GCA_022829125.1. Lineage (NCBI taxonomy): Eukaryota > Viridiplantae > Streptophyta > Magnoliopsida > Fabales > Fabaceae > Lathyrus > Lathyrus tuberosus. Next base: position 5,440,037 of record JALAZF010000264.1, read on the forward strand.
AAGTTGGTACCCTTGCCACTTTATTTTTTAACTTAGAAAAATTTCTAAGTTTTATGGTTACCCCTTTTACAAGTTATCTCACTTTTCTTGATTTTTCTTGATGAATGATGATTCAAATCATACATTAACATCATTTTAGGGTTAAAAATCCATTTTGGTGAAAAATCTCAAAAAGTCTAAGTTGACTTTTGTGCACAGTTGACTTTTTATCAGATGAATTCCAAACTGTGCAATTCTTCAGGAAATCATGTCCTTGACCTAAATCAAACTTGATGGACATGTTCCATGGGTGTAATGGGGTATATTGAGGTATGTCCTAGGGCTTGGGAGCATGTCCTGGTCAAAAGTCAAAGTTACAGTTGACTTTTCTCTTAAAACCCTAATTGTGGTGCAGATGAAATTGAGACTTGTTGCTCAAGCTTCTTGGATTAATCCATTGTTCCAAATGAATCAATATGGTATATTAGAGACCCTCAAATCATCTCTTGAGGTCTTGGCTCATGGTTTGTCCCAAAAGTCAACTTAGGGGTGAATTAGGTCAAGAAACCCTAATTCCTGATTTTTTATGAATGCATCCCCTGAGGCAAAATTGACTTGATGCATGGGTTCATGAGGTTTCATGAAGTATATTAGGTTATGTTTTGGATCATTGCCTTGTGCCCAGATGAAAATTTCCATCTGGAGGCCCTGGTCGACCAAAACCCTAATTTGGTGACACTGTTGATCTTGAGACTTGATCCACCTAGAAGGGATCAGCCTTGTGCTTAATCCTTGAAGTGGGAGTCCTTTTTGATCCATTGTGGATGTTTAAGAGATTAGACAAGTTGAAGATCATGTCATTTCTTGATTGATCCTTTGTCTAAAGCTCAGAGAGGGCTTGAAACCCTAATTTTGATTATATTGGGTGCTCACCCATCTTTGGGGAGACTGATGAAGCATGATGGTTCATCTATATTGTGATGATGATTTGAAAAATGATGGGAAATCTAAGTGGTCAAAATTTGGGGTATTACAGTCGGTGGCTTGTATGGGCGGTTGGCAAGAGGAGAGGTGGGAATGGGGAGATTTCGGGGTGGTCGGACCGGTTTATGGCGATGCGGCATTGGATATGCATCAGTTGTGGTTATTATTGGACCAAGTAAGGCCGGAGCTTGGTGACGTTGGTAAGGTGGTTTGGAGGGCTAGCCCATCGGAAGAATATTCGGTTAGTAGTTTCTTCAATTTATGTTTATCGTTTTGAGTTCCTCTTGGACCTTGTAATAAATTTGATGAAGCTTTTTTTTTAATTTGGAAAGTGGTGGTTCCTTTTAAGATTAAGGCTTTTGGGTGGAGATGTTTTTTAAATAGGCTCCCTACTAAGGGTGCTCTTTTATGTCGAGGTTGTGTCTTTCCGAATAGTGGGCGGGGTGTGTCTTTTGCGATTCGGCAGAAGAATCTCTTGATCATATTTTTTTCTCTTGTCGTGTTTCCTCATTGGTTTGGTTGGAGATGGCCGATTGTATTGGGTTTGAGAATTGGAGGGCTAGTGATATTAAAGAAAGCTTCTTATCTTGGTATGCTTTCTTTAAGCATAAAAGAGTGAAGAAAGGGAAAGAAGGTTGTGTTTGGTTGGCCAGGACTTGGTATTTGTGGATTTTGCGTAATGGTATTATTTTTAATAATGAGAGTTGGAATGTATTGGATTTGGTTTGGAATATCAAGGCGTTGATTTGGAGATGGTCTTTTATAGGGAAAATTACTCGCTCCAATTATAGCTTTTATGAGTTTTGCAAATTTCCTTTGTATTACTTAGCTTAAGGTTTAATTGGGTGTAATTTTCTTCTTTGTGTTTTGTGGCCTCTTCTTGTAGTTTGGTTTCGAGAACTCATTGTTCTCGCTTTTAATGATAGTTCCTTGCTTATTAAAAAAAATACGGGCTACAAATTTTGTTGAAAGAGTTAAGCATTATTACCTGCAACCAAACGTTAATGATTTCAAACAATAACAGCAAGACCAACAAGTTACACAATAACAACAAGACCAATAAGTTGCAGTGCATAAACTATAAATTGCGCAGATGATTCAAACTAAACATTGAAACAAGAATGAAATAAAACAAATGCAACCACACTATTTACAGTGATTTCACAGTGTCGTTTCAATCAATTCAGAAAATATGGTCCACGTAGAAAACACACACATATTCGAAAACCATGAGCAAAATCACAAACAGAATATACACAACAAAGTGCAAAGGAAAATCAAGTTGAAATGTGTACCCACAGGCTGAGTTTCGAGTTGTAGTTGTGGAAAATTTGCCGAAAAATGTGTTTCTCTCAACTCCTCGTCTCTCCCTTGTAGCGGCGGATGTTGGTGAAAAGTTGTAGCAGTCGGATGGAAGAAGCGGTTGTTGTGTGGTTACTGAAATACTCACAGCGGCGTAGAAAGGCTTACACGGTGGTGAGTGTGAAAGTTGGTGAGTGAGATGTGGTGTGTCGGCGTTGTCGGCAGCTTCGAAACTGTTTTGAGGTGGTTTCACAATGGTTGAAGAAGGAGGTGGAATGGTTTTATATCATGGAGGATGTTATGTATGAAAAAGTGATGATGAAGTGAATAAAGTAAAAAACGCAGTGTGTATGGCTGTTGAAGTGACGATTTTGAGCAAATATATTTTCTGTTTTTGCACCAAGAAGAGGATGGCTAGTGTAAGGTTAAGAAGAGGGTGGGTTAAATGGAGATTGTTTTGGCTCCAAAATGCAGTTTTGTGTACTTCCAGATTAAAGGAAAGTGGTCTGTGTGGATTCTTCAAAAAATGCGGTATATGCGTTATTGTCCTTGGGTTTGTGAGGTGTATCTTTTATTGTTTTCTCCTTCATTAATATGTGTGCATGGAACAAAATAATAAAAAAAAAAATTGGAAAGTTGTACGTGATGTAGCATAAGGAGGTGGCGGATTATGGAAAAGAAAGAAAGTGGTTGCAGGCTTGTGACAGTGTACTATTACTATAAAAATGGACTAAATCTACTTTTTAAAACTTATCTAACAAGTTTCTAAAACTAAAAAAAATAAATAAATAAAGTAATAATAAACTTAAAATAAATAATCTAAAAATAAAAATTGATTAATTCAAATAAATATCAGTTAAAAATAGAAACAAAAGCGGTAAAAAATGAATAATTGGACCGGTATCGAAGTGCTCAGAAAAATAAAATGAATACACCAAAATGATCAGCAAAAAATATACCATTCGAAAAAATACAGCGTTTTGTCAAATTTTGAAATAAATTTTACCCGCTAAAACGACTTAAACTGTCCAAAAAATGAGACCGAAAAGTGATTGAAAAATTAAAACAAACACGCCAGATTAAACTACGTAAAACGTAGATTAATATCACTGACGTCTGCAGACTCGATTTTAAAATTTTCCGTCCACAGATTTTTCGCGCTGTTGACTTTTTATTTGACCGATTTGGCTGTAATTCCAAAAAATTTATTTCAGCTGATAAATTGGGTATTATGCGAGATGATCGAACTAGAATGATATGCAAAAGATCAAAGAATCTAAGGGTAAAATTTGGGGTATGACTCCTAATTTGCCAAAAATGGAAACTTTCCACAATTCTTGTTTTTTCATGATTCCTTTGACATTTCTTGATCAAATTTCACCCATTGGTCATATTTGACATGACAAACACAAAATTGACCTCAAAAAGTCTGGAGTTGACTTTTCCACTGCTCAGTTTACTTTGTTCCCAATTTAGCTGATTCTCAATCATCTGGCCAATTGAAACCCTTTTGAATGAAATTGATGGTCCATATTCCACTCCTAGATACTTGAGAACATATAGAAAGCCATGGAATCAAGTCTTACTCAAAGAATCAGAAATAAACTGATTTTACACAAAATCCTAGTTTTGACCCCAAAAGTAGGAGATGTTGACCAATGGTCAAAACCCTAATTCCTCTGAGGAGATTTGAGAATCTCTTGAACCAAGACGTGGTACATGATATGAGGATGTTGAGGTTCCAAGATCCTTGCTCATGTAGATGCCACATACACAGATAATCAAACCCTAACTTGAGGATCCAAGGTAAGAGGGGGTGATCCTCTCCACTTTCCTTGTGAATCTCAATCTTCTAATGAAATGGTGAACCAAATATGATGTCTTGAGGCATGAGAAGCCTTTGTATCTTGAGTGCTTGAGTATATCTCATTCTATTTGCTTTGAATAATCAATGACATAGAAACCTCTGATCCCATGCCTTAGGAAAGCCAATGATGCATGTATGATGTTTATGACCTAACCGCACATGTATGTGAAGCATTTGCCACTTATTGAGGGTAAAATATGAGGGCAAATTTTGGGGTGTTACAACTGCTCCTATTCAATCGACTTAGACTTGAATGAGTGATAGCAACAACTTTCAGACATTCAAGGTACACGGAGATTGAATACCAAAAGAACCCGGAAATTTGCAAACTGTAGAGAGATATACAATAAAGTGATTGCCACCCGAAGGGGGTCAAAGATAGCGAATACCAACCAAAAGTTGAGATAGCGAAAGATGACAGATGAGTCAACCAAAGATGCCAACCAAGAGTTGGGATGAAAAGAACACTGATGAAGAGTGAACTCGCGACAAGGAATACATACCAAGAGTTGGAATAAAGGATAGGATATCTACCACAATTTGGGATAAAGACAAAGTACCAACCAAGAGTTGGGATACGGGACACTAATAAATAATTAGTATAACGAGGCCGCCGACCGAAGGTGAACTCACAAAGGGTACCAACCAAAAGTTGAGATAAAACTGAAGATCAGCAACCAATAGTTAGGAAAAGGGAAAGACACCAACCAAGAGTCGGGAAAGAAGATACTAACCAAGAGTGAGGATAAAGGATACTAACCAAGAGTTAGGATGAAATGAAGGATACCAACCAAGAGTTGGGACACGGGACATTAATCAAGAATTAGGATAACCGGAACGCCGATCGAAGGCGAACTCCTAACGAAAGATACCAACCAAGAGTTAATATAAAACCAAGGATCGCCAACCAAGAGTTGGGATGAAAGATACTAACCAAGAGTTAGGATAAAGGATACTAACCAAGAGTTAGGATAACTGATACTAACCAAGAATTTGGATAAAGGGTACTAACCAAGAGTTAGGATAAAGGAGGACGCCGACCAAAGGCAAACTCACAACTAAAGATACCAACCAATAGTTGGGAAAGAGGATACTAACCAAGAGTTAGGATAAAGGAGGACGCCGACCAAAGGCAAACTCAAAACTAAAGATACCAACCAAGAGTTGGGAAAGAGGATACTAACCAAGAGTTAGGATAAAGGATACTAACCAAGAATTAGGATAACGGGTATTAACCAAGAGTTAGGATAACGAGGATGCCGACCAAAGGCGAACTCACAACGAAAGATACCAACCAATAGTTGGGAAAGAGGATACTAACCAAGAGTTAGGATAAAGGTTACTAACCAAGAGCTAGGATAAAGGATACTAACCAAGAGTTAGGATAACGGGTACTAACCAAGAGTTAGGATAACGAGGACGCCGACAAAAGGCAAACTTACAAAGAAAGATACCTACCAATAATTGGGAAAGAGGATACTAACCAAGAGTTAGGATAAAGGATACTAACCAAGAGTTAGGATAACGGGTACTAACCAAGAGTTAGGATAACGAGGACGCCGACCAAAGGCGAACTCACAACGAAAGATACCAACCAATAGTTGGGAAAGAGGATACTAACCAATAGTTAGGAAAAAGGATACTAACCAAGAGTTAGGATAACGAGTACTAACCAAGAATTAGGATAACGAGGACGTCGGCCAAAGGCGAACTCACAATGAAAGATAACAACCAATAGTTGGGAAAGAGGATACTAACCAAGAGTTAGGATAAATGATACTAACCAAGAGTTAGGATAACGAGGACTCCGACCAAAGGCGAACTCACAACAAAAGATACCAACCAATAGTTGGGAAAGAGGATACTAACCAAGAGTTAGGATAAAGGATACTAACCAAGAGTTAGGATAACGGGTACTAACCAAGAGTTAGGATAACGAGGACACTGACCAAATGTGAACTCACAACGAAAGATACCAACCAATAGTGGGGAAAGAAGATACTAACCAAGAGTTAGGATAACGAGGACGCCGACAAAAGGCATACTCACAATGGAAGATACCAACCAAGAATTGGGAAAGAAGATACTAACCAAGAGTTAGGATAACGAGGATGCCGACCAAAGGCGTACTCAAAATGGAAGATACCAACCAAGAGTTGGGAAAGAAGATACTAACCAAGAGTTAGGATAATCAAAGATATACAGGAAGTAGACACCACGGACTTGCGACCTGAGGGGAAGATGACTCCGCTAGGGAAAAGAGAAGTTTAAACAAACAACTCTGCAGGGGAGTACAAGCATGATAAGCAAATTCATCGGCAACTTCACCGGGGATAAAATAAGATTGAATCTCCTGAAATGTTCCATTCTCTGTTGAGAAACACCCGACAAAGATGATATCAAACCTGGCTTATGCTTCGAATGCATATGTTTGAATTTTTCTATGGCGTAATGCTCCATACGAAATGGAAATGCTACGCATTTGGAGGATGCAATGCAACAATGCTTATGCTATGTAAAAGACACTCCACCGAGAGAAGTGCCGAGGAACCCGAAAACAAACTCTGCTGAGGAAGACAAGCTGAACGGCCTTCTCGAAAATGAACTTCCACACTGCTGGGGATTATAAATAGCCCCTGCTGAAGATAAAACCCAAAATGACTTCCCCTACACTGGGAATCAAGAATGACAGCTGCTGAAGATGGAACCTAAAGATCTAATATGGAAAAGGTGCCAATAACCATTGGACTTGGAATCTGCCAGGGATGTCAACCACTGTTGATCAAACCGTTGAGAGGGTTAACACCAAACTCTGCTTGGAGATTGAAGTCAATAATACCAAACCGGCTGGGGAATAATCCTTGAACTTAACTTGCTACTGGGGAAACGACTTTAACCTTACTCTATTGGGGATAATAGCGTACCGTTGCTGGCGAGATTACACTTCCTGACCTGATGAGGAAAGTAGACACCACGAAACTGTGGGGAATATAAGATCTCTACCAAGGAGAGACATCAAACAAATATCCTGCTAGAGATGCAACATTATCCTATTTGAGACGGCCGACTTCTAAACACTCGCTGGGGAGTAATAAACCACTCTGACCGGGGAAAGCAATTCTCTGCACTCTTGCTGGGGAGAAAGAAATTCCCAATTCTCGGCTGAGGATGCTAGATCTTCTATGCTATAGAGACTCTACTGGGGAGGAGAGGTCAAACAAGCCTCTTGCTGGGGATGCCAACCTGCTTGGAGAGTAAGAACAAACCATCCTTACCCTGTCTGGGGACTTGAACTCTTGCTGGAGAAAAGACAAATCCAACTATGGCTGGGGAAACCAAACCTCTGGACTCTCGCTGGGGAGAATAATAAGAAAAATAGCACTCTACCGAGGACGATACAACCTTAGCTATTTCTACTAGGGAGAAATATATTCTCATATCTGAACAATGCCACCATTACTGTGAGAGGAAAATGGTCTCTGGCTTGCATATACCAACCATTGCGTGCGAGTACCTATGCCTGCAAGCATAAAAGATACACACATGTGCCCCCGGGTATCATATGGTCTGAATTTACCACCCAAGGACACTCAATATTCAAAGCAATTTTAAATTTTTTCACGCATGTTCTTGTAAAGCTTCAATGTTTTCAAATGCAACGTTTATAAAAAATTCAGACGTTTTTGCAAACAAAACAATAAAACTAAAACAAAAGAGAAAGCTATTTGAATGAAGTGAAATTTATTGATTGAATTGGCCTGTAAATAGGCATTTACATCAGGAAGCAATCCCTAGAAAGAGGTAATTGCATAAAAAGAAAAAAAACTACACTAGTGGCAATGTAAAAGTCGATTCCCATTGAGTTTCAATTCTGCTATGACTCGTATGTCTTCGAAACGCTCCGAGTACTCTGCTTACCGAGAAAAGTGGTTGATTTGATTCCTACCCTTCGAAGTTTCCAGTTGTTGAAAAGAGATGAAGTACAGACTACTCAGATCGCAACCTTTCGCTTTTAAATCCCTAACTTTTTCCTGGATCGCGCTTTTCGGATTTTCAATCCACTGGGATACCCATTTTTGCCTAAGTTACCTTTTCAGGTTTTCAACTTATCGGGTTTACTCATTTTTCTCTTTTTATCCCTAATTTTTGCTCGAACCTTTCTCTTTTTCATGGTTCGCCGGGACGCCCTTTTTTGCATGGACTTAGTCTTTTTGCTATCCAGCCGATCTCTTTTATGCGAAGTATTTTTTAACTACGTCTGAGTTCATAGGGGACATAAAATATTCATCGTCCATAGTTGAAAGCATCAAGGCTCCTCCATAGAAAGCGTTCTTAACAACACATTGGCCTTCATAATTCGGGGTACATTTGCCCCTGTGATCTGTCTGAGGAAGAAGGATCTGTTTTAACACCAAGTCACCAGCCTGAAAACACCGGGGACGCACTTTTTGATCAAAGGCATTCTTCATCCTTCTCTGATATAACTGCCCATGGCATACAACTTCCATTCGTCTCTCTTCAATGAGGCACAACTCGTTAAATCTCGTTCGGATCCATTCAGCTCGTCAAGCTTCACATCCATCATAACCCTCAGAAAAGGGATCTAATCATCAACTCGTAGCATTGCTTCCATACCATACACGAGTGAGAACGGGGTTGCCCTGGTTGACGTACGCGCTGAAGTACGGTACCCATGTAAAGCGAAAGGCAACATCTTATGCCAATCCTTGTACGTCACAACCATCTTCTGCACAATCTTCTTAATATTCTTATTGGCTGCCTCAACAGCACCGTTCATCTTCGGACGATACGGAGAAGAATTGTAATGTTCGATCTTGAAGCTCTGGCACAACTCTTTCATCATCTTGTTATTGAGATTAGAACCATTATCAGTGATGATTCTTTCAGGAACCTCATAACGACAGATAATCTCCTTCTTAATAAATCGGGCAACCACTTGTTTGGTGACATTTGCAAAGGAAGCTTCTTCCACCCACTTGGTGAAGTAATCGATGGCAACTAGAATGAAAAGGTGCCCATTGGAAGTCGTGGGTTTGATGTTTCCGATCATGTCAATGCCCCACATAGCAAAGGGCTACGGAGAAGTCATAACATTCAAAGGATTCGGTGGTACATGCATTTTGTCAGCATTTATAGCACTTTCGAGCATATTTGAAACAATATGATTCCATGGTCATCCAGTAACAGCCTGCTCTTAACAACTTCTTCACCATAGCCTGTCCGTTGGCATGGGTACCAAAGGAACCTTCGTGCACTTCTTGCATCAATATGTCTGCTCCGTGTCTATCCACACATCTGAGTAAGACCATGTCGAAATTCCTCTTATACAACACGTCATCCTCGTTTAAGAAGAAACTACCAGCCAATCCCCTCAGAGTCTTCTTACCATTATTGGATGCCACTGCTGGGTACTCTTGACTTTTAAGAAAGCACTTGATGTCGTGGTACCAAGGCTTACCATCTACAACCGCCTCAGCTGCAAACACATAAGTGGGCATATCAAGGCGCGTCACGTCGATTTTGGGCACATGATTCCACCAATTCACCTTAATCATTGAAGATAACGTAGCCAGAGTGTCTGCTATCTGGTTTTCATCACAAGGTATATGGTGAAGCTTCACTGTATTGAAGAAAGTCACAGTCTTCTCGTGTAATCCCTGTATAGAATCAAATTGGACTGATGAGTATTCCAATCTCCGTTGACCTGATTGCTCACCAAAGCGGAATCCACAAATATATCAAGAGTTTTAATCCTCAAATCAATAGCCTCTTCGATACCCATAATACAAGCTTTATACTCGACTTCATTGTTGGTGCATTCGAAAGTCAGTCGGGAGGTGAAAGGTATATGAGAACCCTTCAAAGTGACAATAACTGCCCCAACTCCATTACCATTTACATTAACGGCCCCATCAAACATCAGACACCACTTGGAATCAGGATCTGGTCCTTCGTCAACTAGCGGTTCTTCACAGTCTTTCATTTCAGATACATGGTGTCTTCATCAGGGAATTCAAATTTCATCGGTTGATAATCATCAAGTGGTTATTGAGCAAGATAGTCGGACAAAACACTACCCTTGATGGCTTTATGGGAAGTATATTGAATGTCATATTCTGTCAAGACCATTTGCCAACGAGCAACCCTTCCGGTGAGAGCCGGCTTCTCAAAGATGTATTTAACTGGATCCATCTTGGATATTAATAGAGTTGTGTGAGTCAGCATGTCTTGCCTCAAACGCTTAGCAGCCCATGCAAGTGCACAACATGTCTTCTTAAGCATTGAGTATCTTGACTCACAATCATTGAATTTCTTACTCGGGTAGTAGATGGCATGCTCTTTCCTACCTGTCTCGTCGTGTTGACCGAGTACATAACCCATCGAATTTTCAAGTACTGTCAAATACATTACAGTGGTCTCCCTGGAACTGGAGGCATAAGGACCAGAGGTTGCTGAAGATACTCTTTTATTCTTTCAAATGCCCTCTAGCAATCGTCGTTCCACCTGATAGCCTAATTTTTCTCAGCAATTTGAATATCAGTTCAGAAGTGGCCGTAAGATGAGAGATGAATCTAGCAATGCAGTTCAGCCTCCCTAAGAAACCATGAACCTCTTTTTCTGTTCTGGGCTCAGGCATCTCTTTAATTGCTTTTACTTTGGCTGGATCAACCTCAATTCCCTTTTCACGGACGATAAAGCCCAACAATTTGCCAGATCTCACCCCAAAAGTGCACTTATTTAAATTCAACCTCAACTTGAATTTTCTCAACTGTTCAAAGAGTTTTCGCAAATTTACCAAATGCTCCTCTTCGGTATGTGACTTCGCAATCATGTCATCGACGTATACTTTAATCTTTTTGTGAATCATATCATGAAAGAGAGTCACAATTGCACGTTGATAGGTTGCCCCTGCGTTCTTTAGACCGAAAGACATCACCTTATAACTGAAGGTTCCCCATGGGGTAATGAATGTTGTTTTCTACATGTCCTCTGGTGCCATCTTAATCTGCTTATATCCAGAGAAGCCATCCATGAAAGAAAATACTGAGAAATGAGTTGTGTTGTCAACCAATACGTCAATGAGAGGTAATTAGGAAGTCATCTTTCAGACTCACTCTATTCAGATCACGGTAATCAACACACATCTGGACCTTGCCATCTTTCTTAGGTACTGGAACAATATTCGCAAACCATGGTGGATAACTGGTCACAACTAAGAAACCGGCACCGAATTGCTTCTGAACTTTTTCCTTGATCTTGACAGCTATATCTGGTCTCATTCTCCTAAGCTTTTGCTTGACTGGAGGCCAATCTTCTTTGAGAGGCAATCTGTGCATAACAATATCTATGTCAAGCCCTGGCATATCTTGATACGACCAAGCGAAGATATCAACATATTCATGTAGCATTTCAATCAACCCCTTCTTCACATTCTCGTCTAGGGAAGCCCCTTTCTTGACTTCTTTCTTTGCATCCTCGGTTCCCAGATTAATAACTTCCAATGACTCTTCATGTGGTTGAATGGCCCTTTCCTCCTGTTTTAACAACCTGGCTAATTCCTCAGGAAGTTCACAATCTTCCTTACCATCCTCTTCGGCTTGGTAAATCAGATTGTCAAAGTCATAATGAGGCATAGAAGAATCATTATCAATGAAATCTGGTGAAATGCATCTGCATGAGTGATGATTCACGCTTTATTTTAGAATGAGTGCGAAAAAATGAAACAGACATTGCCATTTATTATTAAAAGGTAAAAAGAAGGACAGGGAGCACAATATATGAATGCAAAAACGCCCTTTATTAATGATAAAAATTGAATACGTAACAATGTAAGCCCTGCAATGAATCTCGACGCCTTGGCCAGAGCGTAGGATTTAACATGAAAACAAAGAAAATTACTCTTCGTGAAGAGTAACTAGGACGAACTCTTCAGAAGACCAGTTGTTGAGCTCTTGACTCGGGACACACGAGCGTATCCAGTTGTTGATGTCGCAATCATTATCTCCGTCTTCGTCGCTCAATGCAAAAATCTGACCATGATCAACAATTCCAGCACTAGAGAAAGTGATGGGTCCTCGATGACCTGAAACCTTTGGTCCTAGATAGCCAATTCCAAACATGTTCTCCTTGACAGGCACTTCAATTACTCGACCCCATCCTTCTGCATTGCCTGTCTGCACCGCGGCTTGGGCCTGTTTGTAAGATGCAATGGAGACTCCCTGCTTTTTTTCTTCTAGAGGAGGAACCTCTCCCACATTCACAGCTTCAAACGTCTGGCACAACGTCTCATGGATCTCACCGTCCATCTCAACATACTTGAAGGAAGACAAATGACTTACGAAAATGTCTTCTTCACCACATACTGTGACTACTTGTCCATCCACCACAAACTTAACCTTCTGATGAAGAGTTGATGATACAGCCCCAGCGGAATGGATCCAAGGGTGCCCTAGCAAGCTACTGTATGCTGGTTGAATGTCATAACGTAAAAAGTAGTATTGAAAACTTGGGGTCCCACCTTAATAGGCAATTCAACTTCCCCAAAAACCGATCTCTGATTCGTCAAAAGCTCGAACCACCAGATCGCTTGGTCTGAGCACCACTCCTTCCACGTCCAACTTAATCAATGCCTTCTTAGGAAGCACATTAAGCGAGGAATCAGTATCTACTAGCACGTGAGACAAAATAACCCCTTTGCACTCCATAGAAATGTGAAGCGCTTTATTGTGATTTCTACCCTCGGGCGTCAAATCAAAGTCGGTAAAACCTAGCCCACGGCTTACATTAACGTTGGATATCACACCTTCTAATTGGTTGACGGAGATCTCCTAAGGCACATACGCTGCATTCAAAATTTTCAACAAGGCATTACGATGAGCTTCGGAGCACAATAACAAAGACAAAACAGAAATCTTCGACGAAGTCTGATGAAGGTGATCTATAATCTTGTAATCAATTTTCTTAATAATCTTCATGAATTCCTCAACATCATTCTCGAAAGACGTCCCGAGATCTTCCCTATGTATAGGCTCTTCATTCACCACCTGCTTGCCTTTGTCCTTCGCCAAAGCATCCGTGTTATCATTCCGAAGAGTCTGTGGTGCAAACAGCCTACCACTCCTAGTGAACCCACCAACACCCACATTATCAACCTTCGGATCGGTCATAGCCAGAGCCTCAATTTCCTATTTCTGACAATTATAGTACACTTCAGCACCGTAATGCCACGGGATCGCCTTCTCACTTTCGAAAGGAATCAGTCCAGGCACTATAAAGGTTATCGGAGCCCGCCTCGCTGGCACCAGGATCTACACAGGCATGAAAGGGATAGTAATTGTTGAAACATCATTACCAACATCAAAAGCCTGATTAAATTGCAAACTTCCATCATTTATCAGCCCTTGAATACCTCTCTTCAAATTATCACAGCCATTTGTTTGAGTCAGACAGTCTGAACAACCCATATTACAACCAGGGAACACACTCCCTCTTAACAGACGATCCTTTACAACCAACAACGACGTCTTGACAACATTAACATCAGATATCAACCTCATACCCTTGTCTTCTTTGATAGCATTAACAGTTTCCCCACCATGAGAAGGCATAGGATTCTAGATAACATTCGGAGCGGCAGGCAGAGCAAAATTGATAGCTTTAGAATCAATCAGATTTTGAACCTTACGCTTAAATGCTTTATAGTTATCAATGTGATGCCCCGACGCTCTAGAATGGAATTCGCAGTGGGCGTTGACATCATAATCGGGTGGAGTAGTGCTGGTTAGCGGAGCCAAAGTTCTCTTTTAGACCAATTTTAACTGAAGCATATGTTGTAATAATTGAGCGTACGACATAGGCGGAGTTTCAAAACGCCTGTCTGCCATTCTTGGTCTATCAGGATACCGACGGGGAACATTATTTTGTTGTTGTGCAGCAACCGCGATTGTTACAACAACTGCCTGATGATACGAGGCCTGATACCCTCTACCTCAGCCCTTTTGAGAGGACGTGGCGTTAGTTTCTCCTTCGCGCTTTTTATTCGCACCCGCAAAAGGTTACCTTGCACCATAAGATGACCCACTACCATCTTGAATATTTCCCAGTTTCAATAGATTTTCAATTCTTTCTCCAGTGACTACGATATCAGAAAAACCTGTGGATGGACACCCTGCAAGGTGTTCCAAGAATGGGCCCTGCAATGTCCCCATGAACATATCTGCCATCTCCCTTTCAAGTAAAGGCGGTTACACCCTTGCTGCTAACTCACGCCACCGTTGGGCGTATTCTTTAAAACTCTCCTTACTCTTCTGAGTCTGACTCTATAACTGAGTTCAATTGGGTGCCATATCAATGTTATACTGATACTATTTCAGAAAAGCCTCAGCCAAATCCTTCCAGTTTCTGACAAGAGTTCTTTCAAGCTTTATATACCATTCCAAAGATGCCCCAGATAGGCTATCTTGGAAGAAGTACATCCACAACTTCTCGTCATTGGAATACACGGAGATTTTCCTGAAATAGGCTTGAAGATGAGTCTTTGGGCAAGAGTTTCCATTGTATTTGTCAAAAGTCAATGCTTTGAACTTGGGAGGAATCCTCACTCCCTGGACCAGTCCCATATCTGCCACATCAATTCCCATGGTGTTCTGACACTCCACGGTCTTAATCCTCTCAGCGAGTAACTGATACCTTCTGTCTCCATCACCAATATTACTTCCCAAGTCTGCATAATTAAGGAAAACTGATCATCGTGATTGTCCTCCAGATGAGGAATAGGAATATGAATAGGAATAGAACCCCAATGGGCTCCATCAGGAACAACACCAGCAATTCCAACAACGGGAATACCACCAGTAACTCCACCAACGGGAACACCACCTCTAGCCGGGGGGTCAACTTGATTATAAGCATTAGGAACTTCAACCTCAGGCCTCTGAACCATAGCCCTCAACTCTTGTTGGCCTTGAGCCACCCCTTGCATGATGTCCATGAATTGGTTCATGCGAGCCCTCATCTCGGCCATCTCTGCTTGAATTTTCTCCATAGCTTTTTGTTGATTCTGGCGTGTTGAGTAGTGGTGAAGATAAGAGTCAGGAATCCTACCTGTTCAATCAAACAAGGTGAGAAATCCAAAGGTAAACACCTGTTATGCAAAATGAAATACGTGAATGCATGCATATGCCATGTTTAATAATTTCCAAGGTATTTATATACTTTGATTCCAGTTTTGACCGGGTGAGGGATCAGATACGTTGTTGAGAAGATATTAGTGGAACAGATAGATATTGCGGAGAAAATATAGCTGGAGTAAACATTGCTAAAGAATACTGTTGAAACAAATATTGCTGAAACAAACATCTCATCATATAATACTTCAAAGAGTGATACAAATGAGTCTGGTATAACCATAGGTGAGTTCATCAATAAGCCTGATGGTAATCACAATAAGCAACACACAGAAATACAGAGAAAATTCATTTCCAAACCCCTTGTCCATACAAACTGCCTCTGACTTCCTCGAGAAGTGCTTCGGTGTCTGGATGAGTCGGTCGCTCTATCGACCCCTTGATCATCTTGTTTCTCTTCCTAATACTCTGGTTCAGCTTACCAATATGCTCTGCGTTGTCATCATCTCCAAAGACATCTCTTAGCTTTGCCTTCACTCACCACAACTGTAAATGATATCCTTACAAAGAAAACCATGATCTATCCAAACAATATCTTTGGCAGCCAAACCCATCAGTCTCTGACACCACTCCAGAGAATCCTTGATATCCATAAAAGCACCCGAACGAGGTAGACGGTTTGCAAACCATTTGTAAAAGAGAGGTGCACAACAATGAACAAATCCTCCTCTTTTTTTCTCGTTTCTATTATGCACTGAATGATAAAGATCCCCCAATAAAGTTGGCACCGAATTCTTCATCATAAATATTCGGATAACGTCCACATCAACAAAGTCAGACACATTCGAGAATAGAATAATACCGTACACACAGAGGGCCAATATTGCGTTGAAAGTAATCCATTTTTTGGCTTCAGCGGCCTCTTGAGCTTTCTTTGTCAAGTAACCCAGATGATAACCCCGAAAACCTCCTTTACTGGCTATGTTAGCTTCCAACATTGATTTGCTCAAATAAAGAGCACTAGCCACATCCCCGAACTCAGGATCTTTCTTGGAGCCAAGGAATGGTGCGTAGAAATGTGAAACATCTCAAAGGAGGATCGTAGAACTACAGCAATGTGTGAATATCCCTGTACTCATAATCACTGACGTTATAACAAAAGATAGGATACATCCGTACTTCTTCTTGAAAGCTCCCAACACATCAGGATTCGTCAAAGCCTTCAAACTGTTGATAGGGCCTAGATTAGGCTTTGGAAACTTGTAGATGATGATATTTTTCCTTTACTCAGTATTCATACCTGTAGAAACCCACTGACTGGAATCAAGAGTAAGATATAAACCTAGAAATGAAAAAAACATGAATGTTAGGGTATGCACATGAAATGATGCAATGCATTGGCATGGTATCAGAAGTGCCACATATAGCTGGACGTGTTTGTGCTGAACTATGTGAATAAGAAATGACTGAGTATAATAGGATCAACTGTTCACTTCAGTAAGAATACTAGATAACCGGGTAGGCTGGAGGTCAAAGTTACCTGCAAACCTATAAACACCCATCCCTTCTCACATGTGGGTTCTAAAACAAAGGATCCTCAGTTTCT
Source organism: Lathyrus tuberosus (assembly GCA_022829125.1). Classification (NCBI taxonomy): domain Eukaryota; kingdom Viridiplantae; phylum Streptophyta; class Magnoliopsida; order Fabales; family Fabaceae; genus Lathyrus; species Lathyrus tuberosus. The sequence goes on from JALAZF010000264.1 coordinate 5,456,922, forward strand.
GGCACTGAGGTCGAGAAGCAATAATACATTCATCCTTATGGGTACAATATTACCGCCAATCGAGGAGTGCCTCCACTGATTCCCCCTCAAAAAGGTCATCCTATAGCAAGTTTCCAGTTTTGGGTGCTCGGGTCAAGAAACAATAATGCGTTCACCATTTATGGTTTGACATTATTACCCCTTTAGAGGAGTGCCTCAACTGAGTCCTCAAAAATGGTCACTAGAGTCGACAGCTCACAATGGGAACATCCTATGACCTACATCAACATGCAGTATAGAATATCTCCCAAAGGAACCTCGTCTGGATGTGGGTCTCGTGAACACTATACGTGGTCACCACCACGCAAGCGGCACGACTATCTACTCTAAAACCTGTGTGTATACTCAAGCCTGGGTGGTGGGATTATCTCTCAAAACACCCTGCCCACCAAAGAAAACCAGCAATCCAACACAGTCCAGTACATATATGGCAGTAATGAAATGCAATAAAAGCCATAAATAAAGCAGGTAAAACATACAAATAAACACCCAATAACCGAAAACAAGCAAGCGCTAGGATTGACTCGCTTAGGAATGGGAAAGTCCCCAGCAGAGTCGCCAGCTCTCGTAACGCGAAAATCAACCGGCAAAAAAAACAGAAGAGTCACCACCGAACGTTATTTATCCAGACGCAGGGAAAGGAAACGATCGAAGAAAACCTGAAGAGGGGAAAGACATGGTCATCGCAACCAAGATCGGGGTTCGGGAGTCGGTTACGCGAGAGGAAGGTATTAGCACCCCTTCGCGTCCATCATACTCGATGGGATCCACACTTGTTATTCTGATCAAAGGGTGTAGATATCTGAAGCTCCACTGCTAAATGGAAAGAAATAGAATGAGAAACAAAGAAGAGAGGAAAATGGCACGAAAGGTGACACGATAGGATTTCTCTATCCTAGGCCTACGTATTCCCTCGGGAATGGGAAAGTCAGAGTCACGTAGTTCAGAGGACTACGGGTGAAAGGGGGAAGGTTGCTCGCCAAGACATCGTCGTCTTGTGCCTACGTATCCTCAATCAGATGAGAGAGAGGAAATTAGAGCAGTCGTAGTTCGACCTACTACGGGTGGGCATGTTGGTTTGTGGTTTTTAAGTGGATGATGCTAACGTTCGCGTTCCAGCAGTTTAGGTGTTTCCGCTCGTTGTGTGGACACTTACGCGTTTACCTGTTTGCGGTAAAATGAAAATAGCGTGCCCTTATGATCAGAGGGAGTGAGATGAGAAAAGAATCCCGAAGAAAGACGATTGATTTGTTTATGTCTTTTAGAAGAAGTGTTTTGATTTGTTTTGTTTGCGGTGTGTATTATGCTAAAGACTATGACATAGGAGCAGATACTTTGCAAGGCTGCCCCCAACGTAACATTTACAAAGCACTCTAGAATAGTAATGGAGACCTTCACTAATCATTCCCCATGTGCTTAAGGCTCGTGTCGCCCTCCACATACAATATTTGTTAAGTGTTTTAGCCTTTTCTTTTGGAGAGATAAGAGAGACTCAAATGGTTAAAAGAAATCTAAAGGGATCTCCATCCTAGAAGTTGGCATGCAATGATTGATCCAATAGTTGAAGGAAGGAAGGGAACTCTCTACCTATGTTAACATACTTGGATTGGTAACCTAATGTCTTTCCAACTTTGAACCTAATCCAAAATTAGATTCAAGCTAGGAACCTTAAGGGAACATGTGATCATACACAAGTAACCATTAGATGATTCAATCACAATTCAAAGAAGTAAAGAAGAAGAAATGAAAGAGAAGTCACATAAGAGTTGATATCAATGTAAAGTTACACAAGTGTTCATCAAAATCAAACTAATCTCAACTATTGGATAGTTGAAAGAAATATGCAAAACTATACACTAATGCACATGCAAATGTCCTAAAACTACAATAGGAGTAAAGTCAATAAATTAACAAAATGAAATGGACCCTAAAGGGGTAAGATCCTACATAGGTCAGTAGCTATGTCCTTATTATATCACATTTAAGTTAATGTCCTAAAAAGTATCAAAATAATTCAAGTTATGTCTCATGTTAGCACACAAGCAATTATTACTCAAAAAGGCATGCAAAGTTTACCTCTAAAGGCTACACAAATTAAGCTAAAGCACTCCTACAAGTTGGGTCAGTAGCTTACATGGTACAATCATGGAAGAATGAGGTTTAGAATGTCAAGGAATAATTATGGAATTAACACCAAATCATGTTCAAAAGATTAGGCAATTCTACACAAAGATGTCACTCTTATGATACATCAATCACTTATGGCACAACAATGAACAAGCAAGCATGAAATGGACTTGTAATGACCTAAGTAAGAAGCTAATTCATGTGTTTAATGTCTAAAAGTAACCTCAAAGCATTGCAAAAGTTTCATGTCAAAGCACTCCTAGAAGTGAGAACAAGTAATGATCAAACTCAATCCTAATCATCCTCTAAAAACATGTGAATTGTTAATCATGTAAAAGAAGGATAAGGTCATGCCAAGTGAGTATATAAGCATACAATTCAGAAGAAAATGACCTACAATATCTCACATTTAAGTCCCACAAGCATTGAATAAATATGGCACACAATTGGCTTCAAAGGAAGTAGTCAAAGTTTGATGCTTAATCATGTTCAAGTTCATACAAGTATAACACCACTTAGAGGCATAAAAATTGACCTATAAAATGCTATGGAAAGGCTTTACCTCATCCTATATCAAGTGTAAATCAATTCTTAAAAGATCCTAAATGGATTGCATATATGCATCATCAAATCCAATCACTTAGGTAAACATTGAACAAGCATCGAGCATGCATTTAGGGTTCAAGACAAGCACATAGGTCATGGTCAAAAATCAAAATCAAAGCATCACAATGGTGTAAAAAATATCCTCATGAATGTGCCTAAACATTTTAAGAAAATTTACTTGAGAAAAGTCACACACAAGCATCAAGTTCAACCCTAATTCTAGCACACATCAAAATATTAGGCATGCATTGATCCACTCATGAAAAATAGTTAAGGGAATTGAAAAATTATGAGATTTTAAACATGGTATGATGAATTCAGTAGCTAAATATGTCCAAAAAATAGGCTCAATATTATGTGCACAATGTGCTAAAACAATAGCAAGAATATGACAAATTATTAATCAATGAACACTCAAACAAGTCTCAAAATATGATCTAAAGGTGTACCAAAAATTATTGTGCAATGGCCAAATGAACATCAACATGTCATACAATCAAGTGACTAAATGCACACAAAAATTTGGATCAAAACTAGTTGGGAAAAATTAATTTCAAGACAAGATATGCAAGATACATCAACTTGTACCTCTTAGAATCAAAAATCTAAAAGAAATATTAAAATGATCCAAAAATGAGGTTAAAAATTATAGAAAATTAATTAATATGCTCAACATCATCCATGAATTTTTGTGTGATTTTTATAGGGATAAAACTATTTTTAATAAAGAAAAATGGAATGCGTATCAAAATTAAATGAAAAAATACACACTAAGTGCAAGAAGGGTGCATCCAGAGTAAATTCCAAGTTCAAACGATTACACTGGGCCAAACATGGGGGTGTGAATAGCAAGCGCGTGCATGCACCCAGACCATAAATCAACAAAAGCCAATTTAATTTGATTTATTTCACAATTTTATTCAGAAAAGGGAAGGTAATAAGCACGTGCTCTTTCAGAGTTCATTAATGTGTTGGCCGAAGGTTACATGTGAAATTACACCTGGGATTCAAAATAATACACATGGCCAATGGATAAGTGACACCATACGTTCCTTGAATGAATTTGACAATAGTTGAAACTCAGACGCCGGAGTTAAGCTCTGGTCGTCTTCTCCGACCAGCTCCCACCGTCGCCGGTGGTGGAATTTTCCAGAAATTAAAAAGGGAACCATGATTCTTCTCGTTTTTTCTCCCTGATCATGAATCTGGCACTATAAATCCCATTTACTATCTCTATCATGAAAAACGAAAGGAATAACTTTAACCTTAGAATCTCAAAACTTCATTAAAAGCCCTAAACAACACCACAAACATTGCCTACAAGATGTAGGGCTTCAGATGCCATTAATCACATGCTTCTAAACCTCCTTACGTGCCCTAACATGATGCTTAAAGGTTTCAAGATTCTTACCTGGCCTGAGATGCTTTTCAAGTGCAAGAAACCCTAAAACTTCATGCAAGATCTTGTAATCTACTCTTGGAAGCAAAATAAATGCTTAATGATCCTTGAATCTGGCTGAAAATACAAGTTTGTTGATGAATTGTGATGAATTCGCAGGTGGTGTTCTAGCTCTCCCAGGTGGAAAGTAATGCACACAAAAGCTTCTATGGAGGGTGTTGATGATGATGTTGAAGGAATTTCAGAGAAAGCTCTCAGGGTGAGAGAGATACGAAAGATTGAAGTTGAGAGTGAAAATGTGATTCTTAGCTCTAATGATCTCTAACTGAATCTGTTAGTGTGTTGTTAAAGCTTATATATGTGTGGTTATCACGTGGTTAAGGTTTAATCATGGTTAAAATTTTGTTAACAACATGGTTAGTGCAAAGTAAAAAAAGGGAGGTTATAGTGTTAGGCACGGGTTTACTCTCAAGTTTGGAATGCATGATTGTTATTGTGTGTATCATGGAGTCTTGAATGGAGAGCTTTGATGCTGACATGATAAAGGATAAAGACTTGTTTATTAAGTTTTCAATTTGTCTTTCATGGCTAAGTGAGGTAAAGGTTAGGTGGTATGCATGGTTTGTAAGTTTTGCATGGTTATTTGTAGTAATATAAGGACATGATGCGCATGGCATGCTGCAGCAATAAGAGGTAAAGCAAGACAATGAGTAAAAATGACAATGAGATGGAGTTTGAATGAAATGCTATGGTTTTTACACTTTAGGAACCTCTTTCATGGTAGTGACTTTGAGGTAGTGTAACTTGGCGATTATGGAGTCAAATGGCAAGGTTTTGGTATCAAATTAAAGAGGGGTCTTGATACAACAAGTTTCATGTTGGAAACAAGTTGAATGGAAGCTTTAAACATCATGAAAATTGGTATTAAACATGACATGACACAAGCTACCCTTTCCCTAGAAAATTTCTAAGTATTTCACCATGTTGAACAACTTACATGATCATGACTTTGGATGATCATAACTTTTGATCCAAGAATCCAAATGGGACATTCTTTATATGGTTGGAAAGGTGGAAGATCACTCTACAACTTTGATTTGAAAATGATTTCCAGATGAGGCTTGGAAGCCACTCAAAACTGAGCTTGAACATGGGCACAAAACCTGACCCTTAAACACTTAAAAAAAATTCTAAGTGTTGAAACATGCAAGTGTGAAAATGTCCAACTTCCAACAATCATAACTTGTTCAAAAATGATCCAATTGAGATGAACTTTATATGGTTGAAAAGCTTGAAATGCATACTACAACTTTCATGTTTGAAAAAAATTGAAATGAAGCTTGGAACATGGAGAAAAATGGCCATGCAAGTGGCTACAAACCATGAAGAACTTTCCAGAAATGGAAAGTTTCTAAAACCCTAATTTGCCAAAACTGGAAACTTTCCACAATTCTTGATTTTTCATGATTCCTTTGACATTTATTGATCAAATTTCACCCATTGGTCATATTTGACATGACAAACACAAAATTGACCTCAAAAACTCTGGAATTGACTTTTCCACTGCTCAGTTGACTTTGTTCCCAATTTAGTTGATTCTCAATCATCTGGCCAATTGAAACCCTTGTGAATGAAATTGATGGTCCATACTCCACTCCTAGATACTTGAGAACATATAGAAAGCCATGGAATCAAGTATTGCTCAAAGTATCATAAATAAACTGATTTTACACAAAACCCTAGTTTTGACCCCAAAAGTTAGAAGATGTTGACCAATGGTCAAAACCCTAATTCCTCTGAGGAGATTTGAGAATCTCTTAAACCAAGATGTGGTACATGATATGAGGATGTTGAGGTTCCAATATCCTTGCTTATGAAGATGCCACATACACAGATAATCAAACCCTAACTTGAGGATCCAAGGTAAGAGGGGATGATCCTCTCCACTTTCCTTGTGAATCTCAATCTTCTAATGAAATGGTGAACCAAATATGATGACTTGAGGCATGACAAGCCTTTGTAGCTTGAGTTCTTGAGTATATCTCATTCTCTTTGCTTTAAATAATCAATGGCATAAAAACCTCTGATCCCATGCCTTGGGAAAGCCAATGATGCACATATGATGTTTATGACCTAAATGCACATGTACGTGAAGCATAAGCTACTTATTGGTAAAATATGAGGGATAATTTTCGGGTGTTACATACAACTCCTTCAATTCTCCATATTTTTTAGTTCTTCTTTTTGCATATGAATCTTCTCAACATCCTCCATAACTTCTCTTTACATGACAAGTGCCAATTATTCTTGGAGGACCATCAAAAGTTTGAAGACATTATAGGTCATTTGTGGACTTAGTGAAATTTGACCTATTTTCAAGTGACTTTTTCTTTACTTTCAAGGATCAAAACTTCTTCATTTTTATCCTTTGAAGCTGATTCTTTTTGCACAATATCATTTACAATGACCTCTACAAGATTTCTTCAATGATCAAGATCAAATTATGCTCGGAAGGCCTTGAAATTTGAAGGAACATTATAGATCATTTTCTGCCTCAAAGACTTAGAATTTCTCTAAGTATGATGACCAATTTTTCATGCCAACTTCAACACATCATAACAATGCAAGAAAAATGGTGGAAAAAATCCTCTTGAGTAGGATACCCCATCAAGGTAAACATGGTAACTTGAAATTGAAGAAAACTCCATGATCAGATTTTTGACTCATTCTAATTCCAATTAGAGGCCAAATTAAAGTTTAATTTTGTGCCTAATAAAGTTTAGCAAGTATCCATAAGTTATTTAACACTTGAAACACAAGTTTTAGTTGAGTTTTGATGACTTGAAAGTCACACTTTTGGCATGATAAGGGTGCACACGATTACACTCAATTTCCACTCAATTCAACCCTCTCAACATTCCATCATCTTTAGCTATAAATAGAGGTTCATTCTACCTTCATTCCCAAGCTTTTGAGAGCCAGAAAATCTCTGCTCCACCTTCAAATTTTCTGCAAAAAAGTGAGCTAACATGTTTCAATTTCCAACCAGTCTCACTCTTATTTCTTGGTTCCATAAGCTTCATCGTGTTACTCTGAAGCTTCTGCATCAAATTCCAAGCTTTAAGAGTCCCTGAATTGCTTCAACCAAATACAGTTTTAGAGCTTCTTAGATCATTTTTGGACAAGGTAGATTGAAGCTCCATTTTCACTCAAACAAGTTACCACAATGTAGTCTTTTGCTTACTGAATGTTTCCCCTAACCTAGTTGGTGTTGATTCTTCTTATGCATCATTTAATTTTGGTTTTCATGTTTTTGTGTTCTTTTGATTTTCCTCAAAATTCTCTCTACTCCTTTTCAATAAATGAAAATGGAGAGTGAAGTTGAGTTCGCCTTGATGAGACGATCACAATGGTATAGGTCTCATGACCTATATTTACCATTTGTGGATTCTTCGGTGAGAGATCACCGGAGAAGACGATCAGAGAGGTTGGACGATGACTTGAGGTGGCAGACACGTTGGTATTTTGAAATGTTTTGATTGGCTGCATTTGAATGTGTTCTGGTGCTATTTCTAACTTAATTTCCACCATACATCCTCACCTTAGGAGCGTGGGATCTGCCACATCAATTAATGAGGCTTGATCCTACGCTCCTCCTTTTTTCTCATTTTATTTTATTTTCTGATTTTCAATTTTGATTGCATTTTCATTTAAAAATTCATAGTAATTTCATTTTTTTTCCAAAAAATACCAAAATAATTTCTAAAATTTTCTTTTAATTTTCTCTTTCTGATGATATATTTTTCATATTTTTATTTTGAAATTTGATATTTTTCATGATTTTTCACTTTTTCCTTGCATTTTAAATAGTTTAAAAATATTTTTATGCATTTAATAATTCTCAAAAATTTTGCATAGCATTCTTGAGTTATTTCTAACTTTCTGGATTTTTCTTGGTCATTTGTGATATTGTTTGATGCATCTGTTACATTTTCATGTTTATTTTTATTTTAAAATTCATTTTAAAAATCATTTTGATGCATATTAATTCATATTATTTCATTTTTGTGTTTGTTGACCTTTGTTGACTTCTGTTTGACTTGAATCTTGGTTGATTTGGTCAAGTTTCATCATGCTAAATGGATCTTGGCTGTTGATGGGGCGAAAACCCTAATCCAACAAAATGGATGATTGATCTTGAAGATAGCTTGATCAATCCTTGGATTTAATTTGTTGTTTTGGTTTCCTTGCTGCCTCTTCTTCATCTACCTTCTTCTTTTTTTGTTCTTTTGGTTGATGAAAATCTTTAACATCATGGATTGTCGATGATCAAAGATGTTTGAACCTTCATTATTTTAAACATGTTGTTGAAGTGATCATTTGGATCGCTCACTTCACTTGGGAGTAGTGGTAGGTTTCCTTTGATCATTGATGGAAGTTCTTGATTAAGATGAGACCACTCCTCCTTTTCTTTTTGTGTGGCAAGCTTTAGGAGAATGACTTATATGTCATTTCTCTAGCTTGTATTAGCATAAATATTATTATTGACCGACCTCCCAAAGTATGACCTTCCTTATAGGTTGTGCTACGATTGCTTAACATAGCGCTAAATTTGTCCCGAATTAGAAACTAAGTCATTTTTGTAAGTGAGATTATCATCCTCCTATTCTCCATGGTATTGTGTGAAATAGATTGGATCTTTTTTTATCTAAGAGAGCTAGTGGCATACTTGTTGATTTTATCCAAGTTGGATCCCTTCTCTTGGTAATGTATAAGACCATGTTTTCATGCTTGTGGATGTTTAGTTGAGTGTTCTCCAAAAAATAACAAATTGACCTTTCTTTCCTAATCACTAACTTACTAACTTTTTGTTTTATTTATTTACTTTAAAGTCATTTATATTATGTTCTTTACTTATTGCAATTTACTTTATGCTTTTACTTTAGCATTTCATATCATATTATCATATTGCTTTTTCTTTTGTACACTTGGATTTATGTTTATGCTCATGCTCTTTTTATTTTGTTCATTTGGACTTTCTCTTAAAACATTAATAAATATCAAAACTCCTAAAAAACTTGGTTACTTTCATGGACATGATGTTACTACCCTATGCATTATTGAGGATTTGTGGACTTATAATTAAGACCTTGACCTTTGCTTGGAAGTACATCTTAAGACCTATTTGGATTCATCTGGTACCCTTGACTTAAGTATTCTCTTGAGGACTCATCCTGGTTATTATTGTTTACATCTGATACTTGGATTGTTATTGCTTATTTGGCTTGCTTGAGGCTTAATCCAAATGAGGGAATTTTTTATTGACTTATGTCATGGGGCTTACCATCTTCTCATGGTTATATCTTTCTTTGTCCCTAGCTTTTATTTTATGCTTTAGGATAGTCTTTTCACCTCTTCCGCATTCATAAATTTTCAAAATCTTCTCCCTTTTTCAAAATTTTCTTCTTTCAAACTAGAACCACTTTCATAATAAACCTTGACTTTGTCAAGTGAATTTTCAAAATATTTTCTTTAATAAATGCTAAAACATCTTAAGCATATTAAACAATTTTAATAGACTTAAAAAATACAAAAACTCATTCAATCATTTTGTGCCTTTGTGCACTTTTCCTTTTAAAACTTTTCATAAAGTTTAGACACGAGTCATTTCCATAGTTGAGATGTAATTCTCCTATCCCCGTAGTATTGATGGCAATTATTTCCACTTGTTAGAGTTAGTGGCATACTTGTTGATTTTTATCCAAGTTGGATCCCTTCTCCTTGTGATGCAAAGTTCTTATTACTTGTGGGTGATTAGTTGTAGTATTCTCCTTAAAATGACAACATGTCTTTTTATTTAAAATGAATCATAACACACCATTTTTGTTATTTTTACCATGAACTACGAGGTTTTGATCCTCCATTGCACTTTGTGGGTACGTAGGCACGAGACTCAGGAAGTCTTGTCAAACACAAAATTATAAAAAATACTTCTTTTCTCACCTCCGCAATCTTTTACAAGCAACCCATCTTCAAAACAAAAAAAGTGTAGATATTTCAAAGAGGTTTCTATAGAGTACTATAGACGTTTTGGGTGCTAACACCTTCCCATTGCGAAACCAACCCCCTTACCCCCTCTCTGTTTATTTGTTCTTGTTTAAGAAGTTCTTAGGGTTTTGTTCGTTATTTTTCCCTTTCCTTTGGAAATAATAAAAGCGCGGTGGCGACTCTTGCTTTATGAGTTAAGATAATCAATAGCTTATACTTACAATTTTTACCGCTACATCGTGCCTACATACCCACAAAGTGCAATGGAGGATCAAAACCTCGTAGTTCGTGGTAAAAATAACCAAAATGGTTTGTTATGATTCATTTTAAATGAAAAGACAACTTGTCATTTTAAGGAGAAAACTTCAACTAATCGCCAACAAGTATGTGAAAGTGGACCTTTGCATCACCATGAGAAGGGCTCCAACTTGGATAAAATCAACATGTATGCCACTAACTCTCAAAGGTGGAAAAGTGTCTACATATTCAAATAATACTATGGGATAGGAGAATCACATCTCAACTTTAAATGACTCATGTCTAAACTTTATGAAATTTTTTAAAGCAAAAAGTGCACAAGGGCACAAAATGATTTGAGTGGGTTAAGTGTTTTTTTAAGTCTTTTGAAAATGGTCAAAGTATGCTTATGATTGATTAGCATTTATTAAGAAATGGAAGTTTGAAAATTCACTTGACAAAGTCAAGGTTTATTATGAAGGTGGTTCTAGTTTGAAAGAAGAAGATTTTGAAAAAGGGAGAAGATTTTAAAAATTTAAGAATGGGGAGGAGATGGAGAGACTATCCTAAAGCATAAAATGAAATCTAAGGAAGGAAAGATCTAACCAAGATACAAGCCTTTGACATAACAAGCCAAAACTCCCATCCTTTGGACTTAAGTAATCAAGATAAGCACAGAAAACCAGGAAAAGAGATAACCAAGCATCCAAGCCAAGTCTTCACATAGGTCTCTCAAGGTCAAAGTGTCAAAATAAGACCCAAGGTCCTAAGATAATACTCCAAATCATAGGTCAAGGATCCTAATTCTAAGTCCATAATCCATGAGCAAAGGATAATCACCAAGAAGTCCAAGAAGCACATTAAGAGTTTTAAGATGTTTAGGCCTTTATTAATGTCTTAAAAAGAAAATGAAAGTCCAAATGGACAAACAGAAAAGGACATAACCATAAACAAGATGAATAATATGGTATGATGATGAGTAGCATAAGAATAAAGAGCATAGAATAAAGACAAAAAGTAAAGAAGCATAAAAGTAATTGAACATAAAGATAAAGAGCATAAGGTAAAATTTAGTACAATTAAAAGTTAGTGTTAGTGTTAGTGAAGATATTTTGTAATTTGAAGTAGATTACTCAACTAATCAACCCAACAAGTGTTAGATCCTTGCATCATCCTTTGAGAAGGGCTCCCACTTGGATAAAATAAACAAGTATGCTACTAGCTCCCTTAGGTGGAAAATAAATTACACATTATGGAGATAGGAGATTTACATCAAACTAAAAATGACTCATATCTAAAATTGGACCAAGATGATCACTTTCCGTTTAGGGACAAAATTAACGCTATGTTAAGCAATCGTAGCCCAACCTATAAGGAAGTTTATACTATGGGAGGCCGATCAATAACAATTTATGTAACATATATGTTAGAGATATGATATAAAGATCATACTCCTAAAACATGTAGCACAAGTAAAACAAAAGTTGATCAAGACCTAAGTCAAGGCAATGGATCCACCACATCAATCAACCTCTCATAATACTTTGGATAAACTTATGCATCAACCCAAAGTACCTCAATTGACCTAAAGATCCATCAAATTGTAAATTTGAATTTATGAAAGTTCATCAAGCATTAATTAAGATCTCATGATTAAGCTGTCCTACACATCTTCCAAATTGATCAATAAAAGAAAGAGAAGGAAAGATGAAGAGAAAACCAAATTGAATCACCACTCAAGATCATTCCATCATCAATTTCAATCACTCTTATTAGTGGATCAAGGTTCTAAACCTATCATCAACACAAAGCACCAAAAATGAATAGAAAGATTCATTTAATGATAGATTTGTATTGATGAAGGTTCAGCTAACCTCATCAACACTCAAAGTATATTGAAATTGAGGAGAAACTTGATCAACAAATTATGATCCAAGGCTACAACCAGCAACAACATCAAAATGCACCAAATAAACAAATAAATGCATAAAAGATTAAAAAAAGATTTTAAATGAAGCATAAAAGATTAAAAAAATCATAAAATGCCTCAAAACACCAAATAAATGGCCAAGAAAATTATGGAAGGTCAAGAAAAATATGAGAAACAAGATATAAAAATATTGGATTCAAAATGTTTGAAAATGATTAAAATAAAAAATGTTGAAAGTTAATTAAAATGAAAATAAGAGGAAAATAATGAAAAGTACTAGAAATTATTTTAAAAATCTGGAAAAAAAAACAAAATAAGGTAGACAATATTTTTATGAAATTATGAAAAAAAATGGACTTAAAAATCATTTAGGAGCTATTTTTAATGAATTTTAAAAGAAAATGAAATAAAAAATAAAAAAAGAATTCAAATGCAACGGTTGGGAAGATGTGGCGCAATCTGATTGGTCAGAATTCAAAAATCCCACCCTTGCACTCGCACAACTTCATCTTCAACCTCCGTTCAGTTGATTTTGCAAATCATGGATTCAAAGGTTTTTGAAGAATCAAGCTTCTCAAATGTGTTTTGATGAAGACAACAACATTATACAACCAATTGAAGCTCTCAAAAAGGAATGGCTCAAGACAAGTATCAAGTTTCAAGTTTCAAGTTTCAAGTATAGCAAATGTCTTGAAGTTTTTAAGAGATTGATCATGAATTGAGGTATATGAACTCAACTTATCTTTGCATAAACAAGTGTTCAAAACTTCAATCTTACTTGCCATATCTCGTTAAAACATTTGCTTTAGAAAACCATTGCATTCTACATCTTTTACAAAAGTATTTTTCAGTTTTTAACACTGGTTAATCGATTAACCATTTGATAGTACAAATCTGTTAATCGATTAACCATTAAAATCTTTGAATTTTTTGTACGTTGCAAGGGGTTAATCGATTAACCATTTGCTAGTGCAAAAGTGTTAATCGATTAACACTTAACCAATATGTAAAAATACTTTGTTTTTTTTTCAGCAGAATGATTTTCAAACTTGGTTTTTTGAAGCATGACATCCTTTCATTGAATGCACTCATCTGAATAGGTGCTTGTGCCTATATAAACTCATTTATTTTCAGAGTTAAACTCACCTCCTTTTGTAAGTTTCATACATTCAAATTTTCTCTTCATTTTTCAAGAAATTTTCTAAGTGTTCAAAATCATAATTTTTAAAGTGAAACTTTCTGCACTTAACCTTCATAGAAAAAGCATTCTAAGTTTAATTTCATATAACATTGAACACTTGTGTATCAATGATAATTTGCTTGTTCAAAGGAGAAGATCAATCTTAGATTAATATTTAATCTTCATATCAAATACTTGTAAAAATTCAGAATTATTGTATCACATCTTATTTTTCCAGGATTGTTGGATATAAGATTGTGAGGTTGTTATCTTTATTGTCCATGTTGTTGGAAACAAGAGGTCCATTTTGAGAGGATTGTTCTCACTTGGACTTAGTGAAAAATCCAAGAGGTTGTTCTTGGTGTGGATTGCTAGTGTCTGTATAGAAAGGCTAGGAAGAGTCTTGTCTAAAGTACTAACAATATTAAAAATCTCTTTCATGTTGAAAGGGGACTGGAGTACTCTCGGACTGTGAGGGGAACCAGTATATATCCTTGTGTCGTTTACTTTCCGTATTTACAGTTTTCATCACATAGTAATTACTTAGGAAAGTAATCATAAAATCAAGTCAAAAACCGGAAAAATTTCAAAGTACTTAATTCACACCCCTCTTAGGTGCAATCTCTACTTACAATTGGCATCAGAGCAGGTTATAGGTAACCTGTTCCTACAGATCCAGTATGGCTTCCACAATCCCAAATCTGGTTTTTAAGGATGGTGGTAGTAGCAACAAACCCCCACTATTTTCTGGCGAGTATTTTGACTTTTAGAAAATCCGTATGAAAGCACACTTAGAAGCACAAGGAGGAGGAATCTGGGAAACTGTTGAAAATGGTCCACATAATCTTGTTAGTGTCATTAATGGTGTTGGGACTCCAAAGGCTAAAACTTCCTATGATGAAGATGATAAAACGAAAGTTCTTAATGAAAAGAAAGCCATTAACATATTGCAAAGTGCATTAAGTATGGATGAATTCTTCCACATTTCTCAATATAAATCCGCAAAAGAAATTTGGGACACTTTGGTGGAGACTCATGAAGAAACCAGTGAAGTTAAACGATCTAGATTGAATACATTAAGTCAAGAATATGAAATGTTCTGAATGCAGCCCGGAGAATCCATCATCGCTTTGAAGAAAAGATTCTTACATTTAGCAAATCACTTGATTGCACTTGGTAAAAAAGTTTCTAATCATGAATTGAACCTTAAAGTACTAAGATCCTTGACTAGAGAATGACAACCAAAAGTGACGGCAATATTGGAAAAGAAAAGTCTTTCTACCATAACATTCGCATCATTATTTGGAAAACTCTAAGAACATGAACTTAAACTTGGAAGACTTGAAAAGCATGAGAATCAAGAGAAGAAATCCAAAGGCATCGCTTTGAAAGTAGATTCAAAAGAAGATCAAGATGATGATGCACCAGAGGAAGATGAAAACTTCATGCTCCTTGTAAAAAGACTTGGTAAGTTCCTTGGTAAAAATGACAAATCCTTTAATTATGCAAAAAGAAAGAAACACTTCAAGAAAAAGCAGGCTTCCACTTCCACACAAGATATCACATGTTATGAATGTGGTAAGCAAGGTCATATAAAACCAGATTGTCCAAAACTCTCCAAGAAAGGTGGATTCAAAGGCAAAAAGGAGACAAAGAATAAAAAGGCATATATTGCATGGGAAGACAATGAAATACGTTCATCATCCGACTCGGAAAGCGACGAAAGTGCAAATTTAGATTTAATGGCCTCACACAATTTCGACGATGAAGATGATGAGGTTAGTAATGTATTTTTCTCTTTATGATAATGATGCACAAGGTTCCATAAATGAACTCTTAAATGAATGCAAAGTATTGTACAAAATAATATCTTCACAAAAGAAACAAATTACATATTTAGAAGAAAAAGTGCAGACTATGGAAAAAGATGCAAAAGATGAGAAACAAAAGATTATTAGTGAAGAAAAACAAAAATTTGTATGTAAAAATTGTGAATCACTTTCTTTCCAAATTGTTAAATTAAAAAGAGTTCTTGAAAGATATGAAAAAGGAAAAATTAGGTTGGAAGGTGTTCTTAGTCAACAAAGATATTCAAATGATAAAAGTGGACTTGGTTATTCAAACTTTTCCAAACCAAGTTCTAGTAAAACTATCTTTGTAAAGGCTAGTGACCAATCTTCCAAGGAGAAAGTGAAAAAACCAAAAATTGTGCATCCTTATCCTAGAAGGAAAAGATTTGTGAAAAAGAAATCATGTGTTCCTAGATATAAGAGCAATTTTGTTCCTACTTGTTTTTATTGTGGTATTGTTGGCCATACACCTAATTCTTGCTATGTTAGAAACTTTAGTGTTTTAAGTGGGCATTATGTGTGGGTAAAGAAAGGTACTAATTATGAAGGACCCAAATCAATTTGGGTACCTAACAAAACTTAATTTGTTTTGTAGGTATGCTTGAAGACCACTTTTAAATTATGGTATCTTGATAGTGTTTGTTCGAAGCATATGATGGGAGATATTGACCAATTTTCAAATCTAGTGCTTAAGGCCAAGGATTATGTTACTTATGGAGATAACAACAAAGGAAAGACTCTTGGCGTAGAAAAAGTTAGAGCACCACCTTTCACATCCATTGAAGATGTTCTTTATGTTGAAGGACTAAAGCAGAATCTTCTAAGTATAAGCCAACTTTGTGACAAAGGCTTCAAGATCAGGTTCACCAAGGATGAATGCATGATAGAAGATGAAGTCACACATGAGGTAAAAATCAAAGGTAAAAGAATCAATAACATACATATTCATGATTTCCCTTGGTGATTTTTCTTTGAAAGTAAAATGTCTCATGGCAAACAATAATGATTCATGGCTTTGGCATAAGAGATTTGCTCACATTCACATGGAACATTTAAATAAGTTAGTCAAGCATGATCTTGTTATTGGATTGCCTAAGATAAAGTTTGTCAAATATAGATTATGTGATGCTTATCAAAAGGGAAAACAAACCAAATCAACTTTCAAATCTAAAAATGTGGTGTCTGTTGAACCCTAATTTTTACCCCTAAGATTTCGCACATTTTATTTGCATCTCATACCACAAACAAGATCGCAATCTTTATTTCTCCTGAGCATCTGTATATTATTCTTACTTGCTTCTGTTTATCTAACCTCTAACCAAAAATACAAAAAAATATGCTGCCGTTTGCTTGTTTCTCTCTCTGTGTGTTGTGCAGGTTTGTCAAAGACAATGAAGTGATTTCAAGTCATATGTGGTTGTTCAAAAGCAATATGCCTTATGCTGAGATTCTTCAGTTTATCAAGCAGTGGTTCATATGAGTTTTGGGTTCAGAAATTCAGATTCAAATGGTTGTTGTTCAGTTGTGGCTTGTTCAGTGGTAGCTGTGTGCACTTTATCAGTGGCTTGTGAGAAAGTTTGGTTATCCATTTATCATATCCAATTGATATCAAATATCCAATAACCATTTCCATCTCCAAACATCCATTATTTGCAATTAACCATTTTTACCTATCCATGATTCATTTTATCCATTTTATATCCATTCAAAAATCCATTTTTTATATCCATTTAGAAACCCACATTTTTATCCATTATCCATTTTTACTTTAAATCCATTATATCCAAAATCCATCATCATGAACCATTTCTTTCTTTAAACCAATTAAACCATTTTCTCTAATCCATATTTTCAATTATCCAAATAATAATCGAACCCATATTACAATATTCATGTCCATTCAAAAATAGAAAAAATCACCATAGTCTTTTTTTTAAGAATCCACATCACGGCCCACATTCCTCCTAAAAAATGATCTGTACCAAAAAACAATCTTTTAATAAACTACTTTTGCTACATCCCAAATTGAATAAACATTATACCATACAAATATCAATACACACGCCCATGCTCATAAACAAATGCAGCCAACACTTCAAGCCATCCAAGCTGGCCTTCCAAAACAAGTCGTGCCAAAATTGCTACAAACCAAACAATTGGAAAAATAAAAACAAGCTCATGTTAGCTGCAACAAACTCCAAGCCATGAAAAGCTAAAATTGAAACGCAGTGAATACACACCAAAACGTAAAGCTCCAGCCGAGTCCAAATACAAGCCATGAGCTGCTACGTCACAAAATTCCTCCAAGCCAACGAGAGCTTCACGAAACTCACACACAAATGGCACACGCATCAAAACGCTACAACAACTGCAACAAAACGACACCCAAACCACAAGCATCCCAAGCCTTGAGAATTTTATTCCAGCCGTGAACATCACATTTCAAAACGGCATCAAAAACTCACGCACCTCAATTCAAAATGCACAGAGCAAAATCAAAACGGCAACAATCCCTCTCCAATTCCATCTATAAATACAAGCCTCACCTTCATAATTTTCTAAGCTTTGAAGAGCCAAATAATCCCTGCAGAAAAATCAAATCAAAGCTTCAATCTCATTTCCACCATCTTCCATTTTCGAGTTTTCATCGCACCTCAAATCCACACTCAAACTCCATCAATTCATAACCTGTAAATCATTTCAACAATTCAACAATAATACTATTCCAGCCGCAACAAGCTTGCACACCATCTTCTCCAATTTCAATTCGCACAACCTTCCCGTTAACTTCAATAACCGTTCATCAAAAAACACCGATTCACAAGTTCAGAATAAGAAGAAAAGGAGAAGAAGATTCGGATTATTCACCATCTTCGAAGGTACTGAAGCTTTCTCCGAGAATTTTTGCGGTTTCGATTCGGATGAACGAGACTTTGATACATGAAATTGGTAGCACCATTGAGATCTACACGGTGTTCCGATCATAACCGTGTGTTTTTTACTTCCCGTCGACGCCGTGAGTTCCGCCGCGTGCTCCCTCCCCTTGGCCGTGAATAGTGTCACGATGAGTTGGAGAAGATGATAAAAGATATTCTGAACATTTATTTTTTTTCCTTTTTCCACTTAAATTGTGTTTTTATTTTTTTTCTTTTAAAATAATGGCGGGTTGGGTCTAAAGCCCGTGTTGTTTCAATCACTTCACACCACCTCCATTTTCAACTCAACACCTCCCTCTCACTTTCTATTTCATTTAAACCTTTCTTTATTTATTTCAAAATTGATATCCATTTTTTTTAGATATTAGTATTTTTATGATTTTGTCTTCTCTGAATTTTTTCTTAAAAAAAAATCCTTTGAAAAAAATATTTTAATTCTTCTTT
Organism: Lathyrus tuberosus; assembly: GCA_022829125.1. NCBI lineage: Eukaryota > Viridiplantae > Streptophyta > Magnoliopsida > Fabales > Fabaceae > Lathyrus > Lathyrus tuberosus. Next base: position 5,475,718 of record JALAZF010000264.1, read on the forward strand.
CTCCTCATTTAATTTCTTTTCCTATTTTGGCTTTGTTGTTGGTTGTGTGGATCATAATTTTTAGATCCACTTTTCTTCATCTATTTTCTTTTTTATCGATGAAAGTCGAAGTGATCTTGGAATTCCTTTGTTGAATTTCGATCGAGACGAGATCATTACCACCTTTTCTTTTCGTGTGGCATCGCTTTAGGATAACGATCCATATATCGTTCATCTCGCGCGCATTAACACATACATCTCATGGCCGACCTCATTCGTAGGGTAATTGCTCGAACAAATTACTCGGCGTGCGCTTAACATAGACCAAAATTTGTCTCGCCTCGGAAAACTATCAAGAATAGTTGATTATTTGTCTTTTGGTTCAAAACTTATGAAACTTGTTGTTAGGAGGCTTTGGTCTTATCAATCCTCTAATGAGTTTTCATTAATCTTGACCTAAGTGCAATTATTCAATTATAATTGATCACTAACTTTAACTACTAATCACTAACTTACTAACATTACTATTGTACTAACTTCTTTACAATTACTTCTCGCACCCTATCTCTTTTACTTTTATGCCTCATTTTATCATTTCATATCATGTTTATGCTTCCGCAATTTTTCCTTTGTCCGTTCGACATATGTTTATGCTTTCGCAATTTTCCCTTTGTCCGTTGGACACATGTTTATGCTTATGCCTTTTTCTCTTTGTCCACTTGGACCAAAAACACTAATAAAGGCTAAAACCTCTAAAAACTTGTGCTTCTAATCTTGGACTATGGTTACTATCCTTTGCAATGGACATGGAGTTTTGCACCTATACCTTGGACTTCAATGCTATTCTTGAATCTTTGAACTTAGACCTTGGACATCCAATGCAATTCTTGGAACCTTGGACTTAGACTTAGGACCTCTCTCCCTTTGCTTTGGAATTATGGTTCAAAGACTTTGAAGACTTGCCTTTATTTGGCCAATTTGCTTAAGGATGGAATTCTATTAATATTGCTTTGAAATGGCTCCATTGTGGTTAGATTATTCTTATCCTTAGCTTTTACTTTATGCTTTAGGATAGTCTCTTCTTCTCCTCCCCATTCTTCAATTTTCAAAACTCTCTCTCTTTTTTAAAACCTTCTTATTTTCAAACTTTCACCTCTTTCATAAACAAACCTTGACTTTGTCAAGTGATTTTACCCTTTTCTTTCCATTTCTTAACAAATGCTAAACTACATAAGCATATTGACACTTTTTTCAAAAGACTTAAAAAACATCAAACTCATCACTCTCTTTTAGTGCCCTCGTGCACTTTTTCCTTAAACTTTTTCATAAGTTTAGACATGATTCATTTCTTTAAGCGGAATTATTCGCTTGGAAATGATGACTTGTCTTTACATTTAAAAACAACCAAAGCAAACCATTTTCATTCTTTGTACCACGAACTACGGGGTTTTGATCCTACATTGCACATCGTGGGTACGTAGGCATGAGGCGACAAGTCTCTCCAAACACAAAAATCTTAAAAAACAATTTCTCTTCTCATCTCTTCAATCACTTTTCAAGCAAACCATTTTCATATCAAAAGCGGTAGATATTTCAAAGGGCTCCTATAGAGTACTATAGACGTTTTGGGTGCTAACACCTTCCCATTGCGTAACCAACCCCCTTACCCGGACTCTCTTCACTTGTTCTTGTTGTAGAGCTTGTGTAGGTTTTGTTCGCTCTTTTTCCTTTCCTTTTTGGATAAAATAAAAGAGCGGTGGCGACTCTTGCTTTTCGAGTTAAGTTAATCAATAGCTTATACTCACGATTTTGCCGCTACAGAAAAGTGGCGACTCTGCTGGGGATAAGATTGACCTCTTGCTGGTCCATCGCTTAAGGAGTTTAGCCTACTTTGATTTATTTACTACTTTCTGTCTGACTTTCTTGTTATCTGTTTGTTCTGGTTGGGATGTTCTGAGAGATAAGCCCACTACCCAGGCTTGAGCATACACATAGGTTTTAGTGTGGGCAGGCGTGACGCTCCCATGGTGTTGGCCACGTGCGGGTGATCACGATCCCTATAATCAGACGAGGTTCTATCAGGAGCTTTCTGCTACTGTATGTTGATACAGGTCAGTAGTTATTCTCTTGAGGAATTGTCGACTCTGATGACCATTCCCGAGGACTCAGTAACGGCACTCCTCCCGACATGTGATAATAGCAGACCAGAAATGGCAAACCCGTTACACTTGTCGATCCGAGGACCCAATGCTGGGAACTTGCTATAGGATATCCTTTTTGGGGGAATTAGTGGACGACCTCTTTGTTTGGCGATAGTATTGTACCCCGAGGGATGAATGTACTATTGCTTCTCAAATCGAGAATCTGAAACTGAGGATCCCGGCTTTTTAGTACCCACATGTGAGAATGGGCGGGTGTTTACAGGTTTGCAGGAAACCCTGACTTCCAACATGCCTGGTACTTTGGATTTCTTATCAGTGTGGACTTATCAACCTGGTATTCCGGTGTTCTCTTCAGAGCGAGCCTTTGAACCTGTGTGCTTTGAGTGATCTTGTTTGGGGTTGTTGTATCCATGCACTCTTGCATCCATGAGCATACATATGCATTTCTTCCCAGTTGTCTCAGAAACTCATTTCAACTATCTCCTTCTCCAGTTATCTGTTCACCGTCAAGCTGTTTCCTCAACACAACTACGGGACTAGAGTTGCTGTCAGATTGAGAATGGAAAACCAAGAACAACACAACGCCAAAGTCAGAATGGAAATTGATGAGTTGAAGGCCGGTATGACCAAGCTCACAGAAATGCTGCAAGTTTTGATCGCCAGAGGTGAACCACCTCAGAGGACTGTGATTGTTGAAACTTCACCTGCTACTGTTGACCCTCCACTGACTCAGCAACAAGCTTCTACTTGGCCAGAATTTGGGTTACCTCCGAATTACTCGCCATCCTTTGTAACTACTCCTGTGTTTGTCTCCCCAGTATCTTCAGCTCCTTTGTTCACTGAACCTCAGCCTGTTGTGCATTCTGTTGCTCAAGCTGCTCCTGAGAATCCTTTCGTGTACCATGCTGCTGGTCCACAATCTAAAAGTCAGGGAGAACCTGGATACATTGAAGAAGTCAGAGAGCAATGGCAGACTCTTGACAAAAGGATAAGAGCCGTGGAAGGAAGTGATGTCTTTAATGCTGCTGCAATGGACATGTTTCTGGTTTCCGACTTGGTTATTCCTCTAAAATTCAAAACTCCTAATTTTGAGAAATACCAAGGGCACACTTGTCCCAGAACTCACTTGGTGATGTACTGCCGCAAGATGGCTGCTCACGCAAAAGATGACAAACTGGTCATTCATTATTTCCAAGACAGCTTGAGTGGGGCTTCAATGAAATGGTATATGGGACTTGATAAGAACCGTATTCAAAGCTGGATGAACTTGTCTGATGCTTTCTTAAAGCAATATAAGTACAATCTGGACATGGCACCTGATCGTCGTCAATTGCAGAACATGTCTCAGAAAGAAAAAGAATCCTTCAAGGAGTACGCTCAGCACTGGAGAGAGCTAGCTGCTCAAGTGGAGCCACCATTAGCTGAAAAAGAATTGACTGGATTATTCATGGACACTCTTCAGCCACTCTATTGGGAAAAGATGATAGGCAGTGTATCATCCGGTTTTGCTGACCTAGTCACTATTGGAGAGAGACTAGAAGAAGGTATCAAGAAAGGAAGGATTGCTAATGTTGAAGCCTTCAGTGGTGCTAAAAAGTATGCTGGGAATTTTCAAAAGAAAAAGGATGGCGATACCCATGTTGTTTCAGTTGAGAGGAAGCCTCGTCAAAGACAACAATATGTAGCTGTTGTCGCTCCAGTTGTTAATGCTCAACCAGCTCAAGCTCCTCGTCAGACTGTTAGACAGAATCAGACTCGCAATAGGGTTAACTTTGATCCTATCTCGATGTCCTACACTGAGTTGTATCCTTGTCTTGTAAAGAAAGGATTGATTACAACAAGGACTCTACCTCCTCCTCCAAATCCTCTTCCAGCCGGCTATAGGGCTGATCTTCACTGTGAGTTCCATCAAGGTGGGGCAGGTCATGACTTAGAAGGTTGTTTCGCATTAAAAGCTAGAGTGCAAGAATTGGTGAAAGCAAATATTCTGACCTTTCTTGATAATAATCCCAATGTTGTCAACAATCCTTTACCAGAGCATGCCAAGTGAAGTTTGAGTCAGTTCAGACGGATCATCTCCTAAAGCCAGTGTTTCAGACAGGACAGCTCATCCTTGTTGCTGATTAGTCACTAGGCCTTATTTCTTCCTGTTTGCAATTTTCTTTGATTGTATTGACTGTTTGCTTTCAAATTTTATTTGTACTTTCATGGTAATTTCAATGAAATGAGCACTGCAATGTTTTGATTTAATTCATTTATATCCACTGTGTGCATCTTTATGCTTTCTTTTTCACAAAAAAAATATTTCTCCTGTTCACTTTCTTTATCAAGCTTTTGTTTATGCAAAGATTGGAGGGAGGATGATGAAAGCAAAATACCTGAAATTGTTGGATTGTATGCTTTCAATTAAAACTTGGCTGAGGATATACAGGCATTGTTTCAACTCCCAAACACTGGAGAAATAAGGAAGTTAATCCTTTGTCAACCCCTTCGAGCCTAGAAGTTGGAGTTTCTTTCTGTACAAAAAACCCACAATCTTAACCCGGGGATGGGTAGTTCTCAGTTAATTTGACTGTGCATGCAAGACACTTTCCAATAAAGGTTGCAATCACAAGCTTTCCTTCGCACACATCAAAGAAGTGTCGAGGATGTCTTTCAAATCAAAAGCCAATGATGGTTCACCGTAATCATTAAGCCAGGCAGTCACTATCTTTCAAAAACATGATGAAAAAATCAAAAGAAAAGCCCGCTAAGTCAAAACCTATGAAGGAGACTTAGGCAAAAATTGGGGCCTCCTGATGACTGTAAACTCAAAATGACACAGTTCAGGCAAAAGTTAGGGATAATAAAAGACAAAACAAGTTGACTGAGGTCTTCATCAAAAACAACAAAATGTTGTAAGAAAGAGTGACTGCCATCTCAAAAATCCCTTGAGCCATCATCATAACTGTGTTGCAATGCCAAAATCATTTGGAACCTGAACGTATAGTTTGAATTAACTGAGCATAGGAATGGAGATCATCACGAAGAATGGGTTGGGTACAAATAAACTTTGAGCATATATCCTTGGTTTCAAAAACTGTGAACCAGACCACGTTACAACCTTCAAAAGACCTAATTGAAGCTAGGTTTCTTTTGAAAGCATACTACGGCAAGGTTGCGTAAATTGACTCCTATGTTTGTTGCCAATCATTTGCTTTGATGTCATACCTTTGCTTTATCTTTCATTTTTGCATGTCTAAACCGCCGTGTTTTGACAAGTGGTTCATTTGCTTTACATCAATAATATCATTCCAAAAATGATTTTTTTTATTTCAAAATTGCATGAGCTTTGCATTAAAATTACCATGTTTGTCTGAATAATCTTATTTGCAGGCCAACTTTCCTCATTAAAGAAATTTCAAACAGTTGAGAAACTTGGTCAGTGATCCTATCAGGGGCACATTACTTCCAAAGCCTGTTGTGAATCAATTCAAGATTTGTTCAGTGCAAGTTATTCTCATATTTGGTTAACCAGAAGATCTCTTTCAAGACCCATGTTGAGTTTAGCCTTCTCAACAGTCTTTTCAAGAACTGAAGCCATGATCAGTTCATCCCCAGCAACAGCAGCTGAAGCCATGATCAGTTTATCCTCAGCAGTCATTTCAAGAATTGAAGCCATGATCAGTTCATTTTTCTCCCTACAGCAGTCAAACTGAAGCTATGATCAGTTTATCTTCATCAGTCAATCAATCTGGGGCAGTCTTCTTCAAGAATCCTCAAGATGTATTTCCTCAAAAGACCACCAGCCTGATATAATTCATAAGGGTGACAGAGATGTGTTCAACATCTTCTTTCCAAGCGGAGTGGGCAGTGTTCCCTGTGTTGAGGAATCAGAGTTCCTTTCTTCCCTCACCAAAGAGTCTGTCTCAGTTGTCTCTATCATTTGCATTACATACATAAATCATTCATATATCATTGCATAGAAAGATTTTCATAGCTCGAAGTGTACTTCGCGCTCATATGCATTTTCCTGAGGTCCCGTTGCTGTCAACATCTTACCTTGTGATCAAAGTCCAACTTACTTGGCGCCTACCAAAACTTTTACCTGCCTTTTCATTCAGTGCCATTCCTGAATGTTGTCGTTTACCTGTCTTGTTTGTCTTCCAGTGCTATTCCTGGATGTCTTGCTTATCTTCTTTCTTTCCAATGCTATTCCTGGATGTTGTTGTTTCCCTGTGCATCTATTGTTGTTGTTAGATGTTTTTTTCGTTCCAGTGCTATTCCTGGATCTTTGCTTTTTTTCACTCCAGTGCCATTCTTGGATGTCTGTCTCTTTTGATCTCCAGTGCCATTCCTGGATATCTTACTCCTTTTGTTTCTCCCAGTGCTATTCCTGGAAGTCTTTTCTCTCTTCTGTAATCCCCATTATATCTGCTTAGATACCTTTCAGTGCCATTCCTGAAAGTTTTATCTGTTCATTCAGTGTCATTCCTGAATGAGTTTTCTCTTTTGCATTCAGTGCCATTCCTGGATGTCTTTCTCATTACCATTCAGTGCCATTCCTGAATGTAGTGATTTACCTTTACCTTTCAGTGCCATTCCTGAAAGTCCATGCTCACTTTATTCAATGCCAGTCTTTGATATTGTGAACCTTTTTTATCCAATGCCATTCTTGGATAATTCTGATATATTTTCCAGAACTTTTCTCACTACATTCAATGCCATTCTTGGATGTTGTGATTTCTTCTGTCCAATGCCATTCTTGGATATGATTTCCTCGACAGAGTCCAATGCCATTCGTGGACACCTTTTCCCCAGCTAAGTCCAATGCCATTCTTGGATATCTTTTCCTTAGCTGAATCCAATGCTATTCTTGGATGTCTCTGATGCTTGTTGTTGCCTCATTCAATGCCATTCTTGAATGTTGCAGTGCCTTTATCCAATGCCATTCTTGGATATCTTACCCAACAGAGTGTTTTTCACCTCCATCCAATGCTATTCTTGGATGACGCTGCTGTTCTTACCAGAAACTTTCTTGTTGCTGTCCAATGCCATTCTTGGACATCTTTCGACATCCCTTTTGTCTCGTTTGTAGTTTCTATCCAATGCTATTCTTGGATGTCACTACTTGTCTTCCCAGGGTCTTGTCCCTATCTTACCAACTATTGATGGATACTTCTTGTCGCCTTGACAGATCTCCAGAAATAGCTTGTGTCCCCCAGCGTGTCTTTTCACGTCATCTCCCTCAATTTACCGTATCCCTTGTTTCAAGTTTCCCCGCGGTCTATTTCATCCTTTACATTCATATCATCTTGTGACATCTTATGGCTAAAAATTCGGTTTTCTGTATTTAAGTATCTTCAATCTTGTCGAGACGAAATTTTCAACCTTCATATCTCTTGATTGCAGAAACTTAAATAGGGGCAGCTGTTGAACCCTAATTTTTACCCCTAAGATTTCGCACATTTTATTTGCATATCATACAACAAACAAGATCGCAATCTTTGTTTCTCCTGAGCATCTGTATATTATTCTTACTTGCTTCTGTTTATCTAACCTCTAACCAAAAATACAAAAAAATATGCTGCCGTTTGCTTGTTTCTCTCTCTGTGTGTTGTGCAGGTTTGTCAAAGACAATGAAGTGATTTCAAGTCATATGTGGTTGTTCAAAAGCAAGATGCCTTGTGCTGAGATTCTTCAGTTTATCAAGCAGTGATTCATATGAGTTTTGGGTTCAGAAATTCAGATTCAAATGGCTGTTGTTCACTTGTGGCTTGTTCAGTGGTAGCTGTGTGCACTTTATCAGTGGCTTGTGAGAAAGTTTGGTTATCCATTTATCATATCCAATTCATATCCAATATCCAATAACCATTTCCATCTCCAAACATCCATTATTTGCAATTATCCATTTTTACCTATCCATGATTCATTTTATCCATTTTATATTCATTCAAAAATCCATTTTTTATATCCATTTAGAAACCCACATTTTTATCCATTATCCATTTTTACTTTAAATCCATTATATCCAAAATCCATCATCATGAACCATTTCTTTCTTTAAACCAATTAAACCATTTTCTCTAATCCATATTTTCAATTATCCAAATAATAATCAAACCCATATTACAATATTCATGTCCATTCAAAAATAGAAAAAATCACCATAGTCTTTTTATTAAGAATCCACATCACGACCCACATTCCTCCTAAAAAATGATTTGTACCAAAAAACAATCCTTTAATAAACTACTTTTGCTACATCCCAAATTAAATAAACTTTATACCATACAAATATCAATACACACGCCCATGCTCATAAACAAATGCAGCCAACACTTCAAGCCATCCAAGCTGGCCTTCCAAAACAAGCCGTGCCAAAATTGCTACAAACCAAACAATTGGAAAAATAAAAACAAGCTCATGTTAGCTGCAACAAACTCCAAGCCATGAAAAGCTAAAATTGAAACGCAGTGAATACACACCAAAACGTAAAGCTCCAGCCGAGTCCAAATACAAGCCATGAGCTGCTACGTCACAAAATTCCTCCAAGCCAACGAGAGCTTCACGAAACTCACACACAAATGGCACACGCATCAAAACGCTACAACAACCGCAACAAAACGACACCCAAATCGCAAGCATCCCAAGCCGTCAGAATTTTATTCCAGCCGTGAACATCACATTTCAAAACGGCATCAAAAACTCACGCACCTCAATTCAAAACGCACAGAGCAAAATCAAAACGCCAACAATCCCTCTCCAATTCCATCTATAAATACAAGCCTTACCTTCATAATTTTCTAAGCTTTGAAGAGCCAAATAATCCCTGCAGAAAAATCAAATCAAAGCTTCAATCTCATTTCCACCATCTTCCATTTTCGAGTTTTCATCGCACCTCAAATCCACACTCAAACTCCATCAATTCATAACCTGTAAATCATTTCAACAATTCAACAATAATACTATTCCAGCCGCAACAAGCTTGCACGCCATCTTCTCCAATTTCAATTCACACAACCTTCCCGTTAACTTCAACAACCGTTCATCAAAAAACACCGATTCACAAGTTCAGAATAAGAAGAAAAGGAGAAGAAGATTCGGATTATTCACCATCTTCGAAGGTACTGAAGCTTTCTCCGAGAATTTTTGCGGTTTCGATTCGGATGAACGAGACTTTGATACATGAAATTGGTAGCACCATTGAGATCTACACGGTGTTCCGATCATAACCGTGTGTTTTTTACTTCCCGTCGACGCCGTGAGTTCCGCCGCGTGCTCCCTCCCCTTGGCCGTGAATAGTGTCACGATGAGTTGGAGAAGATGATAAAAGATATTCTGAACATTTATTTTTTTTTCCTTTTTCCACTTAAATTGTGTTTTTATTTTTTTTCTTTTAAAATAATGGCGGGTTGGGCCTAAAGCCCGTGTTGTTTCAATCACTTCACACCACCTCCATTTTCAACTCAACACCTCCCTCTCACTTTCTATTTCATTTAAACCTTTCTTTATTTATTTCAAAATTGATATCCATTTTTTAGATATTAGTATTTTTATGATTTTGTCTTCTCTGAATTTTTTCTTAAAAAAAATCCTTGGAAAAAAATATTTTAATTCTTCTTTCTCCTCATTTAATTTCTTTTCCTATTTTGGCTTTGTTGTTGGTTGTGTGGATAATAATTTTTAGATCCACTTTTCTTCATCTATTTTCTTTTTGATCGATGAAAGTCGGAGTGATCTTGGAATTCCTTTGTTGAATTTCGATCGAGACGAGATCATTACCACCTTTTCTTTTCGTGTGGCATCGCTTTAGGATAACGATCCATATATCGTTCATCTCGCGTGCATTAACACATACATCTCATGGCCGGCCTCATTCGTAGGGTAATTGCTCGAACAAATTACTCGGCGTGCGCTTAACATACACCAAAATTTGTCCCGCCTCGGAAAACTATCAAGAATAGTTGATTATTTGTCTTTTGGTTCAAAACTTATGAAACTTGTTGTTAGGAGGCTTTGGTCTTATCAATCCTCTAATGAGTTTTCATTAATCTTGACCTAAGTGCAATTATTCAATTATAATTGATCACTAACTTTAACTACTAATCACTAACTTACTAACATTACTATTGTACTAACTTCTTTACAATTACTTCTCGCACCCTATCTCTTTTACTTTTATGCCTCATTTTATCATTTCATATCATTTTATGCTTCCGCAATTTTTCCTTTGTCCGTTCGACATATGTTTATGCTTTCGCAATTTTCCCTTTGTCCGTTGGACACATGTTTATGCTTATGCCTTTTTCTCTTTGTCCACTTGGACCAAAAACACTAATAAAGGCTAAAACCTCTAAAAAACTTGTGCTTCTAATCTTGGACTATGGTTACTATCCTTTGCAATGGACATGGAGTTTTGCACCTATACCTTGGACTTCAATGCTATTCTTGAATCCTTGAACTTAGACCTTGGACATCCAATGCAATTCTTGGAACCTTGGACTTAGACTTAGGACCTTTCTCCCTTTGCTTTGGAATTATGGTTCAAAGACTTTGAAGACTTGCCTTTATTTGGCCAATTTGCTTAAGGATGGAATTCTATTAATATTGCTTTGAAATGGCTCCATTGCGGTTAGATTATTCTTATCCTTAGCTTTTACTTTATGCTTTAGGATAGTCTCTTCTTCTCCTCCCCATTCTTCAATTTTCAAAACTCTCTCTCTTTTTCAAAACCTTATTGTTTTCAAACTTTCACCTCTTTCATAAACAAACCTTGACTTTGTCAAGTGATTTTACCCTTTTCTTTCCATTTCTTAACAAATGCTAAACTACATAAGCATATTGACACTTTTTTTAAAAGACTTAAAAAACATCAAACTCATCACTCTCTTTTTGTGCCCTCGTGCACTTTTTCCTTAATCTTTTTCATAAGTTTAGGCATGATTCATTTCTTTAAGCGGAATTATTCGCTTGGAAATGACGACTTGTCTTTACATTTAAAAACAACCAAAGCAAACCATTTTCATTCTTTGTACCACGAACTACGGGGTTTTGATCCTACATTGCACATCGTGGGTACGTAGGCATGAGGCGACAAGTCTCTCCAAACACAAAAATCTTAAAAAACAATTTCTCTTCTCATCTCTTCAATCACTTTTCAAGCAAACCATTTTCAGACCAAAAGCGGTAGATATTTCAAAGGGCTCCTATAGAGTACTATAGAGGTTTTGGGTGCTAACACCTTCCCATTGCGTAACCAACCCCCTTACCCGGACTCTCTTCACTTGTTCTTGTTGTAGAGCTTGTGTAGGTTTTGTTCACTCTTTTTCCTTTCCTTTTTGGATAAAATAAAAGTGCGGTGGCGACTCTTGCTTTTCGAGTTAAGTTAATCAATAGCTTATACTCACGATTTTGCCGCTACAGTGTCCACTACAAGGCTACTACAATTGTTACACGTGGACTTATTTAGTCCATCAAGAACAAGAAGCTTCGGAGGTAATGTTTATGCATTGGTTATTATTGACGATTTTCTAGATTTTGTTGGACATTCTTTTTAGCACAGAAAAGTGACGCTTTTAAAGTATTCAAGAAGTATGTGAAGCAAATTCAAAATGAGAAATCACTAAAAATTGCCTCCATAAGAAGCGACCATGGTGGAGAAATTTCAAAACGCATCCTTTGAAGAGTTTTGTGAAGAACATGGAATCAACATAACTTTTCAGCACCAAGAACTCCACAACAAAATGGAGTGGTGGAAAGAAAGAATAGGTCACTTGTGGAACTTGCAAGAACAATGCTAAGCGACTCAAATCTTCTAAAGTATTTTTGGGCGGATGCGGTGAGCACAACATGCTATGTAAGTGATAGAGTAATTATTAGACCTATATTGGAAAAGACCCCCCTATGAACTCTTCAAAGGAATGAAACCAAACATTGCTTATTTTCATATTTTTGGATGTAAGTGCTTTGTCTTAAATAATGACAAAGACAATCTCGGTAAGTTTAATGAGAAATCCGACGAAGGTATTTTTCTTGGTTATTCTCTTAATAGTAAAGCTTATAGAACTTATAATAAACAAACTTTAACTATTGAAGAATCTATGCATGTCTCTTTTGAGGAATCTAACTCCTCCAAGGAGGAAATTGTTTTGTGTGATGATGATGATATTATTATAGATGTTCCTAAAGAAGATACTTCCAAAGCAAAGATTGATGATCAACCGAAGCATCAAGAAGAACCTATTCAACAAGAGTCAAATAATGATCTACCTAAGGAATGGAGAACTCATAGAGATCATCCAATTGATAAATTCATTGGTGATGTTAGTCAAGGAATCAAGTTTTGGAACTTGTTCCTAGGCCAAGTGATAAACACATCATAGGTACCAAATGGGTGTTTAAGAACAAGCTTGATGAGAATGGAGTAGTTGTTAGAAACAAAGCAAGATTGGTGGCCCAAGGATACAGTCAAGAGGAAGGAATTGATTTTAAAGAAACATTTGTTCTGGTTGCAAGGTTAGAAGCTATACATTAATTACTTGCTTATGCATGTTCATTAAATTTTCAGTTATTCCAAATGGATCTCAAAAGCGCATTCTTGAACAACTACATCAATGAAGAAGTTTACGTCAAACAACCCCCTGGCTTTGAAGACTTCAAGAATCCTTCACATATCTTTAAGTTGAAGAAAGCTCTTTATGGCTAAAAGCAAGCACCAATGGCATGGTATGATCGACTTAGCAACTTTCTTTGAGAAAGAGGATTTGAAAAAGGTAAAGTAGATAGACCTTGTTCATTAAGAGAATTAAGAACAAACAAAGACCTTTATGAAGAATTCTCGTTGATGATGCAAGGAGAATTCGAGATGTCTATGACGAGTAAGATGAATTGTTTTCTTGGATTGCAAATCAAGCAACTAAAGGATGGCATCTTCATCAACCAAGCCAAGTATTGCAAAGAGTTGTTGAAGAGATTCGACATGGATGGTTGCAAAGTTATGTCTACATCTATGGGATCCGAAACTTACGTGGATCAAGATGAATCAGGTGTTTCAGTTAATGTTATAAAGTATCAAGGTATGATTGGTTCTTTATTATATTTGACGGCAAGTCGTCCTGACATAATGTTTAGTGTGTGTGTGTGCCCGCTTTCAAGCAAATCCGAAGGAATCTCATCTCACTGCAGTTAAAAGAATCATGAAGTATCTCAAAGGAACAACAAATGTTGGGATATGGTATCCAAAAGGTAGTATATGTGATTTAGTTAGTTATTATGACTCGGATTATACAGGTTGCAAAACTGATCGCAAGAGCACAAGTGCTACATGTCACATACTAGGGAATGCGTTAATATCATGGTCTTGCAAGAAACAAGCTTGTGTCGCACTTAGCACGGCCGAAGCAGAATATATTGCAGCAGGAAGTTGATGTGCATAAATTCTATGGCTCAAGCAACAACTACGTGACTATGGACTCAATCTTGGATGTGTTCCTTTACGATGTGATAATACAAGTGCGATCAACATAACAAAGAATCCGGTTATGCATTCAAGAACAAAGCACATCGACATACGAAATCATTTCCTTCGTGATCATGTACTTCAAAAGGATGTCGAAGTTACCTTTGTGGATACACATAACCAACTAGCTGACATCTTCACGAAACCGCTCGCAAAAGAACAATTTTTCAAAATTCGGCGGGAGCTTAGTATTCTCGATGAAGGTGACGTGTAATTCTTCAAGGTTTACTCATTATAATTAATAATGAACATAAGTTACACATAAAATTTCATCTTTAGCAATTTTAAAATTTTCTATATATGTAAGTTTTTCTTATTTTCATATTATATACTGGTTAAAATAATTTTTATGACATGTTTGTTGAATTAAAAATTGCATTATATTTTATTATAACATGTCAATGTGTTAAAATTAAAATTTTCTTAACATACTCAATGTAATGAAGTTACTATTTTTTTAGGTATGTTAATCGATTAACCATTTGCCTGTGCAAATGTGTTAATCGATTAACACTGAACGTATTTGCAAAAAATTTCAAACCGTTAATCGATTAACCAAGTTATGCTTGTTTTGGGTTAATCGATTAACCATGTAGCTTCATTGAAAAATACGTAAATTTAATTATGCAGAATTTTTTTTATTCTTCTTTTATTCCAATGATTTGTCTTGGTCATTTAAGTGCCTTTTAAATAAGTCAAAAATATTTTCCAACTTTCATTGGTACTCTTCAAAGCTCTTTACTCTCATTTACTCTCTTCTTTAAACCATTAAACTCCATTCAACCACAAAATTAAAACCTACTATACCAAATCTTCTTTATAACCTCACAACACTTCAAAACTATCATATCAAAACCATATCGTTCCCAAATCCAAAAATCATATTCTAACTCTTAAACCTTCATCCATCCATGGCTTCCTCAAGGAAAGATAAGGGAAAATCCAAAATGGGAGATGGCAGCTCAAATCCAGAAGAACATGCACCAACCACTAAGTCCAGAAGACTCACCTTCGACTTCAGGAATCGTCTACTCATGCCGGTAAAGTATGTGAATTTATCATCCTTTCCTACTCACAACTTTAATTTTCCTAATCTGTTGAAGAATCATAACATTGATAAATTAGTTTCTGAAGTTGGTCCTTACTATCCCGACTTAGTGAAGGAATTTTACTCCAATTTGCATGTCGGAATCGATGAATTTGATGACCATATTTTAACATCAAAAGTTAGGAATATTGAAATTAGTTTGGATTTAGAGACTGTCGGAAATCTCTTAAGTGTGTATACTGAGGGTCAACTTATTCGGCAAGGTTATACCCCAAATACTAATGGTTGGGAAAATTACAATAAGATGAACTATTATTTCAGAATTTCTCTCTTCAGTCAGGCTGAGATTTTGGGTCGGCAAAATGTTGCTTCTTCTAGAGTTTTGTTATTTGCAAAGAATTTAACTGTGATTGATTGAATGATGTACTATATTATTGTTTATGTTTTGATGCCAAAGCATTCTAATCACGCTCAAATTAGTGACACTGAGTTTCAAATTATGTATTCTCTCAAAAATGATTTGAAAGTCAATTGGGCGTGCACAATCATGTACCATATGTTTTATCAACAAAATTTAAAGCGGAGGTCTTCCATACGCAAGACTTGTTTCGAAACTTTTGGAATCAATTGACTTACCTTTGAAGAGAAAACTGAAGATTGGTATAAATTCGAAAGATTGTGAGATAAATGCTTCTACATGTCTTAAGAATAAGGGAATTATCAAAAATAGACATGGACTTTTTGTATACAAAGATGATGTACCTTCAAATGCTCCTCCACTGACTCCAGAAGGTGGCTACACAAACGAAGCAATTTATAACAAGATGTGCTCCATTAAGGCAACAATGCAAAAGAATCACCAAGAACATACTTTCGAGATGGCTTCCATAAAGCGTATGTTGCTTAAGCTCACCAAATCCCATCGCCGAAAACCAAGAGTGGAGGAAAATGAAGAAGATGAGGATGAGGAAGAAGAAGACACCAATATGTCGAAGATTGATTAGTTGCATTATTGTAGTATTATCTTATTATGTTATGTTATGTTTTTAATAATTCTTGCTCGTAAGCTATGTTATCATTGTTATATTTTGTTTTAAGAATTATGTTATGTTTTGGTTTAATGTTTCGTTGTAATGATTATGTTATGTTTTGTCAAAACTATGTTGTGTTATGTTTTGTTCATTTTGTGTGTGAAAATGTCTTAACTGTGTTATGCTTTACTTATGCTTTTGATAGTTCATACATATTATGTTTTTTTCCAACTTTAAGTCTTTTCCCTTCCTTTTTGGTAATGACAAGTATTGTTGTTTGTTTGTTTCTCTAACATTAATTTGCATCAAGTTAAATGTTTTTAAAACTCTCAAGCATGGATTAAGGGGGAGCTTACATCAAGGGGGAGTATTGTCATTTTAAAGAAAACAAGGTTGGAACCAAACTTTCAAGAAAAGGGTTGTCATCATCAAAAAGGGGGAGAACGAAGAATCAAGCTTCTCAAATATGTTTTGATGAAGACAACAATACTATACAATCAATTGAAGCTCTAAAAAAGGAATGGCTCAAGACAAGTATCAAGTTTCAAGTATATCAAATTTCTTAAAGTTTTTAAGAGATTGATCATGAATTAAGGTATATGAACTCAACTTATCTTTGCATAAACAAGAGTTCAAAACATCAATCTTACTTGCCATATTTCGTTAAAACACTTGCTTTAGAAAACCATTGCATTCTACATCTTTTACAAAAGTATTTTTCAGTTTTTAACACTGGTTAATCAATTAACCATTTGATATTACAAATCTCTTAATCGATTAACCATTGAAATCTTTGAATTTTTTGTACGTTGCAAGGGGTTAATCGATTAACCATTTGCTAGTGATAATGTGTTAATCGATTAACACTGAACCAGTATGTAAAAATACATTGTTTTTTCAGCAGAATGATTTTTAAACATGGTTTTTTGAAGCATGGCATCGTTTCAATGATTTCGCTCATCTGAATAGGTGTCTTGTGCCTATATAAGCTCATTTATTTTTAGAATTAAACTCACATCCTTTTGCAAATTTCATACATTCAAATTTTCTCTTCATCTTTCAAGAAATTTTCTAAGTGTTCAAAATCATAATTTTTAAAGTGAAACTTTCTGCACTTAACCTTCATAGAAAAAGCATTCTAAGTTTCATTTCATATAACATTGAACACGTGTGTATCATTGATAATTTTCTTATTCAAAGGAGAAGATCAATCTTATATTGATATTGTAATCTTCATATCAAATACTTGTAAAAATTCAAACTTATTGTATCACATCCTATTTTTCCAGGATTGTTGGATATAAGATTGTGAGGTTGCTATCCTTGTTGTCCAGGTTGTTGGAAACAAGAGGTCCATTTTGAGAGGATTGTTCTCACTTGGACTTAGTGAAAAATCCAAGAGGTTGTTCTTGGTGTGGATTGCTAGTGTCTGTATAGAAAGGCTAGGAAGAGTCTTGTCTAAAGTCCTAACAATATTAAAAATCTCTTTCATGTTGAAAGAGGACTGAAGTACTCTCGGACTGTGAGGCGAACCAGGATATATCCTTGTGTTGTTTACTTTCCGCATTTACAGTTTTCATCACACAGTAATAAGTTAGGAACGTAATCATAAAATCAAGTCAAAAACTGGAAAAATTTCAAAGTACCTAATTCACCCCCCTCTTAGGTGCATTCTCTACTTTCAGTTTTAAGTCATCAAACCACATGGTTTAGCTTCGCCTAATGTCATTATCCATGTCTCCCTTCATCAGAGCAATTTATTTGCTCTGAGAAGAGAGAATTTACAAAAACACGAAGAACCCTAAGTTTCTTCAAAGTAAAATTAAATTCCAAAGAAGAAGAATAAATTCCAGTTAGGTTAGGGGAAATGATCAGTGGAACAAGACGAACAGAGTGGTAACTTGTTTGAGTGAAAAGGAAACTCGTATCTACCTTTCCCAAATGAGCTTCAAAACTTAATAATGTTGGAATCAGTTTGGTAGTTGAAGGTCACGGTAAGCTTTGGTAATGCTTCAGTTAGCTTCAGATAAGGCCGATGATGGATTCTGGGCAAAGATTTGAGGCAAAATGAAGCTGAGTTGAGAAAGTGAGTTTCTAGTTTGAAAGTGGTTTCGAGCTCTATGGAGGCAGAGTTTCTTTGGTTGTTCAAGCTTGAAAATGAAGGAGAAATGCTCTACTATTTATAGGAAATGTAATGATAAGCTCAGACATGTGAAATGAGATGGAATTCGTGTGAATCGAATTGGAAAACTCTAGATTCAAAACCGTGTGAAATGAAGTGTAGAATGTGTGATTTGCTGAGCAATCTAAGTCATTTCAAGTTGTATCAGATGTGTTTTACCATTTAGAATGAGTGTGCACATGTGTGGTGGTCCTAGATTGAAATTAACATGAAAATCGTGACCTGAAATTTGAACCAAAAGTAGAGTTCATGTCACCTCGTTCCACTTGAGGCCAAATGAAATTCCCTCGTGCGTTTTGTGATTTTTGTTGAGCCAAATGTTCCTTTTATGGCACGGAATACAATGCAAAAAGAATCAACTCACATGGATGCTTGATGAGAAAATGGGAAGCTTGGAAAGTTGGTGAAAAACCACTGCAAACTAGGTCTGACATTAATTCAAACAGGTCATGACCTAGTTTTGTGCACAAGTGGCCTTCAAGATTTGAGGTCCTTAGGACATGAATTGATGTTTGACCTCTAAAGCAAAGTTGTAAAGGACACCAAGAGGGATATTTGGGAAAAATAAGCGCCCATAAAAGTTGAATATTGAAGGAGTTATGATCTTTGGAAGTTAGGCCTGCCAAGTGTAACACCCAAAAAATTTAGAATTATTTATCTAAATGAATTGTTTGTGATTTATTGAGGAATTATGTGATGTATGATGATGTGTGATGAAGCATTGTTGTGAGAGAGTCGATTATTAGAATTATTTAGATTTAAATAATTTAGTTATATTATTTAGATTTATAATAATAATTAAAATCAGAATATTAAAGTGAAAATAAGGATAAGGGCATAGTGGTAAGAGTGTGTGAGTTAAGTGGGGGCATAAGAGGCAAGCCATAGAAAGGGTCCTAGGGTTAAACAAGTAAAACAAGGAAAGAGAATTCATTATGTATGATCGTAACATTTGAGAAGAACGAAAGAGAGGCTAGGGATTACAGAGAATCAAGAGGAGAACACGGTAGAACACGAAAGAAGAGAGTCAATCGCTAGGAATCGAGGTAAGGGGTGTAATCCTAGTTTATTATGATCGATAGATGATTAAGATAGATGTAGGTTTTGTCTTGTATGATGAATTGATAAAAGTATGATGAAAAGTATGACAAAATTGTTGATGTTGATTTTAATTATGAAAAGTATGATGAATTGGTGCAATGGTTATAAATTGTTGTTAATCTTTGATACTATACTATAATAAGTGATTTTAGAATGATTAGATAGCAGAAAAATTGATATAATTATCAATTTATGCTTGAGAAATTGATTAATAATATGGGTTTAATCCCCTTAGATGATGTGATATATGTTATGATATGTTTTGGGGTTGTTGGAGGTCAAAACATGGGGTTTGGGGTCTGTTGAAATACTAAAAATCGAGGGAAATCACACATAATCGCGTGAAAAAAATGTTTTTCTCAGCACTATTACGGCCCGTAACAGCTATTACGGGTGGCCGTAATAGCCCTCTAATCCTGGTATCAAAAATGGGCTAAAAAATGAAATTTTGGACTGGGAACATTACGGGTCGTAACAGCCATTACGGGTGGCCGTAACGGTTCTCTAAACTTTGTACTGCGAAATCGTTTTGGCCATAACTTTTGAACCGTAAGTCCAAATCGAGTTTCGTTCAAAGTGTGGGAAAGCTAACGCGAATTACTATCACATAAAAGTACTTCCAGAGGCTGATCATGATAATTAGTTGATACTTCTGATAGTTGAAAGAAATGTTGAACTTGAAACTTGTTTATCTTCCAACGATTTTGGTTATATCTTCTTAATCGTGTATCCAATTGACGAGTCGTTTGAAGTGTTAGAAAGCTAACTCTCAAAGCTATAACATAGTAGTAATAAGTGAAATGTTTAAATATTATTTCTATGCCTAATATATTTATAAAGTGTTAGTTTACATGTTCGGATAATGAACCGTTGTATTGTTGTGCTAATATTATGTGATAATGATGTTGCTATATTGATACTATTATGATGATGTTGTTGAGATGTTGAATTGATGAAGTTTGATGTTGTTGTTATTATGAAGTTTGATGTTGTTGTTATGATGTGATGTTGATGATGTTGCTAACATGTTGATGTTAGTGATGTTGCTATGATGATTGAAATTGATGATGTGCATGTTTAATGTGTATACATGCTATGTGATGTTGATTATATGATGAATACGTGAATGATGATGCAATTGAGTAGCCGTGGTCGAATTATTAATGTTGTTGTGCATCATGCATTCATAGCATTTTGGACGTTGGTCCGCAGGTGTTGTTTGGACGTTGGTATGCCCGTGTTGTTTGGACGTTGGTCCGCCTATGTTGAGCCTAAATCCTATTGCATGGATTGAGTACATTTATGTTGTGCTTCGGTTTCAAGAGGGAATCGATCCTATGATGGGGATCTTTGGAGGGTGATGAACCAGGTGTTCATAACGAATTTGGTACCACATGCATTGAGTCAGTGTTGTGCATTAACATTCTATGTGGCATTTGCATGAGTTTAGTTGATGAGATGTGATATGATGATATTTGAGACTATGTGATTATGTGATTCTTTATGACAAAAGATGTATAAGTGCTATTATAGTGTGTAGGTGCAAGTATGATTTGTTAATTAGAAGGTGTCTTGCTCTAATATGTAACATCGGGTTGGGAACGCTAGTTATGCGAATGTTGTGTTTCCTTGACTAACATATTTTATGAGGATTTTGAAGATGTCGAACTATTGTAATTTCAAATTGGATGGGACTAAAATTATTATGAGTTTGTTTTATCGAGAAGCTTATTATGACGATGATTCTGCTGCGATGTTTTTCCTTTTTAAAAGATGTGTTGATCTATAATAAGTTGTTATTTCTACATGATGTAACCCGTTTTACAGAGCAGGATGATAATTATGATGTTTCTGTGAAGTGTGACACCCTTGAGTGGTGATTCTATTTTATTTAATTCCCATAAGTTATGAGAAATATATGTTGGGTTAGAAGGGTGTTACATTAGTGGTATCAGAGCAGGTCGGTCAGTCCGGCCTGGTTGTTTAATTATGTTGTTACCTAGTATGCGACATGTGTGTGAAAACACTGTCGGTGCTTATTTTGTTTTCCATTTACAGGCTGGGAATGAAACAAGTGGGGGAGAAGCTTGTGCTTCTCCAAGATGCTTCAAGTGTGGAGTTATGGCTCAGTGTGTCATTGGACGCTATTATAGTTTGGTAAAGATGGTTTATGCCCCATCATGATTGTCGGCTGTCTATTAAAAAATTGAGGAACTGATCACCCTTAATCTCTTGTTGATAATAAACGGGATCATGATGGATGGAATATTTATGTCTTGCCAGCTTAGATGGTGTGTACAGTGAATTGTTTGGAGTTAAGCCAAGTGCTTATAGATTGTTTTGATGAGTCGATGTAGATTCTTATATCTGAAGATGAGGTGGATTTGAGTTTCTTGTTTGTCGGTCAAGTTGGGATGTCTCTGAGGGAGAACGATCAGGTACTATTGATGGTTGCTTCTCAGGGAGTAGATAGCAAGGTGACAGCTAGAGATATACAAGTGGTGTGTAATTCCTGATGTTTTTCATGAAGATATTTATGACTTGCATCCAAAGTGTGGATATGGGTTTGGTGATAGTAGAGAGCTGATGTTGTTGTCTGCTAAGCAAGTGGATGAACTTCTAGAAGATAAAGACTTGTAATGGACACTATGAGTACTTAGTGAATGTCGTTCGGCGTCTCCAATGCACCAGGTGTGTTCATGGAGTATATGAATCGGATTTTTCATGATTATTTGGATAAGTTTGTAGTGGTCTTCATTGATGATATTTTGATTTACTCTAAATCAGAAAGAGAGCATGCTGAGCATTTGCGAACTGTGTTGCAAGTGTTGAAAGAGAAGTAGTTGTATGCAAAACTGTCAAAATGTGAGTTCTGTTTGAATGAAGTGAGTTTCCTTGGCCATGTGATATCTAGTGGTGGAATTTCTGTGGATCCTTCTAAAGTTGATGTTATGTTGCAATGGGAAACTCCAAAGTCAGCTACTGATATTCAAAGTTTTCTTGGTTTGGCTGGTTATTATCGCAGGTTTATTGAGGGTTTTTCTAATTTGGCGTTACCGTTGACTCAGTTGACTCGAAAGGGTCAAGCTTATGCATGGGGATGTTGTGTGTGAAGTTTTGTAAAATTAAAGAAGAAGTTGACGACTGCTTTGGTATTGATTTTACCCAATTCTAGTGAGTCATTTGTGGTATATTATGATGCGTCGAAGATGGGACTTAGTGGTGTGCTGATGCAGAATGGTCAAGTTGTTGCTTATGCTTCTAGACAATTGAAAGTTCATGAAAGGAATTATCCTATGCATGACTTAGAATTGGCAGTTGTAGTGTTCGTGTTGAAAATTTAGAGACATTATCTTTTTGGCTCTAAATTGGAGGTGTTCAGTAATCATAAGAGTCTGAAGTATTTGTTCGATCAGAAAGAGTTGAATATGAGACAGAGAAGGTGACTTGAACTTCTGAAAGATTTTGATTTTGATTTGAGTTACCATCCTAGTAAAGCATATGAGGTAGCTGATGCTTTGAGTAGGAAGTCCTTGCATATGTCGATGCTTATTGTGAGAGAGTTGGAATTGATCGAGCAATTCAGAGACATGAGTTTAGTATGTGAGGAGACTCCAAACAGTGTGAAGTTGGGTATGGAAATTGACTAGTGGTATTCTTGAAGAAATCAAAGGAGGTCAGAAATCTGATTTGAGGTTGGTTGATCAGTTGACCTTGATTAACCAAGGTAACAGAGGTGAATTCCGAGTTGATGAGAATGGTGTGATGAGGTTCAGAGATAGAGTGTGTATTCCAGATGTTCCAGAAAATAAGAAGAGTATTCTTGAAGAAGGACATCGAAGTAGGTTGAGTATTCATACCGATGCTACAAAGATGTATCAGGATTTGAAGAAGTTGTTTTGGTGGCCAGGTATGAAGAAATATATTGCTGAATTTGTTTTATGCGTGTTTGACTTGTCAGAAGTTAAAGATTGAACATCAGAAGCCTTTGGGTCTGATGCAACCGTTGAATATTCCAAAAAGGAAGTGGGATTGTATCTCTATGGATTTTGTGTCAGGTGTTTCGAAGACTATGAAGGGAATGATTTGATTTGGGTGATTGTGGATATATTGACTAAGTCGGCTCATTTCTTGTCGATGAAGATTAATCATTCTATGCAGAAGTTATCTATGATGTACATTGAGGAAATTGTGAAGTTGCATGGGATACCTTCGAGCAATGTGTTAGATAGAGATCTGAGATTTACGACGAGGTTTTGGGGAAGTTTGCAGAATGCCTTGGATACTAAGTTGAGGTTGAGTTCTGGATATCATCCGCAGAAGGACGGTCCGCAGAGAGGACCATCAAGTCTTTAGAGGATTTTTTGAGGGCTTGTGTGTTGGACCAAGGACGATCTTGGGATAGCCACTTGTTGTTGATTGAGTTTACGTACAACAACAGTTTTCATGCTAGTATTGGAATTGCACCATATGAAGCATTGTATGGTAGGAGGTTTAGAACTCCATTGTAGCGGTATGAGTCAGGCGAGAGTGTTGTACTCAGACCTGAGATTGTGTAGGAAACGTCTGAGAAGATCAAGATGATCCAAGATAGGATGAGAGCTTCATAGAGTCGTCAGAAGAGTTATCATGATAAGAGAAGGAAAGCACTTGAGTTCCAGGAGGGAGATCATGTGTTTTTGCGGGTTACACTGATAACTGTTCTTGGTCGAGCTTTGAAGTCTAGAAAGCTCACTCCGAGCTTTGTTGATCCGTATCAGATTATGCAGAGGATAGGAGAAGTCGCCTATTAGATTGCTTTGTCACCGCCGCTTGCGAATCCTCATGACGTGTTTCATGTATCACAATTGAGAAAATACATTCGGGATCCTTCACATATGATCCAAATGGATGATGTACAGGTGAAAGATAACTTGACAGTTGAAGCATCACCCATGCGGATAGATGGTCGGGAAGTGAAACAATTTTGGGGTAAACAGATTTCCTTGGTGAAGGTAGTGTGGGGGTGGACCAGCTGGTGGAAGTTGTCATACCCGAAATTTTGAAAACAAGACTTACCGTCATTGTGCAAATCATCACCACAATATGGATGGACCTCCATATGCCTCCTCAATTCTTTCAAAGATTGTTGAGCATTCACCTCAATCAAGAATTAGGGTTTTTAGCCCTCTCAGAGCACTCAAGAAAAAGATCAATCAAGAATTGACATGATATCCAACTTGTCAAGCCTCTCAAACATCCACGAAGGATTAAGAAGTCTCCCATATCAAGAATCAAGCATAGGAATGCAACATTGCAGTCTAATCAAGCCTCAAGATCACAAGTGTCACCAAATTAGGGTTTTGGTCGACCAAGGCCTCCAGAGGAAACTTTTCATCTGGGTATGAACCCATACTTCAAAACACGATTCAAGAAGCTTAAAGGGACCTTATGAGTCCAATCATGAGTTCAAAATAGCCTCAAGGGATGCATTCATCAAAAATCAAGAATTAGGGTTTCTAGACCTAATGCACCCCTAAGCTAACTTTTGAAGCAAGGCATGAGACAAAACCTCAAGGAATGTTTGGAAGACCTCAAATATCTCATGTTGATCCTCTTACAAGTTCAAATAGACACAAATAACTTGGTTCATGAGAAATATAAGGATTCAAGTTCATCTGGACCACAAACTAGGGTTTCTGAGGAAAAGTCAACCATACCTTTGACTTTTGGCCAAGACATGGTCTCAAACCTTGGGGAATGATTCAAGACACTCTAAAACACCTATGGAATTCATCCATTAGGTTTGAGTTAGCCCAAAGACTTGATTTCATAAAGAATCACAAAGTTTGGAATTCATCTGATAAAAAGTCAAATGTGCCCAAAACCAAGTTTGACTTTTGAGAATTTTTGACAAACATGGCTTCTTTAAGTAAAAAACAATGTTAACTTATGGTTTGGATCATCATTCATCAAGAAAAATCAAGAAAAGTGGGGTTACTTGCAAAATGGGCGATCTTAAGAAACTTGAAATTTCACTAAGTTATGAAAAAAAGTGATTTTTACCCAACTTTGCAAGGCCATAACTTGTGATCCAAGTAACCTTTTTCTCCTATCCAAAGCTCAAATGAAAGCTCTCATTACATACTACAAGATGTCAACTACACCGTATCCCAAATCTTCATGGATTTTGAGTTATGGATTGATCAAAATCATAAAAAAATGAGAAATGAACATTTTTCAAACACTTAGAAAAATTTGAGATATAATTTGTCTCATGTTTTGTCCAACTTTGGAGGAATTTTTCACGATGATCCAAGATGATTCAAGACCAAAGTTAAACATCAAAGTTGAATTATGATATATGGGCATTTTAAAAAGTACAAGAGCCTCCCATGATTCAACTTGAGCAAGAAGTTATGAGCTTCCCAAAATGGCATTTTTCACCCTGCCTACACAACAACATGGATACATGACTTGTGCCACACGATTTCCTCCTTGAAGTTTTGCCACTTTGCCAACTTTTTCATCTTCCAAAAACACAAAACTTCTGATGACTCACTTGTTACTTGATCAAGGAGTCAAGAATTCAACTTGGCATGTGCAAAATAATCATGACATGAACCTTGAAATTCAAATTTGGCACCAAGCATTTATGTTATACATGGAGGTGGCATGGATCAGTAATAAGCCAGTCCAAATGAGTCAAGATTTCTCCAAAGATCAGAGGACATAAACCTGCAAAGTTTGGCCTAAGTCAATGGCTAGAGGAGACTTTGGCTTCATGACAAAATCCATTGGATAATAGGGTAATCCAGCCTCCATTCACTATCCATTCAAAAACAAACTTCCTCTACTATAAATAGAGGTCATTTGTGACTGATTTGGACACACCAAAACATAGCAATCCATGTTTTCCTTCACTTCACTCTCCAAAACCAGAATTTGCTTCTTTTTCAAGTAACTTTCGAATTTTTCAATAGGAAGCAATTCTATCAAAACTAATGGTGTAGACACCTCATATATATCATAAGAAGCTATCCAAACACTTCTCCATCATCTGTAACATCAGAATCATAAACCTCCAAATCACACTTGAGCCAAGTTGTAGTTGGGATACCAGAACAAGTTCCAGGTGTTTCCAATCAATTCTAAGCTTCTACACACCTTACATAAGGTCCATTGAAGCTATCCGGATCATCACACAACATCTGTAATACCTCTACATCAGAATTTGAATTCCTTTTGCACAAGTAAGCCTGAAGCTCTCAAACTCTATACTACATGCATCATAAATTTGTTTTCAAGTTACCAACATGCTTCTGGTAGTTTATAGAGTGATAACCTACAATCAAGTGCTATGTTTCATTCGTGTTTAGGATTTCTTGATAGTTTTTGCAAATTCTAGGGTTTCTGTGTTCATACATGATAACTCTCTCCACACTTAAAATAAATGAAATTAAATGGTACCATCTTAATTCTTGATTAAAAACGAGCAAGATTGATGTTTGAATCGTTCCATTTCATTACGTATTGAGGGAGTTATGGAGGGTTTTGTAAATCTGGAAAACCAGAGCTCGCGCGAAGAAGATGACTTGTTCTTGGCGCCTTTTTCGAATATTTGAATATTTGAATTTTCTTTTATTTTTTAATTGATTTGAAAAATTAATTTCTCTCAGATTTTTAATCATTTTTTTATTGATTCTTTTTTTCAAAATTCACAAATATGTTAAAATATTTTATTCCACAAAAAAATATAAAAAAAAATTATTTATTTAATATATTTTGGATTTTTTTAAAGAATTGCTTTTTAATTGTTTTTAAACATTTTAAAAGAGTTCATTCTCTTGATTTTTCAAAACAAAATGAATTTCAAGCATTCATGTGAATAAAACATCAATTTTCAAATATTTATCAAAGTTCATAACTTGTTTATTGAATATATTTGATAATTTTTATCATTTTAATTTGATTTTTCTTTGGAAAAATAAATTTAAAATTAAAATTAGGGTTTTAAAAAATTATTGTATAAAAACTTTGTTTTAAACAAAAAACAACTTCCATGGGCCTCTCCATGAGTTGTAAGCCCCATACCTCTGTTTTCAAAATCATCTGTCTGTTTTTTAAACTGGTACTAGGAGAAGCATTATTCCCGGTGAAACTGCTCTTAGACCACTTGGGCCTCTCTTTGAGTCATAAGCCCCAAACAAACTTTCTTTACACATAACAACAACTTCAAATTCAAATACAAATTCAAAGTTTTCTCAAAACTTTGTTCAATTTCTTAAAACCCTAATCATATAGTTAAAATCATACAATAAATCACAATACACTTGGGCCTCTTTTCAGAGTGTAAGACCCAACATATTTTATTGCATACTTGTTTATATACCTGTTAGTTTATTCATATGTATATACTTGTGCATATCTGTCTAGAGTTTTCCCCAATAGTTAGGTCTACACTTAGGTCAAACTAGAGGTTACTCCTGAACATAGTCAATAACTAGTTCCCTCATTGGAAACTTTCCTCAATACAGTCTGCCTCCTCTTGGGCTTTATTCAATATGGAACAGAGAAAGACATTATTCCTGGTGAAACTTTTCTCAAGACTGTCAAAACTTAGAAACATATACAAGAAATTCATTTCTCCAGAGAGGATTAATTCCCGGTGAAACCTCTTTTGAATTTCTTTAAACCTTAGAACTGTTCAACAAAGAAAGGATTAATTCCCGGTGAAACCTTTCTTGAATTTTTCTTAGGCTTGGACCCACAGGCTTTCTAAAAGCATCCATAGCCTTCTCTTGGGCTTAGTACAAAGACCACCAGGCTTCTTAAAAGATCCCTAGCCTCCTCTTGGGCTTAGTACAAGGACCCGAAGGCTTCTTAAAAGCATAGCATAGAATTTAGTCATCTCTACTAGTTCAATCCCCAGGAGAGTCAAAATTCCAGAACATCCTATCATTCAAGGGTTGATCTACATCTCTAATACTCTCAGCCTCCTCTTGGGCATCATACAAAGATCTCTCTCTCTAGAGTTTACCTATTATTAAGAGACTTGGGTAGTCCCAGCCTCCTCTTGGGCTTCAATCATGTAGACTTGGAAAGTCTAACCCTCATAATGTACTTAAACTCTTCCCAAATTCCCCGGCAAGAGTGAGTCCCCTTTTGGATTCCCCAATATAGTTCAGACCTTCTCCTGGATTTTAAAAACCCTCAGCAAGAGTTAGCTTCCTCTTAGGCTTCATATAAGAATTTCCCCAGTCAGCCTCAATCTTGGGCTTTGTACAAGACAAACATCATACTCCCCAGTTGAGTCAGTTTTCTTCAAAGCAATACTTAAACTTTTCAGCTTCATCGTCTTGGGCTTCAAACAAGATACTCAAATAAAACCCTCCCCAGTGGAGTCATTTTCTTTCAGCTTCAACCTTGGGCTTTGAACAAGGCACACATAAAATCCATCATCCCCTCAGATGAGACCATGAGTCCTCTCTGTAGGAGGATATCCCTTCTATATATCACATGTTAAAATAAACAATCAAAACCTTTTTCCCAGATAAATTTCTGTAAGTGGCACACTTGTTGATTCAAAATTCAAGCAGGAATCCCTCCTTTATCATGGTTAAAATTCCTCTTTCATCTAACAGCTATAAGTGGCAAGCCTCTGGATTCTATACATCCAAGCCAATATCCTTCTCTTAGTATGAAAGATTCATAAAAGAAAAAGTGGCATTGCTCTACACTGAGTTAAAGCTTCTTCCTTCATGACATCTCTCTTATAAAGGAAATTATGGCATTGCTGGATTCAACACATCCCAGTTAAAGTAATTTCCCTTATGACATTTTGTGATAAATAGGTGAGATATCTCCCTTTTAGATATGACAAATTCTCTCTCTCAGTCAGTTTTAGCTTCAATCTTGGGCTTTGAACAAGACACAAATACTCCGATAGCTTTAATCTTGAGCTTTAAACAAGACACCAAACATATCTTTCCTCCCATAGAAATAGGAGGAACTACGATTGCTCTAATTTCCCAGATCTCTATACGGGAATACATAGGCATAAGGTTGTGAAATCTTAGCGAGCACACAAATGAAAAATCTTAGGTCCAGTACCTTCCCAAAAATAATAGAAAACTCAAAAACAACAAAAACATTCTTTTAACCCTCCCAAAGGAGAAACTTTCCCAATCTACAGCAGATAAACACAAGAAAGCATTTTAAATAGTAGAAATACATGCAAAAGAAGGTTCCTATAGATTACTATAGATACTCTAGGTGTTAATAGCTTCCCATTGTATAACCATACACCGATCCCCAATCTCTTAGCATTTGTTAAAGAAAACACTTGTGTGCAGGGTTAGTTTAAGATATCTTCCCCTTCCTTTCAAGCTTCATAGGATAAATACAGAAATCAGAAAGTAGCACCAAACGCGGTAGGTGGTCGCGTCACCAAAAAACAGAACGCTACAGAAAAATGATGACTCTGCTGGGGAGTTTAGGATTAGATTTCCTAAGAGGTCTAGGCCTTGTTTTGCATTTATTTTTTTGCTATCTTACTTGCTTTCTCATTTCTTATATATCATCTGCTATCATATTACTTGATATACTTGTTTAAATTACTGTTATCTGGGAATGCGATTAATACGCATGTGGTGAGTTCGAGAGAACATTAAGATAAGTGGTGGCGTATTCAGGGAGGCTTATAGGGAGTGAATCCCGACCAAGCTAACTTGAGAGTCCAACGAATCAGTGGAGGTGCCCGCGTGGAATTACCAATGTTGAACGAGCAAGTCGTGAAAGCATTGTTTTTTCCCATTGGGTTACCCTTGAAACTAGGATTAGTAAGCATTTAACCATTTGACCATTAGGTAGTGCGGTAACTATCGAGAATAGTTGATACGCGATACTACACTCAAAAGGGATTCATCTTGGGATATTACAGCTCTCATGAGTCAGTTGGTTTGCTGTTAATATCCTTAAGAGGGGTCAATGATTTTGGGAACCTTTGTTAGAACCCATTCTACAAGTACAAAATTTAACCTCTGGTACACACCTTGGGGATGGGTAGATCCATGGCTCCATGCTCGTGACGATGAACCCTTTAAACCCATGTTTTCAAATGTTTTTGTTTGCTGCATTCATAAAAAACTCTTTTTAAACAAGAAAAAATCTTTTTTCTAAGGGTCTGTTTAGTTCAAATGAGGGGGAGGGGAGGGGAGGGATTTTAATGGAGGGAAGGGAAGGGGAGGGGAGGGGAGGAATTTTTATTAAGAAGATAAGTGTTTGGTTCAAAAGAGGGGAGGGGATGGGAAGGGAGGGATTTTAATTAAAAATGTGTTTGGTTCAAGAGGGGAGGGGAGGGATTTTATTAATAATTTACATTTTTATCCTTATGATCTTATATAAGTGATATGATATTCAAATGTGAAAAATTCATGCATGCTTTTTTGAGAAAAAATTTCTAATATTGATTGACTAAAAAATTATTTATTTATCCTATAACATTAAAAAAATTGAGTACACTTGATTCAGATTATAACTCTTCAACATAAATTAAACTATATGCTGATAACAACGTTTAAAGCGTGATGAATCATCTAACAAAACAAATACATAAAATAAATTATTATTAAATATTAATGGTTTAAAATGTTTAATAAAATAAATGGTTTAAAATTTGATATAAAAGAAAATATGATATGATACATAATAAAATTAGAAGAAAAAAACAAATATAACTAAACATAATTTTTTTAATAAAAAAACAAAAAAAAAACTATAATGATTATGATTTATATTAAGTAAAAAACTATAAATAATTTGAAGTTGGAGAATAATTATAATAAATTGAAGGAAGCAATCGAAAAAATACACAGAAGAGAAATAGTAACACGAAAAAAATGAATAATTTTGAAATAATAAAATTAAATTGAGGATATTTTAGTAAATATAATAATTTTTTAATTAGCAAAACTCACTTTCCCTCCCCTCCCCTCCAAATCCCCCCAATTTGGAGGGAAGTAAAAAATGTGTTTTGGAGGGATTTTGCTCCCCTCCCCTTCCCTCCCCTCCCCTCCTAAAATTTGAACCAAACATATTTAATTAAAAATTTTCCCTCCCCTCCATCTACTCCGAACCAAACACACCCTAAAAGAACTAAAACAATAATTGCAAATATCAGAAGTTGCGTTATGGATTTTGGTAGAAGAAAAACGCACAAGTACACCTTCAAGGTTCCAAAACTGGAAGACCTAAGGAAATTAGGAAGGATGATTACTAATCCCGAGGCTTTCAGAGCTAAGCACGAAGGACTATTGTCTCTTTTAAAGGTCAACATTGTTGAAGGAATTCCTGTCTACACTAGTTCAGTTCTACGATCCAGTATACCACTACTTCACATTCCCCGATTATCAGCTCACACCAACATTGGAATAGTACTCTCACTTGATTGATTTACCTATCACTGATCAAGATCCATTTTCTGGACTGGAAGAAATTCCAAAAGATCAAGCCCTTGCAAAAGCAATCTCTTTGGAAGAATCAAATATCAGGACTCACATGACCACCAAGGGAGGAATCCAAGGTTTACCAGCTAAATTCCTGATGGATAAAGCTCTATACTTTTCCAGTATAGGAAATGTAACCGCTTTCGAAGATGTCTTTGTTTTGCTCATATATGGGTTATTCCTCTTCCCCAACATTAACAACTTCGTCGACACTAATGCTTTTAAGATATTTTTGATTGGGAACCCAGTCCCAACCTTGCTCACAGATGCTTGTACACTTAATGAATTTGTATAGTGGAAGGATGATCACGTGCTGTGTACCATTGCTCTATAAGTGGTTTATTTCCCACTTACCCAAGTCTGCCGCTTTTTGGGATCACAAGAGTAGTCTGCGATGGTCGTAGAAGATTATGTCTCTTACCAATTCTGACATAGATTGGTACAATCAGATCTATGACGGAATAAAAATCATCGAAAAATGTGGAAATTTTCCCAATGTACCCCTCATTGGTACCAAAGGAGGGATCAACTATCATCCAATTTTAGCTCGTCGTCAACTTGGATACCCGATGAAGAATATCCCACATAACGTTCATCTGGAAGGTATTTTCTTCAAGGAAGGAGAAAATGATAGGGAATTAAAGAAAGAAATAGTGCATGCCTGGCAACATGTCCACAGGAAGGGGATAGAGTCCCTAGGGAGGCCAAATTGCGTCTCTACAGAGCCTTATCTCCACTGGGTACAAACTAGGGCCATCAAACTGAAGATGCCTTACCCTCGTCAAAAAGTTTTTCCCTTAAAGGAATTTGTCCTTTTTTTCATGTCTGATACGAAAAAACTCCAGATCACTCTCAACAAGGTCCAACGTGAGAAGAACTCTTGGAAGAATAAGTACCAGATTCTTAATTTGGAATGTACCAAGATTCAGGAACTACTAAAGGAAAAGGATGCTCTAATTGAGATATTAGAGTAACACGCCATAGAAAGTCAGGAGGAACGAAGAAATTTGCTCTCTCCTTTCACTTGGCAGAGGATCATCAACCCTACAACAGCTGAAGGGGCCGATCAAAGAAAAGAAAAATCCAGGAACCAGCTTCTGAGCTCTCCTTAGAGAGAACTCAGGATCCATAAGCCTAATTTTCCTTCTCGCACTTTGTAAAATAATGTACTTTTCCTTGTAAAATACTGCAATCTTTCAAGTTCAATAAAAAGGTCTCCCCCGCTGTGTGATATTTGCAATATAATTGTTAAAAGTTCTTTTGAAAACAAAAAACTAAAAATATATCATTCTAATTCTTTGCATATCATTAATCATTCTCACATAGCATATCTTTGTCATTGAGTCTCACATATACGTTGCACTCTAGAGTCAAACTGTCTCTTTTATACAATACCCGAGCCAATCGACAAAAGAAAATGGACTATCTCGAGGAAGAGAACAGAGAGCTGAGAGAAGAAATCAACGTTGTAAAGGAGATTTTGGAGAAACTCCACAACACCATGGAATCCCTGGCAGCAGCCCAGGAACAACAACATCAAAGGACTATGATCTCGGAGATTACGTCTACGCCAGCGTTTGAGACACCTAGCAGCCATCCTCAGTACAACATGCCTAAAGGTTTTCCCTGGGACATGCCTCTCAACTTTATACCTGAGGGATACATCCCACCGGTCACTAAAGACCCGAAAGCCGTAGCAAGAACCTCCAGACCTGAAGGTTATAAACTTTAGGTAAATGAAGGTGCAAGGGTTACAACAGAAACTCCTGAAGGTTACAAACTTCAGGTCACTAAAGCGCCAAGAGTTACCGCTGTAATGTCTATACCACAACCGGTGGTACACACTATCCCAGAAGAACAGATTCTGCATGCCACTTCTGGCAGAAATGAAGAAGTATATGAAAGGATGAATGAATACAGCACAAATACAGAGGCAACTCTTGCCCTCAAAGTCATTTGGTAATGTAGACTCGAAAAATGTCTACTTAGACAGAAGATCAACAACTACTAATCCATTACTTCCAAGACAGTTTAACCGGTGCCGCACTCAAATGGTACATGGGTTTAAACCGTACCAAGATTAGTACTTTCAGAGATCTCGGGGCAGCCTTCGTTCATCAGTATATATACAACTTAGACATGGAACCAGACAGGGACTAGCTCAGAGCAATGTCCCAAAAGGATAAAGAAACCTTCAAGGAGTATGCTCAGAGATGGCATGAAATCGCTGCCCAGATCTGTCCTCCTCTCGAGGAAAAGGAAATGACAAAGATCTTCCTGAAAACATTGAGCTCTTTTTATTATGACTGAATGGTCGCCAATGCACCCAGTGACTTCACTGAAATGGTGAACATGGGGGTACGCCTTAAGGAAGCAGTCTGAGAAGGACGATTAGTCAAAGATGCAGAGCCATCTAGCAGTACTAAAAGATACGGTAGTGCTTTCCAAAAGAAGAATAAGCAAGATATCAGTAATATCTCTCTGGGAAAGCAAAGGCGAAGGTATCAACCGGTAGCAACGGTAACTTCTGCTATCAACCCAGCACTAGCTCCGACATATCAACCTCAGGTTACTCAGAGCCAACCAAATCAACAACAGTATCAGCAAAGGCAGCAACAACCTCTCCAATAGGCTCTCTTGCAGTACAATAATGACAATCGTACTACGCGGTCCCCAGGGTTTAACCCTATACCAATGTTATACGCAGAATTATTTCCACTTCTACTGGCCAAGGGGCACGATCTAACCAGGATTCCTCTTGCAGTACCAGATAATCCACCCTTTTGGTTCAAAGCAGATCAATCTTGCCCTTACCATCAAGGAGGATCAGGACATAACATTGAGAATTCCCTCAGCTTCAAACCTAATGTACAAAAGCTCGTTAGAAATGGGGTTTTATCTTTCAAAGATACTAATCCGAATGTTCAAACAAACCCATTACCACAACATGAAAAGACTACAGTGAACTTGATAGAAGAAGAACCCGACAGCAGTTATCAAATCCATGATGTACACTTACTGGGAACCAATCTGGTGAAAATGCATTGTAGGAAGAGCGGATACGGCCATGTACCATCTCAAAACTATCACCAGTGTGATATTTGTTCTAAGAACAATCAAGGGTGTGTTATCATACAAGTGGCTCTTCAAGAGCAAATGGATCTAGGCTGGATTCAGGATCACAGGATTCGTGAAGTAAACATGGCCCATGCATATCCAAACATTGTTCAAAATCATGACATCCGTGCAATGAACGTCAATTTAGTGGCAATGCATTCAAGACAAAGTCAGTATTACAATTTGCCGCTGCACGATTACAGCGCATGTCTGAATTGCTCAAAAGACAATCAGGGATGCTCTTTTGTACAAAAGGCCCTCCAGCGTCAAATGGATCTTGGATGGATCCAAGACTATCGCGAAAGGGATAATCATCAGGTCAACATGGTTCAGATCTTCGATATTTGTTTAATGAATACCAACTTAGTAAAGTTGCATGCCAAGTAGGTCAGACTTGGTTTTCTGACCTCACATGATTATCAAGACTGCAAAGAATGCTCCGGAGACGATCAAGGTTGTGAACTTGTACAAATAACTCTTCAACATCTGTTGGACCACTAGTGGCTCTCAATCTACCAGGATGAAGACACGCAGCAAGTTAGCATAACTGATGGAAATCCTGATAGACACCAAAGTTGTGACATCCACTTACTAGAAACGGATCTGGTAAGAATGCACTGCATACAAAGTGGGTACGGTCGGGTACCACCTCATAATTATGAACGTTGTGGAATCTGTTCAGAAAATAACCAAGGATGCTACCTCTTATGAGCAGCTCTCCAGCATTAGTTAGACCAAAAGGAAATTCAACCGTGCTTGAATTCTCAATCCATCAACATGGTGCAAAGTTGCCTCCCTGTTCAAAACAAGGACCAAGGACTACTAGACAATAGCATTGTCACAGTCTCCAATAAAAGAGAACCTGTCAATCATGGAATTACCGAGGATGTTTACACCATAATTCCTCTGCTCAATGAGTTAAAGATCCCTCTTGATAGTAGAAGAGTTCCCAACCTAGAGCCGATTGAGGTTGCCTACGACGGTCAAAAGGCCCAAAAAGCCCATGTAGTCATCTACCTGCCAGGCCCAATACCATACAAGTCAGAAAAAGTTATTTCGTATAAGTACGGTGCGACTACAATAGAAGATGGAAATGAAATTCCACTACTGTCCGTGGTGAACATCGCTGATATCAGTCGGGTCACCCGGAGTAGTCGAGTCTTCAACAGAGGAGTTGGAGAACCTGCAAAAGAAAAGGAACCTCAAGTCGAAGTTCCTAACCAGAAAATCGGTCAATCAAGCAACACGGAACCTGTAAAGAACAACGATGAAATGCTGAAGCTTATTCAGAAAAGTGAGTACAACATTGTGGATCAATTGTTTCAAACTCTGTCTTGGATCTCTGTGTTATCTCTCCTGCTTAGTTCAGAAGCTCACAGAGAAGCTCTGCAGAAGGTTCTAGAATAAGCCTTTGTAGAGCAAGATGTGGCAGTAGGTCAGTTCGACAACATTATCTCCAACATCACTTCCTGCAACAATTTGGGATTCAGTGATGAAGAACTTCCAGAGGAAGGCAAGAACCATAATATGGCACTCAATATCACAGTCAATTGTCAGGACGATGCTTTAGCCAGCATACTGGTAGACACAGGTTCATCCTTAAACGTCATGCCAAGGTCAACTTTGGTACGACTATCTTTTCAAGGAACTCCGATGAGAGGCAGTGAGATTATCGTCAAAGCCTTTGACGGATCCCGAAAAATAGTTATCGGTAAAGTCGATCTTCCCATAACCAATGGTCCCCATACTTTCCAAGTCACTTTCCAGGTCATGGACATCCGAGTAGCATACAGCTGTTTATTAGGAAGACCTAGGATACATGAAGCAGGGGCTGTCACTTCGACACTTCAACAGAAGCTAAAGTTTGTCAAGAACAACAAATTAGTCACGGTATGCGGAGAGCAAGCTTTAATCGTGAGCAACTTATCATCATTCTCCTGTGTAGAACCAGAGGAGGTCGTTGGAACTCAATTTCAAGCACTCTCGGTGAGCAATGAGAATCACCAAGAAAAAGGAACATTGATTTTCTCATACAAAGATGCTCTCAAAGTAATAGGGAGTGGTGACATAAAAGGATGGGGACAGATTGTAATTCTTGCTGATAAAAATACAAGAAAAGGTCTTGGTTTTTCTCCGACATGTACCCAAGCTACAAAGAAGGATGAAATTTTTCGTCCCATTCAGAATTTCTTCCACAGTGGAGGCTTCCTCCACCCAGTATCTCAAGAAGTCCACACCATCGATGGGAACAACTTTTCTGATGCAGATGAAAAGTGGAAATCTTATCTCAACGATGAAGATTATATATCTCAGGGAGAAACGTACATGTCATTCTGCTCTTCGAAGCAAAGTCCAAGATATATAACAAGATCAGATGTCAGAATGATCTATGGAGATTGCGATCCCGAAGGATGTCGTGCTCCACCCAACTCATTAGAGGAAGACACTATGATGAAAGACAACTTTGACTATGTTTCTTATAATCCCCTGGATGATTTGCCTATCTGGAAGCCTTAGATGGAAGACTCAGGGCAAAAGAGTCAGTCGGATAATGCATATCTGTTGAATGATCTTGAAAAGAATACACCTAATCTCACAGAGTCATGGAATCCTTACCCAGAACATTCCGAAAATGCCCAACACCATGTTGATGAATTTGCAAAGATCGCAGGCCATGAATTTACTAACTATGCATTTCCTGAGGTCAACGTTATTGAAGAAGATGACTCATCTATTCCCACAGAAACCTGGGATACCTTGGGGCAGCCAAGCGGCAAGTACGATTTTCTAGTCAAATACACTGCTCCCGAAAGCTCTCGCATAAGATACAAGGACATCCAGCCAACTGGATGGGGAGATCCTCTTGAGAGTAAAAATACTATGTAAGATGTGACAGAAGAGTCCTCTTATGATAAATCTGCATGGGAAGAAGAATCCAATGATCCCACTCCACCAGAAATCAGTGTCATTTCTGAAGACAAACCAAGAAGGAAAATACTGGACTTTGTGATTCACAGAGGAGTTCGTCGCCATTGGGTTGCGGTCGATGTCCCGAATGTCGTTCATAAATCGAAGTAATTTCCGCATCTTTGTTTTGACCTTTCATTTTACCCGGATAAAAGAATGTTTTATAGGGCCTATTGTTCTGTAAATGTCCCTCTTCGTTTCGCCCAAAGCGACAAAGTTTTGTTTTATAGGGTTGTGTTTCAAGAATCGACAAATCATAAATAAATAATGTCATTCTAAATTCCTACATTTATTGCTATTTTCACTTTTCATTTTTTTTCAGAAAATGGTAATCCTTAAAAAACAAAATAAAAACAAACGTTTTCAAAAAAAATATACACTGCACACACTTTTGCTTTCTCTCTGCCTTTTCTGAAAAGGAATCATCGCGTCATGCAGATTGCTTGTTTTAAACCCCATTCAAACATATGGTCCAATGCCTTCTCCCAACTTTGAATTCTCGGTATTCGAAGCCGAAGAAGAAGAGGACGAAGAAATTCCAGAAGAGATATCCCGACTACTCAGACAAGAGGAAAGGTTCATTGAACCTTACAAAGAGTCGTTGGAGACGGTCAATTTAGGTTCGGAAGAAGCAAGGAAAGAAGTTAAGATTTGAGCACTGCTTAGCCCAATTATCAGAGAAGGCTTGATAAAACTCCTCAAAGAATTTCCAGATGTGTTTGCTTGGTCCTACCAAGACATGCCAGGGTTGGACACCAGCATCGTGGAACATCACTTACCACTGAAAACAGAATGTCCTCTGGTAAAACAAAGACTGAGAAGGACTCATCCAGATATGGCCATCAAAATTAAGGAGGAAGTGTAAAAGCAGATCGACGCAGGTTTCCTTGCCACCTTAGAATATCCTCAATGGTTAGCCAACATAGTACCAATTCCAAAGAAGGAAGGGAAAGTAAAAATATGTGTAGACTACAGGGATTTAAACAAAGCAAGTTCAAAGGACGATTTTCCCCTACCACACATTGACATGCTAGTAGACAGCCCAACAAAATTCAAAGTCTTCTCCTTCATGGATGGATTCTCGGGCTATAATCAAATCAGAATGGCGCTGGAAGATATGGATAAAACTTTGTTTATCACCCCATGGGGCACCTTTTGTTACAAGGTAATGTCGTTCGGTCTAAAGAACGCAGGGGCATCTTATCTAAGGGCCATGACAACTCTGTTTCACGACATGATGCACAAAGAGATTGAAGTGTAAGTCGATGACATGATTTCCAAATCTAAAACAGAAGAAGAGCATGTGGAACACCTATCAAAGTTATTCGAGCATCTACAAACTCCGCCTGAATCCCAATAAATGTACATTTGGTGTTCGCTCAAGAAAGCTCTTTTGGTTCATTGTTAGCCAGAAAGGAATTAAGGTTGATCTCGACAAAGTTAAGGCCATTCAAGAAATGCCTTCACCAAAGACTGAAAAATAAGTATGAGGATTTTTGGGACGTCTCAATTACATCTCAAAATTCATATCCCTCATGACAGCGACATGGGCGGCAATCTTCAAGTTACTCAGAAAGAATCAAATCAGTATATGGACAGAAGACTGCCAAAAGGCTTTCAACAGCATAAAAGAATATCTGCTGAATCCACCGATTCTGTCTCCTCCAGTGGGAGGAAGACCATTGATCATCTACTTAACAGTCTTGGAAGACTCCATGGGTTGTGTGCTTGGCCAACAAGACGAAACAAAAAGAAAAGAATCTGCCCTTTATTACTTAAGCAAGAAATTCACGGATTATGAAACTCGATACACTATGCACGAGAAAAGTTGATGTGCTCTAGCTTGAGCAGCTAAACGTCTTCGCCATTACATGATTTGTCACACTACTTAGTTAATCTCCAAAATGGATCCAACCAAGTACGTCTTTGAAAATCCTGCCTTACCAGGAAGGATTGCCCATTGGCAGATGTTGTTATCGAAATACGACATCGAGTATCATGCTCAAAAAGTTGTTAAAGGAAGTATTTTAGCCGATCATTTGGCTCATCAGCCGATTAACGACCAGGAATCAGTCAAATTTGACTTCCCGGACGAAGATGTCATGTACCTAAAAATGAAAGATTGCGATGAACCGCTACCAAGCGAAGGGCCAGAGCCGGGTTCCCAATGGGGACTAATATTCGACGGAGCTGTCAATGCTTATGCAAACGGAATTAGGGCAATCATTGTAACACCTCAGGGTACCCATATTCCTTTCACTACCAGATTAACATTCAAATGCACAAA
Source organism: Lathyrus tuberosus (assembly GCA_022829125.1). Lineage (NCBI taxonomy): Eukaryota > Viridiplantae > Streptophyta > Magnoliopsida > Fabales > Fabaceae > Lathyrus > Lathyrus tuberosus. The sequence continues at coordinate 5,515,577 of JALAZF010000264.1, forward strand.
CAATGAGGCCGAATACGAAGCTTGTATCATGGGTCTCGAAGAAGCTATCAACTTAAAAATAAAGAACTTGGATGTGTATGGCGACTCAGCTCTGGTTATAAACCAGATCAAAGGGGAGTGGAACACATCAATTAGGATTAATTCCTTACAAAGACTACGCGAGAAGGTTGTTGCCCTTCTTCAACAAGATTGAGCTTCATCACATCCCTCGTGAAGAAAACCACATGGCTGATACATTGGCTACTCTATCCTCCATGATTAGTGTGAGTCGATGGAACGACGTACCCAAGATTGACATAATGCGCCTTGAAAGGCCCACTTACATATTTATGGTTGAAGTCGTCATTGATGACAAACCCTGCTATCATGATATCAAATGCTTTCTTCAAAGACAAGAATACTCGCCTGGGGCATCAAGAAAAGATAGGAAGACTCTCAGAAGACTGGCTGGCAACTTCTTCCTGAACAATGATATATTCTACAAGAGAAACTTCGACATGGTTTTGCTTAGATGCGTAGACAGACAAGAAGCGAACCTGTTGATGAAATAAATTCATGAAGGATCCTTTGGCACTCATGCCAATGGGTATACAATGACAAGAAAAATTGTGAGAGCAGGATATTATTGGCTGACAATGGAATCCGATTGCTATAAGTACATGAGGAAATGTCACAAGTGTCAAATATACGCCGACAAAATCCATGTACCACCAACGCATCTCAAAGTTCTTTCTTCTCCATGGCCTTTTTCTATATGGGGAATCGACATGATTGGCATGATTGAACCCAAAGCTTCAAACAGACATCGGTTCATCCTGGTAGCCATTGATTACTTCACCAAATGGGTTGAAGCAGCATCGTACACCAATGTGACCAGACAAGTGGTGGTCCGATTTATCAAGAACAATCTTATTTGTCGTTACGGTGTTCCAAGCCAGATCATTACTGATAATGGATCAAACCTGAACAACAAGATGATGAAAGAGTTATGTGCTGAGTTCATAATTGAACACCATAACTCATCTCCCTACCGGCCTAAAATGAATGAAGCGGTAGAAGCATCTAATAAAAACATTAAGAAAATCATTTAGAAGATGGTTGTAACCTACAAAGACTGGCATGAAATGCTACCCTTTGCTCTTCACGGTTATCGTACATCTGTCCGCACTTCAACAGGGGCAACCCCTTTCTCTCTAGTATATGGCATGGAAGCAATGCTCCCCATAGAAGTAGAAATCCCATCAATAATAGTTTTGATGGAAGCCAAGCTAAGGAAGCTGAATGGTGTCAAAGTAGGCACGATGATGTAGCGCGATTTTTGTGGTCCTGAGTCACGATCGCTTGGGGTACTACAGTTCGATTCATTTTTTATCCTATTGAACTGATTAAGGAAGGGAAATAGATGTCTCCAATTAACCCTGCTTGCATACTGTGTTTGAACAGCGACCTATTAGGTTACAGATGCTATGTGGATGTGGGGCCCAATCTTTGGTTATTTTGTTAAGAACACAGTGTCTGGATTATTTGTGAGGTTTTTGGTAATGTGTTTAGATTTGATGCTTTTGGGTTGATTTGGTGGAGATACTGAATCTTGGGTTTTTGATTAGTATGCTCGCTAAGATTTTTTTAATCTTATGCCTACGAATTCTCGTTTGATGAAACAGGGAAATCAGAGCGATCGTAGTTCCTCTTATTCTATGGGAGGAAAAAAGGTTGTTTTGGTGTCTTGTTCAAAGCCCAAGACGTGAAGCTAAATGTGGTTTGTATCTTATTTAAAGCCCAAGATGTGAAGCTGAAGGGTCTATTTGTAAAGACCATATAATAATACATGCATCAAATCATATATTATACATGAGTTTCACTTTTTGGTACTGAAACATAATAAGTTCCTAGTTAACACATTATATACATAAATGCCTCTAAAACAAAACACCTAAAAGTCTCAGGCATTACATATACAAGATGTTCCAAAATTGATAAAAACTAAGAACTAGATCAATACAATGATCTCAAAACATAACGCCATAACGGAAGCCATGCCATCACAAAACCACGATCCGTAAGGAAAGTCAAATAACCTTGTCCTTACCCTTCGCCGAACCTGCAGAACCTGTGATGTAAACAACAACAGTGGGGTGAGATACATCAAATCTCAGTGAGTTCCCTATCTTAAAGTCCTCTCGGCTTTACAAGGTTCTAACAAAGTCCTAACTCACGTCCAAGGGGAAAGGGGAAAGACCATGAGTACACACACACTATATGGACACATGTTATGAGTTCATCAACTCACAATATCACTAATCCGTAACCACACCAAGGCATCCCCTTTTCCCGTCCGCTTCTACGTCTAGAAGACGACCCGAGTCATGGATCCTTGAACCTACTTGACATACAAATGGATTCGGGTTCTACGGGCCATAAACCGTTATGAACCGTCGCTTCACACGGGCCATAAACCGTCACAAGCATACGCTCCCAGAGCGCCATTCGTACTGCACACGGGAATCAAACCTGTCAAGTAGTTGTGCACAAGTTTCAGAGGAGCTCGAGACCCATGAAACGCACTCGCAAATAAAATCGGTTACGATTACGTGATCACACACAGTCGTGATCGTATTCGACAATCACAAGGCCATAATGCCTTAACATAACCAAACGGTTAACACACATGTTCCATACTAGTGTTTATTCATTCTAAATTGTCCAACACTACTTATTGTAATTTCCTCCCTCTACTGATTTTATGTTTTATCGTGCATACATTTTTTTCAACAAAAATTACACAACCAAAATCAATAAAACGACACAATTCCAACTATCCCGATATAATTAAATCGGCCGTCAATCTTAAAACCAATGTAATAAGAAAGTACATTTTATTACCTTTCCAACGATACCAAAATTGTTCCAATCCGAGTTACGGATAAAAAGTTACGGCATTGGAAACAACGATCGGAAAAATAAATCACAACAGCAGAATTCTGTAACTCTCCTGGCCGTACGTGTATTGGCATTCCCCGTACGCGTATTGCCCAAATGCTCGCCCAGCCATACGCGTATTGCCCCAAGCGATACGCGTATTGCTCAAAAGCCCGGCCATCCATACGCGTATTGCCCTTTCCATACGCGTATTGACAAGCCCCATACGCGTATTGACATGCTCCATACGCGTATGGGCAGAGGAAAAATGCAGAAGTTCCTGCAGAATTTCTCTGCTACGGGTTGATCCAAAATCAACCCCAAAATCACATTTTGATCAATCATCAAGCAACAAAACATGTTATAATACAACAACCAGTATAGCATATAATCATACATTGAATTTCAACAGTTAGGTTTCCGATTTTGGGCCAGAATAATCGATTTTTCACAATTTCAACCTAACTCTAAACTCAACAAAACTCTACTCTAAAGAGTCTAACTAGAACCCACCTGGATTACTAGACGAGGAGGTTGATACTGAGATGATTAGACGAAGAACAGATGAACGGATGATGATTCTTGATCTTGTTGAGAAATCTTCTTCTCCTTTTCCTTCCTCTTTTCCTTTCTTTTCTTTCCTTCACTTTTCCTTCTCTAAGTTTCTCTACTTTTACCAAATAAGGAAAAATGAAAAGAAAATAGATAGTAAGGAAAACTATCATTTTTTGTAACACTACTAAATGTCCAAAATTAGCTCAAATACATCAAATTATAAAAACTCAACGTTAAATACTATTAATTTAATCGACTCTGAGTTCGTCAGTTTACTCTAATTATTTTATCAAATAATTACTCAGAGTACCCCGGAACCCAGTTGATCATAATAATATTAACCAGAGCGTTTATAAATTTACGGGGTATTACATCCTCCCCCCCTTAAATAGAAATTCGTCCTCGAATTTAGAATATTACCTGAACAGATGTGGATAAGAATCTCGCATTTCCGATTCTAGTTCCCAAGTAGCATCGCCCGGATGCGTCATATCCCATTGCACCTTAACAAGTGGAATATCTTTGTTCCTTAACACTTTTGTTTCCCTTCCCACAATACAACTCGGTTGTGGTTCAAAAGTCAAATCCGCTTCAATTTCCACTGATTCGGGTAGAACTGGCTGAAGAGGATCAGGAATAAACTTACGGAGCTGAGATACGTGAAAAACGTCATGCATCTCGGATAGAGAGGGTGGTAAGGCTAATCTATAAGCAACTTCACCAATCCTTTCTAAAATCTGATACGGTCCCACGTATCTCGGACTTAACTTACGCGACTTAAACGGTCCTTTCAATCTCAATCTCGGAGTAACTTTCAGAAATACATGGTCACCTTCCTCAAATTCCAAAGGTCTCCTACGATTGTCCGCATAACTCTTTTGACGATCTTGTGCTTGTTTAACCTTCTCGCGGATCATTCGAATCTTTTCCGTAGTCTCTTGAATAATCTCGGGTCCCAAAATTCTATCTTCGCCAATTTCAGCCCAACACAAAGGTGTCCTACACTTTCTCCCGTACAATGCTTCATAAGGAGCCATACCGATGCTCGCATGATAACTATTGTTATAGGAAAACTCAATTAACGGTAAAAGTTCTTTCCAATTCCCTCTACTCTCTAACACACAAGCTCTTAACATATCCTCCATCGTTTGTATTGTTCGTTCAGTCTGACCATCCGTTTGAGGATGATTCGACGTGCTCAAACACAAATTCGTACCCATCGCTTGTTGGAACACTTTCCAAAATCTCGAAGTAAACTTCGGATCTCTATCGGACACAATACTAGAAGGAATACCATGCAATCTCACAATCTCAGCAATAAACAACCTTGCAAGATGACTTGCCTTATAAGTAGTCTTTACGGCTAAGAAGTGTGCAGATTTCGTTAGTCGATCTACAATCACCCAAATAGAATCATACCCACCTTGGGTACGGGGTAAACCCACTGCAAAATCCATAGAAATACTATCCCACTTCCAAACTGGAATATCCAAAGGGTGTAACAAACCGCCCGGTCTTTGGTGTTCAATCTTCACCTGTTGGCACACCGCACATTCTGACACATATCCCGCTATATCCTTTTTCATCCCAGACCACCAATAATCCTTCTTTAAATCCTGATACATCTTCGAAGAACCAGGATGTATCGTAAAAGTACCTTTATGAGCTTCGTCTAAGATCTTCCTTTTCAATGCCTCATCCTTCGGAACACAAATCCTTTGATTAAACAGAACAATCCCATCTGTCGCTCGTGTAAAACCCGGCTGAAGTAACAATTCTTGTAACTCTTCCTCTAACAATTGTGCCTGTTGAATCTCAACTCTCAAGGTAGAATTGATATTCAAATTTCCCATAATCACACCATTCGGAGTCCACACAAACTGGAGATTAAGATCTCTAAACTTTTCCAACAATGAATACTCCAAAATCATCAATTCCGCACTATGAACCATTTTCCGACTTAAAGCATCCGCTACTTTATTCGCCTTTCCTGGATGATACTTCAATTCTAAGTCATAATCTTTTAAGTACTCCATCCACCTTCTTTGTCGCATATTCAACTCCTTTTGTTCAAACAAATACTTCAAACTTTTGTGGTCACTGAACATTTCAAAACGTACACCATATAAATAATGACGCCACACCTTTAGTGCAAAAACCACTGCAGCTAGTTCCAAATCATGAGTTGGATAATTCTTCTCATGAACTTTTAACTGTCGAGAAGCATAAGCTACCACTTGACCACCTTGCATCAGAACACCCCCTAATCCCCTCTTAGAAGCATCACAGAATACTTCATAAGAGTTGTTAGGATCAGGAATAATTAATACTGGAGCACTCGTCAAACTTTCCTTCAAATGCATAAAACTTTGTTCGCAACCTGAATCCCATTCAAAAGTAACATCCTTCCGAGTAAGTTTCGTCATTGGTAAGGCTAATTGAGAAAATCCCTTGATAAACCTTCTATAGTAACCGGCCAATCCCAAGAAACTTCTGACTTCTGAAACATTTCTCGGTCTCTCCCAATTAATTACTGCTTCTACTTTCGATGGATCCACTGCCACACCACCTCGAGATATAACATGTCCAAGAAAATTAACTTCCGACATCCAAAACTCACACTTGCTCAACTTAGCAAACAATTGCTTCTCTTGCAAGACCGATAAGACAATCCTCAGATGTTCTCCGTGCTCTTGTGGAGTACGAGAATAAATAAGAATGTCGTCAATAAAGATTACCACAAATTGGTCCAAGTAAGCCTGAAATATTCGATTCATGTAATCCATGAAAACAGCTGGAGCATTAGTCACACCGAAAGGCATCACTAAGAATTCGTAATGACCGTAACGGGTTCTAAATGCAGTTTTTGGCACATCGGAACTCTTCACTCGAATCTGATGATAACCCGACCGTAAATCAATCTTCGAGAACACACAGGCTCCTTTCAATTGATCTAATAAGTCGTCTATCCTTGGTAAGGGATACTTGTTCTTAATGGTAACTTTATTCAACTTACGATAATCAATGCACAAACGCATTCCCCCATCTTTCTTCTTTACCAATAACACTGGAGCTCCCCACGGTGAAACACTAGGCCTAACGAAATGCTTAGACATCAAGTCCTTCAATTGGTCCTTTAATTCTCTTAATTCAAGCGGTGCCATCCGATACGGAGAAACGGATATAGGAGCCGTTCCCGGTATCAGGTCAATAGAGAACTCAACTTCTCTCTCCGGAGGAAGAGAAGAAACATCCTCTGGAAACACTTCAGGAAATTCACATACAACTGGAATACTCAGAACTTGCTGTTCACTACTTCCTTCCTTAGTAAGAACCAATAAAACAGATTTCTCTTTCTCAAACAAGAAATTTACCATTCCCACCGTACCTTCTAAAATCGTTGATAATACATCTTTCGGAGTAGCCTCAGCAGATGGAATAATGATTAACTTTTCTTCACACCCAATAAACACCGAATTAGCAGAAAGCCAATCCATTCCCAGAACAACATCCACTTTCTTAAGCGGTAAACAGATAAGATCAATCTGGAAAACTCTTTCGTTCACCGACAACACACAATTTTCACACATCAATGGTGTTTCAACCATTTCATCCATGGCAGTAGTAACCACCATAGGAGGAAACAAAGGAATAGTTTGCAACCCTAGTCGCTTCACACATCTCAAAGACACAAAAGAATGTGTAGCCCCACAGTCAAATAAAACAAAACAAGGATGTCCATTTACGAAACACGTACCCGCAATCAAGGAGTTGTCACCCTTCGTCTTCCTTGCATCCAAGGTATACACTCGGCCAGTAGTCTTCCCTTGTGTCTGATTTCTACCCTGAGGACAATCCCTCGCCAAATGGCCCACCTTCTGACACTGGTAACACCTCACACTTTCAATACCACATCGGCCGTAATGATTCCGACCGCAAGTACGACACACCGGAGGTACACTAGTTTTTGAACTCTGGACCTGCTTCCCTTTGGAAAACTGTTGCCTTTGTCTAAACTGTTGATTCGACCTCACTCGGTCACTTTGAGTTGCCCTATTCGAATCCACCTCCATTTGTACCTTTTTCAAACTATTTTCCGCCACATAACATTGTCTTAACATTTCAGCATAAGTAGCAAATTCCCGTTGAGACACACTGTGTGAAATCTCAGCCCTTAACCCAAACAGAAACTGATCTATCTTCCACCTCTCATCAGGAGCATACATGGCCTGTCTAGAATATTCAGCCATGATCTCAAATTGTTCCGCATAAGAAGCCACTGACAAATTTCCCTGTCTCAACTGTTGGAACTCAAACTCCTTTTGAGACCTTAAAGAACTCGGAAAATGTTTCTCCATAAAGATTACCTTAAACTGTTCCCACACTTTCGGCACTTCCTGTGTTGTCATCAAGGCTGAAGCGCTCTCCCACCACCTCATGGCAGGACCCTTCAACCAGTGAGAAGCAAAGACCACTTTATTCTCCTCACTGCAATGAACTATCAGAAAAATCCTTTCCATACCTGTTATCCACTCGTGTGCCTTCACCGGATCTAGCCCTCCTTGAAACTCCGGAGGATTCATTCGAACAAATTCCCTGTAGGTTCCTCCCGTAACTTCCGGAACAACCACTGGAGGATGCAGACCATCAGCCATTTGTTGCATCATTCCTTGCATGAACTGATTCTGTTGCTGCTGCATCTGCTGCATAAATTGGTACAAAGGGGCATTCCCTTCATCACCCTGCGGAACCGTCCCAGCTGGAGTAGTCCTTGGTCTTCCACGGTTGTTTCTGCGTCTATCAGCCATGTTCCTGAATTCCATATCAATAGGATTAAGTTGATCAGACTCAATACCATAAATATAACAGACAAGACCCATGGCGACACGCCGCATATGAAACGGAAAGAAACACTCATTCTATTTCATGGCTAGGTCGAGGATACGACCTGCTCTGATACCAACTGTAAAGACCATATAATAATACATGCATCAAATCATATATTATACATGAGTTTCACTTTTTGGTACTGAAACATAATAAGTTCCTAGTTAACACATTATATACATAAATGCCTCTAAAACAAAACACCTAAAAGTCTCAGGCATTACATATACAAGATGTTCCAAAATTGATAAAAACTAAGAACTAGATCAATACAATGATCTCAAAACATAACGCCATAACGGAAGCCATGCCATCACAAAACCACGATCCGTAAGGAAAGTCAAATAACCTTGTCCTTACCCTTCGCCGAACCTGCAGAACCTGTGATGTAAACAACAACAGTGGGGTGAGATACATCAAATCTCAGTGAGTTCCCTATCTTAAAGTCCTCTCGGCTTTACAAGGTTCTAACAAAGTCCTAACTCACGTCCAAGGGGAAAGGGGAAAGACCATGAGTACACACACACTATATGGACACATGTTATGAGTTCATCAACTCACAATATCACTAATCCGTAACCACACCAAGGCATCCCCTTTTCCCGTCCGCTTCTACGTCTAGAAGACGACCCGAGTCATGGATCCTTGAACCTACTTGACATACAAATGGATTCGGGTTCTACGGGCCATAAACCGTTATGAACCGTCGCTTCACACGGGCCATAAACCGTCACAAGCATACGCTCCCAGAGCGCCATTCGTACTGCACACGGGAATCAAACCTGTCAAGTAGTTGTGCACAAGTTTCAGAGGAGCTCGAGACCCATGAAACGCACTCGCAAATAAAATCGGTTACGATTACGTGATCACACACAGTCGTGATCGTATTCGACAATCACAAGGCCATAATGCCTTAACATAACCAAACGGTTAACACACATGTTCCATACTAGTGTTTATTCATTCTAAATTGTCCAACACTGCTTATTGTAATTTCCTCCCTCTACTGATTTTATGTTTTATCGTGCATACATTTTTTTCAACAAAAATTACACAACCAAAATCAATAAAACGACACAATTCCAACTATCCCGATATAATTAAATCGGCCGTCAATCTTAAAACCAATGTAATAAGAAAGTACATTTTATTACCTTTCCAACGATACCAAAATTGTTCCAATCCGAGTTACGGATAAAAAGTTACGGCATTGGAAACAACGATCGGAAAAATAAATCACAACAGCAGAATTCTGTAACTCTCCTGGCCGTACGCGTATTGGCATTCCCCGTACGCGTATTGCCCAAATGCTCGCCCAGCCATACGCGTATTGCCCCAAGCGATACGCGTATTGCTCAAAAGCCCGGCCATCCATACGCGTATTGCCCTTTCCATACGCGTATTGACAAGCCCCATACGCGTATTGACATGCTCCATACGCGTATGGGCAGAGGAAAAATGCAGAAGTTCCTGCAGAATTTCTCTGCTACGGGTTGATCCAAAATCAACCCCAAAATCACATTTTGATCAATCATCAAGCAACAAAACATGTTATAATACAACAACCAGTATAGCATATAATCATACATTGAATTTCAACAGTTAGGTTTCCGATTTTGGGCCAGAATAATCGATTTTTCACAATTTCAACCTAACTCTAAACTCAACAAAACTCTACTCTAAAGAGTCTAACTAGAACCCACCTGGATTACTAGACGAGGAGGTTGATACTGAGATGATTAGACGAAGAACAGATGAACGGATGATGATTCTTGATCTTGTTGAGAAATCTTCTTCTCCTTTTCCTTCCTCTTTTCCTTTCTTTTCTTTCCTTCACTTTTCCTTCTCTAAGTTTCTCTACTTTTACCAAATAAGGAAAAATGAAAAGAAAATAGATAGTAAGGAAAACTATCATTTTTTGTAACACTACTAAATGTCCAAAATTAGCTCAAATACATCAAATTATAAAAACTCAACGTTAAATACTATTAATTTAATCGACTCTGAGTTCGTCAGTTTACTCTAATTATTTTATCAAATAATTACTCAGAGTACCCCGGAACCCAGTTGATCATAATAATATTAACCAGAGCGTTTATAAATTTACGGGGTATTACACTATTTGTATCTTGTTCGAAGCCCAAGATGTGAAGCTGAAGGGTTTATGGATGAGAGAGAATTTGTCATCTCTAAAGGGGAGTTGTTGATCTGTTTGTCACAACTGTTGGGTGACTGATTATAAAGGAGAATTACTTTAACTGGGATATGTGAATCCAGCAATGCCATAATTTCCTTTATAGGGGATTTTTAACCTGAAGGAGAAGACTTTAACTCAGTTTAGAGAAATGCCATCTTTCCTTAGGAATTTCTCATGCTAAAAGAGGGACAGTGGCGTGGATGTAAATAATCCAGAGGCTTGCCGCTTACAGCAATTAGATGAAGGAAAAGGAGTTGTTGATGTTTGTATGCTGTGAGCAAGGCACATATTTGATGCCAAAAGGTTGATTGACTCAACCGGGGTTTTCTTTATACAAAGCCTAAGAGGAGGCTAGTGACCCAACAAGAGGGTGCTAACAAGTGACTGACTCCAAAAGAGGGCGCTTTTATGTGTCTTGTACGAAGCCCAAGACGGAGGCTAAAAGGGAAGTGACTCAACAAGAGAGTCTGTTATCTGTCTTATATTAAGCCTAAGATGGAGGCTAAACAGGTTTGACTCAACAAGAGAGTCTTTTATACTTAACAAGAAAGCGTTTTACTGTCTCGTACGAAGCCCGAGATAGAGGCTGAAAGGAGATTGACTCAACCAGAGAGTCTTTTATACTCAACAAGAGAGTGATTTCTATCTCGTACGAAGCCCGAGATGGAGGCTAAAAGGGGTTTGACTCAATAAGATAGTCTTTTATACTCAACAAGAGAGTGTGAAAAGGTTAGCTCCGCTGGGGAGAATCAATGTACAAAGCTCAAGAGGAGGCTATCTATACTGGTGACTGTTTCAGTTTAGTGACAGGTCCAATATGTTGGATAAAAGAGAAAATCAGTTCTTATGAAGGAAAGATTAAAGGTATTGTAGTGCTTTGGGATTGATCAGAGAATCAGGGTTATTTCCTGTTCTTTGAGGAAATGGAAAATCTAAAGGGTATTGAGACTATCCAAGTCTCCTGGTGTTTTGAGAAATCGATTCTCAGGTAGTGAATGATCTTTGCATGACGCCCAAGAGAAGGCTGGTATGTTAAGGGATAAAGTTCAACCCATTAACTGGTCTGACTCTTGACTCAGAAAGACAGCTCTAGCAAATTGATGACTAGGTTCTGTTCCTATACCTGTAGAGGTCTCTGGGTCCTTGTACTAAGCCCAAGAGAAGGCATGAGAGCTTTTAAGAAGTCAAAGGGTCCTTGTACAACGCCCAAGAGGAGGCGGGGATGCTTTTAAGAAGCATGTGGGTCCCTAAACCTCGAGAAGTTCAAGACATGCCATTCACCGAGAATAGATCAAGCCAGGAAAATCTGAGAATTTGGAAGAAACTCAAGAGATGCCATTCACGGAGAAACGATCATCTCTGGGGAGTTAGAGTTTCTTTGACAATGTCTAAGGGTAACAGTCTGAGAAAGGGTTCACTGAGAATGCTGCCTTTCACGTCTCCATATTGTTTAACCCCAAAAGGAGGGAAGACTGTATCTGGAAATCCTATGGGGATCTAGTTTTGTTTGTATTTAAGAGTGACCAACAGGGCTTTACCTAGTGCTAGACGTAGTTGCCGAGGAAAACTCTAAATAACTATACTAGTATTACATAGTGGATATATGACGAGTATATAAAAGTGTGTGAAAGAAGACTTACAATGAGCAGCCCCACAATACAGTTATATATATATATATATATATATATATATATATATATATATATATATATATATATATTATATATATATGAAAGCAGATAAAGAAAGCGGGTAAACACTTACTCGGTTGTTGAGCTTCCATGCTGTTTTGTTAGTTGTTCAACAAAGAAAGCTTTGATAACAATATTATATTCTAAATCAAATGAGAAAGTGCTTTGAAAAGATTGTTGGGGCTTACAGCTCAAGGAGAGGCCCAAGGTTTTATCAGTGATTGCACTGTTGTTTTGAATTTGTACATGGACTTATACAAGTGACTGAGGCCCAAAAATGTTTTCTGTACAAAGGGATGAGTCTTACACTCTCTCAAGAGGCCCAAAGAGTTTAAGGAAAAAAACGGGGCTTATAACACGAGGGTAGGCCCAGATGATGTGTTTTTTGAACTGACGATCGTGTCGAGGTTTCTTTAATGTGTTGGGTCTTATACAATGCATTGAGGCCCAAAAAAGTTTTACCTACAAGGGATGGGTCTTACACTCTATTAGAGACCCAATGATTTATTTTTGTATAAGTGGTGGGGCTTACAACTCAAGGAGAGGCCCAAAGGTTTTTTGTTAAAAAGGCGACAATCGCGCCGAACTTTTTGATGGTGTCGGGACTTATACAATACACTGAGGCCCAAAAATATTTGTATTTACAAAGGATTGGGTCTTACACTCTACCAAGAGGCCCAAAGAGTTTTGAAAATGATTGATGAGGTTTGAAATCAAAGAAACCCTAATTTTATTTTCCTTTAAAAGTAAATATTTAAAGAAAATCAACAAATGATAAAGATACCAAATGAGTTTGAATAAACCACTTGTGATTTTTGTTTAAGGTTTGAAAAATGAGGTTTTAATCACAAGATGAATTAAAACTCATTTGGTTTTGATTTTCAAGGTAAATATTCACTTTTAAAATGTTTATAAACAATTAAAAAGGAATTTATTCACAAAAATACTAATTATATTAAATAAATAATATAAACTTGATTTTTTTGTGGAATAAAATATTTCAACATTTTTGTGATTTTTTGCAAAAAGAACCAATAAAAAATAATTAAAATTGAGAGAATTATTAATTTTCCAAACTATTAAAAATAATATGAAAAATAGTAAAAAAGTGGAAAAAATAGCAAAAAAAAGGGTCTGGGGCGATGGGGATTCGAACCCCATACCTCTTGTGCATAGGGCGCGCGCCTTACCACTGGGGTGGTGATACATCCGTTGATTGAAACACAACCACAAATATACAAGGCTTGCCTTGTTTTTGGCCTGGCCCAAGGCAAGGCAAGGCAAGATTTTAGTTAGAAACGTGAAGGCCATAACTTTCTCATTTCTCCATGGATTGGGACAAAATTTAGGTCTATCCTACCAAGAATTTCACAAGGAATCCAATGGTGGTGGTGTTTTTTTCAGTTCATGCTCCTATTGAAAAACCCGATAGTGGTTTTGAAATAGGCCATGATTTGCATTTTCTGTGCTATCTCTTGGTACAGACATGAATTACATGATGAATTGGTTCAAACACAACACATATAACATGTACAAGATGTGCATGATCAGAGGACCTCAAAGCAATGCATATTTCAAAGAGTTCAAGTTGAGATGCTTACCTCTTTTTGGAGCTTTTGTGCAATCTGCCAAGTGTTTTGTTCCAGAAATGATTTGATGCTTTGGACACCCTCAAATGATATCTTAGAAGCTTTTAGGAGGGTTGGAATCAGCTGGAAACCTCAGGAACAAGTTTGAGCTCTTTCTTGCAAAAGGGGCAAAAGTGGCCAAAAATAGCAACTCTCTCAAATGGTGTTCCAGATGGGGGGAACCATTTGGGATAGTTCAAGGATGATATTTGGAGTGTGTTTAAGGTTTTATCTGGTTTGGAAAGTGACTGAATCAAGACATGGCTTGAAAAATGCACAAAAGTCCAATTTGAGGTTTTGAGAGGTGACCTTGTGATTTTGGTGTTACAGGTCACTTGTGAGTGTTTGGATCACCTCTATATGATATTTATGAGGTGTGTGTGTGATTGGTTTGATTAGAATTGCTCTCAAACTCAAAACCCGATGGTGACTTGCTTTGGAAGGCAAATTTCGAAGTGAGAAGGTGATTTTGAGGAAAGCATATGTTTGATGGCTTTGGTGTACTCAAACTGTTCACAAATGAGCTCTATTTATAGTAGAGCAAGTTTTTTTTGGGAGCAATAGTGATTGGCAATGGCAACTGCAGCAGAGGTTTGGCCAATGTTGATCAATGGGAATCCAAGTCTCCTCTAGCCGTTGACTAGAGGTTAGGGCACAGGCTGCTGGTTTCCTTGGTCTTAGATATGTCTTGACTGAATTCAGTTGGAAATGGCTCAGTCCATGCCATCTTGGTGCATCCATTGAATGTTCCAAAACAAAATTGGAGTCTTGTCCCCTCTTTAGGGATTTCTAGGTTTGGCATGCTACTTTTGGTTCCAAAGACTTGGGAAGCTTATTGATCAGTGTTTGGCCCTCCTTGGTCTCCCCCTGAGGTGTTCAGATGGATAAGTTTGCTTGTCATTTGTAAAAATTTAGCAAATCGAGCAAAATGCACAAATCTTCCTTGCTTTGACAGTTTTCAGCAAGGCATGTTGCCATTGTCATATCTCATGGCTCAAGTGGACTTTGATGGAGTTCTTGGCAATTTTGGAAAGCCCTCATATGATATAACAACTGTTTGATCATAATTGGTTTTGATACCTTTTGGATCCAAGTGAAAAATGCCCCTACATTTGGGAAAAAGTGAAGGCAGATTCTGACTTAATGAAAATTTCACTAAGTGTTGGAAAAAATGACATTTTCACTTTTTGTGATTTTGATCATTCCATAACTTAAAATCCATGAGGAATTGGAATGAGTTGTGTTTGAAGCTTTTGTAGAGGGCCATGAGAGCTACAAATCTAGTTTTGAATGGGGAAAAATGGCCTTGTGGTTTAGGAGTTATGATCCTCCAAAGTTGGTACCCTAGCCACTTTGTTCCATAACTTAGAAAAATTTCTAAGTTTTTATGGTTACCCCTTTTACAAGTTATCCCACTTTTCTTGATTTTTCTTGATGAATGATGATTCCAATCACACATTAACATCATTTTATGGTTAAGTAACTATAATTGTGAAAAATCTCAAAAAGTCAAAGTTGACTTTTGTGCAGAGTTGACTTTTTGTCAGATGAATTCCAAATTGTGCGATCCTCTATGAAATCAAGTCCTTGACCTAAATCAAACTTGATGGATTGATTTAATAGGTGTTATAGGGTGTATTGAATCATGTCCCAAGGTTTGGGAGCATGCCTGGGTCAAAAGTCAAAGGCACAGTTGACTTTTTTCGCAAAACCCTAATTGTGGTTCTGATGAATTTGAAACTTGTTGCTCAAGCTTCTTAGACCAATCCATTGTTGGAAATGGATTAATGTGGTGTATTGGAGACCCTCAAACCATGTCTTGAGGTCTTGGCTCATGATTTGTCCCAAAGGTCAACTTAGGGGTGAATTAGGTCAAGAAACCCTAATTCCTGATTTTTGGTGAATGCATCCCCTGAGGTTAAATTGACTTGATGATTGGGTCCATGAGGTTCCATGGAGTATATTAGGTTATGCTTTGAAGCATTGGCTCATGCCCAGAGGAAAATTTCCATCTGGAAGCCCTGGTCGACCAAAACCCTAATTTGGTGACACTGGCGATCTTGAGGCTTGATCCACTTAGAATGCTGCAACCTTGTGCTTGATTCTTGATGTGGGAGTCCTCTTGATCCATTGGGGATGTTTGGGAGGTTTATACAAGTTGAAGATCATGTCATTTCTTGATTGATCCTTTGCCCAAGAGCTCTGAGAGGGCTTGAAACCCTAAGTTTGATTGTAGTGAAGGCTCACCCATCTTTGGGGAGACTAATGAGGCATGATGGTCCATCCATATTGTGATGATGATTTGCACAATGATGGGAAATCTTAGTGGTCAAAATTTGGGGTATGATAGATGCCCCTATTTAATCTTCTTGGACCCGAAGGTGTGAATGGCGAAGGTATTCGGGCATTCGGGGTGCAAGAGGATTAAATATCGGAATACCCGAAATTTTGATGGTGGTTATGAATGGCAGTTTGCACATCCTTCTTCTTTTGCTAAGCAATAATGCTTAGAAAAGGTAAACTTCCCTTCGATCCTGGTCTTTGTACCAAGGAACTGGTCTTAGTTTCTGAACTAAACTTCCCCTCGATCCCGGTTTCCTACCAAGGAACTGGTCTCGGTTTCTGAACTAAACATCCCCTCGATCCTGGTTTCCTACCAAGGAACTGGTCTTAGTTTCTGATATAAAATTCCCCTCAATCCTGGTTTCCTACCAAGGAACTGGTCTTAGTTTCTGAACTAAACTTCCCCTCGATCCTGGTTTCCTACCAAGGAACTGGTCTCAGTTTCTTTTGTCAATAAACTTCTTGACAAGGTACGCTATGCGTAATGGTTTTCCTCAAACTTCTCGCCGAATTTTCCTGGGGAGATGCCATTTGATGGGAAAAACTTTTGATTTCAGACTTGCTGGGGAACCCATCTGTCTGAATTGTAGAGGGGTACAAACTTTTCTGTTGGATATGCCATTTGTCGACTCTATCGGGGAAAACGAGTCTCTTGAGAGACTGCTTTTGCTTGGGGATATTACATCATACTTTTCTCGGAGATCTTCTTGGAGAAATGCCATATGATGTGATCTAATTTTGAGGTGCTAATGACTTCATTAACATTGACTCTTTTGGAGAGAAAAATTAATGTGTTGCTGAGAGTCATTAGTTGTGAGGCTTTCTCTGGGGATTTTCCTTAATCCAGGAAAGCGAAGATATCATCTTCAATGGCGAAGAGTGACATTTGTCGAACGTTTTCTTGTTTTTCAGAGGTTCAAGTTATCAAAGTGGTCAAGGGCCGACTTGTATCTAGAAATAAACTAGAGGCGAGGTTGGTCAAACACGACATTTCTTAACAGGGAAAGAACAGACAACTCGACTGAGAAAACTGTTATCACTAGGGGATAAGACCGACTAGAATGATAGTGATGCAATATGAATATGAATGCAAATCAACAATGCATGATGTATGTATGTTTATGCTGACAAAACTGACATGACATACAGACTAATAGATGAACACGACTGGATACTCGACCACTGCGAGGGACGAAGAAGTACCGCTGGTTCAAGATAGCAATTCTGCCTTGCTTAGGAGAAATAGTCCCCGCGACGAACAATCGTTGGTCGGGCTTAGGAGGTAAGAACTCGGCCAAGGAGTGTCAGATGAAACATGGTCTCTGACATAATTGATCCTTCGTTCAGGCGTACTAGTTTAGAAGGAGTACTTTGATTCTGCACTTCGAGGTTCGATTACTTCTGGAGAAGCGATCGATGTTGTTTCGATGTTCAATAGTCAAAAGAAATTGCCATCTTTATTTTAAAAGCAGAAAAAGTTTGACAAGTAAATTCATTTTTGTTTTATTTCAAGAATCGCTGATCATGTTAAAATGTCGTTCTATAAAGCTAAAACAAATAAGAATTGCAAACAAAAGTATAAGGGCTCAAATTTTATTGATAGGATGGAAATCAGCCAAGCGTGTGATTCCATAAAGTATTTACAAAGTTCAGAAAATGGTAATTTTAGGGAAAAGGGCTACATTGAAACATAACGACCATTATCCTTCTACCAACATTGAATTCGAGACATCCTGAGCTTCTGTCGAAGATTACCTTGATCGAGATTTCTGACGGATGATGTAACTGCTACCGAGGGACTTGCCCCTGTTGGATGTAGTTACTTGCCATTATCACTAATTTTTGCCTGGATTGTACTTTTAAGATTTCCAATCCATTGGGATGATTTTTTATTATGTCTCTAATTTTTGCCTGGACCGCCCTTTCAGGTTTTCAATCCACCGAGACTTTTTTTTTAATTTAGGCGAAGTATTTCTTGACTACATCAACATTTGTGGGGTAGGCAAATTCCTCTCCGTCCATGGTTGCAAGTCTCAAGCCGCCGCCTGAGAAGGCTTTCTTGACCACATAGGGGTCGTCGTAATTCGGAGTTCATTTACCCTGAGAGTCAGTGAGAAAGGATTGTATCGTTTTGAGCACAAGGTCTCCTTTTTCTGAAGACGCGAGGTCGAACCTTTTTGTCAAACGCTTTCTTCATCCTTTGCTGATACAACTGACCATGGCATAGTGTCGTTATTCGGTTTTCTTCGATCAGATTCAGTTCGTCGTGTCGACTTTGATACCATTTAGCTTCTGTTAGCTTAGCTTCCATCAATACCCAGATTGATGGGATCTCTACTTCTATGGGGAGCACTGCCTCCATGCCATATACTAGAGAGAAAGGGGTTACCCCTGTTGAAGTGCAGACATATGTGCGATAACCGTGAAGAGAAAAGGGTAGCATCTCATGCCAATCTTTGCAGGTTACAACCATCTTCTGAACAATCCTCTTGATGTTCTTGTTAGCCGCTTCTACCGCTCCGTTCATCTTAGGTCGGTATGGAGATGAGTTATGGTGTTCGATCTTGAACTCAGCGCACAACTCTTTCATCATCTTGTTGTTCAAGTTGGATCCATTATCAGTAATGATCTGGCTAGGAACACCATAACGACAAATGATATTGTTTTTGATAAATCGGACCACCACTTGTCGGGTTACATTGGCGTATGACGCTGCTTCGACCCACTTGGTGAAGTAATCAATGGCTACTAGGATGAACCGATGTCCGCTTCAAGCCTTAGGTTTGATCATGCCAATCATGTCGATTCCCCATATGGAAAAAGGCCACGGGGAAGAGAGAACTTTGAGATGCGTTGGCGGTACATGAATTTTGTCGGAGTATATCTGACACTTGTGACACTTCCTCATGTACTTGTAGCAGTTGGATTCCATGGTCAACCAGTAGTACCCTGCTCTTAGAATTTTTCTCCCCATTGTGTGCCCGTTGGCATGAGTGCCAAAGGATCCTTCATGAATTTCTTTCATCAACATGTTTGCCTCTGGTCTGTCCATGCATCGGAGCAAGACCATGTCAAAGTTTCTCTTATAGAGGGTATCACCGCTCACGAAGAAACTACCTGCCAGCCTTCTGAGGGTCATTCTGTCTTTCCTTAGTGCCCCAGGTGGGTACTCTTGTTTCTGAAGGAAGCATTTGATATCGTGATACCAAGGTTTGTCGTCTATGACTGCTTCAATCGTGAAGATGTAAGTGGGCTGTCCAAGGCACATTATGTCAATCTTAGGTAGGTCGTTCCATTAACCTACACTAATCATAGAAGAGAAAGTGGCTAATGCATCAGCCATGTGATTCTCTTCACGAGGGATGTGATGAAACTCAATTCTGTTGAAGAAGGGTAACAACCTTCTCGTATAGTCTTTGTAAGGAATCAGTCCTAATTGGTATGTGTTCCAATCTTCTTTGATTTGATTGATAACCAAGGCTGAGTCGCCATAAACATCCAAGTTTTTGATCCTTAAGTCGATCGCTTCCTCGAGACCCATAATACAAGCTTCGTATTCGGCCTCGTTGTTTGCACACTTGAATGTAAGTCTGGCAGTGAAAGGAATGTGGGTACCCTGAGGTGTTATGATGATTGCCCCAATTCTGTTTCCATAATGATTGACAGCTCCGTCAAAGATTAGTCCCCACTGGGAACCTGGTTCTGGCCCTTCACTGGGTAGTGGTTCATCGCAGTCTTTCATTTTCAAATACATGACATCTTCGTCGGGGAAGTCAAACCCGATTGATTCTTGATCCTCAATCGGTTGATGAGCCCAATGATCGGCTAAAATACTTCCCTTAACGGCTTTCTGAGCGCGGTATTCTATGTCATATTCTGATAACAACATCTGCCAACGGGCAATCCTTCCCGTGAGAGGAGGCTTTTCAAAGACGTACTTGATTGGATCCATTTCAGAGATTAACCATGTAGTGTGATGAATCCTATACTGGCGAAGACGTTTGGCTGCCCAAGCCAAAGCACAACAAGTTTTCTCAAGCATAGTGTACCGAGTCTCGCAGTCGGTGAATTTCTTGCTTAAATAGTAGATGGCAGACTCTTTCCTTTTTGTTTCATCTTGTTTGCCAAGTACACAACCCATCGAGTCTTCTAAGACTGTTAGGTAGATAATCAGTGGTCTTCCCTCCACTGGTGGTGATAGAATTGGTGGGTTCAACAGATATTCCTTGATACTGTCTAAGGCGGTTTGGTAGTCTTTTGTCCAAACACAGTCCTGATTCTTTTTGAGTAATTTGAAAATCGGCGCGCATGTCGCGATCATGAGGAATATGAATTTGGAGATGTAGTTCAAACGTACCAGGAATCCTCTGACTTTTTTTTCAGTTTTCAGGGAAGGCATTTCTTGAATGGCGTTGACCATATCAGGATCAACCTTAATTCGTTTCTGGCTGACGATGAACCCTAATAGTTTCCCTGAACAGACACCGAAGGTGCATTTATTGGGATTCAAGTGGAGTTTGTACTTTCTCAATCGCTCAAATAGTTTTGACAGGTGGGTCACATGCTCCTCTTCTGTTTTTGATTTAGCAATCTTATCATCGACATATACCTCGATTTCTTTATGTATCATGTCATGAAACAGAGTAGTCATGGCCCTTTGATAGGTTTCCTCGCCGTTCTTCAAACCGAACGGCATTACCTTGTAACAAAAGGTACCCCAAAGTTTTCTCCATGTCTTTCGGTGCCATTTTGATTTGATTATAACCCAAGAATCCATCCATGAAGGAGAAAACTTTGAACTTTGTTGTACTGTCTACCAACATGTCAATTTGTGGTAAGGGAAAGTCGTCCTTTGGACTAGCCTTGTTTAGATCTCTGTAATCTACACACATTCTGAACTTTCCGTCCTTTTTTGGAACGGGTACGATGTTGGCTAACCATTGAGGATATTCTGACGTGGCGAGGAAACCCGCGTCAATTTGTTTCTGTACCTCTTCCTTGATTTTCATGGCCATGTCTGGGTGAGTCCGTCTCAACCTCTATTTTACTGGCGGACATTCCGATTTCAACGGTAAATGATGTTCCACGATGTTGGTATCTAACCCTGGCATGTCCTGATAGGACCAAGTAAATACATCGGGGAATTCTCTGAGAAGCTTTGTCAAACTCTCTTTGGCAGTTGGATTGAGCAGTGCCCCAATCCTGATTTCTTTTCTCTCTTCTTCTGAACCCAAGTTGACCGTTTCCAACGGCTCTTTGTGAGGTTCAATGGACCTTTCCTCCTGTTTGAGTAGTCGGGAGATCTCTTCTGGAATTTCTTCGTCAACTTCTTCTTCAACCCCAAATACTGGGAACTCAAAGTTGGGAGAAGGTATTGGATCGTATGTTTCAATGGGGTTTAAAACAAGCAATCTGCATGACGGTATGATTTTTGTTTAGAAGAAATAGAGAAAATGCAAGTGTGTGCAGTGTATTTTTTTTTAAAAACTACTTGTTTATTTTGAATTGTTTTTTAGGATTATCATTTTCTGAGAAAAGTGAAAAGGGAAAACAACAATTAATGCGGAAATTACAGATAGGCGTTATTTTATTTATGAACAAGTCGATTCTTGAAACTACTTTGACTTATGAACGATCTTCGGAACATCGACAACAATCCATTGGCGGCGAACTCCTCAGTGAATCACAAAGTCTGGTACCTTCCTTGATTTTCTTCAGAAATAACACTGATTTCTGGCGGAGCAGGATCATTGGAATCTGTCTCCCAGACAGAGTTGTCGTAGGAGGATTCCTCTGTTGTATGTTGCATAGTATTTGTGCTCTCAGGTGGATCTCCCCACCCAGTTGGCTGAATGTCTTCGAGCCTGATGCGAGAGCTTTCAGGAGCGGTGTATTTGACCATGAAGTCGAATTTTCCATTCAGTTGTCCCAAGGTGTCCCACACTTCTTTGGAACTAGAGGAGTCATCTCTCTCGATGACGTTGACCTCAAGAAAAGCATAGTTGATGAACTCTAGTCTGGCGAAAGTTACAAATTCATCGTCGTGCTGGACATTTTCTGAATGACCTGAGTGTTGATCCCATGACATGGTGGGGACGCAGGTATTCTTTTCAATGATGTTCAGCTGATTTTCATTGTTCGGCTGATTTTCTTGCCCCAAGTCTCCTGGATACGGCTGCCAGATAGGCAAGCCATCCATTGGGCCATAATAGTCTTGGTCAAAGTTGTCTTTCATCAGAGTGTCTTCCTCTAATGAATTTGGTGGAGCACAGCATCCTTCCGGGTCACAATCTCCGTATATCATTCTGACATCTGACTTGGGTATAAATCTCGGACTCTGTGCGGGATAGCAAAATGGTGTAGACACCTCTTCCTGAGAGATATAACCGTCCTCATTAAGATAGTACTTCCATTCTTTATTCGTATCAGAGGGATCTCCCTCGTTGATGGTATGGACTGCTTGAGGTACTGGGTGAAGGAAACCTCTACTATGGAAGAAGTCCTAAATGGGATGAAGACTTTCATCGCTAGCAGCAGTCTGGGTGCAGGTCGCAGAAAAACCAAGACCCTTCTTTGCTTTATTATCAATAGGAATGACAAGTTGTCCCCATCCTTTTACATTGTTGCCTTCAATTGCCTCGAGAGCATCTTTGTACGAGGAAATAGAGGTTCCTTTCTCTGATTGATTCTTATTGCTCACCGATATTGCTTGAAACTGAGTCCCAATAACCTCCTCGGGTTTTATACACGTAGATAATGACAGGTTACTCACGATCAAGGCATGTTCTCCACAGGCCGTGACGAGCTAATCGTTCTTGACGAACTTCAGTTTCTGGTGCAGCGTCGAAGTGACTGCCCTAGCCTGGTGTATCCAAGGTCTTCCTAATAAACAGTTGTATGTTGCCTGGATGTCCATGACCTAGAAAGTGACTAGGAAAGTGTGAGGACCGATAGTTATGGGAAGATCGACTTCGCCGATAACTGCTTTCCGAGATCCGTCAAAGGCTTTGACGATGACCTCACTGCCCCTCATTGGGGACCCTTTGAATGATAGTCGCATTAGAGTGGACTTCGACATAATGTTGATGGCCGATCCGGTGTCTACCAGTACACTGGCTAAAGCATCGTCCTGGCAGTTAGCTGTGATATTGAGCGCCATGTTGTGACTTTTGCCCCCCTCTGGGAAATCCTCATCACTGAATCCTAAGTTGTTGCAGGAAGTGATGTTAGAGATGATGCTATCGAATTATCGTATTGACACATCCTGTTCCACAAAGGCCTGCTCTAAGACTTTCTGTAGAGCCTCTCTGTGGGCTTCGGAACTGAGTAAAAGTGATAGCACTGAGATCTTTGAAGGAGTTTGTAACAGTTGATCAACAATGTTGTATATACTCCTTTGGATGAGCTTCAACATCTCATCATCGTTCTTTGAAAGGTCGGAATTACTGGATTGGCCGACTGGTGGATTAGGAGCTTTTCTCTAAAGTTCCTTTTCTTTGTTAGGTTCTCCAACCCCTCGGTTGAAGATTCGACCGCTCCGTGTTACTCGACTGATGTCTGTAATATTCACGACGGAGGGTAATGGAATTTCCTTTCCATTCTCAATTACTGTTGCACCGTATTTGTAAGGGATCGCCTTAGCTGATTCATACGGTAACGGTCCCGGTAGATAGATAACTACAAGAGCCTTCTAATTTTTCTGACTGTCGTAAGCAACTTCAATCAGTTCCTGGCTAGGAACCTTTGACTCGTCTAGTAGAGGGATAATGGTACAAACATCCTTGTTCCATTGATGATCAAATATTATGACAACGTCTCTAATTTGATCAGCGAAGTAGTCTGGCGTCCAGTTGATTGACCCCGAAACTGAATATTGTTGGATTTCTTTGCGGTCCAACTGACTTTGAAGGGCTGCTCGCACGAGGTAACATCCTTTATTATTTTCCGAGCAGACTCTACAGTGCTCGTAGTTATGTGGTGGCACCTGGTCACGTTCGCTTTGAAGACAGTGTAACCTTACTAGATCTGTTTCCGTAGATCCGGCATTCTGACTTTGATGCCGAGTAGGGTTCCTGTCAACCACACTGATTTGTTGCGTGTCTTCATCCATATAGATTGGAAGCCACCAGTGGTTTAACAAGTGTTGCAAAGTTCTTTGAACGAGAGCGCACCCTTGGTTACTCCCACAACATACCTTACAGCTCATATAATCATGTGAAGTGAGAAAACCGAGTTGGACTTGCCTGGTGTGTAACTCCACCAAGCTGGTATTCATCAAACAAATATCGAAGATTTGAACCATGTTGATCTGATAAGGATTTCTATCACGGTAGTCCTGGATCCATCCAAGATCCATCTGACGTTGGATGGCCTCTTGTACGAAAGAGCATCCCTGTTTGTTTACCGAGCAAGTCAGACAGGAATTGTAATCGTGTCGCGGCAGATTATGATACTGGCTTTACCTTGAGTGCATTGCCACTAATTTGACATCCATTGCATGGATGTCATGGTTCTGAATGATGTTGGAATTCGTATAAGTCATGTTAACTAAACAAACTCGATGCTCTTGGATCCACCCGAGATCCAATTGTTCCTGTAGAGCTGATTGCACCATAGAACATCCTTGATTGTTTTTAGAGCAGATATCACACTGGTGATAATTATGAGGTGGCACATGGCCATATCCGCTCTGTCTACAATGCATCTTGACCAAGTTGGCCCTTAACAAGAGTACATCATGAATTTGATAGGTGTTGTTAGACTCTCCCTCTATGAAATTGACTGCAGCTTTCTCATATTGAGGCAGCGGGTTTGTGAGAACATTTGGATTTGTATCCTTGAAAGATAAGACCCCGATCTTAACAAGCTTTTGTACGTCGGATTTGAAACTGAGGCAGTTTTCTATGTTATGCCCTGGTCCTCCTTGATGGTAAGGACAAGTCTGATCCGTTTTGAACCAAAAAGACGGATTTTCCGGTACTGTAAGAGGAGACTTAGTTTGGACGTGCCCCTTGACCAATAATAATGGAAGCAGTTCTGCGTACAACATGGGTATAGGGTCGAACCCTGGTGGTCACGTTGTCCGGTTGTTGTTGTACTGAGGACGAGCCTGCTGAAGAGGCTGTTGTGTCCTTTGTTGATATTGCTGTTGATTCGGTTGGCTCTGAACAACCTGAGGTTGATACGTAGGAACAGGCGTGAGATTGATAGCAGGAGTTACAGCTGCTACTGGTTGATATCGTCGCCTTTTCTTTCCGAGAGAGATATTCTCGATATCTTGCTCTTTTTCTTAGGAACAGCACTACCGTATCATTTTGTACTACTTGATGATCTAGCGTCTTTAACTAAACGTCCTTCTCGGACTGCGTCCTCAAGAGGAACTCCCATGCTCACCATCTCGGTGAAGTCACTGGGTGCACTGGCAGCCATTCTGTCGTAGTAAAATGAGCTCAAGGTTTTCAAGAAGATCTTTGTCATCTCTTTTTCCTCAAGAGGTGGACAAATCTGAGCGGCAATTTCACGCCATCTCAGAGCGTACTCCTTAAAGGTTTCCTTGTCCTTTTGTGACATTGATCTGAGCTGATCTCTGTCTGGTGCCATGTCCAAATTGTATTTATATTGTTGGACAAAAGCAGTGCCAAGATCTCTGAACGTGTCGATCGTAGCGCGGTTTAAACCCATGTACCATCTTAATGCGGCACCGGTTAAACTATCCTGAAAGTAACGAATTAGTAGCTCTTGGTTCTTTGTCCGAGCTGACAGTCGTCGAGTGTACATCACTAAATGACTTTGAGGGCAAGAGTTACCCTTGTACTTTTCAAAATCGGGCACCTAGAATTTGTGTGGAACTTTCACATTAGGGACAAAACAAAGGTCTGCGGCGTCCTTTCCAAATAAGTCCTGGTCGCGAAGGGCTTGCAGTTCCTTCTGCATCTCTAGGAATTGTTCCTGGAATTCATTCATTCTGTCGAACATGCTTTCATTTCCACCAGCGGGTATCTGTGGAATATGTCCTTCTAGGACAGTATGTACCACGGGCGGTGGTATAGTCATTATGGTCGAGACTCTCGGTGCCTCCCGAAGTTTGTAACCTTCAGGAGTTGCTATCATGCCCCGGGCATCTTCGCTTTCCCGAAGTCTGTAACCTTCAGGCCCAGCGGCTCCTGCTGCGGTTCCCTGATCCTCAGTGATCGGCGAAACATATCCTTCCAGGATATAGTTGAGTGGCATGCCCCAGGAACGATCTTTCGGAATTTTGTACCTAGGATCATACTTTTCCACTATGGACGTCGATGTGATCTCTGAGATCACAGTCCTTTGTTGCTGCATCTGAGCTTCTGTTAGAGCTTACATGTCGTTATGAAGCTTTCTCAGATCCTCTTTCAGAGTGTCGATCTCTTCTCTCAACTCTCTGTTCTCTTCCTCGAGATCATCCATCTTTTTCTGGCGATTGGCCCGAGTATTATCCGAATGAGATAGTTTGACTCTAGAATCGAGACGCAAACATGAGATTCAAGGTAAGAAGAATGTGTTAAGTGAGAATGATGAATGATATGCAATGATTATATTAATTGTATGTTTTTGTTTATTCAAAGTAAACTTCGACAATTGGATTGCAAATATCAAACAGTGGGGGAAACCCCATTTTATTGAATTTAAAGGATTGCAGAAATG
Organism: Lathyrus tuberosus; assembly: GCA_022829125.1. Lineage (NCBI taxonomy): Eukaryota > Viridiplantae > Streptophyta > Magnoliopsida > Fabales > Fabaceae > Lathyrus > Lathyrus tuberosus. The sequence continues at coordinate 5,542,471 of JALAZF010000264.1, forward strand.
GAAATACAGTAGATTACAAAGTGCTATAAAAGGAAATCTAAACTAATGGAACCCGAGTCCTCTCTGAAGAGAGCTCAAGTGCTGGTTCGGGTGCTTTCCTTTTCTTTGACCGGGGCTCTTAGGTCATTGTCGGGTTGTCATTCCTTTGCTAAGTGAAAGGAGCGAGCGAATTCCTTTGGTCATCTTGATTCTCTACAGCATGTTGCTCTAAAATCTCAATCAGAGCATCTTTTTCTTTTAACAGTTGTTGTATTTTCTCACACTCCACATTGAGAATACGGTACTTGTTCCTCCAAGACCTCTTCTCCTACTGAGCTTTATTGAGAGTAACCTGAAGTTTTTCCGTCTCAGACATAAAATAAAGGACAAAGTCCCTTAATGGAAGAACTTCCTGGCGAGGGTAAGGCATCCTCATCTTGAGAGCTCTGGTTTGTACCTAGTGGAGATAAGGCTCCACTGAGACACAGTCTGGTTTTCCTAGAGACTCTCTTCCTTTCCTGTGAATGTGTTTCCAGGCATGCACTATTTTTATCTTTAGTGCCCTGTCATTTTCTCCTTCCTTGAAGAAAAGACCTTCCAGATGAGCATTACGCGGGATATGCCTCATCGGGTATCCAAATTGACGACGAACTAACACCGGATGATAATTGGTTCCTCCCTTAGTTCCTATAAGGGGTATATTTGGGAAATGTCCACAACGGTCAATGATCCTGATCCCGTCGTAGATTCGATTATACCAATCGATGTCGAAGTTGGTAACAGACATGATTCTCTGCGACCAACGTAAAGTATTCTTTTGATCCCAAAATGCAGCAGACTTGGGCAAATGGGAAGTGAACCATTTGTATAGCAGGGGTACACAACATGTGATCCTTCCTTCATTATACAAATTCCTTAAGTGTACCGAATGATACGCATCTGCGAGTAAGGTCGGTACGGGGTTTCCAATCAGAAAAATCTTAATGGCGTTGATATCTACAAAGTTATCAATGTTGGGAAACAAGAATAACCCGTAGGTGAGCAAAACAAAGATGCTCTCGAAAGCAGCCACGTTCCCTATACTGGCAAAGTACAGGGCTTTCTTTATCAAGAATTGGGCTGGCAAACCTTGGATGCCACCCTTAGTGGTCATGTGAGTCCTGACTTCTGACTCGTCCAAATAAATTGCTCTTGCAATGGTTTGATCCTTTGGAATTTCTTCCAGTCTTGCAATGGTTTGACCCCTCTTGGGATAACAACAGCAAGCAGCTCGCCAGCGAGCTGATGTATCATAGAGCGATCTTAGATGAGGGTAGTATCGTGTGACAACTATTTCCGATAGCTTCCGCACTACAATATGGCTTAAGTCTACTAAAAACCTCAGCTTCTCAGATAACCCAGTCGACCACACTACTTTCAACAACCGAAGTCGTATAGGAAATGTATCTGCAAAGGGAGTCTCCACTGAGTTTGATGGTCAATCGGGGACTCTTAACTGAGATTCACTCCCCGCAAGATTACCCGCATTACCATCACCTATCTTAGGTGTATACTCAATCTTTCCACATACGGCATCACACGCATTCCCATTAGCAGAAAAATAAACACAGATATCAATTAGGAAAAGCTGTATATATATATTTGTCTTAATCATCCTAGACCTCTAGTCTTATGATCCTATACAGATAATGACTCCCCAGCAGAGTCGTCATTTCTGTGACATTTCGAGAACTTGAGGTTTTCTATCGAAGATTTTAAGAATAGGGCCCCAGGGTGGGCGCCATTTTTCTGTAGCGCGATTTTTGTGGTCATGAGTCACGATCGCTTGGGGTACTACAGTTCGGTTCATTTTTTATCCTATTGAGCTGATTAAGGAAGGGAAATAGATGTCTCCAATTAACCCTGCTTGCATACTGAGTTTGAACAGCGTTCTGTTAGCTTACAGATGTTATGTGGATGTGGGGCCCAATCTTTGGTTATTTTGTTAAGAACACAGTGTCTGGATTATTTGTGAGGTTTTTGGTAATGTGTTTAGATTTGATGCTTTTGGGTTGATTTGGTGGAGATACTAGATCTTGGGTTTTTTATTAGTATACTCGCTAAGATTTTTTTAATCTTATGCCTACGTATTCCCGTTTGATGAAACAGGGAAATTAGAGCGATCGTAGTTCCTCCTATTCTATGGGAGGAAAAAAGGTTATTTTGGTGTCTTGTTCAAAGCCCAAGACGTGAAGCTAAATGTGGTTTGTATCTTGTTCAAAGCCCAAGATGTGAAGCTGAAGGGTCTATTTGTATCTTGTTTGAAGCCCAAGATGTGAAGCTGAAGGGTTATGGATGAGAGAGAATTTGTCATCTCTAAAGGGGAGTTGTTGATCTGTTTGTCACAACTGTTGGGTGACTGATTATAAAGGAGAATTACTTTAACTGGGATATGTGAATCCAGCAATGCCATAATTTCCTTTATAGGGGATTTTTAACCTGAAGGAGAAGACTTTAATTCAGTTTGGAGCAATGCCATCTTTCCTTAGGAATTTCTCATGCTAAAAGAGGGACAGTGGCGTGGATGTAAATAATCCAGAGGCTTGCCGCTTACAGCAATTAGATGAAGGAAAAAGAGTTGTTGATGTTTGTATGTTATGAGCAAGGCACAGATTTGATGCCAAAAGGTTGATTGACTCAACTGGGGTTTTCTTTGTACAAAGCCTAAGAGGAGGCTAGTGACCCAACAAGAGGGTGCTAACAAGTGACTGACTCAAAAAGAGGGCGCTTTTATGTGTCTTGTACGAAGCCCAAGATGGAGGCTAAAAGGGAAGTGACTCAACAAGAGAGTCTGTTATCTGTCTTATATGAACCCTAAGATGGAGGCTAAACAGGTTTGACTCAACAAGAGAGTCTTTTATACTCAATAAGAGAGTGTTTTACTGTCTCGTATAAAGCCCGAGATAGAGGCTGAAAGGAGATTGAGACTGTCCAAGTCTCTTGGTGTTTTGAGAAATCGATTCTCAGGTAGTGAATGATCTTTGCATGACGCCCAAGAGAAGGCTGGTATGTTAAGGGATGAAGGTCAACCCATTAACTGGTCTGACGCTTGACTCAGAAAGACAGCTCTAGCAAATTGATGACTAGGTTTTGTTCCTATACCTGTAGAGGTCTCTGGGTCCTTGTACTAAGCACAAGAGAAGGCATGAGAGCTTTTAAGAAGCCGAAGGGTCCTTGTACAACGCCCAAGAGGAGGCGGAGATGCTTTTAAGAAGCCTGGGGGTCCCCAAACCCCGAGAAGTTCAAGACATGCCATTCACCGAGAATAGATCAAGCCAGGAAAATCCGAGAATTTGGAAGAAACTCAAGAGATGTCATTCACAGAGAAAAGACCATCTCTGGGGAGTTAGAGTTTCTTTGACAATGTCTAAGGGTGACAGTCTGAGAAAGGGTTCACCGAGAATGCTGTCTTTCACGTCTCCATATTGTTTAACCCCAAGAGGAGGGAAGACTGTATCTGGAAATCCTATGGGGATCTAGTTTTGTTTGTATTTAAAAGTGACCAACAGGGCTTTACCTAGTGCTAGACGTAGTTGCCGGGGAAAACTCTAAATAACTATACTAGTATTACATAGTGGATATATGACGAGTATATAAAAGTTTGTGAAAGAAGACTTACAGTGAGCAGCCCCACAATACAGTTATATATATATATATATATATATATATATATATATATATATATATATATATATATGAAAGCGAATAAAGAAAGCGGGTAAACACTTACTCGGTTGTAGAGCTTCCATGCTGTTTTGTTAGTTGTTCAACAAAGAAAGCTTTGATAACAATATTATATTCTAAATCAAAGGAGAAAGTGCTTTGAAAAGATTGTTGGGGCTTACAGCTCAAGGAGAGGCCCAAGGTTTTATCAGTGATTGCACTGTTGTTTTGAATTTGTACAGGGACTTATACAAGTGACTGAGGCCCAAAAAGGTTTTCTGTATAAAGGGATGGGTCTTAAACTCTCTTGAGAGGCCCAAAGAGTTTAAGGAAAAGAAATGGGGCTTATAACACGAGGGTAGGCCCAGATGATCTATTTTTTGAACTGGAAATCGTGCCGAGGTTTCTTTAACGTACTGGGTCTTATACAATGCATTGAGGCCCAAAAAAGTTTTACCTACACGGGATGGGCCTTACACTCTATTAGAGGCCCAATGATTTATTTTTGTACAAGTGGTGGGGCTTACAGCTCTAGGAGAGACCCAAAGGTTTTTTGTTAAAAAGGCGACGATCGCGCCGAACTTTTTGATGGTATCGGGACTTATGCAATACACTGAGGCCCAAAAAGGTTTTTATTTACAAAGGATTGGGTCTTACACTCTACCAAGAGGCCCAAAGAGTTTTGGAAATGATTGATGAGGTTTGAAATCAAAGAAACCCTAATTTTATTTTCCTTTAAAAGTAAATATTTAAAGAAAATCAATAAATGACAAAGATGCCAAATGAGTTTGAATAAACCACTTGTGATTTTTGTTTAAGGTTTGAAAAATGAGGTTTTAATCACAAGATGAATTAAAACTCATTTGGTTTTGATTTTCAAGGTAAATATTCACTTTTAAAATGTTTAAAAACAATTAAAAAGGAATTTATTCACAAAAATACTAATTATATTAAATAAATAATATAAACTTGATTTTTTTGTGGAATAAACTATTTCAACATTTTTGAGATTTTTTGCAAAAAGAACCAATCAAAAATAATTAAAATTGAGAGAGTTATTAATTTTCCAAACTATTAAAAATAATATGAAAAATACTAAAAAAGTGGAAAAAATAGCAAAAAGAGGGTCTGGGGCGAGGGGGATTCGAACCCCAGACCTCTTGTGTATAGGGCGTGCGCCTTACCACTGGGGTGGTGATACATCCATTGATTGAAACACAACCACAAATATACAAGGCTTGCCTTGTTTTTGGCCTGACCCAGGGCAAGGAAAGGCAAGATTTTGGTTAGAAACGTGAAGGCCATAACTTTCTCATTTCTCCATGGATTGGGACAAAATTTAGGTCTATCCTGCCTAGAATTTCACAAGGAATCCAATGGTGGTGGTGTTTTCTTCAGATCATGCTCCTATTGAAAAACCCGATAGTGGTTTTGAAATAGGCCATGATTTGCATTTTCTGTGCTATCTCTTGGTACATACATGAATTACATGATGAATTGGTTCAAACATAACACATATAACATGTACAAGATGTGCATGATCAGTGGACCTCAAAGCAATGCATATTTCAAAGAGTTCAAGTTGAGATACTTACCTCTTTTTGGAGCTTTTGTGCAATCTGCCAAGTACTTTGTTCTAGAAATGATTTGATGCTTTGGACACCCTCAAATGATCTCTTAGAAGCTTTTAGGAGGGCTGGAATCAGCTGGAAACCTCAGGAATAAATTTTGAGCTCTTTCTTGCAAAACGGGCAAAAGTGGCCAAAATAGCAACTCTCTCAAATGGTGTTCCAGATGGGGGAACCATTTGGGACAGTTCAAGGATGATATTTGGAGTGTGTTTGAGGTTTTATCTGGTTTGGAAAGTGACTGAATCAAGACATGACTTGAAAAATGCACAAAAGTCCAATTTTGAGGTTTTGAGAGATGGCCTTGTGATTTTGGTGTTACAGGTCACTTGTGAGTGTTTGGATCACCTCTATATGATATTTATGAGTTGTGTGTGTGATTGGTTTGATTGGAATTGCTCTCAAACTCAAAACCCGATGGTGACTTGCTTTGGAAGGCAAATTTGGAAGTGAGATGGTGATTTTGAGGAAAACATCTGTTTGATGGATTTGGTGTACTCAAACTGATCACAAATGAGCTCTATTTATAGTAGAGGAAGTTTGTTTTGGGAGCAATAGTGATTGGCAACTGCAGTAGAGGTTTGGCCAATGTTGATCAATGAGAATCTAAGTCTCCTCTAGCCATTGACTAGTGGTTAGGGCACAGGCTGCTGGTTCCCTTGGTCTTGGATATGTCTTGACTGAATTCAGTTGGAAATGCCTCAGTCCATGCCACCTTGGTGCATCCATTAAATGCTCCAAAACAAAATTGGAGTCTTGTCCCCTCTTTAGGGATTTCTAGGTTTGGCATGCTACTTTTGGTTCCAAAGACTTGGGAGGCTTATGAATCAGTGTTTGTCCCTTCTTGGTCTCCCCCTGAGGTGTTCAGATGGATAAGTTTGCTTGTCATTAGCATAAATTTGGTAAATCGAGCAAAATGTACAAATCTACCTTGCTTTGACAGTTTTCAGCAAGGCATGTTGCCATTGTCATATCTCATGGCTCAAGTGGACTTTGATGGAGTTCTTGGCCATTTTGGAAAGCCCCCATATGATACAATAACTGTTTGATCATAATTGGTTTTTATATCTTTTGGATCCAAGTGAAAAATGCCCCTACATTAGGAAAAAAGTGAAGGCAGATTCTGACTTTGTGAAAATTTCACTAAGTGTTGGAAAAAAGTGACATTTTCACTTTTTGTGATTTTGATCATTCCATAACTTAAAATCCATGAGGAATTGGAATGAGTTGTGTTTGAAGCATTTGTAGAGGTCCATGAGAGCTACAAATCCAGCTTTGAATTGGGAAAAATGGCCTTGTGGTTTAGGAGTTATGATCCTCCAAAGTTGGTATCCTAGCCACTTTGTTCCATAACTTAGAAAAATTTCTAACTTTTTATGGTTACCCCTTTTACAAGTTATCCCACATTTCTTGATTTTTCTTGATAAATGATGATTCCAATCACACATTAACATCATTTTAGGGTTAAGGAACCATAATTGTGAAAAAACTCAAAAAGTCAAAGTTGACTTTTGTGCACAGTTGACTTTTTGTCAGATGAATTCCAAACTGTGCGATCCTCTATGAAATCAAGTCCTTGACCTAAATCAAACTTGATGGATTGATTTCATAGGTGTAATAGGGTGTATTGAATCATGTCCCAAGGTGAGCATGCCTGGGTCAAAAGTCAAAGGCACAGTTGACTTTTTCCGCGAAACCCTAATTGTGGTTCTGATGAATTTGAAACTTGTTGCTCAAGGTTCTTAGACCAATCCATTGTTGCAAATGGATCAATGTGGTGTCTTGGAAACCCTCAAACCATGTCTTGAGGTCTTGGCTCACGATTTGTCCCAAAGGTCAACTTAGGGGTGAATTAGGTCAAGAAACCCTAATTCCTGATTTTTGGTGAATGCATCCCCTGAGGTTAAATTGACTTGATGATTGGGTCCATGAGGTTCCATGGAGTATATTAGGTTATGCTTTGAAGCATTGGCTCATGCCCAGAGGAAAATTTCCATCTGGAAGCCCTGGTCGACCAAAACCCTAATTTGGTAACACTGGCGATCTTGAGGCTTGATCCACTTAGAATGCTGCAACCTTGTGCTTGATTCTTGATGTGGGAGTCCTCTTGATCCATTGGGGATGTTTGAGAGGTTTAGACAAGTTGAATATCATGTCATTTCTTGATTGATCCTTTGTCCAAGAGCTCTGAGAGGGCTTGAAACCCTAAGTTTGATTGTAGTGAAGGCTCGCCCATCTTTGGGAAGACTAATGAGGCATGATGGTCCATCCATATTGTGATGATGATTTGCATAATGATGGTAAATCTTAGTGGTCAAAATTAGGGGTATGACAGATGAACTGAACCTAATCGAAGAAAAGAGAATGACGGCTTTATGCCATGGTCAGTTATATCAGCAAAGAATGAAGAAGGCGTTTGACAAAAAGGTCCGACCCCGTGTCTTCAGAGAAGGAGACCTCGTACTCAAGAAGATACAAATATTTCTCATTGATTCCCAGGGCCAATGGACTCCGAATTACGATGGCCCCTATGTTGTTAAGAAAGGCTTCTCAGGCGGTGCCTTGAGACTCACAACCATGGATGGAGAGGAATTTACTTATCCCACAAATGTTGATGTAGTCAAGAAATGCTTCGCCTAAATGAAAATAAAAAACGTCTCGGTGGATTGAAAACCCGAAAGGGGGGTCCAGGAAAAAAATAGAGACATAAACAATGATCATCCCGATAGATTGAAGACCCGAAAGGGAAATCTAGGCAAAATTTAGGGATTCATGGCAAGTAACTGCATTCGACAAGATTGGCTCCTCAGCGGCAATGTCATCTGTTAGAAAAATTCTCAATCAAGGTCGTCTTTGGAAGAAGTCCAAAAAATATCCAGAATTCAAGATTGGTAGAAGGATAGCGGTCGTCATGTTTCAATGTAGCCCTTTTCCTATAAATTACCATTTTCTAAACTTTGTAATGTTCCATAGGATCATGCGTTTGGCTGATTACCATTCTATCAATGAAAATTTGAGCCCTTGTACTTTTGTTTGCAAATCTCATTCATTCTGATTTACAAATGACATGATTATATGATTAAGATTCTTGAAACAAAAACGAATTTACTTTTGTTTTCAAAATGGAGCTTTCAAAATTTTACTTCTGCTTTTAAGATAAAGATGGCAATTTCTTTTTTATTACTGAGCACAAAAGGGAATATCGACGGCTTCTCCGGAAGTGATCAAACTTCAAAATACAAGATCAAGGTATTCCTTTTAATCAGCACACCTTGAGTAAAGGATCAACTCCTTTAGACGGAATGTCCCGTCTATTATCCCCGGTAGAGTTTTTACCTCGGAGAACAAATGATCGGTTTTTCTCCCCAGCGGGGTCTACTTCTGAAAAACAAAAACGGATTTTTGTACCTAGTAGGTTTGTACCTCTAGAAACAAAAACAAACGCATGGATCCTCGTGTCCAAATGAAAGAACAACTTTCAGAATCTTCAGTGATACCCCCATCTCCCAGAGTGGCCGAGTATCCTGTCGAACAATCACCAATCTGTATGTCGTGTCTGTTTTGTCAGCATCAGCATTTCATACATACATCATGCATAATGTATTCATGTTCATACTCATATTGCATTAATATTACTCTAGTCATATTCATCCCCAAGTGATAAAACGCTCTCTCTCCGATAGAGTTTTCAGTCTTCCTTACCATGTCAGATAGGACAAAATTCCGGTCTAAGTTTTTTCCTCGTTAGGAAAATGTACTATCTAAACAATCTCTCCCCATATTATTCCTGGTTTGGAGTATGTCTTCGACCACTTTGATAACTTGAACCTCTGAAAGGCCAAAAGCTGTTTGGTTATACACTTTTGGAGCTTCCCTCTTCACCAATAAAGGTGATATTTTTCTTTCTCGGATTAAAGAAAATCCCCAGAAGACTCTTGGCAATACGAAAGTTTCTCCACGAAAAATTTGCTTTCAATAGAGTCATCAGCACCTCAAAATTGAATTACATCAAATGGCATCTCTCCAAAAAGAGGAAGTATGGTGTAATTTCCCCAGCAAATGGCATCTCCCACAAGAGAAGTTTGCGCACCTCTGCAGTTCAGACCAATGGGTTTCCTCAGCAAGTCGGAGATCAAATCATTTTTTTTCATCAAATGGCATCTCCCCAGTGGGAAGTTTGGTGGAAACCGTCACAGATAACATTCCTTGTCAAGAAAAAAACTCGACAAGAAGAAACTGAGACCAGTTCCATGGTTGAAGACTAGGATCGAGGGGAAGTTTATTTCAAAGAAAATTGAGACCAGTTCCATGGCTGAAAACCAGGATCGAGGGGAAGTTTATTTCAAAAGAAACTGAGACCAGTTTCGTGGCTGGAGACCAGGATCTAGGGGAAGTTTATTTCAAAGAAAATTAAGACCAGTTCCGTAGCTGAAAACCAAGATCGAGGGGAAGTTTTACCCTTTTTCTAAGTGCCTTGCTTAGTAAAAGAAGATGGATGAGCAAATAACTGCTACCATACTCAACCACCATCAAAATTTTGGGTATTCCGGTATTTAATCCTCTTTTACCTTGAATGTATGAACGTCTTTGCCATTCACACCTTCAGGTCCAAGAAGATTAAATAGGGGCATATGTCATACCCTAAATTTTGACCATAAGACTTCCCATCATTGTGCAAATCATCACCACAATATGGATGGACCTCCATGCCTCCTCAATTCTCTCAAAGATTGTTGAGCATTCACCTCAATCAAGAATTAGGGTTTTGAGCCCTCTCAGAGCACTCAAGCAAAAGATCAATCAATAATTGACATGATCTTCAACTTGTCAAGCCTCTCTAACATCCATGAAGGATCAAGAGGTCTCCCACATCAAGAATCAAGCATAGGAATACAACATTTCAGGCTAATCAAGCCTCAAGATCACCAGTGTCACCAAATTAGGGTTTTGGTCGACCAAGACCTCCAAAGGAAAATTTTCACCTGGGCATGAACCCATACTTCAAAACATTATTCAATAAGCTTAAAGGGACCTTATGAGTCCAATCATGAGTTCAAAATAGCCTCAGGGGATGCATTCATCAAAAATTAGGAATTAAGGTTTCTTGACCTAATTCACCCCTAAGCTGACATTTGAGGTAAGGCATGAGCCAAAACCTCAAGGAATGTTTAGAAGACCTCAAATATCTCATGTTTATCCTCTTACAAGTTCAAATGGACACAAAGAACTTGGTTCATGAGCAATATAAGGAGTCAAGTTCATCTGGACCATAAACTAGGGTTTCTGAGGAAAAGTCAACCATACCTTTGACTTTTGGCCAAGACATGGTCTCAAACCTTGGGGAATGATTCAAGACACTCTAAAACACCTATGGAATTCATCCATTAGGTTTGAGTTAACCCAAAGACTTGATTTCATAAGGAATCACAAAGTTTGGAATTCATCTGATAAAAAGTCAATTGTGCTCAAAACCAAGTTTGACTTTTGAGAATTTTTGAAAAACATGGCTTCTTTAAATCAAAAACAATGTTAACTTATGGTTTGGATCATCATCCATCAAGAAAAAACAAGAAAAGTATGATTACTTGCAAAAGGGGTAATCTTAAGAAACTTGAAATTTCACTAAGTCATGAAAAAAAGTTATTTTTACCCAACTTTGCAAGGCCATAACTTGTGATCCAAGTAACCTTTTTCTCTCATCCAAAGCTCAAATGAAAGCTTTCATTACATACTACAAGATTATCAAATACACCATATCCCAAATCTTCATGGATTTTGAGTTATGGATTGATCAGAATCACAAAAAAAAAGAGAAATGAACGTTTTTCAAACACTTAGAAAAATTTGAGACAGAATCTATCTCATGTTTTGTCCAACTTTGGAGGCATTTTTCACCATGATCCAAGATGATTCAAGACCAAAGTTAAACATCAAAGTTGAAGTATGATATATGGGTTTTTTTTAAAAGTACAAGAGCCTCCCATGATTCAACTTGAGCAAGAAGTTATGAGCTTCCCAAAATGGCATTTTTCACCCTGCCTACACAACAACATGGATACATGACTTGTGCCACACAATTTCCTCCTTCAAGTTTTGCAACTTTTCCAACTTTGTCATCTTCCAAAAATACAAAACTTCTGATGACTCACTTGATACTTGATCAAGGAGTCAAGAATTCAACTTCGCATGTGCAAAATCATCATGACATGAACCTTGAAATTCAAATTTGGCATCAAGCATTTATGTGATTCATAGAGGTGGCATGGATCAGTTACAAGCCGATCCAAATGAGTCAAGATTTCTCCAAAGATCAGAGGACCTAAACCTGCAAAGTTTGGTCCAAGTCAATGGCTAGAGGAGACTTTGGCTACATGACAAAATCCATTGGATAATAGGGTGATCCAGCCTCCATTCACTATTCCTTCAAAAACAAACTTCCTCTATAAATAGAGGTCATTTGTGACTGATTTGGGCACACCAAAACATAGCAATCCATGTTTTCCTTCACTTCACTCTCCAAAACCAGAATTTGCTTCTTTTTCAAGTAACTTTCAAATTTTTCAATAGGAAGTAATTATATCAAAACTAATGGTGTAGACGCCTCATATATATATCATATAGAAGCTATCCAAACACTTCTCCATCATCTGTAACATCAGAATCACAAACCTCCAAATCACACTTGAGCCAAGTTGCAGTTGGGATACCACAATAAGTTCCAGGTGTTTCCAATCAATTCTAAGCTTCTACACACCTTACATAAGGTCCATTGAAGCTGTCCAGATCATCACACAACATCTGTAACACCTCTACTTTAGAATTCAAATTCCTTTTGCACAAGTAAGCCTGAAGCTCTCAAACTCTATACTACATGCATCATAAATTTGTTTTCAAGTTACCAACATGCTTCTGGTAGTTCATAGAGTGATAACCCTCAATCAATTGCTATGTTTCATTCGTGTTGAGGATTTCATGATAGTTTTCGCAAATTCTAGGGTTTCTGTGTTCATACATGATAACTCTCTCCACACTTAAAATAAATGAAATTAAATGGTACCATCTTAATCCTTGATTAAAAACGAGCAAGATTGATGTTTGAATCGTTCCATTTCATTACGTATTGAGGGAGTTATGGAGGGTTTTGTAAATCTGGAAAACCAGAGCTCGCGCGAAGAAGATGACTTGTTCTTGGCGCCTTTTTCAAATATTTGAATATTTGAATTTTCTTTTATTTTTTAATTGATTTCAAAAATTAATCTCTCTCTGATTTTTAATCATTTTTTATTGATTCTTTTTTTCAAAATTCACAAATATGTTAAAATATTTTATTCCACAAAAAAATCAAAAAATATTATTTATTTAATATATTTTAAATTTTTGTAAAGAATTTCTTTTTAATTATTTTTAAACATTTTAAAACAGTTCATTCTCTTGATTTTTCAAAACCAAATTAATTTCAAGCATTCATGTGAATAAAACATCAATTTTCAAATATTTATCAAAGTTCATAACATGTTTATTGAATATATTTGATAATTTTCATCATTTTTATTTGATTTTCCTTTGAAAAATTAAATTTAAAATTAAAATTAGGGTTTCCCCTTTGATTTTAATTTTTCAAATTTCATTTTGATACATTTTGGGCCTCTTTGTAGAGTGTAAGATCCACTCCTTTTTGTACATAAATAATTTGGGCCTCAGTCATTGTATAAGTCCCAATGTGATTTTCAAAACTGTGGCGCGATCGTCGCTTTTCAAACAAAAATCTTGGGCCTCTATCTGAGTTGTAAGCTCCATTTTTCTTTTTTACAAACACTTTTGGGCCTCTAATAGAGTGTAAGACCCAACCCTCTTTCTACATAAATATATTTTGGACCTCTGCTATAGTATAAGTCCCACAACGTCTTTTGGCATCGTGGTGCGATCACTGTTTTCAAAATAAGCCATCGGGGCCTCTCCTTGAGTATAAGCCCCAATATTTTGTATAAAAACTTTGTTTTAAACAAAAAACAACTTCCATGGGCCTCTCCTTGAGTTTTAAGCCCCATACCTCTGTTTTCAAAATCATCTATCTGTTTTTTAAACTGGTACTAGGAGCAGCATTATTCCCGGTGAAACTGCTCTTAGACCACTTGGGCCTCTCTTTGAGTTATAAGCCCCAAACAAACTTTCTTTTCACATAACAACAACTTTAAATTCAAATTCAATTTCAAATTCAAAGTTTTCTCAAAACTTTCTTCAATTTCTTAAAACCCTAATCATACAACAAATCACAATACACTTGGGCCTCTTTTCAGAGTTTAAGACCCAACATCTTTTATTGCATACTTGTTTATATAACTGTTAATTTATTCATTTGTATATACTTGTGCATATCTGTCTAGAGTTTTCCCCAACAGTTAGGTCTACACTTAGGTCAAACTAGAGGTTACTCCTGAACATAGTCAATAACTAGTTCCCTCATAGGAAACTTCCCTCAATACAGTATGCCTCCTCTTGGGCTTTATTCAATATGGATCAGAGAAAGGCATTATTCTCGGTGAAACTTTTCTCAAGACTGTCAAAACTTAGAAACATATACAAGAAATTCATTTCCCCAGAGATGATTAATTCCCCGTGAAACCTCTTTTGAATTTCTTCAAACCTTAGAACTATTCAACAAAGAAAGGATTAATTCCCGGTGAAACCTTTCTTGAACTTTTCTTAGGCTTGGACCCACAGGCTTCCTAAAAGCATCCCCAGCCTCCTCTTGGGATTAGTACAAGGACCACCAGGCTTCTTAAAAGATCCCTAGCCTCCTATTGGGCTTAGTACAAGGACCCAAAGGCTTCTTAAAAGCACATGATAGAATTTAGTCATCTCTACATGTTCAATCCCCAGGAGAGTCAAAATTCCATAACATCCTATCATTCAAGGGTTGATCTACATCTCTAATACTTTTAGCCTCCTCTTGGGAATCATACAAAGATCTCTCTCTCTCTCCAGAGTTTACCTATTCTTAAGAGACTTGGGTAGTCTCAGCCTCCTCTTGGATTTCAATCAAGTAGACTTGGAAAGTCTAACCCTCATAATGTACTTCAACTATTCCCTAATTCTATGATAAGAGTGAGTCCCCTTTTGGATTCCCCAATACAGTTCAGACCTTCTTCTGGAATTTAAAAATCCTCAACAAGAGTCAGCTTCCTCTTAGGCTTCATATAAGAATTTCCCCAGTCAGCCTCAATCTTGGGCTTTGTACAAGACAAACATCATACTCCCCAGTTGAGTCAGTTTTCTTCAAAGCAATACTCAAACATTCCAGCTTCATCATCTTGGGCTTCAAACAAGATACTCAAATAAAACCCTCCCCAGTTGAGTCATTTTCTTTCAGCTTCAACCTTGGGCCTTGGACAAGGCACACATAAAATCCATCATCCCCTGAGATGAGACCATGAGTCCTCTCTGTAGGAGGATATCCCTTCTATATATCACATGTCAAAACAAACAATCAAAACCTTTTTCCAGATAAATTGTTGTAAGTGGTACACTTGTTGATTCAAAATCCAAGTTGGAGTCCCTCCTTTATCATGGTTAAAATTCCTCTTTCATCTAACAGCTATAAGTGGCAAGCCTCTAGATTCTATACATTCAAGTCAATGTCCCGCTCTTAGTATGAAATATTCATAAAGGAAAAAGTGGCATTGCTCTACACTGAGTTAAAGCTTCTTCTTTCACGACATCTCTCTTATAAAGGAAATTACGGCATTGCCGGATTCAACACATCCCAGTTAAAGTAATTTCCCTTATAACCAATCACCTGACATTTTGTGATAAATAGGTGAGATATCTCCCTTTTAGAGATGACAATTTCTCTCTCTCAGTCAATTTTAGCTTCAATCTTGGCCTTTGAACAAGGCACAAATAATCTGATAGCTTCAATCTTGAGCTTTAAACAAGACACCAAACATATCTTTCCTCCCATAGAAATAGGAGGAACTACGATTACTCTGATTTCCTATATCTCTTTACGGGAATACGTAGGCATAAGGTTGTGAAATATTAGCGAGCACACAAATCAAAAATCTTAGGTCCAGTACCTTCCCAAAAACAATAGAAAACCCGAAAACAAGAAAAACATTCTTTTAACCCTCCCAAAAGATAAACTTTCCCAATCTACAGCAGAGAAACACAAGAAATCATTTCAAATAGCAGAAATACATGCAAAAGAAGGTTCCAATAAATTACTATAGATACTCTGGGTGTTAATAGCTTCCCTTTGTATAACCAGACCCCGATCCCCGATCTCTTAGCATTTGTTAAAGAAAACACTTACGTGCAGGGTTAGTTTAAGATATTTTCCCCTTCCTTTCAAGCTTCATAAGATAAATACAGAAATTAGAAAGTAGCACCAAATGCGGTAGGTGGTCGCGTCACCAAAAAACCGAACGCTACAGAAGTATGACTTGGGAGCGTTAGGATCAGATGAGAGAGTCATATCTGACTCTGTTTTCCTCAGGTAATTTTCGGGGAAGAAAATTCTTTAACTGGGGGAGAGTTGTAACACCCCAAAAATTTAGAATTTTTTATCTAAAAGAATTGTTTGTGATTTATGATGATGAGTGATGAAGCATTGTTGTGAGAAAGTAGATTATTAGAATTATTTAGATTTAAATAATTTAGTTATATTATATAGATTTATAATAATAATTAAAATCAGAATATTAAAGTGAAAATAAGGATAAGGGCATAGTGGTAAGAGTGTGTGAGTTAAGTGGGGGCATAAGAGGCAAGCCATAGAAAGGGTCATAGGGTTAAACAAGTAAAACAAGGAAAGAGAATTTGTTATGTACGATCGTAACATTTGAGAAGAACAGAAGAGAGGCTAGGGCTTACAGAGAACCGAGAGGAGAACTCGATAGAACACAAAAGAAGAGAGTCAATCGCTAGGAATCGAGGTAAGGGGTGTAATCCTAGTTTATTATGATCGATAGATGGTTAAGATAGATGTAGGTTTTGTCGTGTATGATGAATTGAGAAAAGTATGATGAAAAGTATGGAGAAACTGTTGATGTTGATTTGTTGCAATGTCGATCCTTGATTAATTGGTGCAATGGTTATGAATTATTGTTAATCTTTGATACTATACCATAATAAGTGATTTTAGAATGATTAGATAGCAGAAAAATTGATATAATTATGAATCTATGCTTGAGAAATTGATGAATAATATGTGTTTAATCCCCTTGGATGATGTGTTATATGTTGTGATATGTTTTGGGGTTATTGGAGGTCAAAACATGGGGTTTGGGGTCTGTTGAAATGCTGAAAATTGAGGGAAATCGCACAAAATCACGTGAAAAAAAGTTTTTCTGGGCTCTATTACGACCTGTAATAACTATTACGGGTGGTCGTGATAGCCCTCTGATCCTGGTATCAAAAACGGGAGAAAAAATGAAATTTTGGACTGGGAGCATTACGGGTCGTAACAACCATTACGGGTGGCGGTAACAGCTCTTGGGACTTTGTATTGGGAAATCGTTTTGGCCATAACTTTTGAACCGTAAGTCCAAATCCAGTTTCGTTCAAAGCGTTGGAAAGCTAACGCGAATTACTATCACATAAAAGTACTTCCAGAGGCTGATCATGATAATTATTTGATGCATTTGATAGTTGAAAGAAATGTTGAACTTGAAACTTGTTTATCTTCCGACGATTTTTGTAATATCTTCTTAACCGTGTATCCAATTGACGAGTCGTTTGAAGTGTTAGAAAGCTAACGCTCAAAGCTATAACATAGTAGTAATAAGTGAAATGTTTAAATATTATTTCTATGGCTATTATATTGATGAAGTGTTAGTTTACATGTTCAGATAATTAATCGTTGTATTGTTGTGCTAATGTTAAGTGATAATGATGTTTCTATGTTGATACTATTATGATGATATTGTTGATATGTTGAATTAATGAAGTTTGATGTTGTTGCTATGATGAAGTTTGATGTTCTTATTATGATATGATGTTGATGATGTTGCTAAGATGTTGATGTTAGTGATGTTGCTATGATGATTGAAATGGATGATGTGCATGTTTAATGTGTATACATGCTATGTGATGTTGATTATATGATGAATACGTGAATGATGATGCAATTGACTAGCTGTGGTCGAATTATTAATGTTGTTGTGCATCATACATTCGTAGCATTTTGGACGTTGGTTCTCCTGTGTTGTTTGGACGTTGGTCCGTTTATGTTGAGCTTCAATCCCATTGTGTGGATTGAGTGCGTTTATGTTGTGCTCCGGTTCCAAGAGGGAATTGATCCTATGGTGGGGATCTTTGGAGGGTGATGAACCAGATGTTCATAAAGAATTTGGTATCACATGCATTGATTTAGTGTTGTGCATTAACATTCTATGTGGCATTTGCATGTGTTTTGTTGATGAGATATGATATGATGATGTTTGAGACTATGTGATTATATGATGCTTTATGACGAAAGATGTATAACTGCTATTATGGTTTGTATGTACGAGTATGATTTGTTCATAAATGATTATGTGTTAATATGATGATGATGTTACTACTAAGTCTCTTCCTTATATCTTTTATAATGAATTGTTATTACTCACCCTGCCTGTTTGAATGTTGCCTCCACGTGAGTAATGCACAAATGCTCTGGAGTAGCTTGTAGAAGCGTTGAAGATAGCTTTGGAGTATTTTATTAGTTTTTATTAATTAGAAGGTGTCTTGCTCTGATATATAACATCAGGTTGGGAACGCTGGTAATGCAAATGTTGTGTTTCCTTGACTAACATATTTTATGAGGATTTTGAAGTTGTCGAACTATTGTAATTCCAAATTGGAAGGGACTAAAATTATTATGAGTTTCTTTTATCGATGAGCTTATTATGACGATGATTCTGCTGCAATGTCTTTGCTTTTTAAAAGATGTGTTAATCGATAATAAGTTGTTATTTCTACATGATGTAACTCGTGTTACGGAGCAGGATGATAATTATGATATTTCTATGGAGTGTGACACCCTTGAGTGGTAATTTTATTTTATTTAATTCCCGTATGTTACGAGAAATATATGTTGTGTTAGAAGGGTGTTACACCAAGCTTATACTTAGGCCAAAATTTCCTAAATCGACAAAATGACCTATAATGTCTCCAAACTTTTGATGGTCCTCCAAGCATAATTGGCTTTTGACTTGTGAAAAGAATTTGGAGAGAGTGTCAAGATGAGTCATTTTCCCAAAGAAGCATTCAAAAATATTTAAGTATGAAGAAGTTGTGAAGTCTTGAACTTAGGCTTAAAATGTTGACTTTTTGGTTAAACCTCCTTGAATAATCTTTCAACCTTAAGACTTTTCTTGCACTTCAAAGCTTATTGATGATCATATGGACCCAAAATTATGTATTTTTATTGCCCTTTTATGAAGCATGCCATGGCTTGATGAAACTTGTTGATGAAGGCATGGAAATAAACACACGAACCTTGGAAATTTCTTGACCAACAAGACATCCAATCTTGAGATATCTTTGATTAAAAATGGAGCTGAATGATGCATGAGACTATATGCTTTGATATTGTAGGTCATTCTTTGATGATTTACCCTTGAAACTCAATGGTTGACCCTATTTAGCCTGAGGAATCCAAACCCTAACTGAGGATACTTTCTCTTGATGTTCTTGATTTCAAACCCTTACCTTGCAAAATAAACAAAAGAACAAGGCACATATTTTTGTATTTTTTATTAGTGGTTAGAAAAATATAAAACACGTAAGTATAAAAAGAAAGATACACAAAGAAGTGCTTGGTGTTCTCTACCAAGACAAACCCAAAGATAAGGGGGCTAGGAGACAACCAAGTTTGTGATCTTGATGCATTATGAGGATGCAAATGAAATGGTATCTTAGGGTTAAAAATTAGGGTATGACACCATTGTGTAGAGCTTTTTGTTTCGATCATGTTCGTGTAATTTTTGAGCTCCGTCGCTGCCAGAATGGAGCGCCGGCGCGACGGAGATTTATAAGTTATGACTTCTTTTTTGCACGGCCTTGTTGAATGAAGATGATGATGATTCAAATCTAATTTTTCTTCTTTTTTATTTTTTAAAATGTATCTCACTTATTACTTGGACCGAGCCTAGCGCATGGTTTGTTACTATCCATCACCTTCCTATTTTCTCTTAAACCTCCATTGTTTTTCTTTCTTTCTTTAAAAATTGTTTTCTACTTTCCTTTTTTTTATTTCAAAATGTGGATTAATTCTTCATGAATATTCAAATATTTGTTTCTTGATTTAATTATTTAAATCTTGTTTCACTTCTTTGTTTTTTTATATATTTTTTATTTTTTTGTTTAAAATTTCTTTTAAAAATTCATTTGAATTGATATATTGCTTGATTTTGTTTTCTTGTTGATTATTGGTATATTGATTGTTGGTTGTTGCCTTGGATCTTAATTTTAGATAAAGATCTCATCAATATCAATGGACTTTGGGTGTTGATTTTATCCACCAAGAGAGGTGATTGATATTGATGATGATTTAATCAATTTGAGATTCAACTTGGTTGTTCTTTTCATCTTAACCTCTTTCTTCTTCTTTTTCACCCTTTCTTGGATCAATTGGAAGGTGTTGTAGGCCACCTTGTTCATGAGATCTTGAGTGGTGCTTGATGAACTTTCATCAATTCAAATCTACCATTTAATTGATCATTTGATCAATTGAGGTACCTTGGATTGATGCATAAGTTTGTCAAAAGTACTATGAGAGGTTGATTGATGTAGTGGATCTATCTTTCCTTCACTTAGTGAAATTCTGGTTAAGCAGATCACTAAAATGTCAAACAGGATGTCGTGACACTTGATCTCTGCTTCTCACCAGGATTAATGAAGAACAGAAACAAACAGCAGAAAGAAAACAACACACAGAAATTGTTAACCCAGTTCGGTGATCAACAACACCTACGTCTAGGGGCTACCAAGCCAGGAATGAAATAAACTAAGTAGAATTGGTTCTAAGTTAAACTCCAACATTTACAACTTAGCACCTAGAAACTACCCTTCCTAGATTTCTACCTAAGACACTCCTAGGTATGAGACCTTTCTCAATTCCCTTCCAATCACAGCAGTGACTGAAAATATTACAACTCAATAAACTGTCCTCCTCTGGTACTCATGCAATACAAGAGAGGCTCACACAAGTACAAACCCTAGTACTCTATAACAGCTGCAATTATCAGTGCATTCTAGGTCAAATCCATCCTATTTATATAGAAAAACATAACTGGATTTGGGCTTCAAAAATGCAGCAATTCTTCTCCGCAGAATCTGCGACCTATTCTTTTCTTCAATCCCAAGTTTCCAAAAATGTCTCCTTACTAGGAAATCGCATATTCCTTTTAGAATTAGAATCTCTGATTCCTCAATCTCAGATGCCACCTGGGATCAAATCATATTTTAATCACACCTGGAATAAACATACAGTTATTCTAAAACTGTAACAGACAAAGATGTCGAATCCTCCTGATAGGACATCTTGTTTAACATCTTAACCTGCAGTTAGTTTAACATGTCAGGACATCTTGTCCAACATCTTTCTGCTAAGTTAGTTTTACCAAAATTAAGGCCAACCTCAAAGGCTTGGACTCATCACTTAGGTTTTGATCAACCTTATTTTGACTTGTGCTACATGTTTTAGGAGTATGATTATTACATTATATCTCTAACATGTATGGTACATAAATTTTATTGACCGGCCTCCCATAGTATGGATTTCCTTATAGGTTATGCTACGATTACTTAACATAGCGCTACATTTGTCCCTAATCAAAAAGTGATCATATTGGTCCAATTTTAGATATGAGTCATCTTTAGTTTAGATGTAAATCTCCTATCTCCATAATGTGTAGTTTCTTTTCCACCTAAGAGAGCTAGTGGCATACTTGTCGATTTTATCCAAGTTGGAGCCCTTCTCAAAAGATGATGCAAAGTTCTCACACACTGTTGGGTTGATTAGTTGAGTAATCTACTTCAAATGACAAAATATCTTCACTAACACTAACTTTTAATTGTACTAACTTTTAGTTTTTGCTCTTTATTTTTATGTTCATTTACTTTTATGCTTCTTTACTTTATGCCTTTATTTTATGCTCCTTATTCTTATGCTTATCATATTCATATCATATTATTCATCTTGTTTATGTTTATGCCTTTTTCTCTTTGTCCATTTGGACTTTCTTTTCCTTTTTAAGACATTAATAAAGGCCTAAGCATTCTAAAACTCTTAATGTGCTTCTTGGACTATCTTGGTGACTATCCTTTGCTCATGGATTATGGACTTAGAATTAGGATCCTTGACCTATGCTTTAGAGTATTATCTTGAAACCTTGGATCTTATTTTGGCACCTTGACCTTGAGAGACCTCTGTGAAGACTTGGCTTGGATCTTTGGCTTTCATCTTATGCTTGGTTCTCTGATACTTGGTTATCTCTTTGCTTGGCTATCTCTCTGCTTAGTTATTATTTGCTTATCTTGTTGCTTGAGTCTAAAGGATGGGATTTTTGGCTTGTTATGTCAAAGGCTTGTCTTGGTTAGATCTTTCCTTCCTTAGCTTTTATTTTATGCTTTAGATAGTCTCTCCATCTCCTCCGATTCTTAAATTTTCAAAATCTACTCCCTTTTTCAAAACTTTCTTCTTTCAAACTAGAACCTCTTTCATAATAAACCTTGACTTTATCAAGTGCATTTTCAAACTTCATTTTATTAATAATTGCTAATCAATCTTAAGCATACTTTGACCATTTTCAAAAGACTTAAAAAACACTTAATCCACTCAAATCATTTTGTGCCTTTGTGCACTTTTTGCTTTAAAATTTTTCTTAAAGTTTAGACATGAGTCATTTAAAGTTGAGATGTGATCCTCCTATCCCCATAGTATTGTTTGAAATAGGTAGACACTTTTCCACATTTGAGAGTTAGTGGCATACTTGTCAATTTTATCCAAGTTAGAGCCCTTCTCATGGTGATGCAAAGGTCCATTTTTACATACTTATGGGTGATTAGTTGAATTTTTCTCCATAAAATAACAAGTTTTTTTTTCATTTAAAATGAATCATAACAAACCATTTTGGTTATTTTTACCACGAACTACGAGTTTTTGATCCTCCATTGCACTTTGTGGATACTTAGGCACGAGGCTCATGAAGTCTTGTCAAACACAAAAATTATTTAAAAAAAAATACTTCTCTTCTCACCTCCACCATCATTTGCAAACAACACTTTTTATAATCCAAACGCTAGACTTTCAAAGAGGTTCAAATAGAGTACTATATACTTTTTGGGTGCTAACACCTTTCCTTTGTGTAACCAACCCCCTTACCATGTCTCTGTTTATTTGTTCTTGTTTTAGAACTTCTTTAGGTTTTGTTAGCTCTTTTCCCTTTCCTTTGGATAAAAATAAAAGTGCACTGGCAACTCTTGTTTTGCGAGTTAAGTTAATCAATAGCTTAATCTCAAATTTTCCCGCTATAGAAAAGTGTCTGTTAGGGATAATTCCCTAGTGGGTTAAACCCATCTTTGTTTTTATTTGTGCTTGTATTATATATGTTGTTTGTTGTTGTTGTTTGTTTTATTTTGGTGCTTTGGTGATCTCTGAGTGGTGAGATAAGTCATAACCTGGACTTGAGAGCACTTATGATAGGAGGGTGGTATAGTCTTGTTCAGCTTACGTGGAGTAGTCCTTTCTAAGTTGACTTGAGATCCCCTGCTCAGTGGAGGCCCCTTTGGGATTACTGATGTCATACGAGTAGTCGTATTTGGAATTACTTTTTCCGACCTAGGAGCTTGAAAAGCTGAGGACCTTAGAACCCTTTAACCCATCTTGGCCTTATTAGGACGTGGTGCGGTGGCTATTCAGGTGTAGACTTGAATTAGTTGTTACACGATACCACACTCAAACGAGTAGTTATTTAAGCCGATAATATCCAAAAGATGGAATCACAAATCTGGGAACCTTTTTGGAGCCTTGGCTCCATGCTCGTGACTCAGAACCCTTGGCCTTGTTTGTGATCTTGTTTGTGCTTGTTGCATCATTGACTATGCATTCATAGACATGTTGTTTCAATCAGTTTTCAAGGATCTCAGAGATTTTCCTTTGCAAACATCGCATATTTTGTGATTATAGACATTGGAATGAGAAATACTCAAAAGTACGGTTTCCGAGCTCCTTATCTTAGAGATTTGAAAAAGCTAGCATCCTTGGTATTTGATCCTGCATACTTCAAATCTCGTCATGGAAGACTCTTATTTGTTCTTTCTACCAACATTGAAGACGAAATTCTGAATACCCTTGTGCAATTCTATGATCTTGTTTACCGATGCTTTACATTTCCTAATTATCAGTTCATGCCGACCTTGGAGTAGCACACTTATCTTTTGGATATACCAGTTTTTGAAGAGGTTCCTTGTACTGGTTTGGAGGAAGTTCCCAAGTCCCAAGTTATTGTTGCAGCCATCCATTTGAAAAAATATGATATAGATCCTAACCTTGTGGTTAAGGGAGGCATTAAGGGGTTGACTTCTAAGTTTTTGGTTGAGAAAGCTACTTCATTTGCTAATGTTGGTAGCACATTGGCATTTGAGGCTATTTTTGCTTTGCTTATCTACGGACTAGTCATGTTCCCTAACGTTGAAAACTTTGTGGATGTTAACGCTATTCAGATATTCTTGATAGGGAACCCTGTTCCAACTTTACTTGGTGATACATACTTCTCTACGTACAAGTAGTTTATTTCGCACTTGCCGTAGTCATCTGCTTTCAAGGAGAACAAGGGTTGTTTAAGATGGTCTCAGAGGATGATGTTCGTCACTCATGTTGATATTACATGGTCTTCTTCTGTTTATGAGAATGTCTATATCATTGATAGTTGTGGGGAATTCGCCAGTGTACCTCTTCTTGGTACACAAGGTGGAATTAACTACAACCCAAGCTTAGCGAGACGTCAGCGGTTATATGTTGAAGGATAAGCCTAATAATGTTTTATTAGAGGGTTTGTTTTTTCAAGGAGGGAATGACTCTCTTGGTTTGAGAAGAATAATGGATCATGTTTTGCGTAACATTCATAGGAAGGGAAAAGGAGAGCTTGGAATACAAGTTTTTATTACCTTGGAACCTTATACACTTTGGGTGAAGGAGAGATCTAAGAAGCTCAAAATTCCTTATGCTTTTGAGAAACCCATGTCTATAGTGGTTGCTACACCACTCCCCGTTCCTTCTGATGATGTGAAGACTCTTCAAGATGCTTTGGCCAATATGAAGCAAGAAAAGGATATTTGGGAATCCAAGTTTCATGCTTTAAACCTCGAGAAGTTACAGTTGCAAAAGCAGATGAAGGAGAAAGATGACTTGATCGAGTTGCTTGAGCAATGTGATGTGAAGAGACATGGAGAGGATTTATTTTCCACTACTAATTCATCATCTCATCCTCCTACTTCTGGCGCTTGGAAGGGTATCGTGGATCAGCTCGTGATAGAGAAGACCACCATAAAGGACAACTATGAGAGAGAGATCAAGAGACCCCAAAGGAAGTATCAGCTTGGATCATCATCAGATGTTCCTTAGGATCCTTAGGATCTAGATTTTTCTTATAGTATTTGATCTTTTGTAAGTTGTACTTCCAAGTGTAGCTCTTTCCAATGGTAAATAAAATGAGTTGTTTATCAGTGGTTCAAAAAGTGTTATTTCTTTATGGTGTTTGCAAATTGCTTTATATCTTGACGATCCTTGAAAACTGAATGAAGCATATGCATTTGCATTGCATTCGCATCATTTTTCATTGGGTCTTGCTTTGACAGGTGTCTTATTGCTTTCTTCCTGGTTTTCTCAAAAAGCCAAGTTGTCGCACCGCTACAACACTCGTGCTAATTCTCAGAGAAAAATGGTGGATCGTTTGGAACAAGAGAACTGTGAACTTCGTGAAGAGGTTTCAAGACTTCGTGCTGGTATGGAGAAGCTTAGTGCACTTGTTGAGTCTCTGGTTGCCTTACAGAATCAGTCTCCTCGTCCTCTTACTCCTCAAGTTGTTCAGCCTCGGCCCACTGTTATCTCCAAAGTGGTTTTTGTGCCTGTTTCTGTGGCTCCTATTAGTGCTCTGTCACACTAAATGCCTGTTATACTTTCCTGGGGCATTGCCTGTGAACTTTATTCCTAAAGGTTACAAACCCGTTGTTGAGGTTCCTACCGTTACTGGTAAGTTATCATAAACAGGAAGGATGTTCTCATCCAAGGGTTGATTCAGAGGCCAAAGCTTTCCGCAACTCAGAAACTTTCCAAAGAAGCCCAAACTTGGAACAAGAGGCACCTTGATTAAGGAAGGCTTGCCAACTTGGAGATTAAGGATGTTCCTTAAGTCATAAGCTCAGATTGAGATAGTCTCCTCAGATCGTTAATTCATTACTATATTTTCATGTGTAATCTTTCATGTTTGTGAATGCTTTGTTTGCATGTCAAAACTTGTTTGATTTTAAATATTAATCATAATGCAATGAATATGTTTGTCTTGAAGAAATCCATTCGTATTCACTCATAAAAATATTTTTCTGCATTGCGATACCAACTTCTTGCTTAAAATCTTAGAGGGAGGATGACGAAGTGAAAAATGCTAAATATTTGGTTGTATGCTTTTGAATAAGACACTGCTGATGATGTAAGGCATTGTTTCAAATTCCCAAACACCGGAGATATAAGGAAGATAATCCCTTGTTAACCCCTTTTAGCCTTGAAGTAGGAGTTTCTTTTCTAAACGAAAAAACCCTTACATTTAACCTAGGGCAGGGTAGTCTTCAGATAATTTGAAAAAGCAATCAAATTTCAAAAGGAGTGAGCCACAATGGTCATCCCTAATCTATAAAGGGAAAGAGGCAGTCATAACCCTTTTAACAAGTCAGATAAGCCAATGTCACATGATTTGTTCAAAAGAAAGAAAGAAATCAAAAGAAAAATAAAAAGCTCGCTAAGTCAAAAAAATTGAAAACAAGTGACTTAGGCAAAAATTAGGGCATCCCCCTGGACATCACAAATTTAAAAGAATCGGTCCAGGAAAAAATTAGGGAAAAACAAAAGAATGAAAAGCACGAAAAGTAAAAAGAAAAGATTACAAAGAAAAATCCTCATCAAAAGAACAAATTTGTGTGACAAAAAGGGTGATTGTTATTCTCCATAACACCTCATTGGTTCTTAAAACCATCACGAAATCCTTTTTGAGAGATGAACATTCATGTCGAATTAGCTGAATGTATGACTGAAGAACATCATGGAGAATGGGTGAGTACAAATAAACTTTGAGCCTAAGGAATCCTTTTTTCTGAAAACCATGAACCAGGCCATGTTTCAACCCTCAAAAGATCTAATTGAAGCATGGTTTATTTTGAAAGCATACTAGAAAGAGATAGCGTTCCTGACTCCCACGAGTTATGCTGAAAGATCTTTGTTGGTGTCGTATATGCATTAAAAATCAATGTCTCATCCTAGCTAGTTTTTTGTGACATCTTTTCAATAAAAAATTCAAGACTAACATGTGTAATTGCATTAGAATTATCATTCTTAGAAATAACATTTTATGCTTTCATACATTTGTTTGACATCATAGAAGCTTACGTATGAGCATCAGTGATAAGCTTAATCTTTTGAAGCTTGAAACTCTGATGAGTAATTGGCAAATCATTTCAAAGAATGATCATAACCAGGGGCATGTCGCCTGAAGATTTCATTGGGCATGAGCAAGTTTGTTTTCTAAGTTGATGCTTTCACAGGGGCAAAGCCTGAATACTCCATTGAACAAAGAATGTGCCAAGTTCAGTCAATCTGGGGCAGTTACATCGAGATTCGACGAATCTCTCCAAGAGTTTGAAGACACTGGGGCAGATTATCTCAAGTCCTTATGGTACAATGTTTCTTCTATAGGAAATTTTTGTAGAACATGCAATTTGGGGCAAAAGTTAATTATTATACGACTGATTTGACACAACCGAACTCGATATTCTCCCAATCAGAGTTTGTCCTTGTTGATGTTCTCCCCGTTAGAGTCTGTTGATAATCTCCCGAGCAGAATTTGATCTTGTTGATGCATTCCTCAACTGAGCATTAGTTCAAGCATCTCAAACTTAGGACTCCCCTGCTAAGTCTTGAGTTAGATTTCCTCAGTCGAGCATGGTTCTTCTTCCCTGACCTATATATGATCAAGCATATATAAGTGTGAATGTGATTGTTATCTCATTTTGTGATCAAACTTGATAAGGAATACCCAGAAGGATTTTATCTCCTCTGTTATGGTTGGCTGCTCTTATGGCCAATCTGAATCATATTTTCCTCCTAATAAGTGTGATATAGTAGTCAACTATTGGGTTTTCTCTCACCCTGTGTTGAGTTTTAAAATCCCCCGTAGGTTGAATTTCTGCTACGAGGTTAACTTCTTAATTATCCCCGCGATTCCAAGATGTCTCTCTCCTGTGAGGGAAAGGTGTCTTACACTTTATCTTTATTTTAATGATGTCAAAACATGTACTAGATCGTAGTATGTAATTTGGACGGTGTCATCTCATCATAGTCGGCATCCGTATTTTGCAATGCATAAACAATCAATAATTATGTGTCCAAACATATAGGAAGAGTCTTGCACATCTATTACATGTGTATGATCATGCTATGAGTCTTAGGTATGCATAAACATTGCCTAAGTAGATGAAAACATGTGCTAAAAATCAGTTTTTAGGTATTTTGGTAGCTTGAGTCGACCTAAACCAAGCTATGGTCGACTCATGAAAAGTTGGCAATTGTTGAGTTTTCCTTGGGTTAGCGCATGCAGACCCTATGGTCGACGCATGCTTAGCGCACGCTGACCCTATGATCAACGCATGTTGTAGACATTCTTCTTTCTGCATTTTTAACTTTCCTCAGGTTAGCGCACGTTGACCTATGGTCGACGCATGCTGTAGACATTCTTCTTTCTGCATTTTCAACTTTCCTCGGGTTAGCGCACGCTAACCCTATGGTCGACCGTTCGCTGAATGTGACTCATTTTTCTGGTTTTTCCAAAGTTCGAAATGCTATTATTTGTTGTAGTTGGTCCTAGCATCATATAAATACTAGGTTCCTCATTTTTTACACAACAATAAGAAAAAGTGAAAGATTTACATTGAAACTTTTTTCTCATCACCTTCATCTTCATTCTTGCATTCTCTCAACAAATACACATAATCATTTTTGTTGATTCTTTGCATCATGAGGTGATAACGTCCAAACATAGAATTGTTGCTTGTTTGGGGTGAGTGTTTGTAATGCCCTGTATAATATATATCTAGAATAATACCATACAAGCATTTTATTTAGTACTGACACATCAAAAGTGCCTAATGACATAGTTCACATACTTGTCCACTTCTAAAACATAAATACAACACCTGGCACAAGTCATGGAAACTAGCAAAAAAAAAAACTAAGAACATTATACAATATTCCTCATTGTACAAGAACAATAAAATACACAGCGGAAATAAGCTTAACTAAGCTTCTCTTGAAACATCCCAGCATCGCTCCACTTGTAAATCAACCTGCAATTACCTGAAATATAGCAACTATAGTGGGGTGAGATACATCAAATCTCAGTGAGTTCCCTATCCTATAGATTCTCTCAGCTCTACAAGGTTCTAACAAAACCTAACTCAAGTCAAGGGGAAGGGAAAATGACTTCGAGTACACAAACTCACAATCTCACACTATATGGAAACATGTCATGAGTTCATCAACTCAAAATATCACTAATCGATAACCGTACCAAGGCATCCCCTTTTCCCGTCCTCTTCTACGTCTAGAAGTCGGCCCGAGTCATGGATCCTTGTGATTACTTGACATACGAATTGGATTCGGGATCATCGGTACGTACACCGTGATCCGTCACTTCTCATGGCCCGTACACCGTCCCAAGTCTCTTTACCCGTAGGCTCCAATCGTACTATACGCGGGAATCAAACCTGCCAAGTAATTGTGCATACGTTTCAGTAGAGGTGCTCGAGTCTCATGAAACTACAGCGCAAGATAAGCTGGTTACGATTACGTGATCAAAACACAACGTGATTGTATTCGA
Source organism: Lathyrus tuberosus (assembly GCA_022829125.1). Lineage (NCBI taxonomy): Eukaryota > Viridiplantae > Streptophyta > Magnoliopsida > Fabales > Fabaceae > Lathyrus > Lathyrus tuberosus. The sequence goes on from JALAZF010000264.1 coordinate 5,571,908, forward strand.
CAATCACAAGGCCATAATGACTTAATCAATAAAACATACCAAAACACACATGTTCCATACTAGTGTTTCACTCATTTCTATACCATTCGGTAATGGACACACGCCTCGGCCTCTTCTGCACGAGCGTTGTCATTACGTTATCTGCTCTAGGCCAGAACTCGTCAATGAATGCACGACCGTCGTCATTCAGAGTTTCTATCACAATTCTAATCACAACCTAGAATTATACCATTTGTTTTGGGGTAAAGTTTCCTAACTCTTCCTAATTCATATTTTAAGCATGCATATTCTTTCATTCACAGTTCACAATTAAATAAGCATAGTATAATACAATGTACCCAAATAAAACATTTAACACAACATATCACACAAAATATATTTCATCAATCCATGACATATAATCATGGTTCTCCCTCACCATCTCATAGAGCATAAAATTAGCTTTCCAACGCTTCCGACCGTGCGTCAATCGGAGTTACGGATCAAAAGTTATGACAAAAATACGAAAAATAATGTTTTGCTGTCCCAGGCAAATTCGCCTGGCGAATCAGACTCGCCACCTACTCGCCTGGCGAATCTGGACGAACCAGAATTCTCCCAAAATGGGTTTGGGATCCAAAAATGATCCAAACCTTCAACCCACATGATATTAATGCATCCAAATACCCAAAACAACATGTTATAACACATTTATACATGCATTTCATCAATCTATCCGTTAGATTTCATTGATTTAGCGAAATTGCTCATTTTACCCAAATCTAACCTAACTCTAAAACCTCCAGAAATTTACTCTAATAGTCTCTATCTAGAACCCACCTGATAACCGAAGAGGAGTTTGGAGAAGATGATGATCCGTGAGCTTTCTCTCTTCTTCCTCTTTCTCCACTTTCTCTCTTCTCTTATTTCTTCTTCTTCCATTTTTCCCTTTATCTTTCTTACTATTTTTCTTCTTCTTAACATATATATATATATATATATATATATATATATATATATATATATATAATACTATATTATATAATATAATCCAACAGGGTAAAATATCTCCAATCGATATTTTGTCGTCTCAACCAATTGATCAATTATTAGAGTTACCTTAAAATTCTCTTTCGAACTAATAATTATTATTCTGTCTCTTTAATAAAATAATTGATCTCTTCAGAGTTCATTAGTTGCTCTATTGATCCCAAATGTCAATACTTAAAGTACTTAGAGGATTCCATTAATCCAACTACCCAAAGATAGAGCACATAGATACTCATTTGATATCCTATCGAACATTTAAATAATATGGGGTATTACACTCTCCCCCCCTTAAATTGAAATTCGCCCCCGAATTTTCTCTACTCGACAACAATTGCAACTTATAATCCTGTCTTAGATCCACATTTAACTTTACGTCCGTCCCAAATTTCTGACGTATTCCAATATTGGGTTAACTTCCGACCTTGCTTCCTCTCAATCCATCTGTTATTTTATACTAAAACACTTGGTCGCATTCTATCTTCGGAAAGAATGTACCATTCCATATTCCTCTACTGAGTCACAAACAAACCATAACATTTCAGTTCGATTCAGGAACAGGCACTCATCAAATCTTTGCGATGTAAATCAGTGATTCCTTAATTTCATGCAGTCACCGACGACTATCCTTTCATAAATTCCTTAATGTTCAAACCACTTCATAGATTGTCAAACAACTCGATTACCAGTTCCATCTAGCCTGATGTTGTACACTATACTCATTCAATCCGATATTTCATCTCTTTCGTATCACACCAAAATGGTAACATACTTAGAACAAGATCTCCTTATTTCCAATCTTACGTTCAATTTCTCCTCTGGTTCTTATAAATCCGACTGAGCCCTTTCATTTGTCACCTTCCACTACGCAACTCCAATCCTAACAGTGGAACACCACAATTTCTTAAGCACTACCACGTAGCTGATAGTCCACGGAGAAACACACTTATCCACTGGGATCCTTACTAATCAACGGTATAAAAACTTACTGACGTCCTATAGTAGAACAATTTCTTTGCCAACACACAATATCTTAACATCTGTCCAACACTCTCTAGACGATAAAGATGCAGGAGTTACACTGTTACAACCACAACATATACACTTCTCAATCCATTCTATGTTCGAAATAATTCATCCAAGAGTAGTTTAACAACCTTCGGTTCAGGTTACCACATTCCCAATCTATTCCTTTGATGGATTTTTCCGACTTACTCAAAAATTCCTTGTTGACACAAGATCTCAACCAATATTACATAACACCATCACGATACTTCAATCATACACAAGTCACCACTTATCAACTTAAATTGTCCAAAGCACAAATGTGAGTTTCCATATTACTCACCAATTCATGTATAACACTCCACATACACACACACTTTCGAAGTCCATACACACTTCTCAGTTGAATCAACTCTTTTCATTCGTTCCATTTCATAAACGATTCCAAGTTACATGCTAACTTCAGAACGTCTAATTCTTACCAGTACTTGGAGAGATAACCTACAAATTCCTTCTCTGGTTAGAACACAACCGCACACAACTAGTACCACTTTCACGAGGTCTAAATCCAATACCATGAACTCACAGAAGATAACAATTACTAACTTCGACCAACCGTTCGTTCCTTAATAACACCACAAATTAAATTACCGAAACGATCTTTTCGAGATCAACACTTCGAGAGTATTTTCCAACTTTGTCCTTAAGACTCGCAACAACAATAATAACAATACACCTAACACTCTCTCCTACTCAACCCAATTCACAAGATTATTTCTCCAAAAATTAAACTCCCTCGTCGTCTAAACAAATGGTCGACTACGCAACACCTTTCCACAAGTTTGGATATCAAAACACAATTCCATCTTTCATTTACTTGCAATCCTGTTTCCATTCACACAATACTCTCAACTCGTAACAACATAAGGTAACAAATACAGATGATGGTTCTCAAGAGATTCCATAACTTACCCATACGTTCGTCGATTAACCATCTGAACTAATCGATTAACTTCTCCAATTCCCACGTAACACCTTCAATGCGCATGTTAATCGGTTAGCCACCTTGGTTAATCAGTTAATACTGCTACAGAAACTACAAATCAGTTTTACTCTTAATTCAAAGACATTTATACTCAACCATCAATCCGATTTGTTCTAACTCGAATTATCATTTTCCAACTCGCGGTTCCTTCACTGGTATAACATTCACCAACCATGATCCACTCTGGTAAAACCGACAAAGTCAACACATGCAGATGACACACTCCAACCAAGTGACAAGGTAGAATTTCCAAATTCTGACGCGGTCACACGACAACTCTTTGGCGGGATAGTTCACTTTTCTACTCAAACTATTTCACTTGCGGGAAGCCAATAATGACGACATTCTAAGGTGTTAGCCACAACTTAACTTAATTCGTCCACAAGCAAAACCCAACCATTATACGGTACCATAAAATTGATGGACATCTCATATCAAACATACAACCTTGTTCTCTCACTTGAACTTCTTGGTGGGACATAAAACAACTACATTCTTAGTCCAACAAAAGGTATATTCCTAATATTCCGGTTATTCACAAATACAGGAGTTCTCTATACTTGAAAATAAATCGGGGTAATGCACCCTCTTGAAGGACCTTCCCATCACTACGTACACATTAACCGGGATCTCTTACCCTTCACTATCCATTGAACATCACACTTAGACCAAGTTACTTAACGAAAGATTCGCAACCCACAATTCTCATCCACTATCTACAAAACCCTTCCGGTATCTGTCGTCCATGATTTACACTTAGTCCATAATAAGTCCTGGTTTACTTCTCGTTGTTTTACCATAAACTTGCTTCTTACCATACAACATTCCACATAACCGAATAAAATCCACCTCATAAACAATATCTTCACTTTCCACAGCATAGAACACTTCCATAGCTTCATATCGATACAAAGAACGCTTAAATCGGACACCCGAGTCGAAAGATATGAATTTCTGAAGAAAGGAAAATTATTGGAAACAGCTAGATTCGCCTGGCGGTTAAGAATTTCGCCTGGCGAGTCCCCCCTTCGCCAGCACTTCGCCCGGCGAACATGCGGTGAATCCTCATTTCATAAAATCCCAAAAGTTCCAGTAGCTACACAAGTTCTGTTTCTTCATTTTCGCCTGGCGACTAAGTAATTCGCCTGGCGAATTCCTCTTCTCCAGCTCTTCGCCTAGCGAACCAGCGGCGAGACCCCATTCGCCTGGCGATTTCCTGATTCGCCTGGTGAATCACACCAGAAGCAGAATTTTCTACTGCGTTTTCATGGTTCCCAAGCCTCAAAAGTCCAATTTTTTCCAAACCAACACATTTTCAAATTCCAAATTGGTCTCTCGTCGGATCCAGAGAAATCCCGATGTAATATCTCGAACTTAATCTCTCTACGTAACTGAATATACCCAATTTATCTCCTACTCTTCATCCGGCGTATACTTATTTCACTTGAAGCATGTAAACACATCCGGGTGTTCCTCCTCACACTTCTCTACTACTTTAGGTTCCCATAAAAGCCAAACTTCCTTAACACTCAATCTTAAATCAAGTGGAAGATATTGTTCCGAACACCCTCCTTAAATTACTCTCGTCCATTTAAAATACCATAACAACTTTAGAAACTAAAGCACCAAAACTTATCTCACTTCCGGACCTTACGCCATGCGTTCCATTAAACAACTTTTCTTTTTCACGGAATGAGATTACTTGAAATTATTGTCTGTACTAGTGGCCAATCCAGCTCTACTTAGCGATTTCACATATTCTCCAATACCTTAACCACCCGTCCGGTAGAGGTCCTCAACTTTAAGACTCCATCCATTCCAAAGGATTACTTAAACCACACATTACACTTTAAGTCCATGCTACCCAAGGCACAACTTCTACCAAGATCTCAATTGAGCTGACCAAAACTCCTCACTACTAACTCCTGGCTCGAGCGTTCCCTCACAGCACAAGTTCCGACTACACTACGGAGTCCTCGTGGTCGCTCAACCATGATTCTACCTATCACATACATAGTATTAGGTTGATCAGGCCCAACACTACATAGTATGATATTAAGTTTCATGCTGGCAAGACACACTTAAGAGGCAGTAATAGATTTACTTATGATGTTTCAAGGCTAGGTCGAGAATACGACCTGCTCTGATACCAACTGTAATGCCCTGTATAATATATATCTAGAATAATACCATACAAGCATTTTATTTGGTACTGACACATCAAAAGTGCCTAATGACATAGTTCACATACTTGTCCACTTCTAAAACATAAATATAACACCTGGCACAAGTCATGGAAACTAGCAACAAAAAAACAAAAACTAAGAACATTATACAATATTCCTCATTGTACAAGAACAATAAAATACACAGCGGAAATAAGCTTAACTAAGCTTCTCTTGAAACATCCCAGAATCGCTCCACTTGTAAATCAACCTGCAATTACCTGAAATATAGCAACTATATTGGGGTGAGATACATCAAATCTCAGTGAGTTCCCTATCCTATAGATTCTCTCAACTCTACAAGGTTCTAACAAAACCTAACTCAAGTCAAGGGGAAGTGAAAATGACTTCGAGTACACAAACTCACAATCTCACACTATATGGAAACATGTCATGAGTTCATCAACTCAAAATATCACTAATCGATAACCGTACCAAGGCATCCCCTTTTCACATCCTCTTCTACGTCTATAAGTCGGCCTGAGTCATGAATCCTTGTGATTACTTGACATACGAATTGGATTCGGGATCATCGGCCCGTACACCGTGATCCGTCACTTCTCACGGCCCGTACACCGTCACAAGTCTCTTTACCCGTAGGCTCCAATCGTACTATACGCGGGAATCAAACCTGCCAAGTAATTGTGCATACGTTTCAGTGGAGGTGCTCGAGTCTCATGAAACTACACCCCAAGATAAGCTGGTTACGATTACGTGATCAAAACACAACGTGATTGTATTCGACAATCACAAGGCCATAATGCCTTAATCAATAAAACATACCAAAACACACATGTTCCATACTAGTGTTTCACTCATTTCTATACCATTTGGTAATGGACACACGCCTCGGCCTCTTCTGCACGAGCGTTGTCATTACGTTATCTGCTCTAGGCCAGAACTCGTCAATGAATGCACGAGCGTCGCCATTCAGAGTTTCTATCACAATTCTAATCACAACCTAGAATTATACCATTTGTTTTGGGGTAAAGTTTCCTCACTCTTCCTAATTCATATTTTAAGCATGCATATTCTTTCATTCACAGTTCACAATTAAATAAGCATAGTATAATACAATGTACCCAAATAAAACATTTAACACAACATATCACACAAAATATATTTCATCAATCCATGACATATAATCATGGTTCTCCCTCACCATCTCATAGAGCATAAAATTATCTTTCCAACGCTTCCGACCGTGCGTCAATCGGAGTTACGGATTAAAAGTTATGACAAAAATACGAAAAATAATGTTTTGCTGTCCCAGGCAATTTCGCCTGGCGAATCCCTGGCGAATCAGACTCGCCACCTACTCGCCTGGCGAATCTGGACTAACCAGAATTCTCCCAAAATGGTTTTGGGATCCAAAAATGATCCAAACCTTCAACCCACATGATATTAATGCATCCAAATACCCAAAACAACATGTTAGAACACATTTATACATGCATTTCATCAATCTATCCGTTAGATTTCATTGATTTAGCGAAATTGCTCATTTTACCCAAATCTAACCTAACTCTAAAACCTCCAGAAATTTACTCTAATAGTCTCTATCTAGAACCCACCTGATAACCGAAGAGGAGTTTGGAGAAGATGATGATCCGTGAGCTTTCTCTCTTCTTCCTCTTTCTCCACTTTCTCTCTTCTCTTCTTTCTTCTTCTTCCATTTTTCCCTTTTTCTTTCTTACTATTTTTCTTCTTCTTAACATATATATATATATATATATATATATATATATATATATATATATATATATATATATATATATATATATATATATATATATATATATATATATATAATACTATATTATTTAATATAATCCAACAGGGTAAAATATCTCCAATCGGTATTTTGTCGTCTCAACCAATTGATCAATTATTAGGGTTACCTTATAATTCTCTTTCGAACTAATAATTATTATTTTGTCTCTTTAATAAAATAATTGATCTCTTCAGAGTTCATTAGTTGCTCTATTGATCCCAAATGTCAATACTTAAAGTACTTAGAGGATTCCATTAATCCAACTACCCAAAGATAGAGCACATAGATACTCATCTGATATCCTATCGAACATTTAAATAATATGGGGTATTACACTGTTTCAGTGGGTTTTTTCTTGAATAAAACCTCTAGGGTTTTGTCCTCCAAGATCAATTGGATTTGGGGGTTTTTGGATTAGATCTTGTGTGCAATGAATTCAGCCGAGCGAAGGTGATCGAAGAACGGTGGGTTTTGTCGAACTAGTAGCGTTAACCGGAGGATTGTACAACAAGATTTGGGGATCGAATTGTGTGTGGATCTGAATCAGCCGAGTGAAGGTGATTGAAGACTGTTGTGTTCTTGTAATCTAGTAACGGTAAACGGAGGTTCATCCAACAAGTTCAAGGCACTTGATTCGACTCGAATCAAAGGAAGAGAAGACATAGTATCTGCATCAACGAAGTTTCCTGAGTGTGTGATAGCTAAGTTTTCTCTTGTAAAAACAATTTGCAAACAAGTTATAGATATCTCAATTCTAGATTTAGAATTGGGGGCAGACGTACCCGAAGCGAGGACGAAAGGGGAACTGCCTAAACAAACCTGGTTTCGTTTCTCTTTCCTTATCTCATTTATATTTCGAACTATTTATGCTTGTGATTGTTCAATTAATCAAAAAATTTTGATATAGTTTAGTGTAGAAAAATTAATTTGAAGACCACTGCACAATCATTTTGGATTGTGCTTAGTGAAAATTCTGCATCAACTATTATAGAAGGTTTAGCTTGGAGTTTTATACACTCCAAGTGCTCGATAAATTGACCGTTTACAAGGTGTTTGATATATTGTCATGTTTGGTATATTTTTTTATTGTTCATTGGAGATTGCACCATATTAAGTGCTTTGGGAAAATTGATTAATTGTTAAGTTGTGATTCTATTTTTCTCTTCGAGCCTTTCGTTCCATTTGGCTTACGTATATCTGATTCTCTCAGTAACTCGGTTCGTGTAGACGAATTATCCTCGGCCGCTTCCGCAAAATATTTTTAAAATCAAATTTTAGCGCCGACTCGCATTTAAAAAGAAGTGATCTATTTAACCCCCCCCCCCCCCCCCCCCGCCTTCCCCTTCTAGATCAATTGCCTTCGTCAAACAAGTGGTATCAGAAGCACCGGTTAATTCTAGTGCTTTATGTATAACTTTTTAGAAAATGGAAAACGAACCAAAAGGGGCTTACAATAGAGCAGCTATTTTTAATGGTGAGAATTATAGTTACTGGAAGGATTGTATGCATGTTCACATCAATTCTATTGATATGAAGGTATGGAGCATTATACAAAATGGTCCAATGGAAATAACCATGACCGACACGAATAACGTGGTAGTACCTAAGCCTGAAGCACAATGGAATGAAGAAGACGAGAAAAAGTACAACTACGATTGGAAGGTTAGAAATATTCTGATCTCCTCATTAGGAGTTGACGAATATTATAGAGTTTCACATTGTACGAGTGCTAAAGATATGTGGGACGCATTACAAGTTGCCCATGAGGGTACTAACGACGTCAAGCTAGCTAGAATCAATACATTGACTCAAGAGTTCGACCGCTTTCACATGAAGCAAGGGGAAACCATTGCCGACATGCAAAAGAGGTTCACTCATTTAATCAGTAGACTTAACTCACTTAGTAGGCCAATTTCCAATGATGTTGCTACTAACAAAATCTTGAGGTGTCTTACTAGGGATTGGCAACCGAAGGTGACTACCATAAAAGAAGCCAACGACCTAATGACGTTAGATATCACAACATTATTTGGGAAGCTCGAGGAACATGAGCAAATGCTCATCAGCTTAGACCAATTTGATAAAAGAGAGAAGAAGGAAAAGAACAAGGCCAAAGAAGCGGAAAAGAAGTCGATAGCTCTAAAGACTTCTAGCTCAAAGTCCTCCGCATATGAACTAAGCGAGAGTGAATCTAGTGATGACGAGGAAAAGGATTCGAATGAAGACATGGGATTATTTGTGAAGTGATACAATCGCTATATCAAGAAAAATGGTATTCAACATTCGGAGAAAAACCTTGTCAACTTTCGTAAACAATCAAGGTCTTCCAAGAATGAAGACAAAAATAGTGGAAAAACTAAGGGTTCTTGCTATAACTGTAGAAAAGTCTACCACTACAAGCCGGACTGTCCATTGTTGAAGAAGGACAAAGGTAAGGATAAAATTCGTTAAGGGAAGAAACAATCAAAACCTAGAAGAGCATATATCGCTTGGGAAAGCGATAGTGAATCATCTAGTGCTGAAAGTTCAAGTGACGAAGGAGAGTTCGTCAACCTTGGCCTTTCCACTCACCTAAAGAAAAAGAACAAAAAGGTAAGACACTCTAAGTACGATAACTCTAATTCAATGTCTTATTCTGAACTACAACTTGCATTTGATACTCTACACCATGAGGCCAAGGAAGCCTTTAAACGGTTAGCTTCAAATAAACAAATATTTTCTCATTTGGAGCAAAAGATCTCTGATTCTGAAAAGGAATTAGAGGCTCTCAAAAACTCCATGGTGGAAGTAACAAAGGTAGATGTTATGGAAGACAAAAGTAAGTGGTTAAATTTTGGTTGCGATACTTGTCACATTTGGCAAAAAGAGGTAAGAACTCTTAAGGCCAAGCTTGACAAGGCTCTAGAACCAAAAATGACTTTTGCTATTGATAAATCACACTTTAAGAAAAGCATGATTAATCCATATCAAAAATATACTTATGTGATTAGAAATCAACCTAGCAAAAGTGATTCTCATGTTAACTTTACTTGCTTGTATTGTTGCAAAAGGGGTCATACCATTGCTAAGTGTCGCTTTAGGAGGTTCTTAGTTCCTAAGGGCATTTATCAATGGTTTCCCAAATGCAATCTTGTTTTCACTCACAACCAAGGACCTAATAAGAATTGGGTACCTATTTCCCTTGATTGACTATGTAGGTACAACGTCTTGAGACCATGGAAAGAAGATGGGTTCTAGATAGTGGCTGCTCAAGACATACGACAGGAGACATATCTCTTTTCATCGACTTTGTGGCAAAGAAAAAGGGATTTGTTACCTACGGAGACAACAACAAGGGACAAATACTTGGCAAAGGTTGTGTAGGCAATCCCTCATCTACTACTATCTCGGACGTGCTTCTTGTTGAGGGTCTTAAACATAACCTTTTAAGCATTAGTCAATTATGTGACAAGGACTATGAAGTATATTTTTCAAAGGATTGTTGCATAATTGAAAATAGTGATAAAAAAGATGTGTTTAAAGGCTTGAGGGTTAATAACGTCTATATGCTAGACTTGAATGAGGTATCGTTGAGTAGCAACAAGTGTCTAGTCACCATGAGTGAAGATTCATGGTTATGGCATAGACGGTTGGCGCATGTCAATTTTGATTTGCTTAATAAAATAATTTCTAAAGACCTAGTAATCGGCTTACCCAAAATCAAATTCACAAAGGATCACTTATGTGATGTGTGTCAAATGGGGAAGCAAACAAGGATCTCGTTTAAATCTAAAAACATTGTTTCAACCACGAGACCCCTTTAGCTCCTCTATATGGACCTCTTTGGACCATCTAGGATTAAAAGTCTAGGTGGCAACTATTATGGTTTTGTGATTATCGATGACTTTTCTAGGTTTTGCTGGACTATTTTCTTAGCAAGCAAGAGCGATACTTTTTCGGATTTTGAAAATTTTGCCAAGTTATCCCAAAATAAATTGAACACAAACATTATATCAATTATAAGTGATCATGGGGGTGAGTTCGAAAATCATATTTTTGAAGCATTTTGTGAAAGCCATGGGATTGATCATAATTTTTCCGCACCACGTACCCTTCAACAAAACGGGGTTGTGGAACGTAAAAATAGAATTTTGGAAGGATTAGGACGGACTATGATCAATGAGAGTGGCCTTCCAAAATACTTTTGGGCCGACGCCATTAGTACGGCTTGTTACGTTTTGAATAGGGTGCTCATCCGTCCTATTCTAAACAAGACACCGTATGAGCTTTTAAAAGGGAGAAAGCCCAATGTATCTCACCTTCATGTTTTTGGTTGTAAGTGTTTCGTGTTGAATAATGGTAAAGAGACACTTGGTAAGTTTGATGCTAAGGCCGACGAAGGTATCTTTCTTGGATACTCTCAGTCTAGTAAGGCATATAGGGTTTACAATAAGAGGTTACTTACTGTTGAGGAGTCAGTACACGTTACTTTTGATGAGTCTTATCCGAAAAATGTCAGAAAAGGTAGTTCTTTTCATGGTGCAGGTGTATCTTTAGAAGACATACTCAAGGACACTGATAAAGGGACTGATCAACCTGAAGCAATGCATGTTGAGGAGGAAAAAGATCACCAACCCGTGAAGAGTGAGGAGGATCATCCATCTAATAAAGATGACCTTCCTCCAGCTTAGAAGTCTTCCAAAGACCATCCCATCGAAAACATTCTCGGTGACATCTCAAAGGGAGTAACAACTCGTTCCAAGCTAAGTAACTTCTGTTATTACTCCACTTTCGTTTCGCAAGTTGAGCCTAAAAAATCAAAAGAGGCCTTACTCGATGAACATTGGCTTTTATCAATGCAAGAGGAGTTGAATTAATATAAAAGAAATGAGGTGTGGGACCTTGTCCCTCCTCCGCGAGACCATCGAGTAATCGGCACCCGATGGGTGTTTAGGAACAAGCTCGACGAAAATGGAGTTATAACTATAAATAAAGCGCGCTTAGTTGCGCAAGGGTATAACCAAGAGGAAGGCATAGACTATGAGGAAACTTATGCGCCTGTTTCCCGACTCGAGGCTATACGCCTGTTGCTTGCCTACGCATGTACGAAAAACTTCAAATTATTTCAAATGGATGTAAAAAGTGCATTCCTTAACGGTTACATTAATGAAGAGGTTTATGTTGCCCAACCTCCTGGATTTGAGTCCCATGAATATCCCGATCATGTTTACAAACTAAAACGTGCTTTGTACGGTCTCAAACAAGCCCCTAGGGCTTGGTATGAGCGTCTTAGCAAATTTCTACTTGATCAAGGGTACTCTAGAGGAAAGGTTGACACAACTCTTTTCATTAAACGTCAAGGAAAACACCAAATTTTGGTACAAATATATGTAGATGATATTATATTTGGTTCTACTAACACAAATATGGTCAAGGAGTATTCTAAGTTAATGCGGGGATAGTTCGAGACGAGCATGATGGGGGAGCTTAACTATTTCCTCAGATTGCAAATCAAGCAACTTGATGAAGGGACATTCGTGAGCCAGACAAAGTATTATCTTAAGTTACTCAAGCACTTCGACATGGCTAGCTCAAAGGCTATTGACATTCCGATGCCTACATGCGTCAACTTGAGTCGAGATGAAAATGGTAAGGATGTAGATGTCAAGAGATATAGAGGTATGATTGGCTCTCTCCTCTATCTTACCGCATCCCGACCAGATATCATGTTTAGTGTCTGCATGTGTGCTAGGTACCAATCGTGTCCCTAGGAGTCTCATTTAAAAGCCGTGAAGCGCATACTTAGGTACCTATGTGGTACTCCAAAGTATGGGCTTTGGTACTTGTCACCTTTTCTCAAATTCCTTAGTGAGTTGGCATAGCAAAAAGCAAGTTTCCGTTGCTTTGTCAACAGTCGAGGCAGAATACGTTGCGGCCGATGGTTTCTATGCTCAAGTCTTATGGCTTAAGCAACAATTACTCGACTACAATGTTCAACTTGAACGTATTCCTATTTTGTGTGATAATACAAGTGCCATTAACCTAACCAAAAACCCGGTATTACATTCTTGCACGAAGCATATAGAAGTACAACATCATTTCCTTAGGAATCATGTAGAGAAAGGCGATGTGGTATTTGAACATGTTCATTCTAAGAATCAACTTGCGGATATTTTCACTAAACCTCTTGCGACGGAGCCTTTCTTTAATATCTGTAAGGAACTTGGTGTTCTCGATATCTCGGATCACGTTTGATTATGTATACATGATTGCATGCTCTATACTTTTTCTTTGACTAACAATAATTGAAAAGATTAAGCTACATGTGAGGGCATCTATCATCAATCATCGGAGGTAATATCGTTCCTTCTTAGATTACCACTCTTGATCAATTATATGTGTAACCTATTATGCCAAAATACGAATTAAATTGATGTTTATTTCATGTTTAGATGTAATTTTGATCCATTGTTAAGTTTGGCATGTGTGTGGCTTGTTATCTATATCTACTTGATGCATAATGTGCTCAAAATGTGCACTTTTCCATATTTTACTTATGTTGAATAACTTTAATATGTTGGGATTTGTTTATGTACTTTGTATGACTTCGAAGTTTTTTGACATTTGTTTTGTTATGGAATGTACCTTGAGTTTCCATCTATGCATTATTATGCCTTATTTATCGATATTATATTTGCATTAACATCATTATATATGGATGTATGTTGATGTATCTTTACTGCAAATTTTTGAGTGAATTCATAAGTATGTCATATGTTATCCTTTCACCATGGCATTTTCTCTTTTTGATGTTGTCAAAAGGGGAGAAGGGTATCTACAAGCGAAAGCAGCAGCAAAGTTGAATTTTAGAGGACTGCATAAAGTTAGGGGGGATGAGCTTCAAATTACAAGACAAGCTAAAGAAGTTTTGCCATCATAAAAAAGGGGGAGTATGTGAGGGCAAGGTGTCTTAAACTTTATCTTTATTTTAATGATGTCAAAACATGTACTAGCTCGTAGTATGTAATTTGGACGGTGTCATCTCATCATAGTCGGCATCCGTACTTCGCAATGCATAAACAATCAATAATCATGTGTCCAAACATATAGGAAGAGTCTTGCACATCTATTACATGTGTGTGATCATGCTATGAGTCTTAGGTATGCATAAACATTGCCTAAGTAGATGGAAACATGTGCTAAAATCAGTTTTTAGGTGTTTTGGTAGCTTGAGTCGACCTAAATCAAGCTTTGGTCGACTCATGAAAAGTTGGCAATTGTTGAGTTTTCCTTGGGTTAGCGCACGCTGACCCTATGGTCGACACATGCTTATTGCACGCTGACCCTATGGTCGAAGCATGCTGTAGACATTCTTCTTTTTGCATTTTCAACTTTCCTCGGGTTAGCGCACGCTGACCTATGGTCGACGCATGCTGTAGACATTCATCTTTATGCATTTTCAACTTTCCTCGGGTTAGCGCACGCTGACCCTATGGTCGACCGTTCGCTGAATGTGACTCATTTTTCTGGTTTTTCCAAAGTTTAAAATGTTGTTATTTGTTGTAGTTGGTCCTAGCATTATATGAATATTTGGTTCCTCATTTTTTACACAACAACAAGAAAAAGTGAAAGATTTACATTGAAACTTTTCTCTCATCACCTTCATCTTCATTCTTGCATTCTCTCAACAAATACACATAACCACTTTTGTTGATTCTTTGCATCATGAGGTGATAACATCCAAACATAGAATTGTTGCTTGTTTGGGGTGAGTGTTTCAGTGGGTTTTTTCTTGATAAAACCTCTAGGGCTTTGTCCTCCAAGATCAATTGGATTTGGGGGTTTTTGGATCATATCTTGTGTGCATTGAATTTAGCCGAGCGAAGGTGATCGAAGAACGGTGGGTTTTATCGATCTAGTAGCGTTAACCGGAGGATTGTGCAACAAGATTTGGGGATCGAATTGTGTGTGGATCTGAATCAGCCGAGTGAAGGTGATTGAAGACCGGTGTGTTCTTGCAATCTAGTAACGGTAAACGGAGGTTCATCCAACAAGTTCGAGGCACTTGATTCGACTCGAATCAAGGGAAGAGAAGACATAGTATCTGCATCAACGAAGTTTCCTAAGTGTGTGATAGCTAAGTTTTCTCTTGTAAAAACAATTTGCAAACAAATTATAGATATCTCAATTCTAGATTTAGAATTGGGGGTAGACGTACCCGAAGCGAGGACGAAAGGGGAACTGCCTAAACAAACCTGGTGTCGTTTCTCTTTCCTTATCTCATTTATATTTTGAACTCTTTATGCTTGTGATTATTCAATTGATCGAAAAATTTTGATATAGTTTAGTGCATAAAAATTAATTTGAAAACCATTGCACAATCATTTTGGATTGTGCTTAGTGAAAATTCTGCATCAACTATTATAGAAGGTTTAGCTTGGAGTTTTATGCATTCCAAGTGCTCGATAAATTGACTGCTTACAAGGTGTTTGATATATTGTCAAGTTTGGTATATTTTTTTACTGTTCATTGGAGATTGCACCATATTAAGTGCTTTTGGAAAATTGTTTAATTGTTAAGTTGCGATTCTATTTTTCTCTTCGAGCCTTTTGTTCCATTTGGCTTACGTATATCCAATTCTCTCAGTAACTCGGTTCGTGTAGATGAATTATCCTCGACCGCTTCCGCAAAATATTTTTAAAATCAAATTTTAGCGTCGACTCGCATTTAAAAATAAGTGATCTATTCAACCCCCCTTCTAGATCAATTGCCTTCGTCTAAGATCTCCATGATGTTACTACCCATAAAATTATCTTTGCTGATTCCCAGCGGAAGTTTTGCATTTATTGCTACTGATCATGAAAGATGGGAAATGATCCTCATCAGATTCATTTCCTTCCCCAGTAAAGTCAAACATAATTTTGTATCTAAAAGGTTGATTATTGGAAGATTCATCTTTCCATCCCCTGCGGTTGTTAGTAGGTTCCCTTCAGATTGCTACGATGTGTTGGACTCATGAAATCCAATATTCCCCGGGAGAATGCCAGTTCAGGTGACCCACAACTGAGCACTAGAATTAAGAATTCCTCAATTAAGTCTTGATCCAGATTGTTTCTCGACCTGAGTATGAGTTACTTCTCCAGTAGGATTATGATCAAGCAATTGTTATTATTAAAACCTCTCTCTCCTTGATATGGAATCTCTGACAGAGTTTTACCCTCATGTTATGATATTATTGCTTCTGTTGTTCCCCGAGCATAGAGCAATGTTGTTACCTTCTAAGAAGTATTGAGATAGTCGTCAACTGTTGGGTTTTCTCCCAAATTGTGTTGGGTATTGATTTAAAATCCCCTCGGTTCGACCTTTTTCTATGTTGTTAATTTCTTGTATATCCCCAATAAGGCCAGGATGTTTATCCTCAGAGGTGATTAATCTCTAGATGTTTTCTCTACATCCCCCAGTTTAGTGACTCATTAGTGGATGTTTTTATCCCCATAAGAGTCTCGACTCTGCATATTTTCCCATCAGGCCTTTATCCTTCTGGGGAAGAATTCATTTAGTTTTCTCATCCCCAAGGAGAGTTTGGAAGAGTTTGAGTTGATGTGTTTCCCCAACGGATCTTTCATTCCCTTAAAGCCGAGTTCATGTTATTTTCCCCTTTGTGGATTATTGATGATTAAAAGATTGATATTTCGGTTTATTCCCCCAATCAGAGTTTGTTCTTGTTAGTGGTATTCCCAGCTAAGCTCTAATTTATGTTTTCTCCAGTTGAGTATTGAATTTAGCACCACTGTTTGAGATCATAGACTTGGATTCCCCGGTTAAGCCTTGATCTGGATTTCCCCAGCCGAGTGTGATTTTCTTATCTAGCCAGGCTGTGATCAAGAAAGTATATGTATGTTGAAGAATCCCCAGCAGGTTTTATCCTCTTGTTGTGATTTCAACAATATTCCCCATTAAGACATATTGAGATAACAGTCAACTGTTGGGTTTTCTCTTACCCTGTGTTGAGTTTTAAAATCCCCCACAAGTTGATTTGTTGCTACGATGTTAACTTCTTTTCCCTAGCAAAGTCCAGGATGATTCTCTTAAAATTGTTGATCCCCGTATATTTGCCTTTGATAATCGTCAACAGATCCATAGTATCCCATAGTAGATTGTTGCAAAGGTTGTCTTTTGGAAAATTCATTTTTTCCAACCTTTTTAGCAGAGTTAATGCAAATGATATCCCTTTCGAAGGTTGATACCTCTAGAAGAGCTTTGCTCCACATCTTCCTCAGCAAGTCTTCATCCTTGTACAACAAATTTTTATGAGGACTTCTGTTCTTTCCAATTAGAGTTTTGGAAACTTGTATTACATGATTTCCCCAACGGAGTTCATATGGATTTTTCTCATCCCCGGGAAGAGTCAAAATATTTGTGTTGTTGTGTTTCCCCAACAAACTTTTCCATCCTCCAGCGGAGTTCAAATTGTTATTCCCTCAGTGGATTATTGGTAATAAAAGATTGAACAATGGGTTTCTCCCCACACAATATCTTTCTCCAGATATATGAGCCTTGTAGCAAGATTTTGTCCCTTTGATGGCTCTTATTTATCTCCAGCTGAATTTCCTAGCAGTTTATCTTTCACCAGCATTGAGATTTAGCCGAGTATCCAGTTGTACTGTGGTGATTGGTCATCCCCAATTTATCGATGTGATTGTTTTGTCAGCATATACATGCATACATTTATTCATTCATACATGCATCATGCAAATTCATGTTCATTTTGCATTTCTTGGTGCTTTGGTCCACTCTTTGGTGTTGTTATCCCACAGAGTGTGTATTCCCTCCATTAGAGTGTCTACCTTAAGCAGAAAGTGTATATCCTTTCTAATTCCTCATTGAGTTCATTCCTCATGGGAAGTTTTGCTTTAGTTTTCCTCCCTAACTTTTATCTGGATGGAATCATTCCCCAATTGAGTTGTTTCTTCATTGGGTAAAGTCTTGTTTGACCGTTTCTCTCCAGTTTGATCCTGGGTTAAACTTTGGTCTCCTGCAGCGGTTATCTTGAATCTCTCTGGGATGTGAAACCTGGATGATGAAAAGGCATTTATTTTTCCCTTTTGAGGATTTATTTTCCTTAGCAGAAATATGTTTGTAAATCCCCATCAGAAGATGAAGATTTGGGTTTCCCCAGCAGTGTTGTGATAACACTCTTTTGGAATTTGTGCCTAACAACAAATGGTGTTCTCTTTATTTGAGAAGCTTGCGTATCCTCAGCATATGGACAAGTGACAGTCTCTTTGAGAAGCTTGTTTGATATATCAACCTTTTGTGCGACTTCAAGTGGCAGCCTCTTTATTTGAGCAGCTTGAATGTCCCTAGCAAGGTAAACCTCACCTGGTAACAAGTGGCAGCCTCTTTATTTGAGCAGCTTGTATATCCCCGGGAATCAATTTGTATCTTCGCAGTAAATGGCATCTCTCTAGTTCATCCTCAAAAGAGAAGTTTATTGTGAAATGTTGGATCCCTATCCAACCAGTTCTTCTATCAAATGGCATCTCTTCGGAAAAGTCCCGTAGAGAAGTTTGATGAAGTCCATTTTTCCAGCAAATGGCATCTCTCTAGTGTTATCCTCAGCAGAGAATTTTGTCGTGAAACATTTTCCATCAAATGGCATCTCTCCAAAAAGTCTCGAAGGGAAGTTTTGTGAAGTTATTTTCCATCAAATGGCATCACTCTTAAAAGTCTTGAAGGGAAGTTTGGTGAAGTTATTTTCCACCAAATGGCATCTCTCCGAAAAGTCTTGAAGGGAAGTTTGATGAAGTTATTTTCCAACAAATGGCATCTCTCTGAGATAGTCTCGTAGAGAAGTTTGTTGTGAAATTTATCTAACCTACCCATATCTCGTTTGAAGATCCCTGGTAAAGTTATTGATTCCTAATTCCTAGCAAATGGATGTCCCTTTAGCGGAGACAGTTTATATTTGGTCCCTTTTCAAGTTTGAAACTTGATTAAAGAAGAAGCTGAGCCCTAACCTTATAGTGGAAGCTTGTTATCATTCAACTTGGTTCGTTATTTGAACAGGTGTTTATCTCTTCATATGAGAATCCTGTTACGATCCAATGAATATTTCATCCACAACAGATGGTTGTCTCTTTATTTGAGAAGTTTGTTGTATGATTTGACCTGCCTACATCTCTTTTGAGTATCCCCGGCAGAATTTTTGTTCATCCCCAACAAGTGGTTATCCTTTGTGGAGCTTACCCGTTATCCCGTTATTCTTTGCCCCATTCCCCAATCGGACCTCTCTTTGCTTACCCTACCCAGTAACCGGTAGTTGGTAATATTTTCCTTCGAATTTATTACCATTGTTTAAACTTCCCAGTAATTGATAGTTGGTAATATCTCTTTTTCTACCCAGTAACGGGTAGCAGATATCATTTTCCTGAGCCTATTTCCTTGTTAAAGCTATCATTCATTTGGTAGTAGGTAATGTCTCTCTTGCTTTCGGGTTGGTTACCTTTGTTAAGCTACCCAGTAACCGGTAATTGGTAATCTTTCCTCCATATTTATTGCCTTGTTAAAGCTATCATTTGTCTGGTAGTAGGTAATATTTCTCTTCCTACCCAGTAACAGGTAGTTGATATTTGTTTCTTCATGAGTGTATCTCTTTGCTTACCCTACCCAGTAACCGGTAGTTGGTAATTTTTCCTTCATGTTTGTTACCTTTGTTAAGCTACTCAATAACCAGTAGTTGGTAGTATTCCTCTTGCTACCCAGTAACAGGTAGTTGATTATCTTTTTCCGAGTTGATTACCTTTGTTTAAATTACCCAGTAACCGGCAATAGGTAATGCATCTATTTGCTTCCCCTACCCAGTAACCGGTAATAGGTAATGCATCTATTTGCTTCCCCTACCCAGTAACAGGTAGTTGGTGATCTTTTATCTTGAGTATATTGCCTTGTTAAAGCTATCACTTATTTGGTAGTAGTTAATATTTCTCTTCCTACCTAGTAACAGGTAGTTGATTTTGTTTCCTCTTGAGTTTATTACTTTCTTTTAAGTTATCACTCTTTTGGTAGTAAGTAATATACTTCTCTTGCTTACCCTACCCAGTAACCGGTAGTTGGTAATCTTTTTACTCCTGGAACAGTTACCTTTGTTTAAGCTACCATATGTTTCGTAGTAGGTAACCTCCTCCCCAGTTGAGTTGGATTCTTTTCCCTTAGTGGAATTGGACATCCTTCTTTCATTGCTTGTGTTGGTAATTTTTCCTCAGTGGAATCTTACTCTTTTGTTTACCCCTGCAGAGCTTCTTTTGCTTAAATTCTCCAGCAGTTGTTTGTCTCTTATGTCGTCTTTTTCCAATAGAGTCCTGTGTTTGCATTCATTCATATCATATTATAATCATTTTTGCGGTATCTTAGGGCCGAAAATTGGGTCTTCTGTATTTAAGTCTCTTCTATCCCGTCGAGACAAAGATGTCAATCTTTATATCTTCGAATAGAAGAAACTTAAATAGGGACATCTGCCATACCCTAATTTTTACCCTTAAGATCCCACCTCATTTATATCTTCATAATGCATCAAGATCACCAAGCATCTGGGTGTTTCTTACTTGCTTTATGTTTGTTTATGTTTACTAACCCCTAACCAAAATACCAAAAATACGTTGCAGTTTGTTTGTTTCCTCTTCTCTGTGTGTTTAGGGTTTTGGAGGGATGACAAAGGCAATGGCATAGTTTCAAGTCAAAGGTGGTGATTCATTATGATCCAGATCAGATGGAAGTTTGACCTCGTCTTGGTTAAACCATCAAGAGTTTGCTTCAATTACAAGTTATCTGTGTCAGTGGGCCATTTTTCAAGGTTAAGTTGTCTTGTAGTTGTCAAGCAGTGGTTCATAAGAAGTTTGGTTCAAAATCAGATCCATCAAACCACAAGGATATCTTCATCAAAGATTTCTCAAGAACGAGGGAATTAGGGTTTTAGTTCATTGTGCTTGATAATGGTTCCTTAGTTGAAATTCTTGGTGCTAGGGTTTCATTTCAAAGCTACATTGAGCATTATTCTTTCTCTATTGCAAGTTCATCACCATCTCAAGGTTTCTCCTAGTTCTTTGCTTCACAAGTCAATATCTTTCATAAGGTTTAGAGGATTCCTCAAGGATTACCTATGTGGTTAGATCATCAATGTGAGGAGAATCTTGCTAAATCAAGACCTTGTGGTGATTGAGATGCAAGTGTTGATATTTGGGTTCATCATGGCGTCAGGTTCTCAAGAGCTTGTTTCACTCAAGAGTTGGTTCAAGGGGGAAGATTCATTGTTTATGACTTGCTTGGAATATAATTTTAAGGCATGTATCATCCAAATATTCAAGATCCATTCTATCCTAAGTTCACCTTTTTATTCATTATCCATTCTTATCCATTTTTATAAACATATATCCAATATCATATCCATAAATCCAATTTCCAAATCCACATTCCTAATTTCCACATTTCAAATTCAATTCCAAATATTCATTCTTAAATCCATTTGATTTGGATGTCCATTCATTTGTCACATTCTTAAATCCACATTTTTTTTATCCATATATATTTTAAATCCATTTTTTTTCATATTCGCAACCAATTTTTTCCAATTTATATTTTTCTAATCAATTTGTCCATGATCATGTTATTATTTCTATCCATTGTCCATTACAAAGCCCATGTCACACACTTTCTAAATCTTGCCAAAAGAAACATTGTCCAAAAAAACAAAAGTCCATATTTGTTATAAAACAAGTCCATGATACAAAATAATTGCCCAAAAAAATAATAAGATGCCATGAACAAAAATTCCAAGCCCTCGTGGAAATCCTAAGTCTTGTTCAAGCCATGACATGAAGAAACAATTTCAATTTACAAGCCTAGCTACACACTATTACAAGCAAAAGCCTTGAATCCATGAAGTCATGTACATGTTTCTTCATGCTACACCAAAGCCAACCGTGCCACACATTCTACATGCCATCATGTTACATGAAACAAGCAAGCCAAGTTTCCAAGTGCCTTCATGAAGTTCAACACAAGTCACACCGTGCCACAACAAATACATCACTCCAAGCTAGCCATACACCAAGTTTTGCAAGTTGTGCAAACTTCATACTCGCGAGCCAATTGATGCCATTCCAACGTGCAAACTATCACACATTGAAGCTCCAACGTGACAAATTGCTATATAACCAAAAAGCCCGGCTCATGCTACCAAGCTCCCTTGCGTTCAAGCCGTTCAAAGCCATAAGCAATACACGTCACAAGGCAAATACACAAGCTACAAATTGCAATAAAAAAACGACATACGCAAGTCACACAAATTCACAAGCTGCAAGTGAAAATAGAAAAATGACATGAAATTTTCAGCAGAGGTCACGCGTAATACAAGATTCAAAACGCAACGCAAAGTTCACAAACGGCAATTAATTTCAGTCATTCTCCATCTATAAATAAGATTTATTCTCACTCATTTTAATTCAAGCTCTAAAGCCAGCAAAATTCTGCAAAATTTTCTCTCAATTTCTCACTGCAAAACCGTTTCATTCATCACTCTTCTTCCATTGTTCATGCCAAATTAAGCTCAAATTCAAAACAAATTCGATCCAGAATCAAAGAAGAAGAAGAGGGGAGTTCAAATTGATACATACTTGAGCCATTGAAAGTAGTTTAAAGCTTTTTTGTTGTTTTCGATTCGAAACCATTTGTTGCGATTCTTGAAATTATTGGTACCGTTGTGTAGATCTTTTCGTTTTGATCACGTTCGTGTAATTTTCGAACTCTGCCGCTGCCGGAATGGAGCTCTGGTGCGGCGGGAAAGTACTAGCTATGGCTTCTTTTTCGGCTGTGAAGCATGGGTACTCCATTTTAGATAAAGTACCGGTACCGGGTACCGGTACGCGTACTGTTTGTGTCATCATCCCTCTACTTGACGAATCGAAGGTTCTTAACCAGGAACTGGTTGAAATTACTTACAATGGTCAGAAAAATCAGAAGGCTCCTGTAGTTATCTATCTGCCGGGACCACTACCGTATGAACCAACTAAGGTTATCCCTTACAAATACGGTGCCACAACAATTGAGAATGGAAAGGAAACTCCATTAACCTCCGTCGTGAATATCGCAAACATCAGTCGAGTAACACGGAGCGGTCGGATCTTCAACAGAGGAGTTGGAGAACCCACCAAGGAGAAGGAACCTCAAACAGAAGTTCCTGATCAACTAGTCGGTCAGTCCAATGGTCCCGACCTTTCAAAGAACAACAATGAGATGCCAAGACTCATCCAGAAGAGTGAGTACAACATTGTAGACCAACTGTTGCAAACTCCATCGAGAATCTTTGTGTTATCTCTCTTGCTCAGTTCCGAAGCTCACAGGGAAACTCTGCAGAAAGCCTTAGAGCAAGCTTTCGTAGAACAAGATGTGACGATAAGACAGTTCGATAGCATCGTCTCCAACATCACTTCTTGTAATAACTTGGGATTCAGTGATGCAGAACTGCCGGAAGAGGGCCACTGTCACAACATGGCACTCAATATTACAGTCAACTGCCAGGACGATGCATTAGCCAGTGTACTGGTAGACACCGGATCAGCTCTAAATGTGATGCCAAAGTCTACATTAATGCGATTATCATACCAAGGATCTCCGATGAGAGCCAGTGAGATCACCGTCAAGGCATTTGACGGATCCCGAAAAATAGTTATCGGCGAAGTCGACCTTCCCATAACTATTGGTCCTCACACCTTCCAAGTCACTTTCCAGGTCATGGACATTCGGGCAACATACAGTTGCTTATTAGGAAGACCTTGGATACACGAGGCGGGGGCAGTCACTTCGACACTTCACCAAAAGCTGAAGTTTGTCAAAAACAACCAACTCGTCACGGTCTGCGGAGAGCAAGCCTTGCTCGTGAGTAACTTATCATCATCCACTTGTGTAGAACCAGAGGAGGTTATCGGAACCCAGTTCCAAGCACTTTCGGTGAGCAATGACAACCAATCAGAAAGAGGAACCTCGATTTCCTCGTACAAAGATTCTCTCGAAGTAATCAAAAGTAACAATGCAAAAGGATGGGGACAGCTTGTCATTCCTACTAATAACAAAGCGAAGAAAGGTCTTGGCTTTTCCTTAACCTGTACCCAGACTGCTGCTAACAATGAAAGTTTTCATCCCATTCAAGACTTCTTCCACAGTGGAGGTTTTCTTCACCCAGTGTCTCAAGTACATATTATCAACGAAGGTGATTCCTCCGATACAGAGGAAGAATAGAAGTCCTATCTTAACGAGGACGGTTATATGTCTCAGGACGAAATGCCTACGTTATTTTGCTATCCCACGCAGAGTCCGAGATTTATACCAAGGTCAGACGTCAAAATGATCTACGGAGATTGCGATCCGGAAGGATGTCGTGCTCCACCTAACTCATTAGAGGAGGACACTCTGATGAAAGATAACTTTGACTACTATGGCCCGATGGATGGTCTGCCAATGTGGCAGCCATACCCAGGAGACTCGGGGCAAGAGAATCAGCCGAACGATGATTATCAGCTAAGCATCATCGAAAAGAATACTTGCGTCCCCACAGAAGCATGGGATCATTACTCAGGGCAGTCAGACAATATCCAGTACAACGATGAATTTGCAAAGATTGCAGGACAAGAGTTCCTTAACTATGCTTTTCCCGAGGTCAACGTCATCGAAAGGGATGACTCCTCCAGTTCCAAAGAAGTGTGGGATACCTTAGGACAACCGAGGGGAAAATACGACTTCATGGTCAAGTACACCGCTCCTGAAAGCTCTCGTATCAGGCTCGAAGATATCCAGCCAACTGGATGGGGAGATACACTTGAGAGTACAAATATTGTGCAAAATGCAGCTGAAGAATCCTCCTACGACAACTCTGCCTGGGAGACAGATTCCAACGATCCTACTCCACCAGAAATCAACGTCATTTCTGAAGACAAGCCAAGAAAGAAGGTGCCAGACTTTGTGATTCACCGAGGAGTTCGCCGCCAATGAGTTGGTGTCGATGTCCTGAAAGTTGTTCATAAGTTGAAGTAATTGTCGTCTTTATCTTAACCTTTCACCTTGCCCAGGTGAAACAGATGTTTTGATAGGGCTCACTTTCTGTAAATATCCCTCTTCGCTTTGCCCAAAGCAAAATTTTGTTTTATAGGGCTGTAGTTTCAAGAATCGGCCGAATCATAAATAAAATAACGTCGTTCTGTAATTTCTGCATCAATTGTTGTATTCTCTTTTCACTTTTTCAGAAAATGGTAATCCTAAAAAACAACAAATAATAAAAACAAGCAAAAAAAATACACTGCACACACTCTTGGATTCTCTCTATCTCTTCTAAAAACAAATCATCACGTCAGGCAGATTGCTTGTTTTAAACCCCATTGAAACATACGATCTAATGCCTTCTCCCAACTTTGAATTCCCGGTATTTGGGGCTGAAGAAGAAGGTGACGACGAAATTCCAGAAGAGATCTCCCGATTACTCATACAAGAGGAAAGGTCCATTGAACCTCACAAGGAGCCGTTGGAAACGGTCAACTTGGGTTCAGAAGAAGAGAGAAAAGAAGTCAAGATTGGGGCACTGCTCATTCCAACTGTCAAAGAAGACTTGATAAAGCTTCTCAAAGGGTTTCCCGATGTATTCACTTGGTCCTATCAGGATATGCCAGGGTTGGATACCAGCATCGTGGAACATCATCTACCGTTGAGGAGATCAGAATGTCCGCCAGTGAAACAAAGACTAAGACGGACTCATCCAGACATGGCCATCAAAATCAAAGAGGAAGTACAGAAATAGATTGACGCGGGTTTCCTCGCCACATCAGAATATCCTCAATGGTTATTCATCATAGTACCAGTTCTGAAAAAGGACGGAAATGTCAGAATGTGTGTAGACTACAGGGATCTGAACAAAGCCAGTCCAAAGGATGACTTTCCCTTACCGCACATAGACATGCTGGTAGACAATACAGCAAAGTTCAAAGTTTTCTCCTTCATGGATGGATTCTTGGGCTATAATCAAATCAAAATGGCGCCGAAAGACATGGAGAAAACTTCGTTCATCACCCCATGGGGCACCTTTTGTTACAAGGTAATGTCGTTCGGTTTGAAGAATGTCGGGGCAACCTATCAACGGGCCATGACAACTTTGTTCCACGACATGATACACAAAGAAATAGAGGTATATGTCGATGACATGATTGCCAAATCTAAAACAGAGGAGGATCATGTGACCTACCTGTCAAAACTATTTGAGCGGTTGAGAAAGTACAAACTCTGTTTCAATCCTAACAAATGCACATTCGGTGTCCGTTCGGGGAAACTTTTAGGGTTCACCGTCACCCAGAAAGGAATTGAGGTTGATCCTGACAAGGTCAAGGCCATTCAAGAAATGCCTTCTCCGAAGACTGAAAATCAATTCAGAGGATTCTTGGGACGTCTAAACTACATTTCCAGATTTATTTTCCTCATGACAGCGACGTGTGCGCCAATTTTCAAATTACTCAAAAAGAATCAGGACTGCGTTTGGACAGAAAGCTGCCCAACCGCTTCCGACAGTATCAAGGAATACCTGTTGAACCCACCATTCTATCACCTCTAGTGGAAGGAAGACCACTGATCATCTACCTAACAGTTTTGGAAGACTCAATGGGTTGTGTACTTGGCCAACAAGATGAAACGAAAAGAAAAGAGTCTGCCATTTACTATTTAAGCAAGAAGTTTACCGAATACGAAACTCGGTACACTATGCTTGAGAAAACTTGTTGTGCTCTGGCTTGGGCAGCCAAACGTCTTCGCCAGTATATGATTCGTCACACTACTTGGTTAATCTCCGAAATGGGTCCAATCAAGTATGTCTTTGAAAAGCCTGCTCTCACGGGAAGGATAGCCCATTGGCATATTTTGTTGTCAGAATACGACATCGAGTACCACGCTCAGAGAGCGTCAAAGGGAGTATTTTAGCCGATCATTTGGCTCATCAACTGATTGACGATCAAAAATCAGTCGGATTTGACTTCCCAGACGAAGATGTCATGTATTTAAAAATGAAAAATTGTGATGAACCGCTACCCAGTGAAGGGCCAGAACCAGGTTCCCAATGGGGACTTATCTTTGACGGAGCTGTCAATCATTATCGAAATGGAATTGGGGAAATCATCATAACACCTCAGGGCACCCACATTCCTTTCACTGCCAGACTGACATTCAAGTGTACAGATAACGAGGCCGAATACGAAGCTTGTATCATGGGTCTCGAAGAAGCGATTGATTTGAGAATTAAGAACTTGGATGTATATGGTAACTCAGCCCTAGTTATCAATCAGATCAAAGGAGATTGGATAGAGCTGTCAAAATGGGCTACCCGGTCCTAAACGGGCCGGCCCTGATGGGCTCGGGCTTTTTAGGGCTTGGCCAAACAAGCCCATTTCTAATATGGGCTCGAAAATTACTGCCCGAGCCCGGCCCTAGATGGGCTTCGGGCTACCCGACCCTAAATGGGCTTTTTTTTAATAAAAAAATTAAAATAAAAATGTCATAATATTTACTATAAATAAAATTAAAAATTATATTATTTTAAACATAACACATTTTTATAATACATTTTTAAGTACTATATTATCTTTTATAAATACTATAATGTGTTTTTAAATACAATACATGTCTAAATTGTATAAAATAATACTTGAATATTTAACATAAGGGAAACTAATAGAATAAGAGAAAAAAAATGTTGATTATATTAATGTATAATATTTAAATGAGAAATATTGAATAGAATATATATAAAATTTAGTAAGGTGAGAAAAATCAATGTGTTATTTTGGATTAAGATAATATAAGTATTAGTATTATTTTTTAAAATTTATAGTGATATGGGCCTAATGGGCTACCCACGGCCCATATGGGCTAGCCCTAATGGGTAGCGGGCTTTTTAGGGCTGGGCTAAAAAGGCCCTGAAAAATATGGGCTCTAATTTTAAGGCTCATGCCCTATGATTCTTCGGGCCTGGTGGGCCGGCCCATGTGGGCTAGCCCATTTTGACAGCTCTAAGATTGGAACACATACCAATCAGGACTAATTCCTTACAAAGATTACGCGAGAAGGTTGTTACCCTTCTTCAACAGAATCAAATTTCATCACATCCCTCGTGAAGAGAATCACATGGCTGATGCATTAGCCACTCCCTCTTCTATGATTAGTGTAGGTCAACGGAACGACTTACCTAAGATCGACATAATGCGCCTTGAAAGGCCCGTTTACATCTTCACGGTTGAAGCAATCATAGATGACAAACCTTGGTATCATGATATCAAGTGCTTCCTTCAAAACCAAGAATACCCACTTGGGGCATCCAGAAAGGACAGGAAGACTTTCAGAAGGATGGCAGGCAGCTTCTTCCTGAGCGGTGATACACTCTATAAGAGAAACTTCGACTTGGTCTTGCTCCGATGCGTAGACAGACTAGAAGCAAACATGTTAATGAAAGAGATTCACGAAGGATCCTTTGGCACACATGCCAACGGACACACAATGGTGAGAAAAATTCTAAGATCAGGGTACTACTGGTTGACCATGGAATCCGACTGCTACAAGTACATGAAAAGGTGTCACAAGTGTTAGATATACTCAGAAAAAATCTATGTACCGCCAACGCATCTCAAAGTTCTCTCTTCCCGATGGCCTTTTTCCATATAGGGAATCGACATGATCGGCATGATTGAACCTAAAGCTTCAAACGGACATCGGTTCATCCTAGTAGCCATTGACTACTTCACCAAGTGGGTCAAAGCAGCATCGTACGCCAATGTAATCCGACAAGTGGTGGTCCAATTTATCAAAAACAATATCATCTACCGTTATGGTGTTCCAAGCCATATCATTACTGACAATGGATCTAACTTGAATAATAAGATGATGAAAGAGTTATGCGCTAAGTTCAAGATTAAACACCATAACTCATCTCCCTACCGACCTAAGATGAACGGAGTGGTAGAAGCGGCTAATAAGAACGTCAAGAAGATCCTTCAAAAGATGGTTGTAACCTATAAAGACTGGCACGAGATGCTACCCTTTACTCTTCACGGTTATCGCACATCTGTCTGTACTTCAACAGGGGCAACCCCTTTCTCTCTAGTATATGGCATGGAAGCGGTGCTTCCCATAGACGTAGAGATCCCAACGATCCGGGTATTGATGGAAGCCAAGCTAACAGAAGCTGAATGGTGTCAATGTCGACACGACGAACTGAATCTGATCAAAGAAAAGCAAATAGCGACACTATGCCATGGTCAATTGTATCAACAAAGAATGAAGAAGGCGTTTGACAAAAAGGTCCGACCCCGTGTCTTCAGGAAAGGAGACCTCGTGCTCAAAAAGATACAATCATTTCTCACTGATTCCAGGGGCAAATGGACTCCGAATTATGACGGCCCCTATGTGGTCAAGAAAGCCTTCTCAGGCGGCGCCTTGAGACTCGCAACCATGGATGGAGAGGAATTTGCCTACCCCACAAATGTTGACGTAGTCAAGAAATACTTCGCCTAAATAAAAAAAAAAGGAAAACGTCTCGGTGGATTGAAAACCCGAAAGGGCGGTCCAGGCTAAAATTAGAGACATAATCAAAAAATCATCCCGGTGGATTGGAAATCTCAAAGTACAATCCAGGCTAAAATTAGGGGTTAATGGCAAGTAACTACGTCCAACAAAGGGATAAATCCCCCAGCAGCGGTCATGCCATCCATCAGGAAAACTCCAGTCAAGGTCATCTTCGACGGAAGCTCAGGATGCCCGGAATTCAAAGTTGGTAAAAGTATAACGGTCGTTATGTTTCAATGTAGCCCTTTTCCCTTAAAATTACCATTTTCTAACTTTGTAAATACTTTATGGGATCACGCGTTTGGCTAATTTCCATCCTATCAATAAAATTTGAGCCCTAGTGCTTTTGTTTGCAGTTCTTATTTGTTTTAGCTTTACAGAACGATATGTTAATATGATTAACGATTCTTGAAATAAAACAAAAATGAATTTACTTGTCAAAACTTTTCTGCTTTTAAAATAAATATGGAAATTTCTTTTGACTGTTGAAAGTCTAAAAGAACATCGATAGCTTCTCCAAAGGTGGTTAAGCTTCAAAGTGCAGAATCAAAGTACTCCTTCTAAAACCATTATACCTGAATGAAGGATCAGCTGTGTCAGATGCGAATGTTCAGTTCGACGCCCCCGACAGAGTTCTTATCTCCTAAGCCCGATCAACGTTGTTCCCCACAGGGACTATCTCTCCTAAGCAAGGCAGAATTTCTATTTTGAACCTAAGGTACCTCTTCGTCCTCTGCAGTGGTCGAGTATCTAGTCGTGTTCATGTATTTAGTATGTATATCGCGTCAGTTTTGTCAGCATAAACATACATACATCATGCATTATTAATTTACATTCATATTCATATTGCATCACCATCACTCTAGTCGGTCTTATCCCCTAGTGATAAAAGTCCTCTCAATCGAGTTGTCAGTTCTTTCCTCGTCAGGAAGTGAATCATCTAAGTAATCTCTCTCCAGTTTATCTCTGGATTAGAGACGGTCCTCGACCACTTTGATAACTTGAACCTCTGAAAAGGCAAGAAATTCTTCGACAAATATCACTCTTCGTCGTTGAAGATGATATCTTCGCTTTCCCGAATTAAGGAAAATCCCCAGAGAAAGCCCTTCCAAATTGGATCACATCGTATGGAATTCCTCCGAGAAGATCTCGAAGAAAAGTATGATGTAGTATCCCCAAGCAGAAAGCAGACTCTCAAGAGACTCGTTTTTCCCCAGTAGAATCCACAAATGGCAACTCTAATAGAGAAGTTTGTACACCTCTACAGCTCAGACGAATGGGTTTCCCCAGCAAGTCTGACATCAAAACTTTTTCCCATCAAATGGCATCTCCCCAGGAAAATTCGACGATAAGTTTGAGGAAAACCACTACGAATAGCGTCCCTTGTCAAAGTTTATTGACAAAAGAAACTGAGACCAGTTCCTTGGTAGGAAACCAGGATCGAAGGGAAGTTTACATCAGAAACTGAGATAAGTTCCTTGGTAGGAAACCAGGATCGAGGGGAAGTTTACATCAGAAACGGAGACCATTTCCTTGGTAGGAAACCAGGATCGAGGGGAAGTTTATTTCAAAAGAAAACTGAGACCAGTTCCTCGGCTAAAGACCAATATCGAGGGGAAGTTTACCTTTTCTAAGCATCATTGCTTAGCGAAAGAAGATGGATGACCAAGCTGCCGTTCATAACCACCATCAAAATTTCGGGTATTCCAATATTTAATCCTCTTGCACCCCGAATGCCCGAATACCTTCGCCATTCACACCTTCGGGTCCAAGAAGATTAAATAGGGGCATCTGTCATACTCTAAATTTTGACCACTAAGATTTCCCATCATTGTTCAAACCATCATCACAATATGGATGTACCTTTGTGCCTCATCAATCTCCTCAAGGAATTGTTGAGCATTCACTACAATCAGAGATTAGGGTTTTAACCTCTCTCAGGGTACTTAGACAAATGATCAATTAAGAAATGACATGATCTTCAACTTGTCTAACCTCTCAAACACCCATAAATGATCAAGAGGACTCCCACATCAAGAATCAAGCACAAGGCTGCAGCATTCCAAGTGGATTAAGCCTCAAGATCGCCAGTGTCACCAAATTAGGGTTTTGGTCGACCAAGGCCTCCAGATGGGAATTTTCCTCTGGGCATGAGCCAATACTTCAAAGCATAACTTAAGATGCTCCAGGGGACATCATGAACCCAATCATCAAGTCAATTTAACCTCAGGGGAAGCATTCATCAAAAAAATCAGGAATTAGGGTTTCTTGACCTAATTCACCCCTAAGTTGACTTTTGGGACAAAGATGGATTTGTAGCTCTCATGGCATACTTCAAAAGTGTCAACTACACCTCATTCCAATTCTTCATGGATTTTAAGTTATGGAGTGATCAAAATGGCTGAAAAACATGAAATGTCACTTTTTCCAACACAGTGAAATTTTCACTAAGTCAGAATCTGTCTTGCATTTTTTCAAAATGTAGGGGGATTTTTCACTGGGATCCAAAAAGTTTCAAGACAAACTATGTTCACACATATGTTGTATCACATAAGGGCTTTCCAAAATGTCCAAGAGCTTCATCAAACTCAATCTGAGCTAGGAGTTATGACAGCTGCAACATGCCTTGCTGCAAACTGTCTTGGCAAGGCAGACTTGTGCATGAAGGCACGGTTTGCTCAAATTGTGCAATTCCAAGCATGCTTATCCATCTGAACACCTCATGGGGGAACAACCAAGGGACAAGCACTGATTCATCAGCCTCCCAAGTCCAAGATTCCCAAAGTAGCATGCCAAATCCTAAAAAGCCTAAAAGAGGCCAAGACTCCAATTTTGTCTCCAAGCATTCAATGGATGCACCAAGGTGGCATGAACTGAGCCATTTACAACTGAATGAGTCAAGGATAAGCTCTGAACCAAAGGACCATAGGCCTGTGCTCTAACCTCTAGTCAATGGCTAGAGGAGACTTAAGATTACAAAGTGATGCAATTGGCCAACACCCTGCTACAGCCCCCATTCACTATTGCTTGCAAAACAAACTTGATCTACTATAAATAGAGCTCATTTGTGCTCAATTTGAGTACACCAAAGCACTACAACACTTGTTTTCCTCAAAATATCTTTCTCTAGGCCAAAATGCCTTCTTTTGCAAGGTAACTCTGAGTTTTTGAGTTAGAGAGCATTTCCATCATAGATCATTATCCAAACACATCCAATATGTCATATCTAAGATGTCCAAACTCTCATAAGTGACCTATAACACCAAAATCACAAAGTCCCCTCTCAAAACCTCAAAATTGGACTTTTTTGCATTTTTCAAGCCATGTCTTAATTCAGTCACTTTCAAAACCAGATAAAGCCTCAAACACACTCCAAATATCATCTTTGAACTGTC
This sequence comes from Lathyrus tuberosus, assembly GCA_022829125.1. NCBI lineage: Eukaryota > Viridiplantae > Streptophyta > Magnoliopsida > Fabales > Fabaceae > Lathyrus > Lathyrus tuberosus. The sequence goes on from JALAZF010000264.1 coordinate 5,604,998, forward strand.
CCAAATGGTTCCCCACATCTGGAACACCGTTTGAGAGAGTTGCTATATTGGCCACTTTTGCCCCTTTTGCAAGAAAGAGCTCAAATTTGTTCCTAAGGATTCCAGTTGATTCCAACCATTCTAAAAGCTTCAAAGAGATCATTTGAGAGTGACCAAAGCATCAAATTGTTTCTGGAACAAAGCACTTGACAGATTGTCCAAAAAGCTCCTAAAGAGGTAAGCATCACAACTTGAACACTCTTAAATATGCATTGCTTTGAGGTCCACTGATCATGCACATCTCATACATGTTATATATGTTATGTTTGAACCAATTCATCATGTAATTCATGCCTGTAACAAGAGATAGCATACAAAATGCAATTATAGGCCTATTTCAATAACACTATCGAGTTTTGAAATAAGAGCCTCATCTGAAAAAACCACCACCACCATTGGATTCCTTGTGAAATTCTAGGCAGGATAGGCCTAAATTTTGTCCCAATCCATTGAGAAATGAGAAAGTTACAAGCTTCACATTTTTTGCCGAAATCTTGCCTTGCCTTGCCTTGGCCAGGCCAAAAAAAAAAGGCATGCCTCATATATCCATATGGGGTAATTTTGATACACTGATGTATCACCACCCCAGTGGTAGGAGGCGCACACTGCACACAAGAGGTCTGGGGTTCGAATCCCCCTCGTCCCAAATCCTCTTTTTTATCATTTTTCCACTTTTTATCATTTTTCATATTATTTTTAAATGATTTGAAAAATTAATAACTCTCTCAATTTTAATAATTTTTTGTTGATTCTTTTTCTGAAAAATCACAGAAATAGTAAAATATTTTATTCTACAAAAAATCAAATTTATCTCAGTTATTTAATATAATTGGTATTTTTGTAAATAAATTCATTTTAATTATTTTTAAACATTTTAAAAATGAATATTCATCTTGAAAATCAAAACCAAATGAGTTTTAAATCATCTTGTGATTAAAACCTCATTTTTCAAACCTTAACCAACAATCACAAGTGGTTTATTTAAACCTATTTGGGCCTCAAATATTTCAAAACACTTTTGGGCCTCTTGGTAGAGTGTAAGTCCTATCCCTTTGTAAATAAAAAATTTTGGGCCTCAGTGTATTGTTTAAGTTCCGATACCGTCAGAAGCCTTGGCGCGATCGCCATTTTCAAACAAACAACTGGGCATGCCCTCGTGTTGTAAGTCCCATTTCTTTTCTTTAAAGCAATTTTGGGCCTCTTGGTAGAGTGTAAGATCCATCCCTTTGTACAGAAAACCTTTTTGGGCCTCAGTCACTTGTATAAGTCCTTGTACAAATTCAAAACAACAGTACAATCACAGTTAAAATTTGGGCCTCTCCCTGAGCTGTAAGCCCTGATCTCTGTTCAAAATACTTTCTCCTTCGATTTTGAATCCAAATGTATAGTTGCTATCAAAAATTTCTTTAATTTCTTTGAACAACTAACAAAACAGCATGGAAGCTCTACAACGGGTAAGTGTTTATCCGTTTTCTTTTATCTGCTTTCATATAAATAATTGTATTGTGGGGCTACTTCACTATAAGTCTTCTTTCATACCTTTTAAATACTCGTCGTATATCAACTGTATATATACTAGTATAGTTATTTAGATTTTTCCCCGGCAACTACGTCTAGAACTAGGTAAAGCCCGTTGGTCACTCTTGAATACAAACAAAACTAGATCCCCATAGGATTCTAGATACAGTCTTCCCTTCTCTTGGGGTTAAACAATATGGAACAAAGAGAAAGGCAGTATTCTCGGTGAACCTTTTCTCAGACTGTCACCCTTATAAATTGTCAAAGAAACTCTACTCCCTAGAGATGATCTTTTCTTCGTGAATGGCATCTCTTGAGTTTCTTCCAAACCCTCAAACTTTCTTGGAATGATCTCTTCTCTGTGAATTGCATTTCTTGAACTTCTCTTGGTTTGGGGACCCACAGGCTTCCTAATAGCACCCCCGCCTCCTCTTGGGCATTGTACAAGGACCCTTCGGCTTCCTAGAAGTTCTCATGCCTTCTCTTGGGCTTAATACAAGGACCCTAACGACCTCTTAAAGGTATAAGACAGAACTTAGTCATCCTTTGCTAGAGCAGTCATTCCAGTGTTAAACCTCAGGCCACTTTAGGGTTGATTCTCATCCCTTAAGGCCCTTGCCCTCTTTTGGGCATCCTACAAAAGATAAAACTCTTCAACACCAGTAGACTTGGACAGTCTAAACCCCCCTTGAGTCTCAAAGACATTCTTAAGTTCCTTTCAAACATAGGAAAAAACACTTATCACTCTGGATAAATTTTCAGCAGAAACCCGATCTCTCTCATGAGAGTTCCCTACCCTTGGGCCTGCCTATGGATCTAATCCTCAGCAGTAAGATAGCCTCCTCTTAGGCTTTGTATAATGATATTTCCTCAACACAATCAGCCTCCTCTTGGGCTTTGTACAATGATCCTCCCCCAGCGGAGCTAACCTTTTCAGACTCTCTCGTTGAGTCAATCACTTTTCAGACTCTCTTGTTGAGTCAATCACTTTTCAGACTCTCTTGTTGAGTTAATCATTTTCCAGACTCTCTTGTTGAGTTAATCACCTTTTAGCACTCTCTTATTGAGTATAAAAGACTCTCTTGTTGGGTCAATCTCCTTTTAGCCTTAATCTCGGGCTTTGTACGAGACAGCAAATCACTCTCTTGTTGAGTATAAAAGACTCTCTTGTTGAGTCAATCAACTTTCAGACTCTCTTGTTGGGTCAATCACCTTTGAAAGACTCTCTTGTTGAGTCAACTCTTTTATCCTCCATCTTGGGCTTTGTACAAGACATATAAAAGCACTCTCTTATTGAGACAAACTCATTTCAGCCTCCATCTTGGGCTTTGTACAAGACACATATAAACCTCCCCAACAGAGTCAAAAATCCCTTTTAGCCTCAATCTTAGGCTTTGTACAAGACAGAAAGAACATTTTCCCCAGAAAATTTAAACTGTTAGCCTCCTCTTAGGCTTTATATAATGATATCCCCAAAGAGTCAGTCTCTTTTTTGCCTCAATCTTGGGCCTTGTACAAGACATATACACTCTCTTATTGAGTCGGTCTTATCTAGCCTCCTCTTAGGCTTCGTATAAAGAAATCCCTAGCTGAGTCAATCAACCTCTTAGCATCAAACTTGTGCTTTGATCAAGGCATACAAAAATCAAAAATTCCTCTTTAGAGATGACAAATTCTCTCTCAGCCAAAACCCTTTAGCTTCATATCTTGGGCTTTGAACAAGATACAAATCACCTTTAGCTTCATGTCTTGGGCTTTGAACAAGACACCAAAACATCTTTTTCCTCCTTTAGAATAGGAGGAACTACGATTGCTCTGATTTCCCTGTTTCGTTAAATGGGAATACGTAGGCATAAGATTGTGAAATCTTAGCGAGCATACAAATCAAAAACTTAGGTCCAGTACCTTACCTAAAACATAAACAAAACTCACTCTCTCTCGTACTTCCCAAGAAACTTTCCCAACCCATTAACAGATAAACACCATCAAGTACAAAGCAGAACCTAAAGCTAACAACCTGTGGATAACCACATATAGGATGGGTAATTGACAACTCCCCATTGTATAACCTGACCCTGAACTCCCCGAATCTCTTTTAAGGCATTTGTTCAGTTAAACATCCGCGTGCAAGGTTAGTTTTAGATAGCTTCCCTTTCCCTTCCAGCTTCACGGGATAAATAAGAAATCAGAAAGTAGCACCCTTTCTCCATGAGGAGAAAACCCAAACTTCAGCGATAAGGTGGTCGCATCGCCAACAAAAATCGCTCGCTACGGCAAGTTTCCTTGGTCATGTAAACATCTAGTGGTGGAATAACAGTGGATCTATCTAAAGTAGACGCAATGTTACAATGGGATATGCTTAAGTTGGTGAGTGAGATCAAGAGTTTTTTGGGTTGGGCTGGTTATTATAGGTGGTTCATCGAAGGAATCTCAAAGTTAGCATTGCCTTTGACTTAGTTGACCCGGAAGGGTCAAGTTTAAGTGTGGAATGCTCAGTGTGAAGAAAGTTTCCAAGAGCTCCAGATGAGATTGACATTAATGAATACTTTATGGTATATTGTGATACATCTAAATTAGCATTAGTTTGTGTGCTTATGCAGAAGGCTCAAGTTATGGCTTATGCTTCTAGACAACTCATAACCCACGAAGGGAACTATCATACCCATGAGTGGGAGCTAGTGGCAGTAGTTTTTGGTGCTTAAGGTTTGGAGGCATCGCCTTAATGGGTTGAGATTTGACATTTTCAATAATCATAAGAGTTTGAAGTATCTGTTTGATCATAAGGAATTAAATATGAGGCAATATGATGGTTGGAATTTTCAAAGGATTATGTTTTCGAGTTAAATTATCACCCATGTAGTAGTGGATGCGTTAATTGGAAAGTTATTGCATATGTCGACTTTAACGGTTAACGAGATAGATTTAATTAGAACGTTTGGGGATTTGCGCTTGGTATATGAACTAACGCCAAAAAGGTGTGAAGCCAGGTATGTTAAAATAAGCAAGTAGTGTGCTAGAAGAAATCAAGGAGGTTTAAAAGTATGATTTGCACTTGACAGACCAATTGGTGATAATCAATCAATGAAGAGGAATGGACTTTAAAGTAGATGATAATGAGATTATGGAGTTTCGAGACAAGGTTTGTGTGCCAAAGGTACTAGAATTTATAAAGAGGATTGGAAGCAGTTATAGGGGTGGTTTGATTACTTACCCAGGAACCACAAAGATGTATCAAGACTTTAAGAAAATATTTTGTTGGCCAAGTATGAAGAAGGATGTTGCAGAATTTGTGTATTCTTGACTAGATTGTCATGAGTTGAAGATGGGACATCAGAGCAGCGAAGTGGTAATGTAACTTAAGAGGTAGCAAGTCATTTGAAGGAATCTTGTCTAAGCTTGTTTGTTTCGGGTAGTTTTTCGGGGATGAAAATTCAATAAGTAAGGGAGAATTGTAACATACCAAATTTTTTTTTGGACTTGGTTAATTTAATAATTGGATTTTTTATGAATTTTATTATTATTATTTTCTTAGGTATTATTATTATTATTATATAATATTATAATGGTTATAAAGAAAATATAATAATATTTGGAATATGTAGAATTGGGATTAATAAGAATTAATGGTGGAATTAATATAAATGAAGAGTTTGTGGGAAATTATATAACGAGAAATTAAATAGTTTGGGAGTTAAATGCAATTAAGAATAAAATAGAAATTAGTATCATAAAAATGGGAGAATGACGAATGGGAAGAAAAGAAGTTACGTATAATTTTTTGAAAGAGAAAAGGAAAAGAAGCAACCTAGGAGCAAAAGGGGCAAGGAGGAGAATCTTCCATCACTTAAACTCAAGAAAAATTCTGCATAATCGAGGTAAAGGGGAAGAGTGTTCTTTAATTGGTATTTTAGAAACGATATATTAAGGTTTCCCTTAACCCCTATTAGGTTAAATGAATTCTTATGATAATTGTTCTGACTGGGCCAGAGGCTGCCCCACTGTCGGGCACGGTCCAAACCATCTCCCCTGTCAGGGAGGGCCAAATGAAGGCCCAATCCATCGAACCGCACGGGGAACGCTCAAGTGTCTCCCCCACGGTCTCCACGTGCCCCCCACACGAGGATACGTCATCAGGCAGCTACTCGTGTCCTAAAGAATAGGTCAACTCACCTTTTGAAGATCACATAGCAGTTGACCCAAGGCGAAGACCACGTACTGATCTTCCCTACGCCATGTAGACCCTGACAATTACTCGTATTGGGCCTAGCAATCCAACCCAATGCAAAGTAACCGTTGGCCCAGCGCTGGGGGATCACTATAAATACCCTCTATCACTAGAGGGTCAGGTATTCTATTCTCTACACATCGGAATGCCTTGCAGGTACACCCCCTCCTCTTCTACACCACTGGCGAACTAAGGAGTTCACGAGGCATGTTGGGTGATGATCCTTTTCTGATCCAGTAAGATCAGTGGCGCCGCCTGTGGGAATCCTTGCTTCCCCGTTCTTTCTTGTGTAAAAACTCAAGAACCAAATCAGTTTTCAATCTCCATTGATCATGGCCAGCCCACGCACTGACGACAACGCTCCAGAAACCGCCTTCACCATGTTCACCAACAGCGATGGTCACGATCCTAACATGAACGCTCAGATCGAAGAAGGCGATGCTAGGGACAGGCGCACTGCCTCTTCCTCCTCTGATGATGCGGCCTTCAACGCCGCCCGATGCTTTGACAAAGATGTATTTGATATTATGATTGTAGACATCTTGTAAATATTCTTCTTCTTCGTCTTCTTGTTGAGCAAGCTTTGAGCAGCAACTCCTTGCTTCAGATCTTCAATGTAGCTTTGACGAGAAGGTAGGTTGATGACTTGACTGATCTTCAATGTTGTCTTCTTCATCAACAGCTTCTATTTGATTGTTGTTGTTGTGTTGATTTGTTCTTTGGAAATTCAACAACAATTTCCATGAGTGAAATAATGAAAGCTTTGAATATTCAAAGTGTTACAACGAGAACTCATCGTTGTTGCTATCTTCACACAATGACTTGGTCAATTTTGTAGATGAACATTCAGTTCGTAATTCTACAAGTGATCGACACATCAGAAGCAAAAACTTTTTCCATTAAATAGCCAGTAGAAATATAGTCGTTAGAGAATATTGTTGGCTGTTTGGAAATGAGACATTGTGATATAATGAGTTGTACTGACACGTCTTCATTTTGCAGAGGAGGAAGTGACCAGACACCTTTTCTCGGGCAGTGTGTACATTTAACTCATAGCGGTAATATTTAGACTTCGAAAGTTCAGTGGCTTCTGATGTTAATTTGATGAAGCATGAGTTGAGTCTTTATAGCAGAATATCTGATGCATCAAGTCTTCCGTTGATTGAAGAAGTCCATTAGGAATCAGTCTTCAGAACTTCAGCACTTGGTCTTTAAGAGCGTTATCCTTTTTTTGCTTTAAGTCTTTCGAATCTTCAGAGCCTGTCTTCAGAGTCTTCAGAACTTCTTGTTTGAAACCTTGATCTTCAGAACTCGTCAGTCTTCAGATTCTTTTTGCACTTGGTCTTCAGCGCCTTCAGCCATCAGAACTTCAAGTCATAGGAGTCTTCAGAACTTCGGTTCTTTCTGAGTGTACTTCTTCAGAAGCTTCGCTATCTTCAGAATCTTAATCACTTTTAGAGAGCATCCACAAGAGCATTGCAACATCAATCTTGGCATCCTTGGATCTGGCTGATCATGACTAGATAAACAAGCGTTCTTGCTTCTCGCGACTTTAGTCACACATAGTAACTTCGCATATATATATATATATATATATATATATATATATATTCAATCATAGTACATCTAGCTGGTGTATGTTGGTTCTGATGTCTTTAGTTCTTATGATCTGCACACAACACACGTTAGACCATAAAATGGTTCTTTCATAAATACTTATTGTTATCATGAAAACATAGATTGACTTGTAGAGACAATTCTTGCTCTCACAATCTCCCCCTTTTTGATGATGACAAAACCAAGTATTTTGATTGAACATTTTATACAAGGTAATCACCAAAACAAAAAAATTCAGAGTATGGAACAACAGCTCCCCCTGAATGAGTTATCCTTAAAGCTTTATCTGAGATCATCTAGGATTTTATATAATCCAAAGATATACAGAGTAACAACTTGAGTTGCCAGAACAAAAATAGAAAAGAGTTACTTCTCTATCTTGTCTTTAGGAAAACGAAGAGTCTTTAGCATCTGGACTAGTTCAACAGAACTTCCATCTTCAGATCTTCAGAACTCAGTTTCCTTTGTTGTCATATCAGAGCTTGTTATCTTCAGAGTCGTCTGAAGCATTTCTACTTTTTAGTAGATTCAATTGAGCACAGAATTAGAGCAGTTATTCGACTGATAAACATAGCTTCCCTGTATATCAGAAACTGTCTTTTGAGACACTCCCCCTGAGTTTCAGACTTATATGAAGATTTGAGATTTTGCAATTTTGATCTTCAGGGCAGTCTCCCCTTAATTCGTATACGTCAGATATTGGGATCTTCAGAATTATAATTCTGGATGATAAGATTTTAAACACCAATGTAGATCATGACTGTTTTGACTTTTGAACACAGGTCTTCATCTCAGAACCTTGTTAAAGTCATACTTAGTAATTTATCAAAGCTTGATTTCTGATCAGATACCAATTGAAGGTTTTAATAAAAGTGATCAATCAATGCTTGATTCTGAATCTGATACTTCATGATTTAATTTTGATCGGTTACCATGTGATGTGCTGAGTCTTATACCAGAGTATGTTGAGTCTGATACCAAGTGAAGAATTTCTTCTCATACTCTTGAGAGGTAATTCATTAGAGTGCTGATATTGATACCAATGAAGGTACTTTGACAGTAATCCACAGCTTTGCTTTGATTGAGAGTCTGATACTAATCTTTATGTACTGAATCTAATTTCCAATTGATGATTTAGTCTGATACCAAATCGTCTTTATTTCAAATGGTTCCTGATAAACAACAGAATGGTTTCTTGCTTGGATCTTTAATCCAGATCTTCAGACAGTTCTTGACTTCTGATTTGCACAGATCTTTTGAGTGAGCATCTTGAAATGTATGCTTCGTCTTGACTGCTTTCAGAGTTTTCTTACTGATTCTGATTCTTCTTAGACAGCTTTTATTCTATGATCGTAGTTCTTCTTCTTATCCTGTCTTTAGAATGCCTAGTGAACTTGTTTAGAGTTCCTCGGATAACATCAAATAACAAACGTTAGTAGTAACACATTTTATAAGAGTACTTTGTTTGAGTTCTGCATTCTTTCAGATTTCTACTTTGTTTGAGTTCTGTATTCTTTCAGATTTCCTTCTTTCAATCAAAATCAATCAATATATTTCTCCCCATTTTTGACATCATCAAAAAGTGTCAGGGCATATGAGCAATTTAAGCATGGAGTCATTTATATTCAGATATAGAGTCACAGAGTCATTTAAACATTTAGAAGCATTTAGACTCATTTTAGGGAAACACATCTATACTCAGTATGTATTTAATGGAATCAACTGATTACTTAATTGAAGGATTAAAGCATCTGTAGAGATTATATCATTTCATTTATGAACAATATTTCAGTATTTCATTATTTCGTTTTGGTTTTATAATTCATAGCATAGGTTGAGCTTAATCTAGACAAGTTCAAAATAAAAACTAGATTGCATTAGAGAAAGATTAAACATAAAACTATAGATTGTATTACGGATGGTTTTTATCAAAAACATACAACGCTAGACTAGATGAAACTAGTTCCTATAGGTTAGACTGAAAGGAGCTTAGGGAAGAGAAGTTTCTTCTGTTTGAGTCATTGCAAGCTTCTTGTGTTTTACTATTTCTTCTGAGATCCATTCATGGAACTCGTTCCAGACATTTCTTACTTCCATAGAGTTTGCACAAGAACTAGATACATTGACAAGGGTTTGAATCCTTAAGAATGTGTTGTCCGGATAGGTTTATATGATTTTAAGAGCAGGCATGCTTGATTATGTTAGCAATTCTTTAGCGTGACTTTTATAGCGAAAGATTCTCACACTTTCAAGAACTTAAGATTTTCATTAAATAATTTGGAAATACATAGTGCAAGAATTAAAGTGACAGACAGAACCTTAAATCCTAGTTCTTATAGATTTGAAAAATCCATAGGAGAGCATTCTTCGGTTGTCCCAACATGTTCTAATTTAGCAATCACATCCAGAGTCTCTAGGATACGAGATATGACCCTTCCATAAGGAATACTAAGAGAGGGATTGTCTTTAGATAGAAGAATTTGTTCTTTCAAGTGATTGAACATAATTGATGGAAGGTTAATTCTTCTTCTGTAGGCAAGGAGGAAGATGAATAGCCTATCTGAATAAGTAAGCAATTTTCCTCCGATATCCCTACGTAGAAGATTCTTCTCCATTATTCTGTGCCATAATTTTGGTGAGGGTTTGAGTGTGGAGACACAATTGGAAGCACCGTTTCCATTGTGAATGTTACAGATGATATCGTTGAAGATGGTCCTTTCCTTGTAGTCTTCAAGGGTGTCACCACTTTCATTGCACTTTATCGCCTGAGCAATGATAGAAGGATTGATTACAACATCGATTCCGAAGACGGTTGACTTAATGATACACTGGTTGTGTGCATTAGAAAACATGTCTGCATATACCCAGAATTCTTTGACATAATCTAGGTAGATGATACCAGGAAGCATGTTAAGATAACCATTCCAATTTTGACACAGGAGTTCAGAGGAGGTTCTTAATAATCCAAGATCTTTGAGAGAGTTGTGATTAAATGAGGATTCTTTAAGGACAATCAACTCAGAGTGATTTACTCTGCTAGCTAAGGTTTGTGAGTTAGACATTTTTAGAACTGATACACAGGGTGTGAGTGAGAGGAAATGCTAACAGGAGAATGAGATAGAGAGAGGTATCTCGTGCTTTAAATAGACCAGTTACAAGTGAGCTTTAATGAGTGCATGTGATTTTAATCGATAGGTTTGTATTTTCAATGTATTTGGCGTTCAAATGGTACTGAGTCTAACCGTTGTTATTTCCCATATTTCATTCGTTTAGAGGGACTGAGATACTCCCTAATAATTTAACAGTAGAGTGGCTTTTAATTATGCGTATTTCACGAGATTTGAAAGGCTGGGAAATTTCTAGTAAGAAATAAGGGAGAAGCCATTTGTATGCAATTTCCTAGATGAGATGAATTAATGAGTTGCATTTAATTCTGCCACTAAAAAATTCAAGATAGGTTGAGTTTAACTGGAGGGACTCTATGAGAGAGAGTTGGGTTCTGATAGGAGTGCTAGCTGGAGTTTATCTACGGGTTGTAGGATTTGACTAGACACTGAGTAATGTGATGGATAGAGTCTTTTATCTGTTACTGGTCTTAAATTTTTACTAATCAGAGGACATGTGCAAACAGATACACGAGAGGACAAAAAGGTTTTCTTAAGAGTTTGTTTCAAGAAAATAAGAATAGATTTGAGTTTTGATTATCAAGAAAGGTAAGTGGAGGCATGATAGTGGATGGACAAAGAGGCTTAGAGTTTTAGGGTTTTGAGTATAGGAGTATGAAAGGAAGACGTGACTTTATAGAGTAAGTGTGTAGATTGAATTATGCCTAGTCTAGGGAAGATATAGGACAGTTCAAAAGATTTTTGTAAGATCTTATTAAGTTGTCAGGGATATGTTGTGGTTTCAATAGATTCGCAATTATTATTGTATTCTTTTGCGTGTAGTTTTTGTTAAAGGGTTTTCTTGTATTTAACAATTTCTTTCATCTATGCTTAACAGATTTTCTATTGGTTGAAGATTTCCCTAAAGAAACATGTAAGGATTCCTAGATAATTACCTAGTAAAACATGCTATGATAAATTTGAAAGAATTCTAATTAAGGCATCTCATGAGTTTAACAGATTATTAGTGAAAAGAAAAGTGTACCTTAGATTTCTCAGACTTAACTGAGTGCTTTTTGTCTTGACTTTGGTCTTCATTCTGATGATTTTTGAAATCTTCGTATTGTTACATGAGTGCATTCTCTGAGCTTTTGATCAACTTTTTTCAGACTTGGCTTGCTTCTGAGAGAGATTTGAAGGTTCTTAGATTCTTCAAGATACGCCTTAGGGATGCTTAACCTCTTTGAAGAAAATATTTTAGCTAAAACTTTTCGTGAAATTATTCCTTTCAGACTCCTGAAGCTTTTAGCATCTTTCTGATTCTGCCTATTTCCGAGTAAGCTGCAGATGTTTCTTGGGTTCTTCACGATAAGCTTGTCTTCTGACTTCTGAAGAGAATATTTTCTTGGAAAGTGATCCTAGTTGGATTATAGCTTTCTCTCTCTTTTCCTGTTCAACCTTGTCCTTCAGTTCTCTAGGTTATAATAACCGAGATTAAGACATAGCATGATCAGAGTGACCACTTCATCTGAACTCAGCCAATTACATGCAATCCTTTTGGTAAGGCGATGTAACGAATGTTCTGAAAGAAAAATTGACACTCATATGCGTGGGAGCAGTACGGAGGGAACAGTAAATTCTATTTGATGACCCCATTCATAGGCAACAGATTACATCTGTTTTTGACTCTTTCTCACTTCTCATTTCCTTGATCCATAGAACCTGTTGTAATACCCCAAAATTTGCTCTTCCCTTTTGGCATCATAGCATGGCATTATCATTTATCATATCATATCCATCTCATTAGCATTGCATTCCATTTAACATAGAAAAATGAAGCATGGCATCCTTCTTACCATCAGGGCATGTGGTCGAGTGGAAGGTGGACAATCAAGGAATCATTCAAAGCACAAAAAGGTCAATCAAGTTGGCTCTAGGCAAGCCAAGAGGTCTCTCATGTCTCATACTATCTCAATTGATCTTCCAAAACCTCAAGGAAGTGAGATTCAATGGGAGATTGAAGCACTACATCTTTCACTATGCAAGAAGTCCAAAAATTGAAGGAAAATCCTCAAAAGAGATAGCTCATTGATTCAAAATCATCCTCAAGTGGCATATCCCATCATCCTTTAAAGGGATACACAACATACTCTGAGGAATTTGAAATTGAAGACTGCATTTTTTCCTCCTAACCAGAGGGGGTCAAGATTAGGGTTTCCAATTAAATCAGGGTATCTTTGATTTTTTGGACAAAACTTGATGTCATGGTATTCCATATGTCCCTAAGTGTATGTATGTGGAAAATTGCATCTCAATTGGTTTTGGAGGTGGTTCAATTGGAAGAAAGATCAAGAATCAGAGAAATTTGGGGCCAAGTCAAATAATCAGGGGAAAAAGTCAACTCTTGACTTTTTGAGCCCAAAATCATGAAATTCATGTTGCATATGTCCAATGTACAAAATTTGGTCAAGAAACTCCAAAGGAATCATGAAAAAATCAAGATGTGGAAAGTTGCCATTTTTGGATGAAGTAGGGTTACTAAAAATAGCAAGTTTTGGCCATTTTGCATCAGAATTTGAACCAAGGCCATTTAAATTTGGAGCACCAAATGAAAAATCCACTCTGCCTCAATGAAAGATCTTGCTTTGAGCTTCAAATCCATGGGTAGAACATCTCCATTGGATAAAAATTGAGTGAGATATGATTGATCAAAGTTTGAGCAAAGTAGGTCCAAAACTAGGTCATGACCAAGATTTTCAGGGCACGCGCGCAGTCATTTTCTCAAACACTTGGTGGGCCAAATGTATTGATCAATTACTCATGATTAGAGGCTTCAAATGGAAAATCTTTCAACATCAAAATTGTTCCTCTATGTGAGATCTTCAAAGTTGGTGTTTATCAATTTTTCATCTGATCAAAGGTCAAGAAGTTATGTTGAGTCCAATGTGCTTTGATCACGCTGAAAACCTAGGGGCCATGTTACCTTGTCAACCAACCTTGGCCACGCCCTCATACCAGTTCCAAACCTATGTGTTATAGGTCATTTTTCAACCTCTTCCAAGCATCATTTCATTTCATTTTTCGTACCAAACATGTAGCATTACATCTCCTCTTTCCAATGACTCCTAAAACACACCAATTCATTCATTGAGTAGAGAGAAAAACTTCCTCAAACCACCTCATGTTGATACTGATGCATTGACAGACTGGTGCACGATTTTGGTTCACACACACCCCAAACACTTCATCACATCAGCTTTCCACATTAAACCAAACACACATGACTTACACATTGCACACTTGCCTTGGCATACATGAGAATGGAAAGAAACAAACTTGCTGAGCAAGTTTCTGCTACAACCAGCCGTGCCTTCATTTTCTTTTCACCTCCACCATAGCATATCATGAGTTGCCATCACCATATCATTGCTCTCCCTAACTAACTTGACTCAGTTAGTTAGGGATGACTCACCCAAACCACCATGACTCAGCTGACTCACTCAGTTAACTATGGTTAGCTCACACTATAAATAAAAACTTCACTCTCAAATTTCATTCCTAACTTCATTTTCTCACATTCAACTCAGAAATTCTCTCGATTCTCTCTCAATTCCTCCACATTGCAACTGATTTTCAAACTCCATTTCATTCATCTTCCTCATCTTCATCTCAGAATATCTCTGATTCTATCTCCATTTTCATCACATTGCAACTGTTTTGAAGCTTGGATATCAACTCTCCTCCACTGAAGCATCATTCATTCTCTGCATCTAAGCCTTTATTTGGCCAAAAGAAACTCAAAGAAGAAGCAACATCTCTGGTTTTTCTGAAGAACACATCAAGATCATAAATCTTCAGGTACGAATTTCTTCCCTTATAGACCTAATGTGAAGATGTTATCAGGTTCTTGATGCTTCATATAAGCTCAAGAACTTGTCTGGCTAGTTGATAGGCCTTTAGAGGCATAGTTGAAATGTTAGGGCAAATATTCATATGCTCGATTCTCCCATTTCATGAACTTTTTGTATGTTTTGTCACTGGATTCATGCTCTACATTACTTCCTCTTCATTTTGGTATACTGTTTGTAAGATTCTGGGAGAATTGAAGTTGCAGACGGTGGCGTGTGACCGGAGAAGGTGACCGGAGGTCCCTCTCCGGCCGGTGGTTTTTGGTTAGGGTTTTGTTTGCAGTTTAAATCATGGCCGTTGATGTGTTCTAATCGTGTGGTGAGGAGCGTGCCAACACATTAAAAATCACATGCCATTCACGTGCATTTTTCTGAATCTCACTTGAACTTTGTATGGCATGGTACACGATAGGGAGTGTGGACATTCATGTGTGTTTGTTGATCATGCATACTTTGACTTTGGTTTGACTTGGACTTGATCTGATGGTTGGGGTTGAGTCAAGATTGTTGACTGAGAGTTCATGTTTGTTAGTGTGTTATGCGCGTAGCTGGACCTAAGCCAGATTGATATCCACACCCCCTTGGTTAAGGCCCAATGTAATTTGAACTGAATAGTTACTAGGCATGCACCCCCATTCACATTTACATTCCATTTTATTTTTTCCATTTTGCTACACGTTTCATAATTAATTTTTAAAAATACCAAAACATATAATAAAATTCTACAAAAATTCATGTGTATTCTTAAAACATTTAGGAAATTTTCTATGATTTTATTTTCTGATTTTATGACCATTTTGCCCCTGTTCCATTATTTCTTTTGAATTTCCATTTGCATGCATACTTAATGTGACATATGATTTTGTGCATTTTTGTTCTTGATCATAAAAATTGATTTTGATGCCTTTCTTTTTGTATTGTGGTCACAATATGTTGAGGTATGTTTGAGATTTATGAGATGATTTTTAAGTCTTTTTTGGATGACTTTTGATGTGTTGCTTTGAGCATGAATGCATGAAACTTCCATGAGACTTTGACCTAATTGTTGAGTGACTTTGGTTCTGATTCATTGCTTGTGGACTTGATATGTTAATGGCATGTGTTTAAGGTGTTTGATTGGTGAAAGTCATAATTTTTGAAGCATGTTTGCTATTTGTTTGAAGCATGAAGTTTAACTTGTTCATTTTGTGAATGCATGCCTCATGTTTGGTTTGCTTGATCATGAAGGCACTTGTGCCATGAGTTGTGGTTTTGTTTGAGGATGTATAGCATGTTAATTGACTTCTGATTGTGACATTTGGGTTTCATCTTTGCATGTTTGATGTTTATCTTGCACCTTAAGTCACTTGTTTCACAAGTATGAACCACATTCACATCACTTCACCTTTTCTCCTTTGCTTCTTGTTGGATTGAGATTTTGTTTGCATGA
The DNA here is from genome assembly GCA_022829125.1 of Lathyrus tuberosus. Taxonomy (NCBI): domain Eukaryota; kingdom Viridiplantae; phylum Streptophyta; class Magnoliopsida; order Fabales; family Fabaceae; genus Lathyrus; species Lathyrus tuberosus. The sequence goes on from JALAZF010000264.1 coordinate 5,620,838, forward strand.
TTTGGTATGCTCATTTAGGATAACATTAGGTTGTGTAAATATGAGTTACATTCTGACTGGGAAGCATGTATAGCATTTAATCTCATTTTACTTTGTTTGTCAACTTGTTTGAATTTGATTTGTTCATTATACCTTCTTACTTTACTTGTAAGTGATTGTGCTAACCATGTAGGGGCTTTGGTAAGTTTCAATTGAGTGTGGATAAGGAATCCACATTCAACTTCTATCCTTTCTCTTTTACAATTCCATTTGGTGTTTTGCTAAGCACTTATGTGCTTTCTTTTAATAACTCATTACTTTCCCTTTTGAATTACAATTCATCTTCCACTTTGGAAGTGAATTGTTTAATTCTTTCTTTCTTTAGACTTTAGGTTGAAACCTCACAAACCTTTAGGATCACTCTCTTTAATCTTCAATTAGGATTGAGTCTTAGTCCATATAGGTTTTACCTTTTCTCCTCTCTTGAGTCTTTCATCTTCTCATCTCAAAGAAAATTCAAAACATATAATAAAGGTAAGCATTTATTGCATTTAGGCCTTTCATATAAAGAAAAGATTATAAGGGGTCTTCTCTTGTAATCTTAGAATGTGTAGCATATAGCCCATCTTGGGTCAATGTGTTAAACATTTGATCTTGTATGAGGGACTTAAATGCAATACTTGTTGAAGGTGCAAATAATAAAAAACACTTCTTCACTTCATAATCAACAAAACATTTAATAAACACAAGTATGCTAGTGTGTTTGGACCTTGATAATTGGAACTAAGTGTGAGGGTCTTCTTCACCCTTAGTGTGCTTTCTTACCCATTCCATCTTGGAATGTGAGAAGGTACACATTCCAATGACTAAGATCCAGATACACTGTCATATGCAAACAAATCCAAAGCACTTCCTTCTAAAAGACAAAAACAAACAATAACGTCTTTCCTTCGGGAATTCTTTTCTCATCTCATTCATTCTCAACGCACGAACGCGCTTCTACTCGTTCTCTTGCAAGATGGTAACGCACTCGGACCAGCGAGCCTGCAACACCTGAGCTAGAACGTAAGCCGTTCCCTAAAACACAAATAATTCATCCCCAGTGAGGGGAACTACGTCGCTCTGATTCTCATGCTCCCGATGAGATACGTAGGCAGTGGGGTAGGGCCCATGCGAGCACTTCTTTTATTTTCCCTACATTTGTTTCTCGTTCCTTTTCCAGTTCTCTTTTCGTTCCTTTTCCGGTATCCTTTCTTTACACCCTTTGATCGAGGCAAGCAAGCGTGGATCCCATCGGGTACGATGGACGCGAGGGGGTGCTAATACCTTCCTCTTGCGTAACCGACTCCCGAACCCAGTTCTCTTGGTCGCGAGACCATGCTTTTCCTTTCTCTCAGGTTTACGCGGTGTTTCCTTTCCCTCTCATGGGATAAATACACATTGCTGGCGACTCTGTTTCGGTGCCACTTTCGCGTTTGTACTAGGATGAAAATCCCGGGAGCGACAGCTGGCGACTCTGCTGGGGACCGAACCCAGAATCTCTGGTTTCCTTAGCGAGTCAATCCTAGCGCTTGTTTGTTTTTCTTTCGTTGGGTGTTTACTGTTGTGCTGTATTTACTGTTTTATTGTATGGTTATTTACTGCTTTACTGTACATTACTGTATTTACCGCATTTTAGCATTTTCATTTCACATGATATATTATGCTATACTGGACTGTGTTGTTTTCTGTTTGGCGGGATGGGTGTTCTGAGAGATAAGCCCACTACCAAGGCTTGAGTACATACATAGGTATTAGAGTGGATAGTCATGACGCTTGCGTGGTGGTGACCACGTATTGTTGTTCATGAGACCCACAACCAGACGAGGTTCTATCAGGAGCTTTCTGCTACTGCATGTTATGCAGGCCAGTGGTTATTCTCTTGAGGAACTGTCGACTCTGGTGACCATTCCCGAGGACTCAGTTGCGGCACTCCTCCCGAGATGTGACAGTGGCAGACCACATTCCGTGGCAAACCCATTGCACATTCTTGATCCGAGGACCCAATGCTGGGAACTTGCTATAGGACATCCCTTTTTGAAAGAGAATCAGCGGAGGCACTCCTCGATTGGCGATAGTACTGTACCCTGAGGGATGAATGTACTATTGCTTCTCGACCTCAGTGCCAGAAGCTGAGGACCTTTTTGTTTTGGAGAATCAGTTGAGGCCTCCTCGATTGATGATGATGCCAAACCAGAAATGGTGAACGTATCATCATTTCTCGACCTGAGAGCCCGGGATACTGAACATCCTAGTACCCACATGTGAGAAGGGCGGGTTGTTTACAGGTTTGCAGGTAACCATGACCTCCTACATACCCGGTTTTCTATCATCATTGCACCGAAAGGAAGTTTCATCCTATTGTATTCAGATGGTTCTTATCTATGGTTCTATATTAGTCTCAGAGCTACACTGACACCGTTCACAGTTCAGCACAGACACCTGATTACCTGATCACATTGCCCTTTGCATTGCATTATCATATCCTAACATACATGTTTATTCATTTCCAGGTGCATATATTACCCTTGATTCCAGTCATCAGGTCTCTGCAAAGATGAACACTAAAGAGAGGAAGAATATCATCAGCTATAAGTTCCTTACGCCTACTTTAGGCCCTATTGTTGTGCTGAAGGGAATGGCGAGCCCTGCAGCACGAGAAGCTTTTGAAGAGAAATATGGGTGGATTTTATCTATGGTCCGTAATGTCAGTGATTATGAAGCCAGAGGTCTCCATACGTTGATGCAGTTCTATGATCCGCCTCTGAGGTGTTTTGTATTTCCAGACTATGTGTTGGTTCCTACCTTGGAGGAGTATTCCAACATGTTGGGGATTGTTATCAAGGAGGAGCCCCCTTTCTTTGGATCGGTGGGGGATCTTGACTTTGGGAAGTTGGCTGGTGCTCTTTATTTGAGCAAATCAGAATTAAGTGACAATGTCTCCAACAAAGGAAAGATTCGTGGTTACAAGTTGGAATATCTGATTAAGAAGGCCCAGGAAGCAGCTAAAGGCGAGAATTGGCTTGTTTTTAATGCTCTGCTAGCCCTTTGTATATACGGCATAGTGTTGTTTCCCAACGAGCCGGATTTTATTGATACGGACGCTATACGAATATTCATGATGAAGAACCCGGTGCCAACGCTACTGGGAGATCTTCACTACTCATTGTACAACCGAAATGAAAAGAAAAGAGGAGGGATAATTCGTTGTTGTGCACCCTTGTTCTATAAGTGGTTTGCGGGCCGTTTACCACAATCAGGGGCTTTTGTGGATTCCAAAGATTCTCTAGAGTGGAAACAGCGTTTAATGGGATTGGTGGCCAAGGACATCGTATGGGTGGATCATGGGCTGATTGGTAAGAATATTATCCACAGTTGTGGTAAGTTCCCTAACGTTCCACTGATAGGAAGACTGGGTGGGATTAACTACAATCCTTCCTTGGCCATTCGACAATTTGGGTATGCCCTGACAGGTCCGCCTATTAAGAGAGATGTGGAGGAGTCCCTCTATTTTCATACGTCAGAAGGATGGGAAGCAGCACAGAAAGCTTCTGAAAGCTGGGGTAGCATACTGAAAAAGGGGAAAGTTACTCTAGGAAAGCCTAACAACCGGGTTTATCCAGCATATGAAGAGTGGGTGAAGAAAAGAGTTGAAGATTTTCTCTTGCCTTTTGGTAAGGCACCCCTTTTGTATCCGGAGAATGAGAAAGCAAGAAGCCCTGCTACTGTGGAAGAAGTTGACAAGTTGCAAGCTTTGGTGAAAAAGCTCCAAGGAGAGAATTCCGAGTTGAGTAGCCGTCTTCAGAATGCTCTACATGCCAACAAAGAGCTGGAGCGGAAAGCCCAAGATGCTGAACAAATCCTAACTGCAAAAGAAAAAGACTTTGCTGGAAGAGCACAACATTTCCGGAAGATTAGTAAAGGTGCTGATGATGCTACTCAAGCCCACAAGCAAACCAAACAGGCGTTAGCACAGACCAAAGAAAAGTTAACAAAGTTTCAGCACGCTTGGGACGAAGTTAGGATAGAGAATGCTGAATTACAGGAACAGTTGCAGATTAAGGACGAAGAGCTTGAAAAGGCGCATGAGCAGAGGAGAAAGTATCGGGAAAGCCTCGGTAAGAGTCAAGAACAGCTAGAAGAAGCTAGAGGTGAGCTGAGGAATACCAAGAAAGAGCTTGAAGAAGTCATGATAGAAAGGGAGATACTCAAGACGCAAGCCGGCATAAAGAGACACAAAGGAGTGTGTGATGACGAGGCTCTGATGCTGCATTTGGGTTCTTTAACTGAAGCTCTTGAGAAAAGGGATGTCTTGATCAAAGAGATGATTGAAAAGCCGAATCACCAGCGTACCCGTATACTTTTTGAGGAGATCAAATACTCAAGTGATAAACTGAAGGGTGTGGAATTGTCAGATTGATGTTCTTTTCCCTGTATTTTGTTGTTAATGGCTACCATCAGGCTTGTTGATGGATCCATTTTTCCTTGTATTGCATTTGCGGTGGAACCTTTCTTAAATGTACTTGGATACTTTGTTGAATGAGTATGAGCAGTTTTATTCAGAATTATTCCTTATCAGATAGCTGCACACAAGCACATGACCATGACACGTCTCTTTATATCACAATTTCTGGTCTTCAGATTTCTGTGGTTGGATTGGAATCAGGGTATAAAGTACCTCGGAAATGACAAACATGGCATCGCATGGCATTGCATATCATTTTGCATTTTTTTGTTACTTGCTTTTCAGGTACTCGTTGCGGGGTCTCTAACCTTTATTTGGTTTCAGGCAGTATAGCGGAGAGTCATATTCACCGATATTCGACGCGAAGGAATCAAGTAAGAATCATGGATCAAGTGCAAAGTGATTTGGCGGAAATGAGGGCGCGTATGGACCAGTTCATGACCCTCATGACTGGCATGGCGCAAAATCAGGAGAGACTGAGGCTTCTGGTAGAGCGTCCCGACAATGGGCCCGAAGGTGATCATCATGACAATTCACAGGGACATGGCATTCCTCCTCCCGGTGGCAACCCTCCTCCTGGTGGTAACAATCGGGGTAATGGAAATGGTAGGCATGCTGGTGTTACTCTTGAAGATACTCTGGAAGACCAATTTACTCTGCTGGATGCTGATGTGGGTAATCAAGGTGATCGAAGGTATGAGGAGTTAGCAGAAAAGATCAGGGCCATAGAATGCAAGAACTCTATGGGTATTGATGTTACCAGCTTGGGGCTGGTCTCAGGAGTCAGAATTCCCCCTAAGTTCAAACCTCCCACTTTTGATAAGTATCACGGCAATGCGTGTCCCCAAACGCATCTTCAAGCTTACTTTGGGAAGATTTCAGCCCATACGGATGACGAGAAGCTATGGATGCACTATTTTCAGGACAGTCTGGCTGGGGCATCCTTGACCTGGTACATGAAGTTGAATAGAGCTGCTGTGAAGAATTGGAAAGATCTGGCAGAAGCGTTCCTGAAGCAATACCAATATAATATTGACATGGCGCCCAACCGCACCCAATTGCAGGGATTGTCACAAAATGCCAAGGAGAGTTTCAAAGAATATGCACAGAGGTGGAGGGAAATGGCTGCCCAGGTCCAACCTCCCTTGTCAGACAGAGAAATGGCAGATATGTTCATGGGCACCTTGCAAGGGGCCTATCTGGATAGATTAGCTGCTTGTCCGTCAACTGGATTTGCTGATATTGTGATTGCGGGAGAAAGAATAGAAAGTCTGTTAAAGCTTGGAAAGATCCAGGATGTGAGTGGGGCTGGCTCTTCGGGGACGAAGAAACCGTTCGCTAGTAACCAGAAAAGAAGAGAAGGTGATACGAATGCTGTGTTTAGAGGACGAGGCAGAGGGTGTTCTCGAGCTTATTATCAGGTAGATGCTGTGACAATCCCCACACCGTCTGTTCAGAAACAACAACCCCAACAACAAGTTCAGCAGCAACAGCAACAACCTTTTTCTCAGCAAAGGTCTAGACAAAGGGATCGTAAGATGGATCCTCTCCCTATGACTTATGCCGCGCTGTTGCCCCGGCTACTCGAGTTAAAGTTGGTAGAACTCCGTACTATGAAAGCTCCGGTTGCTGGAAACCTGCCACCTAACTTCGATGCTAATGCTCGTTGTGAGTTCCACTCAGGTGCTCAGGGGCACTCCATTGAAAAATGCTGGGCTTTCCATCATAAAGTACAAGATTTGATTGATGCTAAAGCCATCAATTTCTCTCCCGCTCCTAATATTACTCAGCATCCCATGCCTGATCATAGTGCAGCAAATGTGTACGCTATTGAAGATGGGAGGAGATTGAATTTGGTGTTAGACGTTCATCAAGTGAAAACTTCTTTGTTGGTTGTAAAAGATCGTTTATTGAAGGGACAGGTGTTCCCGGGCTGTAATCAAGATTGCCCTGAGTGCATGAATCAGGATAACGGCTGTGATAAGTTGAAGACGGGTTTACAGAAGCTGATCGATGAAGGATGTCTACAGTTCGACAGAGTCGTGAAAGACACTGATGAGATATCGACCGTGACCATCTATTACACTCCCGCTGAGATTCAAATGCCGGTCAATGCAGTTCCCGTGGCGAGTGTTGCGCCAGAAGGGCCCAGTCCTGTCACTATCACGATGCCAGGACCGATTCCGTTCACATCCACGAAAGCTATCCCATGGCACTATGGGGCAGATGTATATTACGAAGGTAAAAAGCAGGAAGTTGAGCCGTCAGTCAGCCCAAATATTGATAATGTAGGGGGTGTAGGGGGCTTTACAAGGAGTGGAAGGTTGTTCGCTCCCCAAACCTTGAGAAGTGATAAAGAGGCAGAAGCCGCAGCAAAGGCTAAAGGTAAACAGGTGGTTGAAAGTGCGCCTACACCTGAAGCAGAGACAAAGATTATTTTTGATAAGGAAATGGAAGAATTTATGAAGATAATCAAGAAAAGCGATTATAAGATTGTGGACCAACTGAATCAGACCCCTTCAAAGATTTCAATCTTGTCACTATTGATGTGCTCTGATGCGCACCGACAGGCGTTGTTGAAAGTGTTGAAGAGTGCGTACGTGCCACAAGAAATTACTGTTAATCAGCTCGAGGGCGTAATCTCCAATGTTAATGTTAGCCATGGCTTGGGCTTTACAAGTAGAGATTTGACTGTTGAAGGAAGAAACCATAATAAGGCTTTGCATATCACGATGGAGTGTAAGGGCGCAGTGTTATCTCATGTACTGGTAGACACTGGTTCATCACTCAATGTCTTGCCCAAGAAGGCATTAATGAAGCTGGAAGTTGATGGTTTGATCTTAAGGCCTAGTGAATTGGTGGTCAGAGCATTCGATGGGACCCGACGATCTGTGTTTGGTGAGGTGGAATTGCCCGTACAAATTGGACCACAGGTATTCAAATCCACGTTCCACGTAATGGACATACAACCTGCATATAGCTGCCTATTGGGACGCCCTTGGATTCACGGAGCCGGGGCTGTTACTTCTACTCTACATCAAAAGCTGAAGTATGAGTTTGAAGGGCAGGTTGTGACAGTGTGTGGGGAAGAAGACATCTTTGTGAGTCACTTGTCCACGTTCAAGTACATTGAAATGGATGGGGAAATTCATGAGATGATGTGCCAATCATTTGAGGCAGTCAATATTGACGATGCACCTGAGTCTTCTTCTGTACCAGTTGGGACTGGTACCTCCATTTCATCTTACAAACAAGCTGTCGAAGTTGTCAGGGCAGGCAACGCCCAAGGTTGGGGCAGGTTGATAGAGACCCCAATGAAGGAAGACAAATTTGGTATTGGTTATCATCCCTCTACAACTTCAGATGCGGGGAGCAGGGGACCCATTACTTTCAATAGTGGGGGAATTATCTACACGGACCAGTCTTGTGCAGCCACAGAGGATAGTGTTGACAGTGATTGCGACCTGGACAACTGGGTACGCCCTCATGCTCCGGGACAACAAGTGCAGAACTGGTTCGTTGAAGAAGTCATCCGGGTTACTCTTCAGACAGAGTAATTTTTCTTTGTTTTTTCTAACCATAATGCATGTCAAAATCTTGCGCTCTGCCCAAGGCGTATAGATTCATTTGTAGGGCCACCATGGTTGCATTTGCAATGTTTAATCATTAATAAAGGACGTTTTGCAATCAAATTTTGTTCTCTGTCTTTCAGTTTTTATTTTTGCACAAGAAATATAAAATGGCAATGTTTCATTTTCTTTTGTTTTGCTTAAAAATAAATTCTAAAATAAGGCATGAACCCGTTCATGCAGACTTGATCCTCCGGATACCACTGATAACGATTTTGATATGGCCATGTATGACTTTGACAATCCGATTTATCAAGCCGAAGAAGGGGATGAGAAAGATTGTGAACTTTCTGAAGAACTGGCCAGATTGTTGAAACAAGAGGAAAGGGTCATCCAGCCTCATCAGGAGACGGTAGAAATCATCAATATTGGTACCAAGGACGCCAAGAAAGAGATCAGGATTGGTGCCAGCTTGCAAGCAGATGTGAAGCAAACTTTGACGGAAATGTTGCGCGAGTATGTTGACATCTTCGCCTGGTCGTATCAAGACATGCCGGGGTTGGATACGGGTATTGTCGTGCACAGGCTACCATTGAGAGAAGAATGTCCGCCAGTCAAGCAGAAACTTCGTCGGACTCACCCCGACATGGCTTTAAAGATTAAGGAGGAAGTCCAGAAGCAGTGGGATGCTGGTTTTCTTGCTGTGACAAAGTATCCTCCATGGGTAGCCAACATCGTGCCAGTACCGAAGAAAGATGGAAAAGTGAGAATGTGTGTGGATTATCGAGATCTTAATAAAGCTAGCCCGAAAGATGATTTTCCACTACCTCATATTGATGTGCTGGTCGACAATACAGCTCAATTTTCAGTGTTCTCCTTTATGGACGGTTTCTCCGGGTACAACCAGATCAAGATGGCACCTGAAGATATGGAGAAGACCACGTTCATTACTCCGTGCGGTACATATTGTTATAAAGTAATGCCTTTTGGGTTGAAAAACGCAGGGGCAACGTACCAGCGGGCGATGGTGACATTGTTTCATGACTTGATTCATAAGGAGATCGAATGTTATGTAGATGATATGATTGCCAAGTCGAGAACAGAAGAGGAACATCTGGTTAACCTGAAAAAGCTGTTTGAAAGGTTGAGAAAGTTCCGTCTGAGATTAAATCCAAACAAGTGCACGTTTGGGGTGCGTTCTGGAAAGTTGTTAGGTTTCATTGTGAGCGAAAGAGGAATCGAGGTTGATCCTGCCAAGGTGAAAGCAATACAAGAAATGCCTGAACCGAGAACAGAAAAAGAGGTTCGTGGTTTCTTGGGTAGATTGAACTACATTGCAAGGTTCATATCTCACCTAACAGCCACGTGTGAACCAATATTTAAATTGTTAAGGAAAGACCAAACGGTCAGGTGGAATGACGATTGCCAATTGGCATTCGATAAGATAAAAGAATACTTGCAGGAACCTCCGATTCTAATGCCTCCAGTTGAAGGGAGACCGCTGATAATGTATCTGACAGTGCTTGAAGGTTCCATGGGTTGTGTTCTCGGTCAACATGACGAGACAGGTAGGAAGGAGCATGCTATTTACTACCTGAGCAAAAAGTTCAATGATTGTGAGTCCCGATACTCAATGCTTGAAAAGACATGCTGTGCACTTGCATGGGCCGCTAAGCGATTGAGGCAATATATGGTTAGGCACACAACCTTGTTGATTTCAAAAATGGATCCTATCAAGTACATTTTCGAGAAACCAGCATTGACAGGCAGAGTTGCACGGTGGCAAATGGTCTTGACAGAGTATGACGTTCAGTACACTTCACAAAAGGCCATCAAAGGAAGTATCTTGTCTGACTATCTTGCGCAACAGCCGATTGATGATTACCAACCCATGAAATTTGACTTCCCTGATGAGGACATCATGTTTCTCAAAGCTAAAGACTGCGAGGAACCACTTCCGGAGGAGGGGCCAGACCCTGAATCCAAATGGAGTCTGATGTTTGATGGGGCTGTCAATATGAATGGGTGCGGAGTTGGAGCAGTTCTTATCACGCCGGAAGGTGTTCATATGCCTTTCACTGCCCGAATAACTTTCGGGTGCACCAACAATGAAGCAGAGTATGAAGCTTGTATAATGGGGATCGAGGAGGCGATTAATCTACGGATTAAAACCCTTGATATATTCGGTGATTCAGCTTTGGTAATCAATCAAGTGAAAGGGGGTTGGTACACGCACCAAGCAAATCTAGTGCCGTATAGAGATTATACGAGGAGATTGCTGACGTTTTTCACAACAGTGAAACTGTACCATATTCCTCGAGATGAGAATAGGTTCGCTGATGCCTTGGCCACTTTGTCTTCCATGATCAAAGTGCAAAGATGGAACCATGCACCTAAGATTGAGGTATCCCGCCTTGACAGACCAGCATTTGTGTTTGCGGTCGATGCAACGTCTGATGTCAAGCCATGGTTTCATGACATTAAGTGTTTCTTGAAAAGTCAAGAGTACCCGTCCGGGGCATCGTCCAAAGACAGGAAGACGTTGAGAAGGTTAGCTGGTAGTTTCTTCCTGAACAAAGATGGCGTGCTGTATAAAAGAAATTTTGACACGGTCCTGCTTAGATGTGTGGATAGACATGAAGCAGACTTGTTGATGATTGAAGTGCACGAAGGCTCTTTCGGTACCCATGCCGGAGGGCAGGCAATGGCTAAAAAGTTGTTAAGGTCGGGATATTACTGGTTGACTATGGAGTCAGATTGTTGCAAATATGCCCGCAAATGCCATAAATGCCAGATCTACGCAGATAAAGTGCATGTACCTCCAAACCCGTTGAGTATCATGTCGTCGCCTTGGCCGTTTGCCATGTGGGGCATTGATATGATCGGAAAGATTGAGCCTACAGCTTCTAATGGTCATCGTTTCATCTTGGTGGCGATTGATTATTTCACCAAATGGGTTGAAGCTGCATCCTATGCCAATGTTACAAAACAAGTGGTCGCTCGTTTCTTAAAACGGGATATCATTTGCCGATATGGAGTTCCCGAAAGAATCATTACTGATAATGGTTCTAATTTGAACAATAAGATGATGGCTGAGTTATGCCGGGACTTCAAAATCGAACATCACAATTCTTCTCCGTACCGCCCAAAGATGAATGGCGCGGTCGAAGCGGCCAACAAAAATATCAAGAAGATTGTGCAGAAGATGGTTGTCACGTACAAAGATTGGCATGAGATGTTACCATTTGCTTTGCATGGGTATCGAACGTCGGTACGCACGTCCACTGGGGCAACCCCATTCTCACTCGTATATGGTATGGAGGCAGTACTACCAGTTGAAGTGGAGATTCCGTCCCTCAGAGTTATGATGGATGTTAAGCTAGATGAAGCTGAATGGGTACGAGCCAGATTTGATCAGTTGAGCCTTATTGAGGAAAAGCGATTGGCGGCTGTATGCCATGGGCAACTATATCAGCGCAGAATGAAGCAGACATTTGACCAGAAGGTGCGTCCTCGGGTTTATAAAGTCGGAGATGTGGTACTCAAAAGGATCCTTCCTCCCAATACAGATCACAGGGGCAAATGGACTCCTAATTATGAAGGTCCATTCGTGGTTAAAAAGGTCTTTTCGGGCGGAGCTTTATTGCTTACAACCATGGATGGCGAAGACTTTTCATCCCCTGTCAACTCAGACGTAGTCAAAAAATACTTCGCATGAATAGACCCGCTGGATAATAAGAATAAAAAAAATCCAGGCAAAAAAGGGCATCCCGGCGAACCAAAAATAGAATAAGGTTCGGGCAAAAATTAGGGATATAATTGAAAAAATTGTACACCCGGTAAGTTGAAAACCCGAAAGGGCAACTTAGGCAAAAAAGGGTATCTTGGTGGATCGAAAACCTGAAAGGGCGGTCCACACAAAAGAGGGATTTAAGCGAATGACTACAGTCTGAGTTATCTGTACCCATTACCGTTTGAACAACTGACGTTCTGAAGGATAGGAATCGGTCTGATCATTCCTCAGAAGGCAAGGTCGGGGAGTTTTGAAGACATACTGGTCATAACAGAATGGAAACTCAGTGGAATTCCGTTTTCACATTGCCATTAGGATAGTTTCTTTTCTCAATTTTCAGCGATCACCTCTTTCCAGGGATTGCTTCCAGATGTAATTGCCTATTCTGGGCTCTCAGTCAATAAATTGAATTTCAATAAAAAGCCTCCTATTTTTGTTTTATTGCTTTGTTTGCAAAAACGTCCTAATTTTTGATAAAACATTGCATTTGAAAACATGGTAGCCTTGCAATAACATGCGCAGAAAAAATATTTGAAATTACTTCGAATGTTGAATACTCCCGGATGGTGGATTCTAGCCACGCAATATTCGGGGCATGTGGGCATATTCTTTTGTTGCAGGTAGCAGGTGCAGATGATTTTAAGCACAAGACTAGCAATAAATCACTCCACGCAAAAGACTGGGGCAATTATGGGTAAGGAGATCGGCGTTCGTCGGGTCGATCTCAGTGAATTAAGTTCAACTGGGTACCGTTGTATCTTATTAAGTCGATTCTCTCATTCAGTACTTCCAACAACTACAAGCTTTTCCGTGTCGATAACGGTCACAGATTCCCCAAAAGGGTGGTCTCGTCGACACCGAAACTGATGGTCATTATCCCCAGCGAAGTCACAAGAGTTGGAAGAGGCTAGATCTTCTGTAAAATCCTCTTAGGACATCCGCTTCGGGGACAAATTGTTGGTTTTCTTAAGCATGGGGCATGTTGTTTCCCCAGCATGAAGTGGATCACCCCCCAGTAGAGTTTGATGGTCATTATCCCCAGCGAAGTCGCAGGAGTTTGAAGAAGCTAAATCTTCCGTAAGATCCTCTCATGACATCCTCTTCGGGGACAAATTGTTTGGTTCCCCAGCATGAAGTGTTGATCATCCCCAGTAGAGTTTGAGGACAGTTGGTCTTCTGTAAAATCCTCTCAAAGGGCATTCCCCAGCACGAGACGTTTTAAAGCAGTTTCCTCCAGCAGAGTTTGTTATAAACTCGTCATCCCCAACGGAATTGTCTAAAGGAAAGCTCGCCTAACATGGGGCATTGTGGTACTTATCCTAAGCTTGACAGTCATATTCTGCGGCAGACTACTGTGGATTGGCTTTGAGTTTCCCCAAAGGACTCTTTCCTAGCAAGTTGCAGGGGAATTTTCTAACCAGGATTTGCATATCCCTGGCAGAGTAGCCCTGATATCCAGCAAGATCGTATCTCTGGTCATGGTATCCCCACAAAGGTCAGCATCGAATCTTGTCAGCAATACTCCCCAGCTGAGTTGTCGTTCTCCCCGCAGAGGTTTATCAGATCGACAGAATCTATTCCTCAACAAGGATGGTACAGCCTTTCCCCAGCCGGGTCAGAAGGTTGATAATCCCTATAAAGGATCTTGGGTTGAATAAATCCCCAAGCAGAGTTTTAATGGCTCATTTCCCCAGCAGGACGTCATTTAAAAATTCTCATCCCCAGCGGAATCGCTGTGACCAGAATTCATTCCCCCAAACAGATGGAATAATTCCTGGCAGGGTCGTCATTCCCTCATATCTTAAAGTCCAATTTATTTTTGGCAAGCTTGACAATTCGAAGCAGACGGATTGTTCATCCATTCGCCAGCAGAGATATTATCCTCTCAGGAACCTCTAAAGTCAAATCATTAGTCTTTGCTCCTCAGCAGAGTCAGCATAGATGTCTGACACAGATGCAGAGAGTAATGCAATTTTGCAAATTCTAAAAGTCCAACAGTGGATTGGCAAAAGTCCGTCTTCGGGTGGCAAAAGTCCAACAGTGGATTGGCAAAAGTCCGTCTTCGGGTGGCAAAAGTCCAACAGTGGATTGGCAAAAGTCCGTCTTCGGGTGGCAAAAGTCCAACAGTGGATTGGCAAAAGTCCATCTTCGGGTGGCAAAGCAGCTAAAAGTCCAACAGTGGATTGGCAAAAGTCCGTCTTCGGGTGGCAAAAGTCCAACAGTGGATTGGCGAAAGGTCCATCTAAGGGTGGCATATTCCAAAAGTCCAACAGTGGATTGGCAAAAGTCCGTCTTCGGGTGGCAAAAGTCCAACAGTGGATTGGCAAAAGTCCGTCTTCGGGTGGCAAAAGTCCAACAGTGGATTGGCAAAAGTCCATCTTCGGGTGGCACGAAGCTGCAAAGTCCACCAGTAGCGTGGCAGGCCAGTAGTCGTCTGGAATTGCATAAAAGACATTATTAAAGTCCACCAGTAGTGTGGCAAGCCAGTAGTCGTCTGGCGTCGTTCAAAAAGACATTTCCAAAGTCCACCAGTAGCGTGGCAGGCCAGTAGTCGTCTGGAATTGCATAAAAGACATTATTAAAGTCCACCATCAGCGTGGCAAGCCAGTAGTCGTCTGGCATCGTTCAAAAGACAGATTTCTCCGACGTTTCGTCGAAGATTCAATCCAGCAGTCTTGTTGGGTTTATATCCCTTTTCTTCTTCACCATCCAGAGCAAATTTTTGGTTATTTTTGGTATTCAATCACTATATACCTTGAAAGTCCGAAAGCAATTGCTTTCAGGCATTCAGGTCTACAGCGCTTGAATAGGGGCAGCTGTAATACCCCAAAATTTGCTCTTCCCTTTTGGCATCATAGCATGGCATTATCATTTATCATATCATATCCATCTCATTAGCATTGCATTGCATTTAACATAGAAAAATGAAGCATGGCATCCTTCTTACCATCAGGGCATGTGGTCGAGTGGAAGGTGGACAATCAAGGAATCATTCAAAGCACAAAAAGGTCAATCAAGTTGGCTCTAGGCAAGCCAAGAGGTCTCTCATGTCTCATACTATCTCAATTGATCTTCCAAAACCTCAAGGAAGTGAGATTCAATGGGAGATTGAAGCACTACATCTTTCACTATGCAAGAAGTCCAAAAATTGAAGGAAAATCCTCAAAAGAGATAGCTCATTGATTCAAAATCATCCTCAAGTGGCATATCCCATCATCCTTTAAAGGGATACACAACATACTCTGAGGAATTTGAAATTGAAGACTGCATTTTTTCCTCCTAACCAGAGGGGGTCAAGATTAGGGTTTCCAATTAAATCAGGGTATCTTTGATTTTTTGGACAAAACTTGATGTCATGGTATTCCATATGTCCCTAAGTGTATGTATGTGGAAAATTGCATCTCAATTGGTTTTGGAGGTGGTTCAATTGGAAGAAAGATCAAGAATCAGAGAAATTTGGGGCCAAGTCAAATAATTAGGGGAAAAAGTCAACTCTTGACTTTTTGAGCCCAAAATCATGAAATTCATGTTGCATATGTCCAATGTACAAAATTTGGTCAAGAAACTCCAAAGGAATCATGAAAAAATCAAGATGTGGAAAGTTGCCATTTTTGGATGAAGTAGGGTTACTAAAAATAGCAAGTTTTGGCCATTTTGCATCAGAATTTGAACCAAGGCCATTTAAATTTGGAGCACCAAATGAAAAATCCACTCTGCCTCAATGAAAGATATTGCTTTGAGCTTCAAATCCATGGGTAGAACATCTCCATTGGATAAAAATTGAGTGAGATATGATTGATCAAAGTTTGAGCAAAGTAGGTCCAAAACTAGGTCATGACCAAGATTTTCAGGGCACGCGCGCAGTCATTTTCTCAAACACTTGGTGGGCCAAATGTATTGATCAATTACTCATGATTAGAGGCTTCAAATGGAAAATCTTTCAACATCAAAATTGTTCCTCTATGTGAGATCTTCAAAGTTGGTGTTTATCAATTTTTCATCTGATCAAAGGTCAAGAAGTTATGTTGAGTCCAATGTGCTTTGATCACGCTGAAAACCTAGGGGCCATGTTACCTTGTCAACCAACCTTGGCCACGCCCTCATACCAGTTCCAAACCTATGTGTTATAGGTCATTTTTCAACCTCTTCCAAGCATCATTTCATTTCATTTTTCGTACCAAACATGTAGCATTACATCTCCTCTTTCCAATGACTCCTAAAACACACCAATTCATTCATTGAGTAGAGAGAAAAACTTCCTCAAACCACCTCATGTTGATACTGATGCATTGACAGACTGGTGCACGATTTTGGTTCACACACACCCCAAACACTTCATCACATCAGCTTTCCACATTAAACCAAACACACATGACTTACACATTGCACACTTGCCTTGGCATACATGAGAATGGAAAGAAACAAACTTGCTGAGCAAGTTTCTGCTACAACCAGCCGTGCCTTCATTTTCTTTTCACCTCCACCATAGCATATCATGAGTTGCCATCACCATATCATTGCTCTCCCTAACTAACTTGACTCAGTTAGTTAGGGATGACTCACCCAAACCACCATGACTCAGCTGACTCACTCAGTTAACTATGGTTAGCTCACACTATAAATAAAAACTTCACTCTCAAATTTCATTCCTAACTTCATTTTCTCACATTCAACTCAGAAATTCTCTCGATTCTCTCTCAATTCCTCCACATTGCAACTGATTTTCAAACTCCATTTCATTCATCTTCCTCATCTTCATCTCAGAATATCTCTGATTCTATCTCCATTTTCATCACATTGCAACTGTTTTGAAGCTTGGATATCAACTCTCCTCCACTGAAGCATCATTCATTCTCTGCATCTAAGCCTTTATTTGGCCAAAAGAAACTCAAAGAAGAAGCAACATCTCTGGTTTTTCTGAAGAACACATCAAGATCATAAATCTTCAGGTACGAATTTCTTCCCTTATAGACCTAATGTGAAGATGTTATCAGGTTCTTGATGCTTCATATAAGCTCAAGAACTTGTCTGGCTAGTTGATAGGCCTTTAGAGGCATAGTTGAAATGTTAGGGCAAATATTCATATGCTCGATTCTCCCATTTCATGAACTTTTTGTATGTTTTGTCACTGGATTCATGCTCTACATTACTTCCTCTTCATTTTGGTATACTATTTGTAAGATTCTGGGAGAATTGAAGTTGCAGACGGTGGCGTGTGACCGGAGAAGGTGACCGGAGGTCCCTCTCCGGCCGGTGGTTTTTGGTTAGGGTTTTGTTTGCAGTTTAAATCATGGCCGTTGATGTGTTCTAATCGTGTGGTGAGGAGCGTGCCAACACATTAAAAATCACATGCCATTCACGTGCATTTTTCTGAATCTCACTTGAACTTTGTATGGCATGGTACACGATAGGGAGTGTGGACATTCATGTGTGTTTGTTGATCATGCATACTTTGACTTTGGTTTGACTTGGACTTGATCTGATGGTTGGGGTTGAGTCAAGATTGTTGACTGAGAGTTCATGTTTGTTAGTGTGTTATGCGCGTAGCTGGACCTAAGCCAGATTGATATCCACACCCCCTTGGTTAAGGCCCAATGTAATTTGAACTGAATAGTTACTAGGCATGCACCCCCATTCACATTTACATTCCATTTTATTTTTTCCATTTTGCTACACGTTTCATAATTAATTTTTAAAAATACCAAAACATATAATAAAATTCTACAAAAATTCATGTGTATTCTTAAAACATTTAGGAAATTTTCTATGATTTTATTTTCTGATTTTATGACCATTTTGCCCCTGTTCCATTATTTCTTTTGAATTTCCATTTGCATGCATACTTAATGTGACATATGATTTTGTGCATTTTTGTTCTTGATCATAAAAATTGATTTTGATGCCTTTCTTTTTGTATTGTGGTCACAATATGTTGAGGTATGTTTGAGATTTATGAGATGATTTTTAAGTCTTTTTTGGATGACTTTTGATGTGTTGCTTTGAGCATGAATGCATGAAACTTCCATGAGACTTTGACCTAATTGTTGAGTGACTTTGGTTCTGATTCATTGCTTGTGGACTTGATATGTTAATGGCATGTGTTTAAGGTGTTTGATTGGTGAAAGTCATAATTTTTGAAGCATGTTTGCTATTTGTTTGAAGCATGAAGTTTAACTTGTTCATTTTGTGAATGCATGCCTCATGTTTGGTTTGCTTGATCATGAAGGCACTTGTGCCATGAGTTGTGGTTTTGTTTGAGGATGTATAGCATGTTAATTGACTTCTGATTGTGACATTTGGGTTTCATCTTTGCATGTTTGATGTTTATCTTGCACCTTAAGTCACTTGTTTCACAAGTATGAACCACATTCACATCACTTCACCTTTTCTCCTTTGCTTCTTGTTGGATTGAGATTTTGTTTGCATGATTTGGTATGCTCATTTAGGATAACATTAGGTTGTGTAAATATGAGTTACATTCTGACTGGGAAGCATGTATAGCATTTAATCTCATTTTACTTTGTTTGTCAACTTGTTTGAATTTGATTTGTTCATTATACCTTCTTACTTTACTTGTAAGTGATTGTGCTAACCATGTAGGGGCTTTGGTAAGTTTCAATTGAGTGTGGATAAGGAATCCACATTCAACTTCTATCCTTTCTCTTTTACAATTCCATTTGGTGTTTTGCTAAGCACTTATGTGCTTTCTTTTAATAACTCATTACTTTCCCTTTTGAATTACAATTCATCTTCCACTTTGGAAGTGAATTGTTTAATTCTTTCTTTCTTTAGACTTTAGGTTGAAACCTCACAAACCTTTAGGATCACTCTCTTTAATCTTCAATTAGGATTGAGTCTTAGTCCATATAGGTTTTACCTTTTCTCCTCTCTTGAGTCTTTCATCTTCTCATCTCAAAGAAAATTCAAAACATATAATAAAGGTAAGCATTTATTGCATTTAGGCCTTTCATATAAAGAAAAGATTATAAGGGGTCTTCTCTTGTAATCTTAGAATGTGTAGCATATAGCCCATCTTGGGTCAATGTGTTAAACATTTGATCTTGTATGAGGGACTTAAATGCAATACTTGTTGAAGGTGCAAATAATAAAAAACACTTCTTCACTTCATAATCAACAAAACATTTAATAAACACAAGTATGCTAGTGTGTTTGGACCTTGATAATTGGAACTAAGTGTGAGGGTCTTCTTCACCCTTAGTGTGCTTTCTTACCCATTCCATCTTGGAATGTGAGAAGGTACACATTCCAATGACTAAGATCCAGATACACTGTCATATGCAAACAAATCCAAAGCACTTCCTTCTAAAAGACAAAAACAAACAATAACGTCTTTCCTTCGGGAATTCTTTTCTCATCTCATTCATTCTCAACGCACGAACGCGCTTCTACTCGTTCTCTTGCAAGATGGTAACGCACTCGGACCAGCGAGCCTGCAACACCTGAGCTAGAACGTAAGCCGTTCCCTAAAACACAAATAATTCATCCCCAGTGAGGGGAACTACGTCGCTCTGATTCTCATGCTCCCGATGAGATACGTAGGCAGTGGGGTAGGGCCCATGCGAGCACTTCTTTTATTTTCCCTACATTTGTTTCTCGTTCCTTTTCCAGTTCTCTTTTCGTTCCTTTTCCGGTATCCTTTCTTTACACCCTTTGATCGAGGCAAGCAAGCGTGGATCCCATCGGGTACGATGGACGCGAGGGGGTGCTAATACCTTCCTCTTGCGTAACCGACTCCCGAACCCAGTTCTCTTGGTCGCGAGACCATGCTTTTCCTTTCTCTCAGGTTTACGCGGTGTTTCCTTTCCCTCTCATGGGATAAATACACATTGCTGGCGACTCTGTTTCGGTGCCACTTTCGCGTTTGTACTAGGATGAAAATCCCGGGAGCGACAGCTGTTTAGTTCCGATACAGTTCCTAAGATATGGATCTGAATCTTAAACTACAAACTTTGAGAATTGGTTGAGTTCTCCTTTCATAGCCCGAATTCAGCTTGCGTCTGTGAGAGTTTCTTTTCTTTGAAAGATGATTGATTTCACCAGTTCAGTGAGAACCTTTGAGAGTTTATACGAGGAGGAATTATCATATCAGCATCTGACTTGTTCCTCAAGGTTGTTTCAGAACTTGTTCAGAACCAAAACATCATCATGCCCCATGTGTACATCACTAGACATGATTTGCACGAACCTCTTGTTCTTACAATGATGATCAACTTATTTGGGGTTGTTCACACATATCTACGAGTTGACTAATTTCTTCAAACGAACAACATTAACGTCATCTTAGTTGGAGAACCTAGATACCTAAAATGATAGCATCTAATTTCATAGCACAAGTGGTTCTGAGAACACTTGATCTATTGAAAATCAGATTATCAACATTTGATCTTTACTAGGATGATTTCAGGTTGTTGGAGCTTGATCACGGAACCAGTTAAGATCTTAAGAGTTCGTTCGGAATCAAGTAATTACTGAATCTTTGGGATTCAGTTCTCCATTGAATCTTTTGATCATTCCAGATTCTGACATTGAATCATTTCTAATAATTTGAATTTTTCAGATTATGAGGTTAACAGATTTATTTCTGAAATTCAAAGTCTTAGAACAGCAATCTTCCTTCTTTACATGAAGAGATCCAGAATGAGTTTTTTTTTAATGAGAAAATCAAGGGTTGACCTAATCCGTTTCTTGAAAACATCTCAAAAACTCATAAAGAATTAATCTTCAGCAAACAAGATTTCTTGCTTTCTGATGATTCATCTTTTAATCATATACGTGGTTTTATCCACACGTATTTTCCAGAATGGGCATTCAACAGATACTTCCTTTGATGACTTTATCTTATCAACTGATTCTTCAACTTTAGTGAGGCTTCATCTCGAATCAGTGAATTGCTCACGAAGTAATCAGATTGATTACAATTTTGTACACAGTTAACTGCTGAACTGTTACAGAAATTGTAAGTGGATTTCAATCTCACCAAGAGAACTTCTACGCACCATATCTGGATCTTTTTCTGACACTGTTAAGTGTTTGATGTAAATCAATAACAGAACCGACGCTCTGATACCAATTGAAGGTGCGAGAAAGACACAAGAAAGAGGGGTTTGAATTGTGTATTTACTATTTTTGTAACTTTTCGCATCTTGTTAATTTGACGCTTAAGAACCTTCAATGTTCTTTGAGAGATTCTGATCTCTTAACTATGAAGCATGAGAACCATATAGGTTCTGATCATAAGATACGATACTCAGAACTTGCAGTGCGGAAGCTTATCAGAGATAGGCTGCAAGGTTTTGACTTTGCTTAATATGAGGTTCTGATATTCAATGCAGAAACATAAATAGAGATACTAAGCAAGAGAGTAAAGGACACACGATATATCCTGGTTCACCATGCGGGCTAATCCAGTCCACCCTCCTCAGGTGATTTCGCCTTGAACATAAGGACTTAATCCACTATAACCAAATCATGATTACACTTGCACGGGCAACAGCCGGTGACTAACCAATTGCACAGCCGCACTGTGACTAACAACCCAATGAACAGTTCAGGGATCCAACAGGATATAACGTTCATTGACTGAGCAGACCCACTGCTGGGATTTCACAGCTAGCCGTTCAGGGATTCATCACAATGAATATAACGCTACTAACCATATTTCAGGATTTTCCACAATGACCCTCAGCCATTGACATCTCAAGTATCTGATTACCACGTGATCTACTCAAGGTCCTCAACTCACAACTGAACCGTTCAGGGATCCCATCAGGATATAACATTCACTTGAGGAGTCTCAATTCATTTAGTTGAATTGGAAAATTGGAGATTACAAATTGTACTTCTTAATAAGCAAGTTTCTCCTAGTTTTAAGTACAAAGAACACACACATGTGTTTAGCAAGTTTTGAGCAATCAGCTCCTTGCTTTCCTAATAAACTACAAAGATGTATTTGATATTATGATTGTAGACATCTTGTAGATCTTCTTCTTCTTCGTCTTCTGGTTGAGCAAGCTTTGAGCAGCAACTCCTTGCTTCAGATCTTCAATGTAGCTTTGACGAGAAGGTAGGTTGATGACTTGACTGATCTTTAATGTTGTCTTCTTCATCAACAGCTTCTGTTTGATTGTTGTTGTTGTGTTGATTTGTTCTTTGGAAATTCAACAACAATTGCCATGAGTGAAATAATGACAGCTTTGAATATTCTAAGTGTTACAACGAGAACTCATAGTTGTTGCTATCTTCACACAATGACTTGGTCAATTTTGTAGATGAACATTCAGTTCGTAATTCTACAAGTGATCGACACATCAGAAGCAAAAACTCTTTCCATTAAATAGCCAGTAGAAATATAGCCGTTAGAGAATACTGTAGGCTGTTTGGAAAGGCGACGTTGTGATATAATGAGTTATACTGACACATCTTCTTTTTGCAGAGGAGGAAGTGACCAGACATCTTTTCTCGGGTAGTGTGTACATTTAACTCACAACGGTAATATTTAGACTTCGAAAGTTCAGTGGCTTTTGATGTTAATTTGATGAAGCATGAGTTGAGTCTTTATAGCAGAATATCTGATGCTTCAAGTCTTCCGTTGATTTAAGAAGTCCATTAGGAATCAGTCTTCAGAACTTCAGCACTTGGTCTTTAAGAGCGTTATCCTTTTTCTGCTTTAAGTCTTCCGAATCTTCAGAGCCTGTCTTCAGAGTCTTCAGAACTTCTTGTTTGAAACCTTGATCTTCAGAACTCATCAGTCTTCAGATTCTTTCTGCACTTGGTCTTCAGAGCCTTCAGCCATCAGAACTTCAAGTCATAGGAGTCTTCAGAACTTCGGTTCTTTCTGAGTGTACTTCTTCAGAAGCTTCGCTATCTTCAGAATCTTAATCACTTTCAGAGAGCATCCACAAGAGCATTGCAACAGCAATCTTGGCATCCTTGGATCTGGCTGATCATGACTAGATAAACAAGCATTCTTGCTTCTCGCGACTTTAATCACACATAGTAACTTCGCATATATATATATATATTCAATCATAGTACATCTAGCTGGTGTATGTTGGTTCTGATGTCTTTAGTTCTTATGATCTGCACACAACACACGTTAGACCATAAAATGGTTCTTTCACAAATACTTATTGTTATCATCAAAACATAGATTGACTTGTAGAGACAATTCTTGCTCTCACAGTGGCCACCCAAAAGCGTGACCGACCACCTCCCCGGAAGAAGCGACGCTCCCTGGCTCACAAGAGGAACAAAGTTGACCGATACACAATGAAGCCGAAGGGCCGGCCAAGGAGTCCTCACCGCCGAGGCATGAGCCCTCGATATGACCTATTTTCGTCGCGGTCACCCATCATGAGTGACGAGCACGACCAGCGCACGCCGTTGTCTAGAGCCATCCTGGAAACTCGCATGCCCATCGGGATGGAAAAGCCCCCGGCCTTCGCGACCTACGATGGTACGACCGACCCAGACGACCATATTGAAAGCATCTATGCGATGCTCGACTACCAGAACGTCTGGGGGCCATCAAGTGCAGGCTCTTCCCCATGACCCTGAGGAAGGGCGCAATGGCATGGTACAATAGCCTCGAGCCCGAGTCTATCGCCTCCTAGAAAGAGTTGAAGAGGCAGTTCTCCAGGCACTTCACTGCTTCCCGGCGCCACCCGAAGATGGAAGCATCCCTAGAATCCATCATCCAGGGAAAACAAGAATCTCTCTAGGACTACATAGAGAGGTTCAATCGAGAAGATGTCCAAGTATCCACCTCGGACGACATAAAAAGGTATTTGATCGAGCGAGGACTGCGACCTCGCACCGAGTTCACCAAGGCAATCGGCATTGAAAGGCGCAACACTTTAGACACGCTCCTCCACAAGGCCCAGGTATACATCCAGTACGAGGAGAAGGAGGCCGCCAACTGCGCCCATGACTCACAGAACCAAGAGAGTGTCAGGAGCTCCAGGCACGAAGATTTCTCCGCTCCCCGACGAGGCGGGGAGAGAAGAAGAGAAGACCGGCCCCGAGACTCCCGAGAACAAAGGGGACCAGCAGGCCGCTTCATTGAGTATACACTACTCACAGCTCCCCGTAAGCGCATCCTGGCCGAGTGCATCAACTCGGAGTTCCAACGAGGCGGTGTCCGCTTCCCGAAGCCGGCACCCCCTAAGCCCAACATCGACAAATCCAAGTACTGCTGATTCCACGGGAGCCACAGACACATCACGGAGGATTGCATCCACCTCAAGGATGCCACCGAAATCTTGATCAAGAAGGGGCACCTGAAGCAGTACATCAGGAGGAGCGAAGCCCCCCGACAAGAGGCCCTGAAGACAAAAAAGGTCGAGGAGGCGACCCCGTCCTCCGGTGATAGCGGGCTGCAAGTTGCTCTATGTGTCACCCGACCAGAGGACTTCTACTTTCCCTAAGAGCCCGACATGCCCATGACCGCTCGTAGCCCATGGGAAAGCTTCCCTGCCGCCGTGGTCATATCCAGTAGGGGGTTCAACAAAGTCTCTGTAGGTTCGGTGAAGCAGAAGTTCGGAAAGTTAATAGAGGCAAGCTCGGCACAGAAATCCACCTTCGACAAGGTCCAGGGAGGGTCGAACCCCATTACCTTCTACCTCGAAGAACTGTCAGGTGGTGCCCCCAACTCCAACATCCCTCTCTTGATCAGGGCACAGATGGCAAATTTTGACGTCCGCCGCATCTTAGTCGACCAAGGGAGCTCAATGGACATAATGTATGCTCACCTATTCACCACCTTCCAACTCAACAGGACACATCTGACCCCGTACGTCGACTTCGACCTGCAGGGCTTCAACGGCACCACCACAAGGCCGTGGGGCTACGTCGAGCTAATGGTCACCTTCGAAAATGACGAGACTGCCCGATAAGTCAAGGTTTACTTCCTGGTAATAGAGTACCCCTCTCTATACCAATGCATTCTGGGGAGGCCGACCCTGGCCGAACTCACAGTTGTGCCATCTACAGTCCACCTGAAGATGAAGTACTACACGACCAGAGACCGTGTCGTCACCCTCCACGGGGACACTGAGGCCGCCAGGAGATGTTTTGAGGATGCTACCAAGGGATTGAACTCGATCAACATCAAGTCCAAGACCGCAGGAAATTCAGCCCAGGACAAGGAGCAGAAGCCACTCCCGCGCGTTAACGCGGTCGATTTTGACAACCACTTCCCCAGCAAGCAGGAGAAGAACGAGGTAGCGGATCACACCCCTCTAGCTGAAGGCAACGGGAAGCCCCTTCATCCCATGCGCCCCATTCTAGATGGAGACTTCGAGCTCATCATGCTCGGCGACGACCCATACAAGAACGTGAAGATTAGCACGGGGATCCCCGACCTGGCGAGGAAGTAGCTGAAGGCCTGCCTCAGGGAGAATGGTGACCTGTTCGCGTGGAGCGCTGCAGAGATGTCTGGCCTTGACCCAGAAGTGGCCTGCACCAGCTCATAATAGATCTGACTACTAGGGTTGTAGTACAATGTAGGCGTAGGCAATCTCCCGAGAAAGCGGAGGCTGCTGAAAAAGCTGTAAAAGACCTCTTAAAGGCAAATTTTATTTCGCAGGCCCAGTACACAACCTGGCTGTCCAATGTTGTACTCGTTAAAAAGACTAATGGAAAATGGCGTATGTGTGTTAATTATACCGATCTTAACCGGGCATGTCCCAAAGATGTTTATCCATTGCCTAACATCGACAAACTGGTCGACAATTCTGTAGGTTTTAAAATACTGTCGTTCATGGACACATACTCAGGATACAATCAAATCCCCATGGCAAAGGCCAACAAGCAATACACGGCTTTCATGACCGAGTCGGGTAACTATTACTACAACGTAATTCCCTATGGTCTAAAAAACTTCAGCGCGACCTACCAACGGATGATGAACAAAGTCTTCAGGGGCGAGATCGGAGACATGCTCGAGGTCTACATGGACGACATGATCGTGAAATCACGAGAAGAGATCGACCACACTGTCCACCTCATAAGGGTATTCGATACGGCGAGGAGATGTCGGATGAGGTTCAACCCAGAGAAGTGCACCTTCGGTGTTCGGGCAGGGAAGTTCCTCGGCTTCTATTTGACAGAACGAGGAATCGAGGCGAACTCTGACAAGTGCAGGGCGTTCTCCGAGTTCCCAATGCTAAACTCAAAGAAATCGATCCAATCGCTAAACGGGATGCTCACCTTGTTGTTCCGCTTCGTGGCCAAATCAGCCTAGCACGCACTCCTATTTTTCAAGCTCTTGCGCAAAGAGGCCACGTTCGAGTGGACCGAGGAGTAAGAACATGCACTCCTCCACCTCAAACAAGTCCTCTTGCATCCCCCGGTCCTCTCACGGCCAGTAAACGGGGAGACTTTACACTTGTACCTCACCGTCGCAACTGAGGCAGTCAGCGCGGCTCTTATCCGAGAAACCCCTGAGGGACAAAAGCCGATATACTTCACCAGTAAAGCCCTCCAAGGCCCCAAGCTTAGGTACCAGCAGATCAAAAAGGTCGCTCTGGCCCTCGACGCTGCGGCCAGAAGGTTGTGGCACTACTTCCTGGCCCACACGATCGTGGTAAGGACAAATCAACCCGTGAAGCAGCTGCTCGGCCATCCCGACATGGCGGGCAGGAGGCTCGCTCGAGCTCTCCGAGTTGGATGACCAGTACAAAGGTATGAAAGACCTGAAGGCTCAAGTACTAGCCGACTTCGTCACGGAGATGATCGCCCCGATACCCTAGACCGACGGATCCCGAAAGTGGACGATCTACGTCGACGGGGCATCTAGTTGGACGGGAAGTAGAGCGGGCATCATCCTAAAAAATGATGAAGGAATCTTGATCGAGGTATCTCTCGCATTATCCTTCTTGACATCAAACAACCAGGCCGAGAATGAGGCCTTCCTCGCCGGACTACGCATGGCCGAGGGCCTCGGCGCGAAGGAGGTAAAAATATTTACCGACTCCCAGCTCGTGGCCTCCCAAGTGCGGGGAGAGTACCAAGCCAAGAATGATAGCCTCATCGAGTACTTGGCCCTAGTGAAAGAGAAGATGAAAAAATTTGACTTGGAGGAAGTAAGTCGCGTTCTACGCGAACACAATACCCGGGCGGACATCCAATCTAAGCTGGTGACCACGAAGAAAAAAGGCGGGAACAAGTCTGTCATCCAAGAGGTCCTTCCCCGACCAAGCATAGAGAAACCCACCTCGACCATCGACGTAAACGCCATCGGCGACGGCCACTGCTGGATGACCCTGGTATACGAGTACCTCAGCACGGGGAAACTTCCCGACGACTCCAAGGAGGCCAGCGTTGTCAGGCGACGAGCCTGTTCGTACGTCCTAGTCGAGGACAAATTATACCGGTGGAGTTTCTCCATTCCTCTCCTTAAATACGTCGAGGAGTCCAAGGTCCCTAGCATACTCCAAGAGATCCACGAAGGGATCAACACACAGCACCTCGGCAGACGGTCCCAAGCCCGTAAGGCATTGCGGGTAGGGTACTACTGGTCTACCATGTAACAAGACACCAAAGAGAACATCAAGAAGTGCGAGAGTGCCAACGACACGGGGACATGCACCTGCCCTGCCCAATGAGCTCAAAACACTCCGTCCCCGTGGCCATTCGCCTGGTGGGGGATGCACATCCTCGGGCCCTTCACCATAGGGTCGTACCAGAACAAATATTTGATAGTCGGTGTCGACTTCTTCACCAAGTGGATAGAGGCTGAAGCCCTCGCCAAAATCACGGCCCACAACATACTCCGTTTCTACAAAAGGAGCATACTTTCCCAGTTCGGAGTACCCCAGGAAATCGTCACTGACAATGGGACGTAGTTCACCGACAAGAACTTCCAGCACTTCATCACCAAGCTGGGCACCAAGCAACATTTCACATCTGTCGAGCACTCACAAACTAATGGCCAAGCCGAGGCTGCGAACAGGGTGATCCTACGAGGCCTGAAATGAAGACTGGGCGAGGCCAAGAAGAGGTGGGTCGAGGAGTTGCACAGCGTGCTTTGGGCCTACAGAACAACCCCACACTCGACCACCGGGGAGGCCCTATTTCGACTGACCTACGAGACCGAGGCAGTGATCCTGGTAGAAATAAGGGAACCCTCAAGGAGGACCGAGGCCAAGAAGAGGTGGGTCGAGGAGTTGTACAGCGTGCTTTGGGCCTACAGAACGACCCCACACTCGACCACCGAGGAGACCCCGTTCCGACTGACCTACGGGACCGAGGCAGTGATCCCGGTAGAAATAAGGGAACCCTCAAGGAGGACCGAGGCCAAGAAGAAGTGGGTCGAGGAGTTGCACAGCGTGCTTTGGGCCTATAGAACGACCCCACACTCGACCACCGGGGAGACCCCGTTCCGACTGACCTACGGGACCGAGGCAGTGATCCCGGTAGAAATAAGGGAACCCTCAAGGAGGACCGAGTCCCCCTCGACGAGGAGATGAACGACGAGGCCCTAAGGGACGAGCTCAACCTAGTCGAAGAGATCCGGTCGGGGGCGTCCCTCCACGAAGCCTTGCTCAAATAGAAGATAACTTTGCGACATGGCAGCAAAGTCATCAAATGCGAATTCTAGGTAGGCAGCCTAGTCCTACGAAGGAACCAGAAAGATTCGTGCAAGGGCAAGCTCGCCGCGAACTAGGAGGGCCCCTACCACGTCCGCGTAAAAACGGGGGTCGGAGCCTACTGCCTAGAAAACCTGCACGGGGAGGAACTTGCTCGACCATGGAACGCTAAGAAGCTTAAACAATACTACAGTTAGACACTTCCCGAGATGCACCTGGTTCGACCACGACGAAGGGCATCCTGACCACAGGAGCTTGCTAAGGTACAAGTGTGACTCCTAAACTCGAGACAAGATAACAAGAGCCCGCTCTTGTGTGTGCGAGCGAACTATTGATCCAAAGGGGACATCACAACCGAGCTCCATCATTGCCGTACTAATTAGGCAGAACTTCCAACTCGCGATGGGAAGTTCACGCTCCAAAGCAAAGACCTCGATCGAGCTCTTAGCTTCGTCGAAGGTCGGAAGCCGACTCCGACCGCCCGACCAGTTCTCTGCACTGTCGAGGAACAATCACGTCGAGCAAAGGCCCCAATTACTTCATAAAAACATGCAACACGATATTGCATACCCACGAGGAAAGAAAAATACTTGACATACAACAACTCACACAAAATGCCAACATATTAAACAAAAGAAAACTATGCATTAAGATGGGCAAAGCCCGTTGTCCAAACATTACAAAATCCGTGGCATGCAGGCCGGGCAAAGTCAGATAACAAAATCATGGTACACAAGCCGAACAACACTATAATCAAAATGTGGCACGCAGGCCAAATAGCTCAGAAAACTAAACAGCAGCTTCCTTCTTGGGACGGGGTTCTCCGTCTCTTTGCCCAGCTTCATTGTCGCGTCGGAGGGATAACTATTTAGCCGTCGACCACCTGGTGGAAAGCGTTGATCCTATTGGTGATGAGCTAGACCCCAAGGTTAACAATTTGAAGCTGCTCCATGGCCATGTTGAAACCGAGGTCAAGAGTCCCCAGGCAGTCCTGCTTGAGCTCCCTGATCTGAGAAACCAAGTCACCCCAAGTCGCCAAGGCCCTTTCCTCATCAGTTTCGCCCTCGGAGGGCTATGCAGCGGCCTCTAACTCGGCCACCCTCGCTTGGAGCCACTCCTGCTCTTCGGAGGCCTTGCCCATCTTCTCCCACAGCTCGTCCACTTCGCGGAGAAGGCCAACCTGGATCTCGTACTTCGACTTATAGTCGAGGAAATCGTTCTCCGCTTTGTTCTTTTCCACCCAAAGGATGGCATTGTCATCCCGCAACTTCTTTAACTCAGAAGAGGGGTTGGTTTCGTCGTTGAGGACCAGGGTTGTCTAGAAAATCTTCAGCATGGCCGCCATATCCTCGCACAGGGCCTTCCTCCGCCTCACCTTGTTGACCCCCATGATCGCTTTGGACTCTGTCGCGGGGACGATCATCGACTTGTCCCCGTTGAAGAGCTCCTAATGAAGGTAACAGGGGGCAGCACGAATTTCTCCCCGACAACCCCCTCCAAAAGGTCGACGGGGCCAGACTCCTCGGTACGTTGCTTCTTGGTCGGATGTTCCTGAGAGCCCGAGGACTGACTCCCACGAGGAGGGGAGGTGGAACCCCCGGGGTGTTGGTCGGCCTTCGCCGCCTGCTGGATCTTAGAGACGCAACCCTTTGGGGGAACTTTCTTCCCGACCTTTGTCGTCGCAAGCCTCAGCACGCGCCAGTGAAGTTTTGACATCTGGCCTACAACACAGAAATGTTTGAGTTAGAATAAAAATGATAAACGAGAAGTCGAGCAAACAAAAATGTTCACTATCTAAGAGCCTCAAAGCCTCCTCGTCGGAACCACATTCGAGGAGCGCCTTGGTATTTATTAAATGGGCCTCGACGGCGATCTCCTTGTTGGCCTCCCTGACAAAACTCCTGTCTTTGTGCACGCACTTGACAAAGCTAAAGCTATTGACGAAGCCCACAATCTTGTCGTAGGCAATCCTATCATCCTCGTCTAAGTCTTGGGGCATCGCGATATAGCTCTCAGTCCCTTTTTTGAAGTGGGTGTTATGTCATTCCAGAGGAAATTTAGCCTCCAAGTTCACTTTCGGCTTCCCGTCAACGATCGTCTCCACGCGCTCGAATAAGGAGTCGACCGCGAAGTGGGTCACCGGCTTCACACCAAAAAACATGTCCTTAAAGGAACGGACAGAGTCCAAGTACACTTTGAACAACCTCCTCGGTTGCTTTAGGGACACCCAGTTATGTCGACCATGTTGAGTTTGCCGATGTAAATAGAAGAGGTGGAAGAACAACGGAAGCGTGGCCCCGACTCCGAGGTATCGACAGACGAGCTCATATGCCTGCATAAATGCAATGGCATTCTGATGAAGCTGCGAAGGCACCAAGTCCAGCCACTGGAAAACCGCAACTTGAAAGTCGGTGAAGGGCAGGCGAAGACCCGCTCCCCGAAAGACGAACTCGAACATGGGAAAACGCTTCCCTTCATATCTCGAGTAGATTCGGTCGGTTTCTTTGGGCCGATAAACTTTCCAATTGGCCGGAGCCCCCTCAGACCGGTTCACAATGGTAGCAAAGAATTCTAGGTCGTCATGGACAAACCGCAAAACCGAGGACAAGGGTTCCTGCCCGGCCCAGGCAGAAGGTGGCTCATCGTTCACGGTAGAGGGAGACTCATCGTTCACGTCCCTGGTGCTGTTTTCAACGTCCTCGTCAACGACAACCGTGTTGACATCCTCTTCATCGAGCATGACAACGTCCTTGGACTTGGGATCCATTTAACCTAAAAAGCAGAAAGGGACAGTGAATTCGATGATAAGATCAAATCCACCCTTCCACCGCAAATCAGGTGAAAGGACGAGGATATGTTCGACACACGTCCTCGACTGGACCCCTTGCCGGCAAGTACGTGGTCGCGAGGAAAACCCCTTCGTCACGGTGTGCAAATCCCCCCGCAGGGAAGAGTCCCCACAACACGAGTCCTCCTCGACAAAATACGCCCCCTCAGTACGCTCGTGCCACGAGGAGATGTGTCCCCAACGTCGGGACCTCGTGGGGTGCTCGCAACCTTCATCGGGAACCTTTATTCCTTTTCCAGAACCTTCATGATGTTCCCAGAATCCTCATCAGAAACTTCATAGACCTGCCGGAAACTTCATGAAATCGCCGGAAACTTCATTGGTTTCCCAAAAAAGCCGCCTAAAACCCCATAAGATCCCAGAAAACTCTTCCAAGATTCAAGAAACCATCGAAAAACCCATAAAATGCATGGAATTTGAAGAAGTGGGTGACGAACTTACTTGAATGGGGAAGAACTCTGGTCGGCGAAAGAGGGTAGACGGCGGATGCAACGACGGATGTGCGGTGGAGAGCAGAAGGTGCTTTGAGATACTCGAGAGAAATTCTGAGGTAGAATGGAGGGGAGAATGCAAATGAAATGGACTCCCCCCTTTTATAAACCCTGGCACGGGAAGCGAAGCGTCACTAAGCACTCAAGTACCCCTACGCCTAGCCGCCCTAGGCATTTATTGCTTTTGACACGTGGCCCTAGAAGACGCCATGTGCGTCCTTTCAAGTACCTCTTCTGCCTGAAGCCAGACGTGCCTGGTCTTTTCCATCTCTATCAAATCGTCGGCCACCATGCTCGACCCTTTCTCTACTGGGAATGTCTCCCCGAGAGAAGCAGAAAAAGAGCCATGATTGTACCTGGTAGGCAGGTCTCCCCGCAATCGAACAACTGGTCGACCACGTCGAGCAGCCCCCGCTCTTAGCACGCGCATTATCCCACAGGTTAAAGCGCTTCGGTCACGCTCGATACTCCTCTGGGAAACCCTTACGTCTTTCCTCGACTCCAAAACGGACTCTTAAGTCATTACTCCTCTGCTTCGGAGCAACGACTTGGGGGAATTCTGTTCTGGACTGGGCCAGAGGCTTCCCCACTGTCGGGCATGGCCCAACCCATCTCCCTTGTCGGGGAGGGCCCAATGAAGGCCCAATCCATCTAGCCGCACGGGGAGTGCTCACGCGTCTCCCCCCGGTCTCCACGTGCCCCCCACGCGAGGACACGTCATCAAGAATCTACCCGTGTCCTAAAGAATAGGTCAACTCACCTTTCGAAGATCACGAGGCAGTTGACAGGTACACCCCCTCCTCTTCTCCACTACCGGCGAACTAAGGTGCTCACGATGCGTGCTGACTGCTGATCCTTTTCTGATTTGGTAAGATTAATAACTTTATGTGATGTTGTGATTCTATCTTTGTATTGTGATTGATGTTGTGAATTAATGATAATTACTGACATGTTGATGTTATGCTAAGATTTTCTAGATAAGTTTATTCAATTTCAAAGTGAGATCGATGAGATAATGTTCTTGCTAATCAATGTATTCACTGTGTTGATAGTTGATAAGGATGATATTTAGAGTAACAGATGTTGAATCAGTCATATAAGATAATTAACTATGATAATAGGTTGTTAAAACTTGTGAGATATTGGATCGAACTCTAGTATGGTCGACGGATAGCTTCTTTGTTTGACAATTCGAAAGAATCTTAGCATATCGTCGAAGTTTGTTCACATGTTGTAGTCGAAGTATGCTAAGAGTGTTAGAATGTTTAATTAGGCCTTGGTTGTAAGTCCAATTGTTTAAGTTAGCTTGTGTAATGGGCATGTGTGTAAAATCCCATTAGGTTAGTATGTTAGTTTTTTTATAAATAGCATGCTAGTCTTTCATCTTTGGTGTGTGGTGCAAATATTAATTATGGTGAGAGAGGTTATTTGTTATTCTGTAACACTTGTAATCTTGTCTCAAAGAGAAATTAAAGGATAGCAGTTTATAATCAATTTCATTGTGTTATTCTTGTTTTCCCTTTATTTCTTACCCTTATGGGTTTCTTGCTGATCAAGAAACCGATTATACTTTGTTATTCCGGTATCGTTTTTCACAATAAATTGGTGCGGTGAGCATGGAGAAGATTCCTTCAACAAAGTATGAGAATGAAAAGTTCCCCGTAGTGAACAATTTTGGTCTATGGCGGTTGAAGATGAAAGCCCTATTGGTTCAGCAAGGTTTTTTAAAAGCGTTAAAGGGAGCCGCAGCCATGGATGTTGCGTTAACAGACAAAGAAAAAATGACTATGGTAGAGAAATCCCACAGCGCCATCTTATTTAGCCTTGGTGATAAGGTTCTTCGAAATGTTTCGAAGGAGACGACGACATCTGGGTTATGGGTGAAACACGAAAGTTTGTACATGACCAAATTGTTCGTCAATCGCCTCTACCTAAAGCAAGTTATGTATTCATTCAAGATGTGTGAAGACAAAGTTCTGGATGAGCAGTTGGATATGTTCAACAAGCTGATTCTTGATCTTGAAAATATTGATGTCAAGATCAAGGATGAAGAACAACCGTTGTTGTTGTGTGCTTTGCCCAGATCACATGCTCACTTCAAAGAAACTCTCTTGTATGGAAGAGAGTCTCTGACCTTTGAGTTTAATCAGCCTTGTATTCTAATGATTTGAACGAACAAAAGGAGCACAAGCTATCTTTGACTAGTGAAGGCATGTCGGTTAAGGCGAAATTCACAAAGAGAGATGGCAAGTTTGACAAGAAGAAGGGTAAAAGTCAGCAGAAGTCTTATAGTGGTGATGCATCTGGTATTCGATGTTATCACTGTAAGAAGGAGGGACATACAAGAAAAGTGTGCCCTGAATGCCTGAAAGATCATGGAGGTAAGGATAATGGCAGCGCATTTATTGTTTAAGATGATTTCGACTCATTTGATGTTCTTGTGGTTTCAAGCGGCGACTCAAGTAAAAAGTGGATTATGGATTTAGGTTGCACTTGGCACATGACTCCAAACAAATGCTTGTTAGAGGAACTATATGATCAAGATGGTGGATCTGTATTGCTTAGAAACGATAAAGCTTGCAAGATTGTAGGTGTTGGATCTGTGAGATTCAAGCTCTGTGATGAGTCAATAAGATTGTTGACTGAAGTCGGGAATGTACTTGATTTGAAGAAAATTTTGATTTCTCTTGGTGAATTCGACAAGAAAGGATATGTTTTTTCAAAGGAGAGAAAAGTATTCTGAAAGTCATAAAGAGGTCGAAGGAAGTCTTAAGAGGTGTGAAGAAACAAGGCTTGTATTCCCTTGAGGCTGAAGTTGTAAGTGGTTCTACAAATGTTGTATCCATGAAACCTTTGTCAAAGACAAAAATTTGGCACATGAGATTGGGCCATGTCAGTGGAAGGGATCTGGTCGAATTGGGGAAACAAAATCTGCTTGGTGGAGAAAAAGTCAAAAAGCTGAAGTTTTGTGAACCCTGTGTACTTGGAAAATCTTGTAGAGTGAAGTTCAACAAAAGCAAACAAAGAACACATGGATCCCTTGATTACGCCCATGCTGATCTTTGGGGGGCTGCAAGGTGTCCATCACATTCAGGAGCAAGGTATTTTCTATCCATAGTTGATGATTATTCCAGAAAGTTATGGGTATTCATCCAGAAGACTAAGGATGAAAATTTTGAGAATTTCAAAAGTTGGAAGACTCTGGTCGAAAATCAGACTAGCAGAAAGGTTAATAGGTTGAGAACGTCGTGGCCTTGAATTTTGCAATGAGGCGTTCAACAATTTTTGTGCAGCCTCTGGTATTGCAATGCACAGAACTACTGCAAGTACTCCCCAACAAAATGGTTTGGCTGAAAGGTTTAATCAAACCATTTTGGAAAAAGTTAGATGCATGTTGACTAGTGTTGGATTAAAGAAGGTGTTTTTGGCATGGGATGTTTCGACAGCAACATATCTGATAAACAGATGTCCTTCGACTGCGTTAGATATGAAGACACTTGAAGAAGTTTGGTCGGGACATCCACCAGATCTCAAAAAACTTAGAGTATTTAGCTGCATAGCCTATGCTCACATTAGGAAAAACAAGTTCGAACCTAGAGCTCTGAAATGTATGTTTCTTGGATACCCTGAAGGAGTTAAAGCTTATAGGTTGTTCTGCCTAGAGCCAGGTCACAGGAGGTGTATCATAAGTCGAGATGTAATTTTGAATGAGGCTGAGATGACTTTCAAGAAAATTGATGACATTGGTCAAAGTTCGAAGATATGTAAGAAGAGCTAGAATAGAAAGAGATTCATGTTGAGGTGGAGCATAGTAATGTTGAATTGCATGACCCAGATGAAGTCAAAGAAGATGCAGAAGTTGTTGTCGAAACTGAGGAAACTATCAATGAATACCTGTTGACAAGAGATAGGTTGAGAAGAGTCATCAAGCCACCTCAAAGACTTGGGTATGCAGATCTTATAGCTTATGCCTTAATCTCTGCAAATGAGGTTTTGGACGAAGAACCTAGAGACTATAAGGAAGTTATTAGAAGTCAAAATAAGACTGAATGGCAGAAGGCCATGGATGATGAGATGAAGTTTTTTCATGATAACCACACTTGGGAAGTGATCAAGAAACCTGCAGGAGCTACGTTAGTCAGTTGTAAGTGGATTTTCAAAGTTAAGGAAGTAATTGAATGAGTCACATCGAAGAGATACAAGGCAAGATTGGCCGCAAGGGGTTTCACTCAAAAAGAAGTTGTCGACTTCAATTATGTGTTCTCTCCTGTTGTGAAGCACATGTCCATTCGAATGTTGCTTGCCATGGTGGCACAATTCGACCTAGAACTGGAACAAATGGATGTGAATAGTGCTTTCTTGTATAGAGATCTAGATGAAACAATCTTGATGAGGCAACCTAAAGGGTATACAGAAAAGGGAAAGGAAGATTATGTGTGCAACTTGAATAGATCTTTATATGGACTGAAACAATCTCCTCGACAATGGAATAGGAGATTCGACAAGTTCATGGCACACATAGGTTTCATTAGAAGTCAGTTCGACCACTGTGTGTACTTCAGATTTCGACCTGGAAATTCATTTGTTATTTTGTTGTTTTATGTGGATGATATCCTCATATCAAGCAACAGTGTCGAAGATGTTGTGATGGTGAAGGCTAAACTCAATAAGGAGTTCGATGTGAAGGATCTGGGAGCTGCCTCCAGAATTCTTGGGATTGACATCCGGAGAGATCGAAAGCAGTCGAGATTATGCTTATCTCAAGAGGCATACTTGAAGAAGATTCTCGAAAAGTTTGGTATGTCAAATTCAAAGTTTGTTCTAACTCTGACAAACCCTCAATTCAAGCTGAGTACAAATCAGTGTCCCAGTATTGAGGTCAAAAGAGCTTATATGAATAACATGTCATATGCTAACATAGTAAGTTCTTTGATGTATGTTATGGTTTGTACTAGACCCAACATAGCATATGCATTAAGTCTTGTAAGCATATACATGGAAAATCCGGGAAAGGCACACTGGCAAGCATTAAAGTGGATTCTAAGGTACATAAATGGGTCTCTAAACAGAGTCCTGATTTATGGTGGAGCATGTGGTGAAAATAGTAAAGAAGAAATTGAAGGGTATGTCGACTATGATTATGCAGGTTGTATGGATTCCAGAAAATCTATTTCTGGATATGTGTTCACTATGTTTGACACAGCTATCAGTTGGAAAGCAACACTTTAGAAGGTTGTTGCCTTATCAACCACTGAAGCTGAATACATCGCCCTCACTAAAGTTGTGAAAGAAGTATTGTGGCTTGAAGGTTTTGCTAAGGAGCTGAAACTTTAAGGTCGAGTTATCACTGTTAAATGTGATAGTCAAAGTGTTATACACCTGTCAAAGAATTCATCATATCATGAGCGAACTAAGAACATCGATGTGAGGTTGCATTTCATCAGAGGGGTAATCGAGCGTGGAGAATTCCAAGTGCTGAAGGTTTCGACAGATCACAATGCTACTGATATAATCACCAAGAAATTACCAAGTTACAAGTTCTTCCACTGTATACAGTTGATAAAGTTGCATGAAAAAAGCTAGTTTGTTCCCTTGATGTTATAGAGTTTGTTCCAAGGTGGAGACTTGTGAGATATTGGATCGAACTCTAGTATGGTCGAAGAGTAGCTTCTTGGTTCGGCAATTTGAAAGAATCTTAGCATGTCATCAAAGTCTGTTCACATGTTATAGTCGAAGTATGCTAGGAGTGTTAGCATGTCGAATTAGGCCTTGGTTGCAATCCCAATTGTTTAAGTTTGTTTGTTCCCTAAGTTAGCTTGTGTATTGAACCTGAGTAAAAGCCCATTAGGTTAGTATGTTAGTTTTCTTATAAATAGCATGCTAGTCTCTCATCTTTGGTGTGTGGTGTAAATCCTAATTAGGGTGAGAGAGGTTATTTGATATTCTGTAACACTTGTAATCTTGTCTCAAAGAGAAAGTAAAGAATAGCAGTTTATAACCAATTTCATTGTGTTCTTCTTATTTTCCCTTTTTTTCTTACCCTTGTGGGTTTCTTGCTAATCAAGAAAATGATTATACTTTCTAATTTCAGTATCGCTTTTCACAACAAAACTGAATTAGGATGGGTCTAGATTGAAGAAATCGAGTTTAGGAGTAAAAATCCCATGAAAATTCGAAAAATCATGTTTTGAAGTCTCACGGGACACGCCCCGTGTCAGTTGACACGGCCGGGCCGTTTCAATGTCGGGTTTCTTGACTAGATATCTTGTTTCTCGCATAACTTGAGCTTCGTAAGTCTGTTTGAGATGCGGCCAGTCGTGTTGCAAAGCTAACACGATAGAATTTATGTTGGAATAAGGAAATGGGGTCTAGGAATGCTACATAAATAGAAAATCTCTGGTTCTTATACCATGAGTGTAGTTAAGTATCAACCGGCAGTGGTTGTCTTGTTTCACGTATAACTTGAGTTTCGTAAGTCCGATTGAAGTGTGGTCAGTTGCCTTGGAAAGATAATGTGATAACCTTTGATATGGTGAAGGTAAATAATATTGTTGTATTAGTATGGTAGTGGTAATTATTCTTAAGGTATACTATGAACAATGTGGTGAAGATAAATAATTGTGTAAGCTCAGTATTCGATGATTAAAGTGTGTAACCTAAATTGGGAATTTTGTAAAAGATGAGTTACTACATGGATAGGGAGTTGTGTGGATTGAGTTGTAATTATTAAAACTTAGTCTGACGTCTTGATAAATGTATAGGAATTAAGTTTCTAAAGATAGGGCATAAGCCCAATGCTGATGAGATATAGTGGTGTTTTGTGTGTGACCATGATAACTCCCTAAGGTTTAGTAAGAACCGAGTTGAATTTTGTTTAGGTTCCCAAGAACCAGTGTTAGCCTCTATTGGTTATATTAATATTGAACTTTGTTTAGGTTTTCCGGAACTGGCGTTAGCCTTAATTTGCAGTGTTAATATTTATTTGCTTAGGTTCATTGTGAACCAATGTAGCTCTAATCGGCAGTGTTGATATCTTTAGGTTCAAGGTGAACCAATGTTTAGCCCTAATCGGCAGTATTGATATGTTTAGGTTCAAGGTGAACCAATGCCCTAACCAGCAATACTGATATGTTTAGGTACATGAGGATTAGTGTTAGCCTTAAAATGCAATGTTAATATTGGCCTAGGAGGTTCGGATGGAGAATTGCATTTATTTGTAACAACATGCTTCATGTATATCAATAGAGTATCCATTATATTCTTCTGTGCCCCAAAGAACATGAAGCCTTCCATGGTTATCCATGTGGGAACTCCCTCTTCAAGTTCCCCCTCTAAGGAGACGCATCATCTGTTCGCCATTGCGTGGAGATGCAACAAGACTTCATCTATTTGGAAGGGATGCCTAATAAAGGGGGATCCTCCTCTACTCCCAAGGTACATACCATCTATGACAAAGACTACAACACTTTGGGCTACGTGGAGATGCGCCTGAACTTTCTTGTTGGATTTCCGAACAACTATGGTATGGTGGAGCACATAGGGAGAACTCATAGGGAGAATGCCCTGGAGACCCATAAGCTGAGGGGATTCCATTTAGAGCAGGTGATGTTTAATTCCTACTCTCAATCTGACCAAAAAGTCTCCAAACATAGAGTATAGTTGAACACTTAAAAAGAAGAGGCTACTGAGACCAAAATTTCTTTGAAGTTTGCTATCGAGGAACAAGACAAACTAAAGGAGTCTGAGAAAGCCAAAGGTGTTGAGGTCAATAAGCTAGAAGATAAGCTGGCCCAAGTGTCAGACGAACTAGCCACTTTGAAAGGGTTCGCCCAGGTGGAGGATCACTACAAAAAACAACTCGCTGAAGACTTGGCAGATGCTCAAAATGACATTGTCGCCTTAGAAGATATGTCCTTTGAAAAGGAGAAGTCTGAAGTGGAATATTTTTACCCATACCTATACCTAAATGAGTTGGATCTCTTTAAGGTCATCAAGGATAGCTAGCTTGTGGATGAGGAGGACATGGCCTCTGAAGAGATTACTTGGAACTTGTAGTATAATGCAGTCCCTCTAGTTCACATTGATGAACATGTTTTAGGGGAATAAAATCACTAGGCCTTTTTTGTAATGTTACCCTTTATGGGTATTCGTGTTCATTAACTTAGTGGATTTTTGTTATCTTGCCCGTCGGGGTCTATGTAACTTTTGCCCTTCTAGGCCTTATTAACACAATATTTTGTACCCTAGAAAAAGTTACTTATATTTATGTTAGGTTATTTATTTTCTTGATGTGTGTTACCCAAGAGAGCCTTTAGGGCGACCGAGTCCTTTAAAAAAAAGACTTAGTAAGAATTTCTCGCTCAGCGCTTACTGTACAACATCCTTCAGGGGCGACCAAAATTTCCTTTTGAAAAGCCGTCATAAACTACCACTTGGATGGGCAAAATACTTTATTTATATTCGAGTATTCAATAGGCTCGTGGTTGACAAGGATACTTCATTGAAATTCCAGCATTCAATAATCTTGTGGGCAGTAAGGATACTTCATTGAAGTTCCAACAGTCAATAACCTTGTAGGCGGAAAGGATGGTTGACTAAAGTTTCAGCATTCATATTACCACTTGGGCGGAAGGGGTGCCTCATTTAGGATCCAACATTCTATAGTCTGGTAGGCGGCAAGGATACTTCATTGAAGTTACAGCATTCAATATCCTCATGGGCAACAAGAATACTTCATTGAGTTACAACATTCAATAGCCTTGTGGGCGGCAAGGTTACTTAATTGAAGTTCTATCATTCAATAGCCTCGTGGGTGGCAAGGATACTTTATTGAAGTTCCAACATTCATATTGCCATTTGATCAGAAATGATACCTCGCTGAGGGTCCAACATTCCATTCGCATATACCCTATAAAATTCAATAAAGGTGTATGCAAATTTATAAGAAATAAAGTAAGGCGCCTCATTAAAAACCTCTACACACACAGTGGAAAGATTGCTACTCTATTATTACAATATCTTTAAAGAAATTATACAACTAGAAGACGTGACACTTCACCTTAATAAACTTAAACGATAACATAATTATCGAAAATGCAGCATTAAATCTATCATGCTTCTTGAGTTTGCCTCAGCACCCTAATAAGTGCCAAAATTACATAAAATACGTAGGCACTTATTTCGGAGATACATCTCCGGAATTACCCTTTACGCATACGGAGATACATCTCTGAACTTAATTTTAGAAAAATAGGGATCTCAACAATTTCATCGGAGATGTGTGTGGAAAATGCGTGTTCGCAAATGTATCTCCGGACTTACTTTTAGCAAAATAGGGATTTTCAGCAATTTCATCTAAGGTGTGTGTGAAAAATGTGTGTTCGAAGATGTATCTCTAAATGTCAGGGACAGTTGTGACTTTTCACGATAACGGGGAAGCGCACGTAAGGGTTAAAAAAGTAACCCTCAGAAACAATTCATATCTCAATTGTGTTTCAAGTATTCCACTTTTAATGGCTTTTCTCCTCTCTCAAGAATGATTCTTACATGGAGAGGATTCTTATGAGTACAAATCTACCATATATGTTTCCTCTGGTATGTGAATTGAGACCTCATCTCTCTTGATGCAAAGCTTTCAAAGTTGTGATGGCTTAACCTCGCACCCTTTTTGAGAAGATTGTACAACAAAGGTTTTCGTTGGCTTGAACGGTGCATGGTCACAAGGATATAAAGTTGCGATCACCACTACGGTAACGATAATCTTTATTATTCTTGGAATAGCAAGGGTTTATCATGGCATAGGAATGGTCCATGAAGTGGTTGAAATGTCTTACACGAGAAAAAGAAATTCTAGAAACTCATACAACCACGAATGAGAACATGTACATAGAGGAGCGACAACGACACGTGGCACATCCAACTTGATCAACCCCACACATGCAGCCAAACATACACAATGTGGCTAGCTTGATATCTCCTACACACTCAACGCAAATGAAAAATCAACAAAGAACATGTATGCCAACGATGAAAGCATTGAACACACCTAAATTGCTTGCACACAAAGAAAGCGAGGATCAAAACCAGAGCATTGATGTGGATAATCCGTGAAAAATTAGTTAACGCAGTGATAGGAAACAAGCAGAATTCTTATACACAAACAACACAGTACACAAACATCCACAACACATCACTTCTTTAAAGCTCAGAGCAGTGTTACAGCCCGACAACAGACGTGAAAACTCAATAAATGACGCAACTCATGCAAGGGGAGGCCAAGCATGTTTTCCAAAGCTCCTCTCTTAGTTTTATTTGTTGAGAATTAACATCCTCAGTATGTTAGGAGAGGAGCAAATTAGAGTATTCATTTTTCCATGTCTAACTGTCATTAATTATATATGTAATTCTGGTATCAGATATGTGATGTCGAGTGAGATGTCACAACATCAATATCTGCTATATGAATAAGACAATAAAAGAACAGCACTTAAAAGCAGTAAACAAACACAGAGAATTGTTCACCCAGTTTAGTCTAACAACCTACGACTGGGGGCTACCAAGCCAGGGAGGAAATTCACTATTAGTAGTATCAATTTGTAGATTCTACAGTCAACACACCAATTGAATATCTACTCACTTAATCACTACCCAATGACACTTCTACCTAAGACACTCTTAGGTATGAGAACCCTCTCACTCCCCCTCAATCACAGCAGTGATGAAAACAGAAAATAACAAAATAAGAAGACACACTTCAACCACAATACCTTGATCTTGCTTAAAAGCTTCAATCAAGAACAAACACTCGTGCTTAAAAGCTTAGAGTGGACAACATACAACTCAACTAAATCAGTCCAATTCAAACATCAAAATAGATGAATGAATGGCTCACAATACACAGACGAAAACACAAACCCTAATACTTGACACTCAGTACACAATCTCTTGTCTTCGTCTCTTCCAAGTAGGGTTGAGGCTGCTTTAAATAGAAACTTATTCTTGGGCTTGGACTCCTTGAAAATATCAGATTTGATTCACAATTAAAACTGATTTTATCTTCAAATCTTTTCGCCCTAAAACAGTAACAATATATACTCCACAAATGATTGCATCAGAACAGATCTTCTCCAAGATTTTCGCATGTAATCTCTCAAACATAACAAAAACGCACAGCCCTAAAATATAACAGACTGAACACAATGTTCTGTCAACAGATGTTAAGACATCAGTCTTGACATCATGCACAAAAACTGCAACCCTAAGTAACACACCACAAGCAGAATGTTAGCAACACATGTTAAGACATCAGACATGACATCTTGAACCAACACATTGTTTTACCAAAATTGCAGCCAATAACAGAACTAACAATCTCCCCCTT
Organism: Lathyrus tuberosus; assembly: GCA_022829125.1. NCBI lineage: Eukaryota > Viridiplantae > Streptophyta > Magnoliopsida > Fabales > Fabaceae > Lathyrus > Lathyrus tuberosus. The sequence continues at coordinate 5,664,012 of JALAZF010000264.1, forward strand.
TGGCTAATTTTGGCTAAAACAACACAGCACACATCAGAGATGCCTGCAGCGGACGTACACCATAAAACATTCAGCAATAACACCAAACAAAATTCAAACTCCCCCTCAAGCAATGAACCATACATAACCAGCAGAAACTCTCCCAGAAACTCAGAAAACCACAGCACAACCACACTCAACTAGGCAACTAGGCTTATCTTTCCCCCTTTTTAGCCACAATTGGACAAACTCTGAACCTACCAACAGCAGCAAGCACAAGGTTCTGACATCCAAGAGTCAAGGTCAAACAACTAGCTTCCCAAAGAAACAAGTTCCAAAACCAAAAACTTTAACTGGTCAGGTGATACAAACAATGTCCTCCTATTGTATTATAAATCCAAGCCGTCCTTAACAACAACTGAACTAGGATAGAATCATGAGTCAGTCCTACAAAAAGGATGATGCACACAAGGGTCAGTTGAAGCACGACCAGAAAAACAAGACCACCAAACCAAATGAGATGAAGTCCAAAGAATTGACAACAGCAGGATCTTCTACATGAGCAACAAGAACAGGCATAAAGACAGAAACAAGACTGAAGACCATCAAGAAACCTCCAGTGCTACTACATGCTTCTGATGATGAAGCAGATGAAGACTGGGTTAATTTCATTAACTCAGGTGGTTGGAATGAGTAGCTGAATCCAAACAATAAACCTTTTTGCTTGTAGTTTCTGTTTAAAAAAAATGTAATGTTGAGTACTTCCAGCAATAAAATGTTCTTGTTTGTTTCCAAACATTCTTATTTTGTCACTTTCACCGACTAGATAAGCTCACACACAAGACAACTGAACCATAAACCACCTTCCTGCAACCAAAATAAAACTAATCCTCATATATGCAAATCCCTAGTTTGCTTCTCAAATTTTCAAATTGATTTGTATCTAAAGCCTTTGTAAAAATATCAGCTAACTGCATTTCAGTAGCAACATGTTCCAAAACAACCACTTTGTCTTCAACCAGATCTCTTATAAAGTGATGACGGATATCAATATGCTTAGTCCTGCTATGTTGAATTGGGTTCTTGGTGATATTGATAGCACTCAAATTATCACAGTACAATGTCATGACATCTTGCTTGACATTGTATTCAGTTAACATTTGCTTCATCCAAACCAGTTGTGAACAACTACTTCCTGCTGCTATGTACTCGGCCTCAGCAGTAGAGAGAGACACACAGTTCTGCTTTTTGCTAAACCACGAGATAAGATTGTTCCCTAAGAAGAAGCATCCTCTAGAAGTACTTTTTCTATCATCAGCACTCCCTGCCCAGTCAGCATCACAATATCCACTCAGTTCAGTACCTGATCCATGACTGTATAGTATACCATAGTCACTAGTATCATTCACATATTTCAGAATTCTCTTCACTTGATTCATGTGGCTAACCTTAGGTTCAGATTGATATCTGGCACAAACTCCTACAGCAAAGGAGATATCAGGTCTGTTGGCTGTGAGATACAGTAAGCTGCCAATCATGCTTCTGTATAGGCTTTGATCCACACTCACACCATGTTCATCCTTGGACAGCTTGAGGTGAGTAGAAGCAGGTGTCCTCTTGTGATTAGCATTCTCCAGACCAAACTTCTTGACAATGTTCTTTGCATACTTACTCTGAGAGATAAATATTGAGTCTTCCATTTGTTTGACTTGTAGACCCAGAAAACAGCTGAGCTCACCAACAAGACTCATTTCAAACTCAGACTGCATCTGCTTCACAAAATGTTTAACCATAGCATCTGACATCCCACCAAATACTATGTCATCAACATATATTTGATTTATCATCAGTTTTCCTCCTTCCTCTTTGACAAACAAGGTCTTGTCAATTCCCCCTTTTCTGTAACCATTCACAGCCAAGAATTTAGTAAGTCTGTCATACCAAGCTCTTGGTGCTTGCTTCAAACCATAGAGAGCTTTCCTTAGTTTGTAGACATGGTTAGGAAATGTTGGATCAATAAACCCTTTTGGTTGATCTACATAAACTTCTTCATTTAAGTACCCATTCAAGAAAGCACTCTTCACATCCATCTGAAATAGCTTAAACTTGAGATTACAAGCCACACCTAAGAGCAACCTGATAGATTCCAGTCTGGCCACAGGAGTAAAAGTCTCATCAAAATCAATTCCTTATACCTGAGTGTAACCTTGGGCAACCAGTCTAGCCTTATTTCTGGTGACCACTCCTTGTTCATCAGATTTATTCTTGTAAACCCACTTGGTGCCAATCACATTTATTCCATCAGGCCTTGGCACAAGCTCCCACACTTCATTCCTCTTGAATTGTCCCAGCTCTTCTTGCATGGCATTAATCCAAAACTCATCTTTCAAGGCTTCTTTAACATTTTTGGGCTCAATTTTGGATACAAAGCAAGAGTTTAACACAACTTTTCTTGACCTAGTGGTAACTCCTGAGTTTGGATCACCTATGATAAGCTCTTTTGGATGGTCCTTATGCACTCTGATAGATGATTCCTTGTTAAGTTGTTCAGGATCAGGTTCAGCAGCAACAGGACTGGGATTTACACTTCTGTCTTCAGCTTCTGTTGATACATCATCAAAAAATGTTCCAACATCATCTAGGACATCAGCATCTTCCTTTATTCCATTGTCATCAACAACCATATTTATAGATTCCATCATGACTTTGGTTCTGGAATTGAATACCCTATAAGCTCTGCTGTTTGTAGAGCATCCCAGAAAGATTCCCTCGTCACTTTTTGGATCCATTTTTCTCCTTTGTTCACGATCTGTCAGGATATAACACTTACTACCAAATACATGAAAGTACTTCACACTTGGTTTTCTTCCCTTCCATAGTTCATACAACATAGCTGAAGTACCTCTTCTCAAAGTCACTCTGTTGTGAATGTAACAGGCAGTATTCATAGCTTCAGCCCAGAAATGGTAAGGAAGCTTTTTGGCATGAATCATTGCCCTAGCAGATTCTTGAATGGTTCTGTTCTTCCTTTCAACTACTCCATTTTGCTGAGGGGTAATGGGAGAAGAAAACTCATGACTGATGCCTTCAGCAGAACAAAACTCATCAAACTTGCTATTTTCAAACTCTCTCCCATGATCACTCCTTATTCTTATGACATTGCTCTCCTTCTCTCTTTGGAGTCTTTGACATAGATCTTTAAACACATCAAACACTTCTGTTTTGTCTTTGATGAAGTTAACCCAAGTGTACCTGGAATAGTCATCTACAACAACATAAGCATATTTCTTCCCACCTAGACTTTCCACCGGCATAGGCCTCATTAAGTCCATATGAAGAAGTTCCAAAACTTTAGAAGTAATGAATTGTTGAAGCTTTGGATGTGACATCTTGGTCTGTTTCCCTATCTGACAATCTCCACAGACTCTTCCCTCTTCAATTTTGAGCTTAGGGATTCCTCTTACTGCTTCTGTAGATATGATTCTCTTCATTCCCTTCAAATGTAGATGTCCCAGCTTTTGATGCCATACTCTGACTTCATCTTCTTTTGCAAGAACACATGTGGAAGAACTTGAGTCTTGCGACACCCATAGGTAACAGTTGTCCTTAGACCTAGCACCCTTCATGATAACTTCACCTTTCTCATTTGTGACAATGCACTCAGTTTTTGTAAAATTAACTATGAGTCCTTGATCACATAGTTGACTAATACTGATCAAATTTGCTGTCAACCCCTTGACTAGCAGTACATCATCAAGTCTAGGTGTACCTTCACAATTCAGCTTTCCCACACCCTTGATTTCTCCTTTGACACCATCACCAAAGGTCACATGGCCAGAAGAATGAAGTTTAACATCCACCAGCAAATTCTTCACTCCTGTCATGTGTCTTGAACAGCCACAATCAAAGTACCAGTCTTCTTTAGCAGAGACTCTAAGAGAAGTATGGGCTATCAAGCTGACAACATCACTTTTGGAGACCCATTGCTTCTTTTGCTTGATGACTTGATTACCTTTATGAATGACTTGTCTGGGTGCACAATTAGAAGTACTCTTAGGATACCCATGCAACTTATAACAGAAAGCCTTTATGTGCCCAAAGCCCCCACAATGATGGCATCTCCAGCGCCTGACTTTCTTCCTAGAGGGAGTTATGTCAGGATGTTTCAACATCTGTGTCAACATCACTGGCTTGGAACTAGGAATAACATCATTTAAAGCAGATCCACTGTTGAATCCCAACCCACTTTTGTCTCCTGCAGTTCTTCCAACATCAAGAATCTTGTCTAGAACATCAGTTCCACTATTCAGCATTCTGATAGACTTGGACATAGATTCAAGTTTAGAGTTCAGCACAAATACAACATCTTCCAGCTTGGCAATGGTTTCCAAATGCTCTGTCTTTTCAGCCTTGAGTTGAGTAATGATCTTCTTCTGCCTCTCCCCTTCTTGACAGGCTTCTATACTGTTAATGCATAGCTCTTTATAAGAATCAGTAACCTCATCATATGTGCTCTCTTCATCCCTAGAATCATCATCAGATGTACACCTTCCAGTCAATACCCTAACCTGCTTGGCAGTCTATTCATCTTCCTCACTTTCAGTATCAGACCAAGACACAGATAAGCCCTTTTTCTGCTACTTAAGATATGTAGGGCATTCAGCTCTGATATGACCATAACCCTCACATCCATGACATTGGATTCCTTTGTCATAATTAGGCTTCTCCTCAGTTCTTGTTTTCTTCATCTGATCACCTGACCTGTTGATGTCAGATGTGATGTTCTTGACATTAGGTTTATAGCTCCTGTCCATTCTTTTCAAAACCCTATTAAACTGTCTTCCTAGCAGAACAATAGCATTGGATAGCTCTTCCTAAGTTTCAGGACCACACACTTTCTCATCATCTTCTGTACTAGACACCAAAGCTATGCTTTTGACCTTCTTTTCAGATCTGTCATTCAACCCTAATTCAAATGTCTGTATGAACCAATCAATTCATCTACCCTCATCTGGCTGATGTCTTGAGCTTCCTCTATAGCAGTCACCTTCATATCAAATCTCTTGGGAAGAGATCTGAGAATTTTTCTTACCAGCTTCTCATCAGACATCCTCTCTCCTAGGACACTAGAAGCATTTGACAGTTCAAGTATTTTCATGTGAAAATCATGAATGGTATCTTCATCTTTCATCCTCAAACTTTCAAACTTTGTTGTAAGCAGCTGAAGTCTTGACATCTTGACCTTGGAAGTTCCTTCATGAGTTGTTTTCAGGATATCCCAAGCCTCCTTAGCCACTTCACATGTGTTGACAAGCAGCTGAAGTCTTGACATCTTGACCTTGGAAGTTCCTTCATGAGTTATTTTCAGGATATCCCAAGCCTCCTTAGCCACTTCACATGTGTTGACCAGCCTGAAAATATTCTTGTCAATACCATTAAATAAAGCATTCAAGGCCTTAGAATTCCCAAGAGCGAGTTCATCTTCTTCCTTGGTCCACTCCTCCTCAGGTTTCAGCTTTGACACGCCATTTTTTCCCACAATGACAGGATGTTTCCATTTTGTTAGAACAGCCTTCCAAACCCTGCTGTCTAAAGATTTCAGAAAAGCAACCATGCGAGGTTTCCAATAGTCATAATTTGATCCATCTAGAATAGGGGGTCTATTCACAAATCCACCACTCTCCTTGTCTATTGCACCAGAAAGTAACAGCCCTAGATCTCACCTAAATACAGAGCAGGGTGACCTGCTCTGATACCAATTGTAATTCTGGTATCAGATATGTGATGTCGAGTGAGATGTCACAACATCAATATCTGCTATATGAATAAGACAATAAAAGAACAGCACTTAAAAGCAGTAAACAAACACAGAGAATTGTTCACCCAGTTCGGTCTAACAACCTACGTCTAGGGGCTACCAAGACAGGGAGGAAATTCACTATTAGTAGTATCAATTTGTAGATTCTACAGTCAACACACCAATTGACAATCTACTCACTTATTCACTACCCAATGACACTTCTACCTAAGACACTCTTAGGTATGAGAACCCTCTCACTCCCCCTCAATCACAGCAGTGATGAAAACAGAAAATAACAAAATAAGAAGACACACTTCAACCACAATACCTTGATCTTGCTTAAAAGCTTCAATCAAGAACAGACACTCGTGCTTAAAAGCTTAGAGTGGACAACATACAACTCAACTAAATCAGTCCAATTCAAACATCAAAATAGATGAATGAATGGCTCACAATACACATACGAAAACACAAACCCTAATACTTGACACTCAGTACACAATCTCTTGTCTTCGCGTCTTCCAAGTAGGGTTGAGGTTGCTTTAAATAGAAACTTATTCTTGGTCTTGGACTCCTTGAAAATCTCAGATTTGATTCACAATTAAAATTGATTTTATCTTCAAATCTTTTCGCCCTAAAACAGTAACAATATATACTCCACAAATGATTGCATCAGAACAGATCTTCTCCAAGATTTTCGCCTGCAATCTCTCAAACATAACAAAAAAGCGCAGCCCTAAAACATAACAGACTGAACACAATGTTCTGTCAACAGATGTTAAGACATCAGTCTTGACATCATGCACAAAAACTGCAACCCTAAGTAACACACCACAAGCAGAATGTTAGCAACACATGTTAAGACATCAGACATGACATCTTGAACCAACACATTGTTTTACCAAAATTGCAGCCAATAACAGAACTAACAATATAGTTTTGAGAAGACATGATTTTTTTTCAGAAAGTGAATATACACGGGATAGTCACTTTACCTATATAGAGAATAAAATATGAGAATTAATCATCAAACTTTGATAAACAATTTTGAGAGTATTCATTATTTTTCATATCTAAATTAGTAGAATATATTTGTTGAGGGGCACCTAGTGTGTTCCACCTTCTTTTTGCTGACGATTGTTTTTTATTTTGTAGGGCCAACCTTACCGAAGTAAAATATCTTATGAAACTGATCAATACTTATGTAGAGGCTTCAGGGCAGGAGATTAATATGACTAAATCTAAAATAATTTTTAGCCGTAACATAAGTAATCCGGCAAAAGAGGATCTTGCTAGCATTATGAGAGTTCGTCATGTGATGGGAACCGAAAAGTATTTAGGTTTGCCCTCAATGATTGGAAGGAGTAAGAAGGTTATTTTCTCTTTTATCAAGGATCATATTTGGAAGGTAATAAATTCATGGAGAGGTCGGTCGTTATCAAAAGCAGGGAAAAAAGTCATGATAAAATCGGTCCTTCAAGCAATTTCATCTTATATTATGAGTATCTTTATCCTCCCAGATGCAGTGTGTAACGATATTGAGAAGATATTGAACTCTTTCTGGTGGGGAGGAGGTAGTAATAACAGTGGAATTCGTTGGATGTCATGGGAGAAGCTTGTTTGTTCTAAGAAGGAAGGTAGGTTGGGATTTAGAGACTTTAAAGCCTTTAACATGTCTATGGTAGCTAAACACGGTTGGAACCTATTGACAAAACCCCATGCTCTTGTATCTAGAATCTTCAAAGTTAGGTACGACCCTAGAGCTTCTTTCTTTAATGCTAATCTTGGGTATCATCCAAGCTTTATGTGGCGGAGCATTTGGAAGGCAAGGGAAGTTATGTCTTTACGTTGTAGGTGGAGTATTAGGAATGGGAGTCACATCATGGCAATGGATGAACCTTGGATTCGGGAGATTAGATATGGTTGTCTAAGGGGTCCCCAAAAGCAAGGTCTGTATGGTATTTTTGTTAAAAATCTTATGTTGCCTAATGTAAAACAATGGGATATGAGGGTTATAAGATAGTTATTTAACTATGCAGATGCTGAAGATATATTACATGTAACTTTGATGGAGGATGTTAAGGAAGATAGAATGGTTTGGAAAGAAGAACAAAATGGTATTTATAGTATGCGTTCTGGGTACAGATTGTGGGAAAATTGTAAGAGTCATGTTAATAGGGGAAGAGAGGAGGATTTGTGTAGTCTCTTGAATATTAAAGCTCCACCTATAGTCAAACATCTTCTGTGGAGAATTTGTAGAGGATGTTTACCGACTCGTGATAGACTCCGACAACATTATGTCTCTTATCTGTCAATTTGTCAACTTTGTAAGAATAGTCCTGAAGATGGCTGGCATTTGTTCTTTGGATGTAGCGAGATTTTCAAGTGTTGGAGCACAGCAGGTTTGTCCACTCTTATAGACCCTCGTTTACATTCTTTTCATGATGCTAAGTCCCTTATCTTTGATATATGTAGTAAAGAGGATAAGAAGGATGCTGAAAGATTTGCAGTTATGATAGATGAGATATGGAAGAATATGAATGAACTTATTTGACATAATGAGGTAGATAAAGCCCCTAGACTTGGTTGGTTAGCATTTCATAAGCGGGAGGATTGGTTTATGGCTCAACATCTACACGATACCGAAAATGGCCAACAATATCCTACGAGTTGGGATCCACCATTTGTAGGATGGTTGAAATGCAACGTGGATGCGGCTATTAACAAACATCATGAAGGTTTGTGTGTTCGTGATAATCTCGAGAATTTCATTATTGCAAGTGTGGCTTGGGAACCAGGTACCCCCTCCGTCATTGAGGCTAAAGTTTTGGCCCTTACAGAGGCAATTCAGGTAGCTATTAACTTTCATCTGAAAAATTGTCATCTTTGAAAGTTACTCCCAAAGACTAGTCCATGCTATCCACTCCAATCATGATGGTGGTTCTGAGTTCCATTTTATTATTAGATTTATTAGAAGATTGTCACATGTTTTCTCCAACTTTGAGGTGATGTTTATAAAGCGTCAAGCGAATTCAATTGTTCACTCTCTTGTTAGGGCGGTCAATTTTTTGTCTAGGCATGATGTGTTTAATTTGATTCCTCCTTATATTGAATAATATTTTATTAATGAATTGCAGTGCTTTGGTCAAAAAAAAATAGTAGAATATATTTAAAGAGTTTAGAAATAGAAAGAAAGTAGATAATTTTATAACACTAAGTCTCTTAGATAATTTAATCTAAGGCCTCAAACTTTATAAACATGCTCAAACAGTGGCACACATTTATCAACATTTCTAGACATTTCCCTCCTCAAAATCCCTTGCCAAATCGAGGTCTTAAGTTGCGATGAAACATGACATGACACTATTTAAATTTAAATACTGATATTCTTACTCATTAGGGATTGTATTTCCATTCTGTCAGCAAACGACACCTCAAATCACCTTTTGTTTTGCACTTTTCTGTTACAGAAAAATGACACTAATTGTTTTGAAATGGATCAAGTCAATACCATCTTCAAAATTCAATTTGGCTGCCCTTTTCTTCCAAATAGAGTTCAATACTGGGCACACAGCTATAAATCATAGAAATTGGAAAGGCTTGCGCAAGCAAAGCTGCTCAACCATCCCTTCTTCAATTTTTGATTTTATGGGTGAAACTTTGATTTCATACAACTTGGGCCACAGTTTTCCAGTCACTGCAAGCATGAACATAAGTCACATAAACTTCATGGGGAAAAAATCCTGCATTTATTCTCCAATTTCAAATATTTGTAGAACAAATTGTGAAAAACAAAAAAGAAATTGTTAAAAAAGAAAAATGTCTTCACCATAAAGAAATCTTTAAAAACAGAATGAAAACAAGAAGCAATTATGCAAATGAAAAATGAAATAAATAGAAAATGTTTTTTCACAAACCAAAAAGGCTTGGGATTCAGAAGATATTTTATAAACTTTTTACTTGCAAACTACTGTATGTTTTCACTTTTTCAGTGTCCTCAAAATTTTGTATAAAAATTATTTGAAAAACAACTTTTGGCTGTATTTATTGTTTTCTATGCACAACTTGGAAAACAGAAAACCAAACATTTTTACAAATAAAACAGTAAGTGAAACATGACCATAACATTCGTTCATTGATGCTTACCCACAAAACTGCTTAAAGAAGAAGAATACAAGATTTTACCAACTGCTAGATCATGCATTGAGCCTTATATTCTTATGCATACCAGTTTAAAATTGTCAAGTGAAACACGAGAAGTCTAACTAGATTCTTGAGTCAGGTCACTTCCATTTGACCCTTGTTTTCATCAAATGTCTATGCCATGCTTAATAATTATGATTAAAATAAAGAATCAAGTCTCAAATGGATGGAATGGAAATGATATGCTTAAATAAATATGGTCAAATCAAAAATTTATAATAATTAAAAACAAAACTGGAGCCTACCAAAAATCCGTTCCTGCTCAGCATCCCATGCTATCCCATTCAAAACATCAATAGCCTAAAACATAAGAGAACAACACGTAAGCAGAAAATCATTAGCAACAGCTACCTCTAATAACAATTTAAATACACAGTAATAGGACAAAAAATTATTATCTGTAGATGTAACAAAAGGCTCAGGTTCCTTACATTATTCCCAGCTTCGATTAATTCTTTCCTGCATATGATAGATTAAACCAAACTTTAGCAACAAATGTACAACAATACTTATTACTACCTCTGTCCCAAATTATATGTCACTTTGCAAAAAATATTTGTCCCAAATTATAAGTCACTTTAGAATCCCAATACAACATTAATGATTTTTTTCCTAATATATGTACCCTTTACCATTTATTTCTCTTTCTTCTTCTTATTCTTTTGGTCCGTTTTCCAATATAATTAATGAAGGGCAGTTTTGTAAAGTCATAGATCATTTCACTTTTCCATAGACTAATAATTGTATTTCTTAAACTGTGTGAAATGCCCAAAACGTCTTATAATTTGGGACGGAGGGAGTAGTTGCTAGAGTAAATCCCCACTCAATTCCCCAAAAGATTATCAATATGGCTATCCACTGAATGATTAATTTTTTGGCATCAAAAAGTGTTTACTAGGACCAGCTTAATGCCTTACAATGATTGAAAATCATTGAGGACCAATTTGATGTTGCTAATCTGCTGAAGAACCAAATTAGGGATTCATTTTGTTGTGTCAGACCAAACATATAAGAATTAAGATGATGTCTTTTATAAGAAAAGGAAACATGAGCCACACCTTAAATTTGGGAGGAGAATCCACCCAACAACACCACCATCTTTAGGAGAGATTTTTGCAATACAGTCAGTCTACACAACGAAAAATCAGTCTCAAATAATACCCAGTTTAACAGAGCGCCTTAGGCCACAGGCCTCATGCATACATGTCAAACATTTGTCTATGTTTTTCACAATTTTAGGGAAGGAAATATATTTTCTCTAACTACAACAATCATAGTTGATCATGAAAACCCGTACCGTAAAAACATTTGCCCAAACTTCACCGTTTATATATTCCAGTTCATTGAGATTGTGTACTTGATGACCCTTATAGAAGACAACTTGTTTGGATATGGCTACAATGGAAAGGAAAGTGTAAGTTCCAGAATATGCAAAGCAAGAAAAGGTCTGAGAATAGGGTTTCGCTAATAAAATGGTAAAAGGAAACAAATAAAATTTTATTTGAGAGACTGACCTTTAAATGTTTGAGGGTCAATTTGGTATAATGTTGAACTTCCGTCACTTCCAAACAAGACTTTTCCATCAGTTGCAAGACCCCAGCCATCTTTCATATCATGATTAAATGTCCCAAGCTACAGAAATTGTTAAAAGTAAGTCGTTAAGACCTAGCTTGCAATATTAAAAGGAGTTTTGAAGCATTCGCCTTAGCACTAAAGAGAATCTCGGAAAAAATAACGAAACAACTTGTGTAAATTCAGACCCATCCAGCTTGTATAAATATTCAATTTGTTTTAATGAATTCAACATTACAAGATATATATTTTCGGCCATGGAAATTTGTTAATCAGATATAGTAGCTAGTTGAAGTCCGTTATACTACTAGTCAATCAACTTTCAATTTCTAGCTTGATGTTAAAAACTTTCAAATTGAAGCTGCCAAAAAAGCAAATTAGTTAAAGAAACTAAAAAAGAAAAAAAAAATTAACAGCATGATACAATCATGCAGAATAGTAAAGACATACTGCATATAAACAATAATCACAGTGCTGTTACTTTTCTTAGTAGAGTCCCACTGAATCAAAACATTAGGAGTCTCTCAAACCAAAGACAAAATATTACATGAGTAGGTAGGTAAAGCAACAAACTTTGCTTAAATTGTTGAGGTCATATATGAAACCATTTGTCTGCATCCATGTTACTTGGATCAGCCTACAAAAGTGCACCAGATAATATATTAGAATAAACTAACAGATGAACCATAATAGTTAAAAATAACTTGATTATTCATCACTAATAACACAATGTCAATTGTCTAAGCCAAAAGCACATTATATCGTGATCAAAGTGAAGAAAACAACCCTGAAAGCACCCGGAAGCAATTAAATCAGAATATTGCAACAAAATTCAGGGTCATTCTCCTGTTTTCATTAGCAATTCAAATTGGAAAATATTTACCATTTTAGTAGCAGTACTGTTTACTTTTATAGTTAATAGAAACTAAAATACAAAATGAAAACAATGTTAACACAAAAAAATATACTTGAAGTTGCTTGAGCACTCTTGTTTAAGATGGTATCATACCATACCAAGATCCGTAGGGCCATCCATAATTGGACCCCATTGAATGTAATGTAATATGCTCTAAAAGAGGGTTTATAATTGATAGACAGCTCTCACTTTACAAACCTGTTTTCGCGAGTTGAATTAGGCTCTCAGCCCAAACTCTAAGAGTTAATTACTAATTATTATATACCAAACATTAAGAAAGCAGATCATAGGCCATTCAAACAAGAATAAAATGCAGCATAGCCCGCAGCCTCTTTCTCCTGCAAAGCTCAATTCTAATGGGCTTGCCATCAGCTTTTGGTTTTAGTAGCAAGCGAACGAGAAACTAACATTTGGCATTTAACTTCGACATCAAGTATTTTATGGCTTCAAAAATTTAAAGTTTCAAGTGGTTTAAGAAATTTGACAGTATTATGTTTTATTGATGTATTTGAAGCTATTAATTAGAATAAGAAAAAAGGAAATGTCTAAAGTAAAGATTAAATACAGTCCTGTCTTTTGGAAAAACAATATTAAAATATTGAATTCCCTTTCCTTTCAATCTCCCTACAGTTAGACATTTGTCAGAGTTTGCTATAATCTACATTAAAAAACAAAATGCAACATAAATTTCCTTGCACACCTATTACTGAGGAGAGTTAAGCCTTCCCCAAATAATGAATCATCTAGCTTCTGAAGTTTCTCAACCTGCACGTAGCACCAAGAATAAATAAATGAAACTTGCAATGAGTTTCAGTATTCAAATTACTAGGCATTATTAAACATAACAAGCGCATCACTTATAAGAATTTCCCAAATGAACATTTTTCTAACATATATAGTTTTATCAGTTCTTTTACATGGAGTATATACCAGTGTTAAAGAGTGGAATTCTCGGATGAAAAGTAGTTAGGATTAGTTAGGGTTAATAATTAGCTAGAGAGGACATCAATTCAATAAACAAGGGGGAATAAGGGCAAAAAAATTGATTTAGAGTAATTAGAAAATCAAATGAAATGGAGACGTTTTATTGAAGGAGAAACCTTTGCCAAAGAAGTCTTTCTTCCGTCCTAAATCATTTAAAAGTATTGTTTTTTTCTTTAGTCCCTATCAATTTTCTATTTCTCTTCCTTGAGTTTTTAACACACATTCACAAATGTTGTGGGTACAACAACAGCAGATTCTGAGAGCATGAACAACATTGAAAAGTAGGAAAATGTAACTAGAAACTTTTGTTGCCTTCTAAAGCCCAGATAAAATACCTTTGTAAAAAGAAAACTAAAACCATAAAAATGCACCTTCTTTGAATAAAATTCCTTTCATTTAAAGTAAGATTTGCATTGGAATTAGGCAATGTGAATCATTTCAGCTAAAGAGACATTGTGTCTAAAAAATTAATTGAGAATGAAAACATAGGGGAAAGGCCTGGTAATTATTAAAGAAAAAAATATTGTTTAAACATAACACTACCCTGTTTAATCATTGATCTTGCTACCTTGTTTAAAATTGGTCATACTGTACAGATTTATATATTCATTATATAGTTAATTCTTGTCAGTACAACTGTGTCTATATAAGCTTGTAAATTGTAATGAAAACTGATAAGCATATATAACAAAAGAACTCTCGGATTAAATCAACTAAAGAGTTTGATTGTTATCCATCAGTTGTTCTTCATGGAAATATAGTAACTGAAAAGCATAAAGAACAGAGTACTCAAACAAGAATATGGAAGAGTACAAGAACTAGGAGTCAGTACCTTCCCAGTACGGAGAGCTACTTTGCGGACAGAAGACTGAAACAACAAATAGTTGAAATGTTAAGCAAATATTACACATCAGAAACAACATTAATTGTATGTCTGGGAAAACAAAAAATTGGAATGTAATTAGAAAATAAATCTAATCTTGAATAATAAAATTTTAGAATAGATAAAAGCTTAGAAAGTTGTGAGACTCGCAAGTCCACGTAGACACATGAAGAGTCCGTTGATTCGACTTGCAGACTCGTAAGAGTATATGTGTTATGAGTCCCACATCGGACAATCTATGGCCTGAACATGTGTTTATAAGGGGGTAATCCTCACCCTATTAGCCGGTTTTGTAGGGTTGAGTTAGGCCCAACACACACATCTTAAGATGGTATCAGAGTCTCGTTTAAGATCCATTGGGCCACCCATCATTCAGTTACACGCTCCAAACATAAATCCTGGTCGTGAGAGGGGGTGTTAAGAGTCCCACATCGGACAATCCTGGTCGTGAGAGGGGGTGTTAAGAGTCCCACATCGGACAATCTATGGCCTGAACATGTGTTTATAAGTAGGGGTAATCCTCACCCTACTAGCCGATTTTGTAGGGTTGAGTTAGGCCTAACCCACACATCTTAAGAATATGGAAAATAAAAAGTGGCTTTAAAATAACCTTAAAATGGCACATATAATAGAACGCCAATTAACATAAAATCTCATTTCAAACTGTAAGAAAACAAAAGGATATTTTGAGACACACAAAGGGAAAATGGTATAACTAAACAAAGGAACATATTGCTTCCAAAAACAGAGAAACAAAAAAAACAAAAATAATGTTAAATTTGGAGAATGGTGATATCACAAGTAGTAAGCACTCACTCAAGACAAAAAAACAACAAGAACAAAACAAAAACAGAGCACTAAAAAAACAACACAAAAACAGCAACAAAGCAACAAAATGAAGAGTCTATCTGCATCTAATCGAGTCTACCACGTAAATGAGCCTGAGTACATGTCAACTCATTTTGACCTCCTAAACTCAACAAGTTGATTCGTGAGTCTGACAACCATTGGTCTTATTTAAGGGATAGCACCAGTAGAGGTCATATTCATATTTATGTAACTGATGTCAGCTTGAAATTTTCAAATTTAAGAATACACAAAATTTCCTATCTCACTCCAGCTGTAGAAAGGAAAAAGTAAAAAAAAAAAAAAAAAGGCAACACTAAGAAAAGAAACATTACCTTCTTATAAAGACCAGTTGACTCAAATAATGTATCATTTCCGGCATAAATAAGCCCCTGAAAACAAACAAGAAAACATTTTTCTCTTCAATGAGTGACAAACTAAGCAATGCATATATCCGTTCCTTTTTAGTTGTCATTTTTTTACTTTTTACACATACCAATAAAGCTAATCATTATTGATACTTTTTAAACAATAATTTTTCTTTTACCTATAATACCCTTAATTATTTATTACATTCATTTTATTTTTTCTCTTTCTGTAATAAATACCTAAGGGTAATTTTGACTAGGGGTGTGCAAAAAAACTGGTTCACAAGAACCAATTTTAAAAATATGGTGCACCTATTTTAAATATCCATATTATTTTGATTAAAACTGATCCGGATCCATTTTATTAAAACTACAAAAAACCAATAACCACTTTTTAAAACCAATACATTAATGGTTAACCAATGTACTCTTCACCTTGTCTCTAATTCATGATTATAAATTAATAATATACTGTAGATATCAAGACAACACTTAAGTACACATTAGTGCATTGCCACCAATTTTACTTATGGTCGTCATTAATCCTCTCTCAAGTTGAAATCTCATTTTTTTTTTTTAATCATGGCTCTCAATTACAATTTTTGAATATATTTGTTTCATAGTTGTTACTTGTTAGTTATGAATTCAATTTAATATTTTGTTGATTTTCAAGTAAAAAAATTCTCTAGTAAAATCATTTAGATTTTCAAGTCACAATGCATTTTTGTTTTGTTATGATTTGTTTTTTTGCCCTTTCTTATTATTCCTATTGATTCTATATTCTTGCAAAAATCAAATTATTGTTGATCGAATTTCGTAAATATTATAATTGACATTTAAAATCTACTACCGTCGAGAGGTTATTGATTTCAAAAAAAGGATTTAAAACGATTGGATGGCGTTAGAAAAATGTTTGAATTGAAAACTGAGTTTTAATCAAAAACAAGTTTGAGAAAATTTGGTTTTAAAAATAGTCCAACCAAAAACCGATTTTTGGTATAAACCAGTTTTGAACCAAACCAATCCAAATATAAACCAGTTTTTAAAAAATAAGCTGGTTTCATTAAAGTGGTTTTAAGAACCAAACTGAACCATATATTTGGTTCAATTTGATTTGGTTTATGAACCATGCACACCCCTAATTTTGACAAAAAGTGTAATTAATGCTACCTTGAACTTTGCAAGTGACAATTCAAAAGAAACAAAAATTTATCAAGAAAGTGACACTTAAAAAGAAATGGAGGGAGTATTTGCAATATAAATAAATAAATAAATAAATAAAAGATTGTGTGACACTTATGCTAGGGAACCCAAGAAAGTTGCCTTGTCCGTTACTAAAATTTAGTGTTGTGTTTAAGTCATTCCTTATTGTCAATTTGTGTTAAAGACAACAGTTCCTTTTAAATCTAACCGAACACTCATTGGATTTACAAGTGTGCTCTAATGAACTTTGGATGAAATAAAACCCTATAAGGTTCCTTCTATTGGCTGCTTTTTGTAACACCTTTTAAGGTTTCTTCTATTTTACTATTATTAATTAAATTTACACTAATGATCTTTTTATAACTGTTCCTGTTCCCGAGGAAGTTTTGAAATTTGTCCTTAGAGATTACGAGACTAGACTCTTAACACCACTAAGTAGACACCTCATAGACGAAAAAATACATATAAGATACAACAAGATATCTAACTTGAAGTTCACCCTTTTCCATCAAATTTCCTACCTATCTTAGCTAAAATACCTAGCGAATAGCCATTTTCAATGAAATCACTCCCTAAACAAGCTGAGTTGCCTTAGATATAGAGATATTAGAGAAGATAGAGAGATGCCTAGCTAAACTGATTATAATGAGGCCCCAAAATTCATCGTTGGGAAATATTAGAGAAGACACATTAGTTTGTTAACGCATACTGTGTTTAATGTGGCAGATCTATTTATTTCGTGCAGATTTAGTTTTAACATTAGTTAGTTCTAATCTAGGTTGTTAATAGCAGCCAATAGGGGTGGAGCGGAGACAGGCTGGAATCAAATTGCGGCTGCTCCAAAACAGATCACAGGTTGCGGCTGCAGAGCACTTCCCGGTCCAGAGCGGATTTCCGTCCACTATTCTTTTTCACCCTTGAAAACCCAAAATTAATACTTAAAATTAAAACATTTTAGAGGTAATTTCGGGTTTTCCATGAAATTTGAGTTAATATACTCGTTAACCCTGGTCATTTCCATTGTCTGCTCTTAACACACCCCTTCATACCCAGGACTGGACATATGGAGCATGGAAATAAATGGTGGGTGGCCCGATAGCGGAAACCTGATAGCAGGTGGCCCACCGGATCTAAAACGAGACTCTTGATATCATGTTAAGAAATGTGGTTGGGCCTAACTCAATCCTACAAAACCGGCTGGTAGAGTGAGGATTGTCCCTATTTATAAACACCTGTTCATGCCATATATTGTCCGATGTGAGACTCTTAACAAGTGATATTCCAAAAAAGAAAAAGAAACATTCAGTTCTTCCTCCATAAGCATTCCTCTGCTCTTCATTCTTCTTCCGGCTACAGGCTTCATTCTTCTTCAGGCTTCAGGTTTCAACCTTCATTCCACTTCAAGCTTCGTTCTTCTTTGCCGTTGTTTTTCTCTCGCATCATTCTTCAAGCTTCAAGCTATCTTCTATATGCTTCTTTATTTCCTTGACTTTTGTTGGTATTTGGGATTTTAATATTTTGACTAAGACTTGTAGATGATGATGGAGTGTTTTGATCAAGACTTATGGGTTTTTGAGTGTTTTTTTATTAAGCCTTGTGTTTTGAATTATTTGTTTAACTTTACATTAAATATATATTTATAGTATTATTCATGTAATATGTAAAAAACGATCAAACAGCGGTCATCCCACTATCCCGCTTTTGGGATCGGTCGCTCCGCGCCGCTATCCGGGACTGACAAGTTCTAAATTAACTTATCGAAACCAACTACACTTCTGTAAATAGATCGAGCACTTTTGTGATTCATTACATGAGAAACAGATTCGGTTTCAAACAACATTCTCTTTCTATCTCTCTAAATGCCTTGAACTTTCTTATGGTTTCTCCTCTGCTCAACTTGTAATTTAGTTCATAAGGATTCAAAAGCCCCACCTTAATCAAACAACAAATACTACCCATATTAGTCTTTCTCATAGACGCTTTTTTAAAAGTGAAGTAAAAAATGAAGGCACGGACTTCCCAATTAAGTCGGCACCCCTGCACTCACACCCAAACTAGGCAAATTTGGGGCTTATTCAAATAATCTAATATATGAAAATACATTACCAGACCCCATCAAGAAGGCGAAAAATACTAAGGACTAAGGTCATAGCTTGTTATATGCCCCTCACATGTTGAGAAACTGCTCGCTCGCTGCTTCAGAGAAACGCATTTAGTTCAGAAGTTACTTCAATCACTGATCTCAGCCATTGATTGAAAATGGATGATTGTGATTGGAAATTCCTTATTTTCTGACATTACAGCGTGAGCCATATGATCTATGTTGTCACTAGCAGCAGAATAGCATAGCGGTGGTAGGGTTTGGCACAACGCTTTTGGCCTGCAAACCAAAGTTAGCAATAGCAGTTGTTGCGGCTGCTAATTGCTGCTCCAAAACACCATTGTGTTTGCTATTAGGGTTTGGGAGATAAATTCCTAAAAGTCTTTTTTGTTTAAACGTTATCTTTTTATAAGGGTATACATTTCAATCCAAATCTTTATAAGGTTAATAATCCATTCTTCATTTTGTCATGTTCTTGCTCACAAACAACTGTTTTGTTCTTCTTCCTACTTTTAGTTATGTTCTGTCATGTTATTCTTTCCTGTTGAAGTTTTACTATTCTATATTTTGGACTCTTGCACTATTACGTATGACGATGGTCTCTTTAATTTTGTATTTTTTCTATATTTGAGTATTCATGTTGTTACTCTGTACACTGTTTTTTTTTGTCTTTGCAATACAGCTATCCCGCTATCCGTTATAGCATTTTAGGGGTAGGTAAGCGCTACACTACATGAGATCATCAACATATGATCTCTATCTAATGTCTTAAATCCGTTGAATGCAGTGACTGCGAGATTCGCTGAATGTGGTGAATCCGGCCGGGCCTATACATCAGTAAATTGAATTCTTTGGATTAAAATTGGACAGCTTAGTGCTCACATTCTCACTTCAATAATCTAATTCAACGAAAAACTTGTGAGCCGATTAAACTTCACTCAAAGATTATGTTGTGCTTACTACAACAATGAACACAAATAGATGATTTAATGAATGCAGTACTCCCCACGTGGAGCTTGTATAGAACCATAGCCCAGTAGCATGTCAGGTCTTGAACAATTCGTTGTCAATAATAGAAACAAACTTAGCATTGCATCTAAATTGTTAACCAACTCTCACATACCTCTCAAAAATATTAAATACATAAAACTAATCTATGTTTGGTTCCACCCCCACAATCTTGTTTGTGTTGGTTAGGTTTGAACTTTGAACGCAAATTAATTATGTTCGACTCCCGGCCCTAATATTGGTTCTAGATCCAACCTCAATTCTATCTAAAAGCTTAGATTTCTACAGTTAAACACTTTTTGACAAAAAGCAATTTTACAAAATCAATTTCCATAACACACGCCGAAAACAATTAATCAATCCCAATCCAAATTAAACAGTAACAGAAGAAACTGATCTTCAACTCCATCGAAAATAACAACTCGAACCAATAAAAAAAGTCAAATAATGAACAACAATAAAAGTAAAAGAATAAAAACGAACAAAAATAGGAAATAAAAAAGTTGACCTGAGTGAAGGCTTGAGGATCGTGAGGGAAGTCATTGACAACAGAGATCGTTTCATATGAAACCACTTGTTGGAACGCACGCCAAGTGTTCGACGAAACGAGCAAGAGACAGATGACTGAAATGACGAGTAAAACGGCAAGAATAGCGGAAACGGTGGCAAGAGTGCGAGGCTTGCGCCGTCGTGAAGGAGTTGGAAGAGTTGCCATGGAAGGGTTTTTCTTTTGTCGTGGTTCACGATGCTTATTCTTTATAGATCTGGTGGCTGCCATTGTTCTTCATGTGAGAGAAGTGAATAAAACGAGGGAAATCGGAGGCGCAGAATTGCACGTCGGAGCTGCAATTTGTCTCTTTTGCTGTTAACACTACTATGGATTATAAAACCAAACCAAATTATCTATTCAATCTATCATATAAGAAAATTAGGTGTTCTTAAAAATTCCTAGTTGTTCTTTTAATTTCATAATGTGTCACGTGGCTATCTTAATCAATAAGAATATAATTTTAGTTGCTTTTAACACCAAACAATTTGCAATAATAAATTCCAATAATAATAAATTTATTAAAAACACACTCTCTATTTTCTCATAACACACGTACATTTGTTGCAGTTCTCACTCCACGTACATCTTCATCAAAAACCACCCCTCACCCCCACGATCAAAATAAAACACCATGTATTATATGTTCTTCAACTTCTATGTTCTTCAAATTTTAATCACTATAAATACACCCTTGAAATACAACCTCGAAATCTTTTCCCCTCTGTATCAATTACGAATATGTACCATTCTCATTTGGAAAACATCTAAATTTAGTTTTTCATTCATGCAAAATTGTCAGTTAGCACTTTTTTATATGATTATTACTTCTTTGTCGTTGATGTTACATATTTGGTTTTGTTTAATTTTTTTTAGGGTTATGATGGAAAGAGACCATCAGCAGAAAGCACTAGACTTTTAGAGGACTGATTTTTTCAATTTAATTGAAACTTCATTTGTTTCATTTAAGTCACAGACTTGCATGTAGCTTGATATCATTTACAAGTAAATTTTGGCATCTGAGAGAGGTTACTTTTAGGTTTATGGAGATTTTCTCAATCATACAAAGGTAATTGTTTCTATCTGTTCTTATAGATTCCTTGCGGTTTGATTCTTTGCCCTCTTCATTTGATTTTCAATTTTGTTCTTCTTTTCGGATTAACAAGTTTGATTATTTTCAGTTTTTGTTAGAGATGTAGGATTGATGTGTATCATCAATTTCATAGTGTTTATGCATTGGCGATATTATTTCCGGCTGATTTCGAGTGTGGTGGTTAAGTCTATCGTCATTGATGCGTCGGGGAAAGGCAGGGATTGATCTATTGAGCACGGTAAGGAAATGTTGAGTTTTTCATAACATAAACTTAGGCAAAAAGTGAAACAACGAAATAACTGATAATGCTTTTGTTGACACTGCTGCATTTGTTAATTAGTGGTCATATTTAGAAGAAATATATGACTATTGGGATTGGAAGCATATTGTGTTGTTGCAAATGAAACAATTGGAAGACAAGTTCCCATGGTCTTTATAGATCATGTCAAGGATGATTTTGTTGAAGCAGCACACCATTGGATTTGAAGCATGTTGTGTTGGCAGCGCATCATTCAATCCTTGCCTCCCCTTGTAAAAAATTGAAGTGCTCAATTGCTTATGTTGTAAATTGACATAATTGAAACTATATTTTCAGATGCTTGGAGTTAAGAGAATTGAACGTGTACTTCCTGTTGGAACTTCCTTGACTGTTGTTGGTGAGGTCGTTTAATTAGTTTCAGCAGAGGTATAGCTAGGTACTTTCTCAAGAATATCATATATTGCAAAAGTGTCATTCTTGAGAACTCCACATTATGCATTATCAAACTATGATCATAGTCATTGTCGTTTTAGTATAGTTTTATTTTAGTTATTACTGCCTAATATTTAATTTATCTACCCCGATGTGTTGTTGTCTCTATTAATATTAATCCTTTGTTGTTTCAAACTTTTATTAAAGGAATAATTTTAAGTTGTATGATCAGGCTGCTAAAGGAGATGTCAGAACCATTCGAAACAGTGACCCAGCAAAGGCCATATTTTCTTCATGTTCTTTCGATTTATGCTCATGTTGAAGAAAAGAGTTATTATATGAAAATCATGGAAGAATATGGCCACACATAAAAAACAATATAATAGTAGCTTTCGACTGCACCTGGTTTTTCTCTGTTTCAGTATGTTTCTCCGTCTGATTCTTAATTAGGTTCTATGGCATATGAGGTGAGACAAAAAACTACGAATTTCAAGTTTTCTGCCTATCGGCATTGAGAAATTGAATGAAATTTTCTACATTTTATAGGTACTTACTATTTTTATTACACACCCGTGATTAGTCTTTTGTTACTACAAGATAGAGTAATGTGTAATATAGCAAAGTAGAAAGAACGACCTGGGATATGGAAGGTAAAATTATGCTCCTATTACATGTACAACTATCTAGATGTTGTCTTGAACTTTGAAGTCTTCATCTGTACTTCAATTTAAATTTAGAATGCACCATCCAAATTTAAGTTCAAGATTATTACTTCTTTGGAAAATATTATTACATTTTTTTTCTTACTAAATTATTATTCAATGCAGGCTGTGAGCATCTATATCGACATGGTCGAGTCTGGTTCAAGAGAAAACGAGTTGATTATCAAATGACGAATAGGTTTAAAGTGTATTTAAGCATAATAATATTTACTTATTAGACTCACAGCTCAACTTCATTTTGGTTTGTTCTGAAATGATAAATGCTGAATGAATTGTTGTAGCACTTCTCTAAAACATTTGCTATGTACCTCTGTATCATTTTGACTATACTTACATGTATCTGATGTATACAAATATCAACTATGTAGACTGCTTTTATGGGAAAGGGGAGTACATGAAGCCATGAAGTTGCTAAAAGAGATAATTGCCAAGGGCGGTAAGCCTAATTTGGTTAGCTACAATGTGTTGTTGACTGGGTTGTGTAAGAAAGGTGGAACAGAAGAAGAATTGCTTGCAACAGGGTTTAAACCTTGTGTTGTGAGTCATATCATTTTGTTGAGAAGTTTGTGCTATGAAGAGCGATGGGAGGAAGCATACTTGCTTTTAGCAGAGATGGATATAGAGGGAAATACTCCTTTTGTAGTTACTTGCAACATACTGATCACTTCTATTTCTATTTATGGTAAGTCGATATTTGTGCATCTGCATTTGTTTGGAGACTTCCCATATGACTGATTTCTATGTGCAGAGTATAATTGGACGACTTGAACACCACATGGAACTTCCCAATACCTTTGGAAATTATAAGTTGATTGATTGGAATGTTGAACCTCTATCAAAAAGGTAAGTTCTTTCTTGAATGGATAAACACTTTAAATTTGGAAAATTGTTACTTCCTCTTAGAATTGTGTTGAGTCTAACACAATCTCACATTTAGAATAGAAATTCTTACGTAGGCATAGTGGCATACAATTAGATTGGATGAGAAAAAGCATTGTTTAAAGAGAATGTTTTAACTGACTTTTCACATGTTTAGAGTAAGTTTTCTAATATTGAATCAAATGCCTATGGTGAGCAGTGTCTATCCTAAAATTTATCATCATTGAATTCAACATGTCTGCAATCACTTAAGATATTAACATGCTTTTTTCGAAACTATTCAGGAATTGGTGGTAGCGATATTACAAGATTGTGGGTTTAGTTGTTCTGCTTACTTTTCTTCTAGGATTATCAACATATGGTATATTCTTAATTTGGAAAAAAAAGACAGCAAAGTGAGCATTCATACAAGCCTGTTAATGTGGCTATTTTTGAGCAAGAACTCCAGCCATTATGAGCTAAGTTAATGATACTGCTGCTTCATATTATGCATCGTTAGTCTCAGTAGCATATTCAGTTGCTATCAAAAGCAGGTTGCTATCAAAGGCTGTTAAATCTGCTCGAAGTGGAAATGCTCACCATGCTCATCGTAAAGTTAAGCGAGGTCATGCAGACCAATATATAACATGAAGTTGGCTCCTATTTTTTTTAGACAAGTTTTGGTATGCTTGCCACTTTCACATTTAAGTTCTTTGACTCTTGATTGCATTAATGTATTGCGAGTTTTTGAAAAAGTGTTATATGAGTTTTATTGAAACGACTCTAAAAAGGTTAATTTAGTATAGTTGGAAATTATATGTTTTTGGCAATATATGTTTTTAGTACTGTGTAAATGAAAGTGTAGTTGGAAATTATTGTGTTGGATTTGCTACAGCTTTTATATCGACACCGATGGAGGTTTGCATTGATTTTTATTGGACTGATAGAATAATTCAAAGCTACTGCAGCAGGGTATTCATGGCAATTGCAACCATGGCTACTGCAGCAGGTGCAGCTGCTATTTTGTACTATACGTTGAATAAGAAATTGTAGTCTCAAAATACAATTGATGATGATGAAGATAGTGGTAGTGATGCACCGACGGATGGGCGGTTCTGTGTTACTCATAGGTTAATTCAAGCCCCTGCTACATGGTTGGAAACAATAGCAGTGCCTAGTTTAAGCTTTTAATATTAAGTCTTAAGCCATAATTTGTGCATTGTAATCAGATATCTTATTTTTTTAATGGTTTAGCTCGGAAGTTATGCCATGTTTGTTTGGATTTTGTGCCCTTCAAAATATGTTCCGGACGGGTACCCGTGCTTGAACTTCTGGAATGCAACGACCAACACCTCTTTTTTCTGTGTTGCCATTGTCAAGACCGACGCTGCCTTTGTCTGTGATTCCACGGCCGCCACCGACGACTCCTTTGTCTTAGGTAAGATCTACCATTGATAGGGTTGAGTTAGAAAAAGGATTGAGAGGAATAACATTGTAGAGAGTAATATTATGATATATTGTTATGAATACTGGGGCTCCTTTTATTGGAGAAAATACAATTAATCAACTCCTTAATTTCAGGAGAGATATAACAAAATAAAATAAACATAAATTTAGAATAATAAAAAAAAATTATTATATTTCAAGAGTAGCCATATCTATTTTCTAGAGTAATTGTTATAGACATTTATCAACATCTTATGATCCATGCGAGTTGTATCTCGATTTTATAAAAACCTGAATCCAATTGATTTGAATCCTTAGTGTATATCTATTTTGAATATGATTGATTCCTAATGAATCGCTACCTAAACTTATTGTAGCCAACCACTTTTATGTCCTTTAATTTACGGTTTGAATTATGAATATTTTTATTATTTCATCTGTTCATACTTGAAAATGTCATATTTATACTGATATCTTTTGATTCATAATACTGTTTGATTCACCTTTTGGACAAAAAGGTATTCCAATTCATGATTTGAAGCTGTATTTGATAAAACCATGATCACAAACCTTATATGAATAAGTTTCATTTCACGTCTCTTATAAAAATAAAGTTTAAGTGTCGAGTTATGTTATGTCAGGTCGTGAAACCTTGAAATAAACACTTGGTAGAATTTTCTCTTTTGCTCTAATCTATATTCTCATCCTCCTTGTATTATACGCGAAGTATTTGCCGATGAGCCACAATATTCATCAACTTTTGTAGGGAAATAGTTATTTATAATTTCTATTTAAATATTTCAAAAATTGTTGTTCTACTTACATTTCATTTTCTACATGTATATTTTTGAAAAATAATAAATTCTTTTGATGGAATTACGGGAAAAATGAAGTCATTGATAATATAGAAAAATGAAAATTTTAAATATTTTAGATTGAATTTTATTTTTATATATGAAAAAAAATGTATGGATTAACTAAATACTTTTATAGTTAGGAATGGGTTTTTTATTCATCAAAATATTTTTATAAATGATTGCATCAATATTTTTATAAAAAATACCAACCGGTGTCTGCGGGTATTAATTCTCTATTTTTTTAAAATATAAATTATATTTTGTATACTTACTCATTTTTATTAATCCTATTTTTTGATAAATTTTTAAATGTAGACAAATGCGTGTCACCGACGGGTACCCGTGCGAAGGCACGGGTATCCCGCTAGTTAAATATAATAAAGCAAGAGTAGTTCTTTGCCAAGTTTGACATTTGGCAAATTCTCAGCACTTTTTTTATTTATATTTTATCTATAAATGGAAACTTCCTTTAAATGTATTACTATTATTTATTATTTATTTTTTTATTTGTCTCATTAATAATATAAGACCATGATTATTTTGTATATCACGCTTACAGCATATTAATTGGCCTTTTGTAGTATTCCAACCGTGGGCACCCATTAAACTTCTCTCTTCAATCCTTTTTTTTTGTTTTCAATGTTCAAAATGCAACATTCTGTATATCGGGTAATTAATTCTTCTCAATTTCCAAACCCTAATTCATGTATTGAGATGGATCTAAGAGGCGATTTCAATTTCTACCAAAGCTTTAATTGTTTTTTTATTTATTGTTTAATTATTTAATTTGTTGATTATAATTAATTAATTTTTTTCCAAAACTTTTTATGTGTACGAGGAGGATATAAATCGATTTATTAGGTTTTTTAGGCTAAGAATATAAAACACGCATGTTTTCAATGCAAAATTATTGGAAAGGTAAACCCTTAATTTTCTTCCAACCTTATCATCATAACACACAGCTAAGCCATCAAAATTCAAGCAACAACATCATTCAAATACAAACCTCACAACATAAATCCATCATAAACTAATTCAACGACAATGACATTTCAATCTAAAAAAGGTGAATCAAAACAGAGGCAAGAAAACAAAACAGAACCGAGAAGGAAAGCCATTGCCACGTTTTGTTCTGACCGCTTCTGTTCCCCAGAGATCAACGCTGAAATTGCAAGCTCCGACCACTGATGTAGCTTCCGACACAGTCGCCATACCCTGGATCCATGAGCGATCTCCGAGCCCTCTCCGATAGTGTGATACACGCGGAACTATCGACGAACACTCCACTACCAGCCACGCCTTTTCTTATGATCAACTCAGAAATGGTTGTGTATTCAACAAAGTTTGGAGTTGCTTCGCGGTTCCGGTGCGGAATTGTTGCAATTGCGACTTTGTTTTGGTTCTGAGTTCGGATTTTTTTAGTCTGAATTTAACGTTGTGAATTCTTCTCCTCCTCTTTTGTTTCGATTGCTGCTATAGACTTACTGCAGGGCTGTTATTTGTTTTTGTTGCGGATTGGAGCTTCGTTATCATTTGTGAATTTGTTAACGTTTTTGACGTTTCGCAACTGCACACCAAGTGTTTGGTAAAATACCTGAACCAAGTTTCTTCTCTTTTTTGGCATGGTTTGGTTCCGTTACGGATTCTTTTCACTCACTGTTTTCTAGAGTTGCAGAAAATCTCATCGAAGAATAACGTAATCGTCAATATGAGAAAGAAGCTTCTCATCTCATGCTCCTCATAATCCATGACTGAATGTGGTATACATACTGAACTGAACACTTACAATTGATTGTTGTATAATTCGTAAACAGCAAGTGCATGCTATATACTCTTGAGGACAAAGGGGCAAGTTGTGGCTGTAACCGGGGATGGAACAAATGATGCACAAGCACTACATGAGATTAGTACAACATTTTTCATGTTTGAGAACTAAGTCGATTGTGTTTCTAATTTGAATAACTCAGTCGATTAATAATTTTTGAGGAAATTGGAGTTGTTGGTTTTCATATCCTGTTCATTTTCAAGAAACTGAGATTTTTCAAGAACCTGCTGCTGGATGTTCTTGTGTTGGTGGATGTCAACTTGGAAAGCATTCAAAAGAACAAAGGTTTACTTCTGTTGGTGGGTGGTTATTCTTTTTATTCTGGCACTAATGCCATTGGTTGTTGTTGTGGCTGTTGTGTTTTTGGGTGGCCCTGCTCAAATTCTATAGCAGGATTATATTTCTTGGTGCTGCAGTAATTTGTTGTTGTTTAGGCTGCAGATTTTTTTATTCTGGTATATTGTTTTGTAATTTGGGCATCTCTTATGCCTTTAATTAATTAATGAATCTTTGTTTTGGCTGATTAAAAAAAATTGTGCTTTGTTATTTGGTAAGCGTTTGATATTTCTTCCCTAGCATTCAGTTTTTATATAATCTACGCATGTGTTGTAGGCAACCTATTCAAAGTTATAACAATCAAAGACCTTCACCTTTCTCATAACCAAAGATGATCTTGAAGGCTATCATAGAACACATCTAATACAAGTATGGAGCTGGCAATCGTTCCTAAAGTGCCAAATACTAATCCCATGATAGTATTTCTTTTGGACAAAAATGTAAAAGCGTATTTATGTTATTAACATGGATTTCAAAATTCCAATATTATCATGATTAACAATTCCTTTTTAAAATAAAGCTTATTTGTGTTATTTTTAAACTTAAACTTAAATAATGAGATTTAAATGTGTTGAATTATTTTATAATATGTTATTAATTACATATATAATTAAACTTTAATTACATTATTGTCTCTTGACTTATATAGAAATTATGATTATGCAATTTTAGTATTTTTATGATTTGCAATTTGAATTTGATTTTTTTTTTACTTTATCTCATAACGTTTTTGTTTTGGACATATCTTTTATTTCAAATTTTTTAATTAAATTAAATATATAATTAAATATAAATAACAATATTTAAATCTTTTATATATTTAAATGCACACTTTCTAAAATAATATTTTTACAAATAATTTATATCTTTAAATTTTCATACTTTTTGCTCACATTATTATTCACTTTTAGTTTTTATTTCATGTAAATGTATTATTTCTACTAAAATTTTTTTGTTTACTGATAAAGTTGTGGTTTTTTATAGTAAAACAACTATTAATATATATATTCAACTAATTTTAATGTTACTATAACTTCATTTCTAAAATGTAAATAATTATAAAACATTTTTTAATTTAAGAAATTTTGTCCTGTGCCTCGCACGGGTATACATACTAGTAAATTTGGTTTCTTTAAAACCAGATTTTTTTTAAAACCGATTTACAAAGTGGATTGGTTTAATTTTAAATCGGTTTTTTAATATATATATATATATATATATATATATATATATATATATATATATATATATATATTAAATCGGTTTCTCCTAAAATCAGTATTTTATTTTCTTTTAAAAAATCAGTTTTAAAATCAATTTTTCTAAAAATCATTTTTATAAATTTAGTGTTACATAAAAAAGATACTAAAGTACGTCTCCACAAATAATATTCCAATTAAAAACAATATCATATTATAATGTGTTACATAAAAAGGATCACAAAATAAAATAATTTTAAAACATGTCTCTATAAATCATAATTGTTCATAAAATAAATAACTCATCAAGAAAATTATCTAAGTTTCCAAAATCTCTTTGCATCATCTAAGTTTCCAACATCTCTTTGCATCATCTAAGATTTCAACATCTCTTTGCATCATCCATCACATCTACAAAAAAAATAAATAAATAACAATGTTCATAAAATAAATAAGCTTTATAAATTCCATAACAATTCAAAGAAGAAAACGACAATACAACCAGGCATTACTCAAATCAGACTTCAATTAACAAAGCATGAGAAAAAAATGTATGCAACAAATAAACAAAACTTTTTTAGTTCCAATGTCAACCACATAAGTAATCATTGTTTTATCAACTGAAGACAAACCAAGTCTCAGACTTTGTCATTCTCATGAACCCCTTTTCATTAACTTTTTATTCTTCACAGCAGAAAAACAAAAATAAAGCATAAAGTAGAATAAAAGGTAAAAACCATGATTGCTCAAAAATAGTTGTCGCGATGAGAATCAGATATCACGCTATTGTATTAACTTGAATCACAGATCTTAATTCACCACCGAGCTTTGATTTATCAAAAGGAAATGGTGAAGATCGAAGAAAACCCTAATAAGAGATCTAAGGTTCGGGGGTTGGTTATACTTAGGGAAGGTGTTAGCACCCTAAGTATCTGTAGTACTCTACAGGAACCTCTTGTTTTATTTGTGTTATATTATTGTTTGCTTGTTAAGGTTAGTGCTAAGATAAAGACTTGGGGTATGTTTGGATTGTTGGTATGAGATGGAATTGAATGGAGTAGAGTGGTAACTAATGTGATTCCATTGTTTGGATTTACAAATAATGGATGAAATGGAATGGAACATGATGGAATCCATTCCATCCAAATCCCCATTTTTTGTTCCATCCAATTTGGGGTGTATGTGATGGAATAAGATATTTTTAATAAAATAACCAAACAATGGAGTGGGATCTATATTCCATTCTGCTCCACTCCATTCCGCTCTGCTATGTACCACTCCGCCCCGCTCCGTTATGTTCCATCAATCCAAACATAGCCTACGTATCTAAGTAAACGGGAAATGAAATGTTTATTGCTCGCCAAGACATCGCATCTCGTGCCTACGTATCTTGACTAAAAGAATCAGAGCATTTGTAATTCCCTCAATAAGGGTGAGGAACTCTTGAATGTGGTTAAGGTTCCAAAGGGAAAAGTAAGTGTCTGCGACGAGACACCTATATAGAGTGTGGCGACTCTAAACCTAAGGCTAGGTAAACGGGAAATGAAATGTCCATTGGAGAACACTCACATAGAGTACGGCGACTCTAATCCTAAGGCTATGATGAAAGGGGGAAGAAGTGTCAATGGCAAAACACTCACATAGAGTACAACGACTTTAATCCTAAGGCTAGGATAAACGGGTAAAGGAATGAGTAAGCTAGGCTAAACTATCATAAATATGACGTGGCAGTCAGCAAAAGGATCCTCCATTGGAGTCAGGCATATGAAATTATTAATTAATTTAAATATAAATATTTAATAAGATTAATTAATAATTTAATTAATCAAATTAAATATAGATATTTAGGTTAACTAATAATGAACATATTTTTTACATTTTTCTAATATAATTCAAATAACTAAATAAACCAAAAAGATGAAAATATAAAAGAAATAAATGATAAAAAAAAATTGGTATTTTCAATATTAATCAAATTAAAAAAATATTAAGTTAAAGTTTAAATGTATTTTTTGGTATTTTCTAGAATATGCAAGTAAGAAGAAACCTTGTAAAAAAACAAATAATTAAAAAAGAAAATGGGGACTATAAGACACCATCGTTTACTTTTAGTTCTCAATAGAGTAGTCATAAAATTGTATCAAATACCAGTATCATAAAAAATAAATTTTAAGCAAAGAAACAAAACGTGTTGTCCTCATTACATATAGTACCCTAAAATACATACTAGTAAAGTATCTCATATTATCAAACCAAAACAATATATGCCAAGAAAAGGAAAAGAAATAAGTAAGATATAAAATTTATAATAAAAACTATAAGGTAAACCATATAAAAACAGTATTGTATTACATCTATATATAAAACATGCGTACAAAACGAAAACAAAACAGTATATTATCTCTATATATCAAGCAAAGTGAAACAAGTAGTAACAACATTAATATAATAATATATAAATGAAACAAGTAGTAACAGCATATTAATAACACTATATAAAATGAAATCAGTGGTAACAGCATTAATATAATAATATATAAAATGAAACAAGTGCATCAACATGAATTTAAGAAAAACTCGAAGAAAGAGAAAAAGACCAAGAAAATACTAACACAATTTTCCGAATCCGACGACTTTTTCTGCTAGTATGAGTTTTTCGGTAACAACTTGAATCCGGCAACTTGAATCCGACTTTTTCTACTATTATGATAAAACAAGAATAAAAAGAATTAAAAATCATGTTTTTTTTGTTTTTTATGATAAGACAAGAATAAAAAGAATTAAAAATCATGTTTTTTTGTTTATAAAAGGGAAGAATTGATGACAAAATAGAAAATAAAATAAAATCAAATAATTAAAATGAATTTAAATTTAAATATCTAAATAAATGAATTAAAATTATTATTTAACTAAAAAATAAAATAATTAAAAAACAAATAAAAAGTCGAGCAGAAAAGTGCTCGAAAAAAATAAAATATACACACCAAAATGATCAGCGTGAAATAAACATATTGGAAAAATACAGCGTTTGGTCAGATTTTGAAATAAATTTAGACCGGTTTGTCTATAAATCCAACAAATTTATTCTGACTGACATTTCATACACTATGCAAGATAAAGTGCATGATATGCTATGCAGACAGTGCAAAACGAAAAACATAATCTCAGGGTCAAAAATTAGGGTATGACAGATGCCCTTATTTAAGTTTCTTCTATCCAGAGATATGGAGATTGAAATCTTCGTCTCGACGAGATAGGAGAGACTTAAATACAAACATGCACAATTTTTGGCCCTAAGATGCCACAAGATACACATGATATGAAATGATATGAATGCAAGACAAAGAAATTGTATACAAAAGTGTTATCGAAGCACAGTTAAAGAATGGAAGACCCGACGAGGAACAACTTAGCAAAGCAAGACTCCACGGGGAAAAGTATCAAGGAGACACAACTAAGGAATACAAGATATTATGGACATATGTCAAGGTGACAAAGAGTATCCAATTATACTTGGAAAAAAGAGGGACAAAACCTGAATGGAGATACAGACATGCGGGAAAGCATCAGATGTGGGGAGAGGGTTATAGTCATCAGAGGTTTTGTCAGAAATGCATTGAACAAAACTCTGGGAGAGTACAACAACAATCATCAAAGACATTCAGAAGAGCATTGAATGAACTTTAGAGCACATCAGAGACATTCGAAAAAGCATCGAATAAACTCCGGAACACGTCCAGAAAAGCATTGGATGGAAAATGGAAACAGACTTGAAAACAATCAACAGTTGTTAACCATAGTCAAAAATAAATTGAAGATATCTAGAAGAGCATTAGATGAAAATAAACGATTCTGAAGATACATCTGAAACATTTAGAAAATCATTAAATACACGGGAAAAGGTTTTGAAGACATCTGGAAGAACGTCAGATAAGCAACATCATATCTGGAAAAACATCAGATAAAACAAGGTCATATCTAGAAGAACATCAGATAAACATAAACGGGGTTCTGGAAAAGCATCAAAACAAAGTCGTATCTGGAAGAACATCAGATAGACACACAAGGAGTGCTGGAAAAATATCAGAACAAAAGACACATCTGGAAAAACGTCAGACGGACGTATCCGGTAAAACTTCAGATAGATTCTGAAAGAGCTTCAGAATCAAAAGGGTATATCTGGAAAAACATCAGATAAGTTCTCGAAGAACATCAGAATAGAAAACACATCTGGAAAAACATCAAACGCAAAGTCGTATCTGGAAGAACATCAGATAGACACAAATGGGGTTCTGGAAAAACATCAGAACAAAGTCGTATCTGGAAGAACCTCATATAGACACACAAGGAGTTATGGAAAAACATCAGAACAAAAGACACATCTGGAAAAACGTCAGACGAACATATCCAGCAAAACCTCGGATAGATTCTGGAAAAACATCAGAATCACAATGGAAATATCTAGGAAAACATCAGATAAGTTCTAGAAGAACATCATAACAAAGGACTCAATTTGGTAAAACAACTCAGAGAGAGACATATCCGAAAAAATATCAGATAGATTTCGGAAAAGCATCAGAATCGATATGAATATCTGAAAAAACATCAGATAGGTTCTGGAAGAACATCAAAACAAAAGACTCAATCTGGTAAAACATCAGAGAGATAAATATATCTGGTAGAACCTCTGATACACTACTACAAAACGCTAAAACAACAACGCCAGGCTTACAACGCATCTTTTTATGCCGTTGTAATAGGTTAAAAATTTCGCACCCAGGTAAAAGTTGGGTCATTTAGTGACGGTTGAATGAAACCACCTTAGTAATAAATAAAATGTATCAAGCTTCGATTCCCTGCAACTACATTTTTTCCATTTTTTAGAGTACATTTAGCGTGTGTCAATTAAGTCCATTATTTAAAAAATAAATTGTAAATTATTTTACAACGGTTAAGATGAACAACCATAGTAATAAATGAAATGTAACAAGCTTCGATTCCCTGGAACTACATTTTTTCCATTTTTAGAGTACATTTAGCGTGTGTCACTTAAGTCCATTATTTAAAAAATAAATTGTAAATTATTTTACAACGGTTAAGATGAACAACTGTAGTAATAAATGAAATGTAACAAGCTTTGATTCCCTGCAACACATTTTTTCCTTTTTTTAGGATACATTTAGCGTGTGTCACTTAAGATTCCACTACGGTTTGTTTCTCCACCGAGATTAAAAGGTTTACTGATAAATTAAAACAAAACTTATTATGTATTTCTTTCATAAGACGCCCTAATCGAACAAGTGAGCCTGAGACGCCCTAACCTTTACCCTATTCGTATCCATTCGTTTTTCTTGGTTTATGTTCAAATATTGACCGTCTTCATTCATTTACTTCTTCAGCTTTGAAGTAAGGTACTCTTCAACATCTTCATTCCTTTTTTCTTGGTTTATGCTCAAATATTGACAGTCTTCATTCATTTGCTTCTTCAGCTTCGAAGTAAGGTTCTCTTTAACATCTTCATTCCTTTTTTCTTGGTTTATGCTCAAATATTGACCGTCTTCATCATTCATTTGCTTCTTCAGCTTCGAAGTGAGGTTCTCTTCAACATCTTCATTCCTTTTTTCTTTGTTCATATTGTACATGCTCAAGTCAGAATGAGATGTTTCATATGCTTTACGTTTAGTATAAGAGTACATCTTCATTGATTTTTTCTTTGTTCATATTGTATATGCATATGCTTGAGTTTTTGGATTATATTTTGGTGTGTCATTCACATTATTATACATGTATAAATTTCAGAAGTTGTAATGGATCGTAGTTGGATGAAAGCCAATAGATTAGATCCGGTTTATGAGAACGGAGTTTGTGAATTCCTTGAATATGCTGATAAACATCTTCACGGCAATGATGGTATATTTTATTGTCCTTGTGTTATTTGTGCTAATATCAAAAAGGGTACAAAGAAAGAAATACACAATCACTTTTGTTGTGATGGTATATGTCAAAATTATATAATATGGATGTGGCATGGTGAGGTGGATAATAAGGAAAGTCGGGCGTCTCAAAGTCAAAGAGTGGAGGAAGATGAATATATGGAAGATCACCTAGAGGACATGTTCCATGATATTGGGGAATCTTCTTTTATGAAGGCTAGCAATGGTGATGACAATGATCACTATGACAATGTTAGTAGGAAGCATCCTCCCGCTAAAGTGTTATGGTACTTGCCAATACTTTCACGATTAAAGAGACTTTTTGCTAATTCGAATGACGCAAAGAATCTTAGATGGCATGTAGATGAAAGGATTCGTGATGGAAACATTCGCCATGTAGCTGATTCTTTGCAATGGAAGAAAATTGATTCGTTGTTTTCGGATTTTTGAGTCGAGCCAAGAAATCTTAGGCTTGGGCTTGCCACTGATGGAATGAACCCCTTTGGTAATATGAGCACTAATCATACTTCGTGGCCTATTCTTCTCACTATTTACAACCTATCTCCTTGGTTGTGCATGAAGCGCAAGTATATACTGTTAAGTATGATGATTTCTGGACCGCGACAACCTGGTAATGACATAGATGTTTATCTTAGTCCATTAACTGATGATTTATGACTCTTGTGGGATGAAGGCGTTGAAGTTGATGATGCATATTCTGGGGAAAAGTTTAATATGCCTGCAATGTTATTTTGCACAATTAACGACTTTTCGGCTTACGGTAACTTGGCGGGATACAGTGTCAAAGGACATAAAGCGTGTCCTATATGTGAAGATGATACTTGTTATCACCAACTTGAGTTTGGAAAAAAGACCGTTTACCTTGGGCATCAAAAAATTTTAAAACCGGGTCATCTTTATCGTAGATTGCGAAAGGCTTTTAATGGAGAGCAAGAGTTTGGTGAGGCTCCTAAACCTTTAACCGAGGATGAAGTTTATCAACGGCAGGAATACATTAATGTTGTCCTTGGGAAGAGAGAAAATGAAAAAGGTGGGAAGAGAGAAAAAGAAAAAGGTGGGAAGAGAGGAAAAGAAAAAGGGGCAGTTGCGAAAAATATATGGAAAAAATAAACATCAAGAAACTTGTATCAATGAAAGATCTCAAGTTAATTGGTTTAAAATCTCATGATTGTCATGTATTGATGCAACAACTTCTACCAGTGGCTATCCGTGGGATCCTTCCAAAAAATGTGAGAGTAACTATAACGAGACTGTGTTTATTCTTCAATGCCATATGTAATAAAGTTCTTGATTTCAAAAAATTGGATGAATTAGAAGATGAGGATGCCATAATCTTGTGTCAATTGGAGATGTATTTTCCGCCATCATTTTTTGACATTATGGTTCACTTACTTGTTCATCTCGTAAGAGAAATCAGAATTTGTGGTCCAGTTTATTTAAGGTAGATGTATCCAATAGAGCGATATATGAAGATCTTTAAAGGATATACGAAGAATCATCACCGACCGGAAGCTTCGATTGTTGAAAGGTACATCACAGAAGAAGCTGTTGAGTTTTGTACAAACCATTTGTCGGATGCAGATTCTATAGGAATTCCAAAGTCTCGTCATGCTGACACAGACGGAAGAGGTATTCAAGGTCTAAATGTTAGGTCAATGGCTCGGGATGTAGTTATTCAATCAAATTTCTATATATTGAATAATATAGATGAGGTTCAACCTTTCATAGATACTCACAAAAGACTTATGAAGAAAAAATATCCCCGAATGAATGACAATTTGTTGTTGATAGAGCATAATAATAGATTCATAGATTGGTTTAATAAAAGTGTATCTATTGATCCTAGTGCATCCGAGATACTTAGATGGTTGTCGTACGGGCCAAAATTTTGTGTCATTATCTGGAGTGCATACGACATTGGTCATCATACCTTTTATACAAAATCAAAAGATGGTCGTAGTACAATGCAAAATAGTGGGATTATGGTTGAAGCCGAATCGATGTATTTCTCTAGTTCGAAAGATAAGAATCAGGTATTGGCAATTACCGCATTTTATAGTGTCATTGATGAGATTTGGGAGATAGATTATGTTATTTTCAAAGTGGCTTTATTTAAATGCAAGTGGGTTCCCAATAATAGTAATGGTGTAGACATTGATGACTTAGGATTCACCCGGGTCGACCTTGGCAAGGCATCTTTTAATACAGAACCATTCATCATGGCTTCTCAAGCAAAACAAGTTTTCTATGTTTCCGATCCATCGGACAAATCGGGGAAATGGTCAATCGTTCTCCAAGGAAAATATATTCCTCTTAGTGATGAAAGTCTTGATATTCCGTCCACACCTTCTTACACAACACAAGTTCCTACCTCATATGATGAAGTTGATGGAGATGTCATGCATGCTATACGACTCGATCATGAAGAAGGCATATGGGAAAATTAACAAGTACATAATTTATTATTTATTCATAATATATTAATTGTATGTTATAGTTTAGAAGTATTTTTACTAACAAGTATAATTATTTGAAATCATAGGTATTTTGAGTCCAGACACCAGGCCAGGAGACAAGACACCAAGAGACAAGATACCAATACACCAAGTTACAATTATGTGAAGTTATGTAATGTGTGTAAACTGTAATATGGTATATGTGATATTTTATTTATGTAGGTTGTTTGTTCTGATAAACTGTAATCTGGTATATGTGATATTATGAATATGATACGATTAATATTATTATGAAAACATTATCACAAAATGTGAATTGTATTTTTCTGCTGTGCTGAGATATGGAGAACAATAATACAGGTAAAAAAATGGGATTAATTATAAAAGAAGGATCATATTTGTTAATTTTGTAGAAACTTTAACGACGGTTATATTTCATAACCGTTATAATATCTGGCGCGCTGTCCAGGAAAAAATAAATATCAAAACTGCGCTGCTGGGAATCGAACCGAGGATAATTATATTTATTACAACGGTGTATTATAAAACCGTTGTGATAGATAACACGTTTTCCTGTTTACTACAACGCCTACAAGGCCTTCGTTGTAAGTATCATATATACAATGACAATCTACATAACAACGCCCTCGTCCGCGTCATTATATGTCATTCCCAACCGTTGTTAAATGGGTTTTTCGTAGTAGTGATAGATCCTGGAAAAGCATCAGAATCACAGGAATATTTGGAAGAACATCAGATAAGTACAAAGGAGTTTCTGGAAAAACATCAGAAACAAAGTCATATCGGGAAGAGCATCAGATAGACACAAAGGGGTTCTGGAAGAACATCAGAACAAATATACATCTGGAAAAACATCAGACGCGAAGTCGCATCTGGAAGAACGTCAGATAGACACAAGGGAGGTTCTGAAAGAACATCAGAACAAAAATACATATCTGGAAGAGCATCAGATAGGTACAACAATATCTGTTTGAGAGGTGCCAAGTGAGTTGGACTTTGACCACAAGGTAAGACGTGGATAACAACACGACCTCTGGTGAAATGCAAATGAGGATGAAACACTCATGCTATGCAATATATATGAATTATACTATGATATATGATCAAATGCAGATGTAATACAGATGTCGACGACATGGCTCGACTCTTTCAGGGAGAAGACAAGACTGGAAGACTGATTCCTCAACACGGATGTCACTGCCATTCTGCTTGGGGACTAAAGACGCTGCTACCGCCACACTGGTAAACTGTGTCAAATTGATGATCCTTGTAGGAAGGATGAAGAGCTGCTTGGGGATTCTTCAAGTAAATTGCCCCAGATTAGCTGACTGTTGTAGATGAACCGATCATTGTTTCGGCTGGATTGATGCTGGAAATGATTATTTCACTATGCGCTTGGAAAGCTTTCCCCAGTCCGAGTCTTAAAAAATATTATGTATAAACCAATTTAGAAGGACTTGCGCTGAACCACAAATCTTGAACTGATTCTTAACAGGATCTGGAAAGAGTTTGCCCCTGATTGGATCACCGACCAAGTTTCTCAACTGTTTGAAAATTCCTTGAGAAGAAAGCCAGTTTGCAAACAAAAATGTTCATACAAACATAGTAAATGCAAAGTTCATGCAACTTTTGAGATCGAAATCATTTTTGAAAGATGCAAAGTATATGAGTCATTGGTCAGAACACGGCGGTTCAAGACATCAAAGTTATAGCAAAAGGTGTAATGCCAAAACAAATGATCTACAAATATCTTTTGGAGTTAGTTTACGCAACCTTGCTATAGTATGCTTTCAAAATAACCTTGCTTCAGTTAGGTCTTTTGAGGGTTATAACGTGACCTGGTTCATGGTTTAAGAAACAAAGGATAAAGCCTCAAAATTTATTTGTACCTACCTAATAAGTGCAAATTGTAGCTATTTTTGTATATAAGTTTTGTTGCATTTATCGATACTTTTTGTTAATATCATTCGAATAAACCCTGCTTTGTTTGTAATTACGTTTACTTTACATTATAGTGTATATATTGCGTATCGTATACATATCATTAAGTTTAATTGATTTTCTCTCATTTTTGTAGGTATTCAAGCAATGATATTTTGCCATTGTTATATAGAGCATTGAATAAGCTTTCCAACGCTTCCAACCGTGCGTCAATCCGAGTTATGGTTCAGAAGTTGTGGTCAAAATAAGGGCTGATTTGCTGTCAAGTTCGCTTTGCGAACTTCCCAGCAAATTCTCCCAGACGTATGGCAGTAGAAAAAGGGACCAAAGTTCGCATTGCGAACTTTCCAGCGAATATTCGCTTTGCAAATAAAATTTCGCATTGCGACCTTTTGCAGAATCGCAGAAGCAGTTTAACTGTTCCTGAGGCATCAGGTGCCAAAATTTGAAGTTCGCTTTGTGAATAAAAGTTCGCTTTACGGACTTGACAGATTTTGAAATGATATTTAAGTCATTTCATTCATTTTTTAGGTTATGGTTTTGGGGATTTTTGCTCCCAACTCCATCAAACTCATTTTTCAGTAGGATTAGCTTAGAAAACAACATTGAAGCTTGCACACGGATGATCCGGGGTGGATTAATCATCGACCGACGTTAACAAACCGCGAGATGTTTGGTTTATTTCTTTTCTTCTTTGTGTATTTCTTCTTTGTTGGGTTGTTGTATATGTATTTACTTTGAACTCGTGTATATTTGTTGCCCATGGCGTTGTATAAAATTCGTTTTACAAATCTTTATCGGTGATTGTCCTTATTTTTGCTTTATGCTCGGGGTTTGGGTTGTGTTAGAGATAAATATCACAAACTTTGATTAAGGATGATTATCTGTTAGTTTCTAAATGCTAGAGATAGATTTAGAGCTAACAATCTTTATGGGTGTCGGAGCTTAATATCTCCGTATCTCGAGTTGGGTGCGAGAGCGTCGATGAAGGTAACACGGTGTTCTCTCAGTTCAGTGTGTCAGAGATGGACACTGTTGTGAGCGACGCTGGATGATATTGAGTATTGTAGGTTGAGTATAACTGGTCGGTAAGTTTAAGTTTGTGAGGAGTGGATTATATGCATACCGGATAAGTTTCTTCTCTCTGATTAATGAATTCTTTTTATGTTCATATTTACTTTTCTGCTTTTACTTTAACTAATTTAATCCAAACTCGTAAACGCGAGACTTGTCGAATGGCAGTTCAATAGCACCGATCTCTGTGGACACGATAAATTTCTGGAAAAATATTTCCAAAACTTTTGTTGCTTGCCGCTTTACCTCTTCAACAAAATGGCGTCGTTGTCGGGGATTGGTGTTTTTATTGGATCGCATTGCGATAGTTTTGATGTTTTGGAGCTTTGTACATAATTGTTTATATTGTATATATACTTGTATAGATACTTGTTTTACTTTTATTTTCCATTATGTTTGTTCAAGTGTTGTATACATTTTGTTCCCGAAACGTTTGTTCAAGTGTTTGGTTAGGACACTTGCTTTTAGTTTGCGCGGTGAGGCATCACCATGGCATGAAGGAAGGAAGTTACTAGCTAAGCACAGTAAAGGAGTCGAGCTTACGACGTAAAACAAGCATGTTTTATCATTTTTGGTTTCGTTATTACTTTTTCATTCTAGGTTAGGTAGTGTAGTGAGCATTCATTAAACAAGTTGTACTCGGATTATTCGTAAAATTCTTAAATCTTCACTTTACAACTTGTTTAATCCAATTTTAGTCGGTCTTTTAGTATGTTTATATTAATAATTTTTGTGTTTGTCAAAGAGCTTGTTTTGAGTAGCTTGAGGAAATTTAAGGTGATGTTCCAAGTTTGATCGTTTCAACTTGCGGATGTATGGTAATGATATTGTTAAGTTTTGTACACGTCCAAGGTATGTGTTTATCGCTTTCTAGACTTTAGCATATTCATGATACTTAGGCTTTTTACAACTTCCATGCCATTCATTCTTTTGTATACTTGTTCTTGATGTAAATCACTTTAGTTCCCACCCTTTTTGTGAGGTAGCTTTCCATTGTTCATATATGCTACCAACATTCTTGTTCTAACTGGATTTTATTATGCTTAATCTTTTATTTGTGTTGATTATATGAAAGCATTAAAAGGATCAAGGCATTTTGTTTCATTTTTAGCACAACTACCTAACAAAATAGTCATTCACATTGTGAGTGTGTGATCATTTATAACCCCTTTGTGCCTTTCTATCATTATCCATGTTGTTTGAACTTAATGCTTGTCTATGAGTATTGAATTCACTTTTTGTATGGATTTTGATTGATTTTTTCTTGA
Source organism: Lathyrus tuberosus (assembly GCA_022829125.1). Classification (NCBI taxonomy): domain Eukaryota; kingdom Viridiplantae; phylum Streptophyta; class Magnoliopsida; order Fabales; family Fabaceae; genus Lathyrus; species Lathyrus tuberosus. The sequence goes on from JALAZF010000264.1 coordinate 5,706,163, forward strand.
ACCCTCAACTTTGTGTTGTGGTATGAATTTTTACCTTGCCTTAGAAAGTAGGGAGTATTCACATGATGATGAGGTTGAATTCAAGTTGGGGAGAGAATGATTGTTTACTCATTGGTTGGTTTCTATGAGGTTGAAAAAGAAAAGAAAAAACAGAAAAATATGAAAAAGAAAAGAAAAAAAAGAAAGAAAAAAGAAAGAAAAAGAAAATCCTTGTGAAAGGAAACAAAAAGAGTTCAAATAATTGTGTTAAATAAGTATTGTGTTTTGTGTAACACTTGGGATTTTTGAAGAAGTTGATTGGAATTTTGTGTTTGAGTCTTTGTGAGTTGATCACTCCCTTAGGTTTAGGCAAGTTTTTGTTTCAATTACCTTTAGAAATTGGCCCTTGTTTGTTTACTCGACCACGCTACAACCTTGAAAGCCCTTGTGATTCTTGCTTTTATGTTTTCAATATGATTTTTGGGTGATTCCATAATTTAGTCTTTTGTTTGCAAGATTGTTATGTGAGTAAAAAGTACCTCATTTTGTGTTTTTCATCTACCGATGATTGTTTTTGCTAGCTGTGATTCACGTTTGGACTTGTGTTGTTTTAGGATGTTTGGAATGATTTTTGTATTTTGTATTTGTTTCGTGACTATGTTATCATCGTAGTTTTGCGGTAAGTATTTACTTTGTGTGTACCATTTTTCATTTGAACCATTCATTTGTTTCTGTTTTTCAAAACCTGTTGATTCGTGATTCTTTGGTTGTCACTCTGTTTCTTTGAGTCGCTTGATTCTTGTTTGAGGACAAACAAGTTTAAGTTGGGGAGAGTTTGATAAGTGCAAGTTGTAGCTATTTTTGTATATAAGTTTTGTTGCACTTATCGATACTTTTTGTTAATATCGTTCGAATAAACCCCGCTTTGTTTGTAATTACGTTTACTTTACATTATAGTGTATATATTGCGTATCGTATAAATATCATTAATTTTAATTGATTTTCTCTCATTTTTATAGGTATTCAAGCAATGATATTTTGCCATTATTGTATAGAGCATTGAATAAGCTTTCCAACGCTTCTGACCGTGCGTCAATCCGAGTTACGGTTCAGAAGTTGTGGTCAAAATAAGGGCTGGTTTGCTGTCAAGTTCGCTTTGCGAACTTCCCAGCGAATGCTCCCAGACTTATGGTAGTAGAAAAAGAGACCAAAGTTTGCATTGCAAACTTTCCACTGAATATTCGCTTTGCGAATAAAAGTTTGCATTGCGAACTTTTGCAGAATCGCAGAGGCGGATTAACTGTTCCTGAGGCATCAGGTGCCAAATTTTGAAGTTCGCTTTGCGAATAAAAGTTTGCTTTGCGAACTAGACAGATTTTGAAATGATATTTAAGTCATTTCATTCATTTTTTAGGTTATGGTTTTGGGAATTTTTGCTCCCAACCCCATCAAACTCATTTTTCAGTAGGATTAGCTTAGAAAACAACATTGAAGCTTGCACACGGATGATCCGGGGTGGATTTATCATCGACCGACGTTGACAAACCGCTAGATGTTTGGTTTATTTCTTTTCTTCTTTGTGTATTTCTTCTTTTTTGGGTTGTTGTATATGTATTTACTTTGAACTCATGTATATTTGTTGCCCAAGGCGTTGTATAAAATCCGCTTTAAAAATCTTTATCGGTGATTGTCCTTGATTTTTGCTTTATGCTTGGGGTTTGGGTTGTGTTAAAGATAAACATCGCAAACTTTGATTAAGGATGATTATCTGTTAGTTTCTGAATGCTAGAGATAGATTTAGAGCTAACAATCTTTATGGGTTTCAGAGCTTAATGCCTCCGTATCTCGAGTCGGGTGCAAGAGCGTCGACGAAGGTAACACGGTTGTTCTCTCAGTTCAGTGCGTCAAAGATGGACACTGTTGTGAGCGACGCTGGATGATATTGAGGAGCATTGTAGGTAGTATAACTGGTCGGTAAGTTTAAGTTTTTAAGGAGTGGATTATATGCATACCGGATAAGTTTCTTCTCCCTGATTAATGAATTCTTTTTATGTTCATATTTACTTTTCTGCTTTTACTTTAACCAATTTAATCCAAACTCGTAAACGCGAGACTTGTCGAATGGCTGTTCAATAGCACTGATCTCTGAGGACACGATAAATTCCCGGAAAAATATTTCCAAAACTTTTGTTGCTTGCCGCTTTACCGCTTCAACACTACCCAATCTTCGTGATGAACTTCAGTCATATGCTCAGTTAACTCATACTATACGCTCAGGTTCCCACAGGTTGGAAATTTCACTGATGATAGTAATGATGGTTCAGAAGTCAATGGACTTTGAAATAGAAGTCACTGCTTCCTTACAACTTTTGGTTGTCATACAAGCTTGTTCTTAGTTCACTTTGTATAAGGTAAGGTCAGGAGCTTCCCATCTTTCTTAGCTTTTGCCTCGAAAGGGACTCGACTCATTCTTTGAGTAGGATTTCTTGACTATCCTTCTTTATTTATCACTTTGGGAACAACTTGTACAACATTTATTCATTTAATTTGGAATAGTTGAAAGGTTATGAATGTCTGGCTTAATGATTACGGCGAACCATCATTGGCTTCTAATTTGAAAGACATCTTCGACACTTGCTTGTTGTGTGCGAAGGACGACTTATGAATGTAAACTTTGGTTGAAAGGTATCTTGCATGAAACTCTTGTATTTGAGTGCACAATCAAGTTAACTGAGAACTACCTTGTCTCCAGTGTTTGGAAATTGAAACAATGCCTTACATCGTCAACAAAGTTTTGATTTGAAAGCATACCAACAACAATTATGGGTATTTACGTTTTCATCATCCTCCCTCCAATCTTTGCATAATAAAAAAGAGAGTGGAAAAGAGATAAAATATATATTTTTTATTTTTCTTGAAAAGAAAAGCATAAAGATGTAAATAATGGACAAAATGAATTGAATCAAAAGTTACAATGCTCATTTCATTAATCACGAAAGTACAAACATAATTCGAAAGCAAACAACTAATACAAATAAGGAAAGTTCAAATAACAAGAAACATGGCCTAGTGACTAATCAGCAACAGAGGTGAGCTGGCCCATCTGAAACACTAACTTTTAGGAAGATAGTCTGTTGAAGTCGACTGAAGCTTCACTTGGCGTGCCCTGGCAGAGGATTATTCTGAACATTCGGATTAGTGTCATGAAAGCTAAGGATTCCGACCTTAATCAGATCACGCACTTTAGCCTTTAGTGCATAGCAATTTTCCAGATCATGGCCTGCAACACCTTCATGGAATACACAGTGGAGATAAGATCTGAATCCAGCTGGAGGAGGATTTGGAGGAGGAGGCAGAGTCTTTGTAGTAATCAACCCTTTCTGAACCAGCCCAGGATAAAGTTCAGTGTATGTCATTGGAATATGATCAAATTGATTCCTATTACGGTATTGATTCTGTCCAACAGCTGGACGTTGAGGAGCTTGAGCTGGTCGTGGAGCAGTAACCACGGGAGTAACAGCAGCAACTGCAGGGTGATCAGCATACTGAGGCTGGGGACGAGGCCTTCTTATTTTAAATAGGACAACATTGGTATGATCTTCTCTCTTCTTCTGGAAGTTCCCATAGGATTTCTTTGCACCATTAAAAGATTCAGCAGCCTTGGACACTTTACCATTCTTGAGTCCTTCCTCGAGTCTTTGACCAATAGTTACCAAATAGTGAAATTGGAGGAAACACTACCAATCATCTTCTCCCAGTAGAATGGAGACAAGGTGTCCATAAACATTCCAGTCAATTCCTTCTCGGCCAAAGGAGATTCAACTAGGGAAGCCAACTCTCTCCAGCGCTGAGCATATTCCTTGAAAGACTCTTTCTCATTCTGAAACATATTTTGAAGCTGACGACGGTCAGGAGCCATGTCGAGGTTGTACTTATATTGCTTCATGAAGGCATTTGCAAGATCTTGGAAACAGTGGATGGAATTTTGCTCAAGACTCATATACCATTTGAGTGAAGCTCCACTCAAGCTATCTTGAAAATAGTGGATAAGTAATTTTTGATTGTTGGTATAAGCAACCATCTTTCGAAAGTACATGACCAAATGAGCCCTTGGACAAGAGTAACCCTTATATTTCACAAACTCGGGAGTTTTGAATTTGGCAGGCATAACAAGGTAAGAAATCAGGAACATGTTGTCTGCGTCCACACTAAAGAAGTCATTGCCTTCCACGGCTTTAAGTCTCTTGTCTATGATCTAAAACAGTTCACGGACAACCTCAGGTTCAACAAAGTCTTCACGGCCTTCACCCTGAGCACTGGCGGCATTGTACAGGGTTCTCAAAAAGAGCTTGAGTAGTCTAAACTATAGGTCGAGGCTCGGAAAAAACAGGAGCTTGAAACACTGGTCTGACAGTTTGACTAATCATAACATTAGATACAAGAGATGGAGAATAATTATGGGGTAAACCAAACTCTGGCAGAGATGAAGGGCAGGCTCCGACCCAGTCCAGAACAGGAGCCCCCCATGTCGTTGCTTCGAGGTGTCGGAGTGATGACTTAAGGGTCAGCAATCGCGTCGAGGACGTATCGGACTCGATCATGGGACTGGGTTGATGACAGTCGCGGATACCTCTTCGGCTCTGACAGGCTTATACTACAAGCGAGGAATGTCCAATGGGGCAGAAACCTTAATGTATGCTCGGGTTTGACAGGCCATTGTAGGGCGACCCCGCGGGGAGACGAGAAGTTGTGGAGTCGAGCACCAGACATTCTGAAAGGACGCGTGTGGGAGAACAAAAGGGCGCACGTGGGGAAACGTGTGCCACGTGTCACGCGCCATCATTACTTAGGGAGGCTAGGCTAAGGTAGCGTAATCGAGTGCCTAGGAACTCCTCGAGTCCCGTGAGGGGCCTTATAAATAGGGGCCAACCTGCTTCATTTGCACTTTTCGCTCTCCCTTGTTCAGATTCTCTCTCTTTTCCTTCTCTGTCTTCACCACCGTTCTCCGCCACCCACCTCCGCGCCGAAACTCCGTAACCGCCATTTTTCAAGTAAGTTTCTCGATCCTTTCCCTCTTTAAGGTGTTTTATATGGTGTTCATCCGGTGAACTATTGAAGTTCTCGGGGAAACCATGAAATTTCCGGCGAAAACGGCGGAATTTCTCTATGTTTTTGTTGAATCTCGCGGGGAGATGGGATGAGAACCACGGGGACAAGAAGAATGTCCCGAGGACACGAGATGAATAACTTGAGGCTCTCACTAATATCCCGAGTTGTGGGATGAATTCTCCCGGGGTGACGCCCCGGTGACCTGAGGATGGTCCCGATGACGCTCCTCCTTCGCCCTTTCACTTGATCAGCAGTGGAGGGGTGAATTTGATACGGACCATCGAATTCACCGTTTCCTTCTGCTTTTCAGGTAAATGGAAGGCTTGGCTGTGGCTGTGGGATCTCTAGACGTTGATGACCAACCTGACTCCCCGATGGCGCCGATCAACAGTGTCGAGGAACGACCGCCCGAGGAGCGGATCAGCGATGAGCCTCTAAATATGATTTCCCAGTTTATCGACGGGGACGAGGACGACATCTTCTGTACCGTCGAGCATCACCTGGTGGGCTCCCCGAAGACATGGAAGGTGTTCCGGCCTCAGGCGCACCATCGCATTTGCTCGACGTACCGAGGGATGCAGTTTCTCCTGTACGAATTTATGTTCGACGAGCCGGGGTGGCGCCTGCCCTTCACTGATTTTTAGCAATCAGTGTTCGTTTGGCTGCGGCTGGCGCCCTCGCAGCTCCATCCCAACTCCCTTGCTTTTATCTGCGCCTTCGAGCTCGTCAGCAAATATCTCAAGATCGGGGCGACTGTGCCCCTCTTCTTCCGTATTTTCCACCTACAACGATAGGCAACTGATGGCAGACACGGCTGGGTGTCTTTCAAACAGGCGAGCAGACTGTTCCAGACCTATATGGACTCTATTCGCAACTTTAAATACTGATACTACACCGTGAGGCCGGTTTCGCTCGAGGCCGTGAATTCGATGTATCGTCGGGTCTTCCGAGAAGTAGACGGGCAGCAGGAAGAAGTCCTCGAACCAAGATTCCCCTTATTCTGGACGGAGGAGCATTTCAAGAGGGGCACTGACAGTTACATCATCAGTCCTGGCCGACTTTGCGAAGGGGACCGTCTGGCGTATGAGGAGATAATCAACTTCGTCGTCGGATTTAACAAAGCCAAGCTCGTGACACCGGACAGGAAATTTGTCTGGGGTGATGATGGGCAGGTCCTAACGAAACCCCGGTTGATCAATACGAGGGCCCTCCTCGAGACATTTTCCGATGAGGATGCCATGGAGCTGTTAGGTGGTGAAATCTTCCTCGACTTACTCTTTCTACCCGTTATAGGATCGATTTACTGACACATTTCTTTCTCTTTTGCATGTAAGATGTCGAGTGCGGAGGAGCGCATCAAGAAGCTGGCGGCTACTCGCAATTCGAAGAAAAGTGGGAAAAGTCATGTCGAGCAAATCCGTACGCAGCACCCTGGCCCCGCTCCAGCGCCCGGGGGTTCTTCCAGCTCTCCCCAGGGTAGTCAGTCTCCCGACAGTCAGGGGTCTCCAAAGAGACAACGCTTGGACGGGCTGGTCGACTTGACAGTGACCGACAGTCCTTCCTTGGAGAAGTTCGTGCTTCCACCTTGTCACTCGAAGCCTCATTTCTTTTCGGATGCCAACTCTCAAGGCATCGTTGCTGCTGAGGTCCAGGCCATCTTGGGCGCTGCTCAGGCTTCGAGGAGGAAGACTTTGCTCGAGGACTTGTCCGCTGTGATGCGAGTCTGCTCGACAACATTGATCCAGAACGACGAGACCTGCCCAGCGGCCGAACTGACCAGGCTACAGGAAAACTTCAAGTATATAAATGTTGAGATGGAGAAAGCGAGGAAGGAGTTGACCGAGTGCAAAGAGCAGAACAAGGCACAGGCCGAGCTTCAGGAGCAGTTGGAGGAGAGGTTGAAGAATGCTGAGGAGGAGAGGAAGGGTCTCTTGGCGAGGATCGGCGAGCTGGAGGAAGTCGTTCTCCCAACTGAGGAGGAGACCGAGGAAGACAAGTTGTTGACCTCCCGGGCATCTCTGATAGCGAAGTTCAGGCAAGCCGAGCAGGATAGCCTCGTGGCGACCGACATTGGTTACAACAACGCCGTGCAGTAGCTTCGGGTCCTCAACCCAGGTCTTATTACTGAAGGGGCTGACCCTGACTATGAAGTGGTCGAGGGTCAGATCGTGCAGCCAATGCAGGAAACGGAGGTCGACGGAGGGGCTACAGAAAACAAGCAGCAAGAGGAGGACGTAGTCGGCTAGGTGTTTACCTGTTCGTTATGCTTGGCCTGCGAGCCACTTTTTGTAATGACCTTTGCCCGGCCTGAGTGCCAGGGGCTTTTTGATATGTTTGTAACATTTGGACAATGGGCGTTTGCCCAGTTTTAATACTTTTCCTTTTGCTTATCTATGTGTGTGATGCTTGCGTAATTACTATACTTTACTTATTTTTGTCTAAGTAATTTGGTGATTTTGGGAATTTGTTCGACTTTGATGATCCTCGACTGCGTGGAGAGCTGGTCGAGTGGTCGGAGGTGTATTCCGACCTTCAACGAGGCTAAGAGCTTGGTCAAGGTCTTAGCTTCATGGCGTGAACTTCCCATCGCGAGATGGGTGTTCTGCCTAATTGGTACGGCGATGATGGAGCTCGATCGAGGTATCCTCGTCGGATCAAGAGACCTCGCGCACACACAACGCGGCCCTTGATCATCGTGTTTTGTATAGGGGTGTCGCGCTTGTACCCTAGTGCGCCCCCGTAATCGCGATGCTAGTGTGTCGCGGGCAGTGCTTAACTGTAGTACTATTTAAACTTCTCAGCGTTCCATGGTCGAGCAAGTTCTTCCCGTGCAGATTTTCGAGGAAGTAGGCTCCTGTCCCCGTTTTCGCGCGGACGCGGTACGGGCCCTCCCAGTTCACGACGAGCTTGCCTTCCTGCGAATCTTTCTGGTTCCTTCGTAGGACGAGGGTACCTACTTGAAAATCACGTTTGATAACTTTGTTGTTATAACGTAAAGTTATTTTCTGTTTAAGTGAGGCTTCCTGGAGGGATGCGTCCGTCCTTATCTCCTCGACAAAGTCGAGCTCTTCCCTTAGGGCCTCGCTGTTCGCATCCTCGTCGAGGGGGGCTTCCGTCCTCCTCAAGGGTTCCCTGATCTCCACGGAGATCACCGCTTCTGTTCCGTAGGTCAGACGAAAGGGGGTCTCCCCGGTCGTGGAATGTGGGGTAGTTCGGTAGGCCCAGAGGACACTGTGTAGTTCCTCGACCCTCTGTTGTTTGGCGTCGCCGAGTCAGAATTTCAATCCTCGAAGGATTACTTTGTTCGCCGCTTCGGCCTGCTCGTTCGTTTGAGGGTGCTCGACCGACGTGAAGTGCTGCTTCGTGCCTAGTTTGGTGACGAAGTCTTGGAAGTTCCTGTCGGTGAACTGTGTCCCGTTGTCGGTGACGATTGCTTGGGGCACACCGAATCGGGCGAGGACGTTCGTCTTGTAGAAGCGGAGTATGTTGAAGGCCGTGATTTTAGCCAAGGCCTCTGCCTCGACCCATTTTGTGAAATAATCTACACCGACGATGAGGTATTTGTTTTGATATGACCCCACAATGAAAGGTCCGAGGATATCCATTCCCCACCACGCAAATGGCCACGGGGACGACAGTGTTTTGAGCTCGTTAGGGGGAGCGAGGTGCATGTCCCCGTGTCGTTGGCATCTATCGCACTTCTTGACGTGCTCCTTGGCATCCTGTTGCATGGTGGGCCAGTAATACCCTGCCCGAAGTGCCTTGCGGGCTAAGGATCGACCGCCAAGGTTTGGGCATTGATCCCCTCATGGATTTCTTGGAGTATACCGGGGACCCTGGTCTCTTCGACGTATCTGAGAAGGGGAATAGAGAACCCGCGACGATATAGCTTGTCCTCGACTATTGTGTACAAGCACGCTCATTGCTTGACTATCCCTGCTTCCTTGGGATCCTCGAGAAGTTTTCCCGTCGTGAGGTATTCGTATACCGGGGTCATCCAACAATTGCTGTCCCCGATGGCGTTCACGTCTGTCGCCGGAGCGGGCTTGTCGATGCTCGGTCGAGAAAGCACTTCCTGGATGACGGACTTGTTCCCGCCTTTCTTCTTCATGCTCGCCAATTTGGACAAAATGTCTGCTCGGGTATTGTGCTCGCGCGGGATGTGGGTCACTTCCGCGGAGGAGAAATTCTTCATCTTTTTCCTTTACCAAGGCCAGGTATTCGATGAGGTAGTCGTTCTTGGCCTGATACTCTCCTCGGACTTGAGAGGCCACGAGCTGGGAATCAGTGAAGATTTTGACTTCCTTGGCACCGAGGTCCTCGGCCAACCGAAGCCCGGCGAGGAAAGCCTCGTACTCTGCCTGGTTGTTCGATGTCGGGAAGGACAGTTTGAGGGAAACCTCGATCAGGATGCCTTCCTCGTTTTCGAGGATAATTCCCGCCCCGCTCCCCTTCGTGCTGGATGCTCCGTCGACATAGATCGTCCATTTTTGGGATTCGTTGGTCGAAGGCTCTAGGACGGTCATCTCTGCCACAAAGTTGGCCAATACCTGAGCCTTTAGGGCTTTCCTTCCCTCGTATTGGATGTCAAACTCGACGAGTTTGAGCGACCATCTGAGCATCCTTCCCGCCATATCTGGTCGTCTAAGGAGCTGCCTTATAGGCTGTTCGGTTCTTACGACGACCGTGTGGGCTAAGAAGTAATGGCGCAACCTCCTAGCCGCGGTGAAGAGGGCCAGGGCGACTTTCTCGATCTGCTGATACCTGAGCTCGGGACCTTGGAGGGCTTTGCTCGTGAAGTAAATCGGTTTTTGTCCGTCGGGGGTTTCCCGTATTAGGACAGCGCTGACCGCATCGCTTGTGATGGCGAGATACAAGAAGAGTGTCTCCCCGTTCTCTGGCCGTGAGAGGACCGGGGGTTGCGACAGGACTTGTTTGAGATGGAGGAGAGCCTGCTCGCATTCCTCGCTTCACTTAAACGTGGTTTTTTATCGAAGAAGCTTGAAAAATGGTAGTGCGTATTGTGCGGATTTGGCGACGAAGCTGGAGAGGGCGGTCAGCATCCCGTTCAGTGATTGTATCGACTTCTTCGAGTTCAGGGTTGGGATCTTGGAGAAAGCCCTACATTTTTCGGGGTTGGCCTCGATTCCTCGCTCTGTGAGGTAGAAACCGAGGAACTTACCCGCCCGAACGCCGAAGGTGCATTTGTTGGGATTAAACCTCATGCGACATCTCCTCGCCGCATCAAATACCTTTTTGAGATGAGAAGCATGGTCGACTTCCTCTACGGATTTGACGATCATGTCGGCCATATAGACCTCGAGCATATCATCGATCTCTCCCCGGAAGACTTTGTTCATCATCCGTTGGTAGGTCGCATCGGCGTTCTTCAAGCCGAAGGGCATTACGTTGTAGTAGTAATTGCCTGACTCGGTCATGAAGGCTGTATGCTGTTTGTCGGCCTTATCCATGGGGATTTGGTTGTACCCTGAGTAGGCGTCCATGAAGGACAATAGCTTGTAACCTGCAGAATTATCGACCAGTTGGTCGATGTTAGGCAAAGGGTAAGAGTTTTTTGGGCATGCCCGATTAAGATCGGTATAATCAACACACATCCTCCATTTTTCATTATTCTTTTTGACGAGTACAACATTAGACATCCAGGTTGTGTACCTGGCTTCCGAAATAAAATTTGCCTCTAAGAGGTATTTTACAGCTTTTTCAGCAGCCTCCGCTTTTTCGGGAGACTGCCTACGCCAACGTTGAACTATGGCCCTAGCGGCCGGATCTACTGTGAGCTGATGGCAAGCTACCTCGGGGTCAAGGCCAGGCATCTTGGAGGCGCTCCATGCGAACAGATCAGCGTTCTCCCAGAGACACGCCTTCAGCTGCTTCTTCGCCAGGTCGGGGATCCCGGTGCCGATCTTCACGTTCCGGTCTGGATCGTCTCCGAGGGCGACGAGCTCGAAGTCTCCATCTGGGATGAGGCGCGTTGGGTGGAGAGGCTGCCCGTTGTTTTTTGCCTGGAGGTTGAGGTCCACTGCTCCGCCCTCTTCATGCTCGCCAAGGAACCTGATGTCGAGGTCGACCGCGTTGACGCGCGGGAGTGGTTTTTACATAGCGTTCGGGGATGAATTTTCTCCGGTCTTGGGCCTGGTGCTGATGGAACTCATGCCTTTGACTGCAGCATCGAAGCACCTCCTGGCCGCGTCTATGTCCCCGTGCATCGTAACGACCCGACCCCTGACCGGGTAGTACTTCATCTTGATATGGACCATTGATAGTACTGCCGTGAGTTCGGTCAGAGTGGTCCTCCCCAGGATGCAGTTGTAGAGGGACGGACATCCGACCACCAAGAAACGAGTCTTGATTTGTCAGGCAGTGTCTTCGGCCCTGAATGTGACCATCAGTTCAACGTAGCCCCACGGTCTGGTGGTGGTGCCATTGAACCCCTGCAGATCTGAACCCACGTATGGGGTTAGATGCCTCTCGTCGAGCTGGAGGGTCCCGAACAGGTGGGCGTACATGATGTCGACCGAACTTCCCTGGTCAACAAGGATCCTGCAAACGTCAAAATTCGCCATCTGTGCCCTGACCCAAAGGGGGATGGTGGCGTTGGGCGCTCCGCCTGGCAGCTCTTCAAGATAGAAGGTGATAGGGTTTGATTTCCCTTGCACCTTCTCGAGAGTGGTGGTCTTTGCCGAGGTTGCGGACTCCAGTTTGTCAAATTTCCGCTTGATCGACCCGACGGACACCTTCTCGTAACCACCTCCGGATATAACCATCATCTTGGGAAAGCCTTCCCACGTGCTGCGGGCAGCAACGGGGTCTTCGTAGGGGAAGTTTGCCCACATGCTACGAACTGCCTCTTGGCCCACGATGCCTTCGGGGACAAAAAAGTCTTCGGGTCGAGTGACGTTGAGGGCGACCTGCAACCGACTCTCATCGGGAGGAGGCGTCGTCTCCTCGACACTTTGGGCTTCCCGAGCGCTGGAAGAGGGGCGTCGTTCTTTTGGGCATACTTCTTTAGGTGCCCTTCCTTGATCAGGATCTCAATTGCATCTTTGAGATGGATGCAATCCTCTGTGACATGTCCGTGGCTCCGGTGGAACCTGCAGTACTTGGACTTATCCGTGTTTGATTTGGGGGTTGTTGGCTTTGGAAAACAGACGCCCCCATTCAGAAATTCCGAGTTGGCGCACTCGGAGAGAATTCGCGCGCGGGGCGCTTTGAGCGGCATGTATTCTGTGAACCGGCCCGCAGGACCCCTCGGTTCGCGAGAGTCCTGGGGGCGGCCTTCCTTCCTTCTCTCTCTCCCACATCGGGGAGGAGAGTCTTCTTCTCTGTGGCCGCAGGGGACTTCCTTTCGCCTCGAGTCGAGGGCGATCTGTGCTGCCTCCGACTCTTCAAACTCGATGTACGATTGAGCCCGATGGAGGAGGCTTTCTAAGTTGCGTGGTCTCCGGAGGCCCACAGACTTGGCAAACTCGGATCCGAGTCGTAGTTCCCATATGATTAGGAACTTCTTCATGTCGTCGACAGCCTCCCCATTGAATATCTCAATGTAGTTCCTGAGAGATTCATTCTTCCCCTGGACGATGCCTTCTAGCGCGACCTCCGTCTTCGGATGTCGGCGAGAAGCAGTGAAATGTTTGGTAAAACGTCCCTTTACCTTTCTCCAGGACGTGATTGATTCGGGCGCTAGACTTTTATACCAGGTCATGGCGCCCTTCCACAGAGTGGTGGGGAAGAGCCTGCACTTAATGGCTCCCCCGACGTTCCTGAAGTCGAGCATGGCTTCAAAGCTTTCGACGTGATCGTCGGGGTCGGCTATGCCATCATAGGTCCCCAACGGAGGGGGCTTCTCCATGCCCACAGGGATACGGGCATCCATAATTTCCCTGGACAGGAGGGTCCTTTGGTCGTCGTCATCGCTCCCAGTTGGGGACTCTGACGGGGATCGGTGGCCTCGACCTGGTCCATGTCGGGGAGGAGAGTTCCTCGAGCGGTTCTTTGGCTTCTCGCCATTGGCCTTGTTCCTCTTGGTGGTCGAGGAGCGCCTGGGTTCCTTCTGAGGCGGGGAACGATGGCGTTTCTGAGAAACCACCGGCTGGTTTCGCTCCAAGCGAGGTCGGCGACCCTCGCGTAGCGGAGAGGGGCTCCGAGAGTCCGCCGGGGGGGGGGGGGGGTCCTTCGCAGAGAAGGAGATCGACGGGGAGATGGCGGATGACGATGCCTTCGCGGGGAAGATCGTCATGTTCGCCCTCTCTCGAGCACCTTAATTCAAAGATTCTGGTGAGTGATCAACTGGTTGGTCTAGTTGACCAAAGCGAATAAGGCCACGGTGCTCGGATCGATGTTTGGCGGTGGAGCAATGGGCTGGTAGACGACTTATTGGTCGTTCTACTGGGCGGCATCGTAAGTTGCGTCTTCGGAAGAAGGGGAGGCAATCTGCCTGTCCCTTACGTCGTCTTCTTCGATGTGGACGACAGCGTTGTCCTCACGGTGGTTTCTGTTGTCGAGCTGCGTGAAGGCGGAGTCTGGAGCATTGTTCCCATGTTGGGTGCTGGCCATGATAGTTATGAACGGAGAGATTGCTTTGGTTTAACAATGAAGGAAAACGGGGAAGCAGTAGTTCCCACAGACGGCGCCACTGATCGTACCTAGATCAGTCAGTTAGACAGTGGCCAGCAACGTCGCAAAATCTTCAGCTCCGGTGATGGTGAGACGGCAGAGGGGGGGGGGAGTGTACCTGCAAGGTACTCTAACGCTCAAGTCAGGTAGGTCAGAGAAAAGCAAGTGCAGAAAGTAGGTGTGAGTTTAGAATAGGAAGTAACCTGGCCCTCTCAAGAGAGAGAGTATTTATAGAGAGCCCCCAGCGCGGGGCCAACGGTTACTTGCACTGGGATGGACTGTAGGGCCCAATCCAAGTAACTGCCAGGGCTTACGTGGCATAGTGAAGACCAGCGCGTGGTCTTCGCCCTGGGGTAACGGTCCCGATATCTCCGGAAGGTGGGCAGATCGAATCCTTCGGAGGTGGGAGGTTACAAGAGAATATGTCCTCGCGGGGAGGAGCCCTTGTACGTCGGGGAGAGATGTGCCCTGCAAAGCTTGATGTCACTGTTCGACGGCCTCTGCTGCACGTGCCCGACACTGCTGAAGGCTGGCACGTGCTCGACATAGGTATTACGTACGGGCCTTGTTGGGTCGTCCCAGGTCGTGTGGGTTGGGCCTGCCAGTCTGAAGGGCAGGCTCCGGCCCAGTCCAGAACAATATATATATATATATATATAATTTCAAATAATTTCAATATTGTTTTTGTATTTTTATGTTTTTGCTACGGGTTGGGGTTTGGGTGGAAAAACCCGAACCCAACGGGTGTGGGCGTGGGTGTTATTTTGCCACCCGAATAGCTTTTGGGTTCAGGTTCGGGTGGTGATTTCGGGTGCGGGTTTGGGTAGTGTGAAGCCCGCACCCGACCCGACCTTTTGTCATCCTTATATGTACTATGGGTTCTTGTATCTGCAGAGCAAGGTTCTAGAGGTTCTCAGAGTCATCGATAAATCTTTTGGATATTATCGGCTTGCACGACTACTCATGCGGGCTAATAATATTCTCAAGATGAACTCGTCTGAGTGTAGTATCGCATGACAACCACCACAGGTCTACACCTGGATGATCACTGCACTACGTCCTAAAAGGCTTAGAGGGGTGAATGGATACTAAAGGTCCTCAGTGTCACGGACTCCCAGGTCGGAAAAATTAGTATCAATACGACTACTCGTATGCATCACTAATTCCAAGGGGGCTTCGACTGAGCGTGGTTATATCATATGTTAATCATATTAGGACTACTCCCAACATTCAACTATTGATTATACCACAATCCTATCATAACTGTGCACTCAAGTCCGGGTTAGGACTTATCTCACCACTCAATGTAACAACCCAAGCAGATACAGATATACAAATACACAGGCAAGCAAGTA
Organism: Lathyrus tuberosus; assembly: GCA_022829125.1. Taxonomy (NCBI): domain Eukaryota; kingdom Viridiplantae; phylum Streptophyta; class Magnoliopsida; order Fabales; family Fabaceae; genus Lathyrus; species Lathyrus tuberosus. Next base: position 5,721,240 of record JALAZF010000264.1, read on the forward strand.
TATAAATAACACATATATAAACAAGTTAGGTTTAACCCTCTAAAGTTTACTCCCCAGTAAAGTCGCCATTTTTGTCATGGTGAGAATCAGATATCAAGCTATTGTATTAACTTGAATCACATATCTTAATTCACCACCGAGCTTTGATTTATCTAAAGGAAAGGGTAAAGATCGAAGAAAACCCTAATAAGAGATCTAAGGTTCGGGGGTTGGTTATACCTAGGGAAGGTGTTAGCACCCTAAGTATCTATAGTACTCTACATGAACCTCTTGTTTTATTTGTGTTATATTATTGTTTGCTTGCTAAGGTTAGTGCTAAGATAAATACCTAGGGGTTAGTTTCTAAGTATGCTCGCCAAGACATCGCATCTCATGCCTACGTATCTTGACTAAAAGAATCAGAGCATTCATAGTTCCCCTCAATAAGGGTGAGGAACTCTTGACTGTGGTCAAGGTTCCAAAGGGAAAAGTAAGTGTCTGCGGCGAGACACCTATATAGAGTGCGGCGACTCTAAACCTAAGGCTAGGTTAATGGGAAATGAAATGTCCATGGCAGGACAATCACATAGAGTACAACGACTCTAATCCTAAGGCTAGGATGAAAGGGGAAAGAAGTATCCATGGCAAGACACTCACATAGAGTACGACGACTCTAATCCTAAGGCTAGGATAAACGGGTAAAGGAAGGAGTAAGCTAGGCTAAGCTATCCTAAATATGACGTGGCAGTCAGCAAAAGGGATCCTCCCTTGGAATCAGGCATATGAAATTATTAATTAATTTAAATATAAATATTTAATAAGATTAATTAATAATTTAATTAATCAAATTAAATATAGATATTTAGGTTAATTAATAATGAACATATTTTTTACATTTTTCTAATATAATTCAAATAATTAAATAAACCAAAAAGATGAAAATATAAAAGAAATAAATGATAAAAATGTTTTTGGTATTTTCAATATTAATCAAATAAAAAAAAATTAAGTTAAAGTTTAAATGTAATTTTTTGTATTTTCTAGAATATGCAAGTAAGAAGAAACCTTGTAAAAAAAAACAAATAATTAAAAAAACAAAATGGGGATTATAAAACACCATCGTTTACTTTTAGTTCTCAATAGAGTAGTCATAATATTGTACCAAATACCAATATCATAAAAAATAAATTTTAAGCAAAGAAACAAAACGTGTTGTCCTCATTACATTCAATACCCTAAAATACCTACTAGTAAAGTATCTCATATTATCAAACCAAAATAATATATGACAAGAAAATGAAAAGAAATAAGTAATATATAAAATTTATAATAAAAACTATAAGGTAAACCATATAAAAACAATATTGTATTACATCTATATATAAAACATGCATACAAAAAGAAAACAATAAAGTATATTATCTCTATATATCAAGAAAAGTGAAACAAGTAGTAACAACATTAATATAATAGTATATAAATGAAACAAGTAGTAACAACATATTAATAATAGTATATAAAATGAAACCAGTGGTAACATCATTAATATAATAATATATAAAATGAAACAAGTGCATCAACATGAATTGAAGAAAAACACGAAAAAAGAGAAAAAGATCAAGAAAGTACTAACACAATTTTCCGAATCCGACGACTTTTTCTGCTACTATGAGTTTTTCGGTAACAACCAGAATCCGACGAGTGTTGGATCTTCTACCTTTCTTCTTCTTCTCCCCCTTTGGCTTTATGCAATGCACACATATATATAGTACTAAGTTTTCAACAATAAAACAAGAATGATAAAAAGAATTAAAAACATGTTTTTTTGTTTTTTATGATAAGACAAGAATAAAAAGAATTAAAAACATGTTTTTGTGTTTTTTATGATAAGACAAGAATAAAAAGGAATTAAAAATCATGTTTTTTGTTTTTTATGATAAGACAAGAATAAAAAGAATTAAAAATTATGTTTTTTTTTTATGATAAGACAAGAATAAAAAGAATTAAAAATCTTGTTTTTTTTTTGTTTATGAAAGGGAAGAATTGATGACAAAATAGAAAATAAAATGAAATCAAACAATTCAAATGAATTTAAATTTAAATATCTAAATAAATGAATCAAACTTATTATTTAACTAAAATATAAAATAATTAAAAAACAAATAAAAATTCGATCAGAAAAGTGCTCGAAAAAAATAAAATGAACACACCAAAATGATCAGCGCGAAATAAACATATTGGAAAAATACAGCGTTTAGTCAGATTTTAAAATAAACTTAGACATATTTGTCTGTAAATCCAACAAATTTATTCTGTCTGACATTTCAGACACTATGCAAGATGAAGTGCATGATATGCTATGCAGACAATGACAACAGTTATAAAATATTAATATTGAAATTATTGTTTTTCAGAGCATAGTAGCTATAAGGAAAAGTACATAGTCGTAACATAGTTTAACCTAGAAACATCAAAACCCTAAAAGATCAACCGACACAAAATCAATAAAATGTAAATTAAGTTATAGATACTAATTAACATGTTTAAACTAACTGATTAAGCATTTTGCATCGTGAGTGCAAAAGCATTAAGAAGTTCTTAATACTGAAAAACTGAAAAACTTAATGTGGTGTTAAACCCATTATTAAAATTCTCAAACTATTGCATATTGAAATCATTTTCATCAAATCCAGTGCCTAAAAAATCGTTCTTTTGAAGACCCTTTTTAATATCAAGCGTGTGATCTTAGACAGTTGCAGCAGGAACAAAAAGGTCAAAGTAAGTTTTTCCCAAACATTTATATTCTTAATCTCTTACTTAAGTTTTGGTAATAACCTGTTAACAATCTCTTCCAATAATCCAGAATCAGAAGACTATCTAGGAAAAAAACTCATTATCTTCATCAACAGAAACTTTTGATTATTAAAGAGTCTTCTGATTTTGAATTGTTATGGCAAAGGTTCTGTATATTATCAATAAGCTTATCATTCACATCAAATTTCTAAGCATTAATATTAACAAAAAATTAATCAATAATTAGTGCTTTGAAAGGGGAAAACTTAATCAATAATATCGTTAAGTCATCTTCGGGTGCAACAGAGGTTGAACAGCTAGCACCATCTTCTGTATAAAGTATTTCTACAAAACATATAAAGAAATTTCATTATGCCTCAAGTATAATAAATAATAATACATTAGGCAATACAGTTAGTTATCATACCTTGCTCAAATCTCTCAAGAATATCAAAATCTTCATTTGTAATCAAGGATGAAAATGTTCCTTTGAGCCAATCCTGAGTGCATATCAGTGTTTTGACTGTTGTAGGTGTTAACGAGTTGTGATATAGATCAATCACTCTTTCTTCTGTACTAAATGCAAATTCAGACGCAACTGTTCTTATAGGTATAACCAGCATGTCTCTTGCAATGTTTGCAAGGATGGGATATCGGCCAGAGTTAACTTTCCACCACTCTAGAACATTTATCTTCATGTTATGCTCCAACTTCTCTCCAAGATAAGTATTTAATTCATTATCTGCATTGTCACACCCTTTTGAAAGATAAAACTCAGCAGTTCCATAAGGATGACTAACACTACCAAAAACTTGTGGCTCATCTGATTTACCTTGAGGAGGCATAAATCTAGCACAATATTTCTCATAAGTAGATTTCAAGCAAGAATCTAAGTTTGCTTTCAATGCATCAACACCATCCTTATTGTAGTACCGCCTTACCATCTAATCGACCAATCTAATCTTGCACCTAGGGTCAAAAACTAGAGCAATCAACAACATCATGTTAAGCTTCTCATGAGCTCCCCAATACTTACCATACTTCTTCTTCTTCATCTTTTGAGCTACTGAACGTAGATGTTCATCTTCAGACGCACACATATCCGTAATGTTTTTTCCAATACCCAGGACTTCAAACATATAAATATTGCTTGTCAAATAAGATAACCCTGATATGTGTACTGTAGAATCATAAAACAACTTCAAGAATGGAATGATTAAGTCGATATGCTTCTAATCGTCTTTCGTCGGGAGACCATTTCCATTCTTTGTCAATTCATTCACATACCTAGCACAACATAAAATGTCCATCATAAATTTACAAGTCAAGTCAATTGATCAAACAAACACAAAATCATGGTGGGTGTGAGTCAAAGTGTGACATGACAGTGCTATGAGGTTATGAGGACAACTTAATCAAAGTGAAGTGTACATTATTATACATTGACACGAGACACAAATCAAGATAATACTACTCACATGTCTAAGGAGCTTATAATTGAGCAGTTATATGCCATTTTACTTTAGACATACCTGAGTAACTAACCATTACAGTTACATATAATTTATATCATATCCTAGATGGCTTAAACTAATTTAATTAATGGTATAACAATAATTTAACATCGAAATTAACATGTGAATCAGCTGTGCAACTGAAATGGTGAATGATTCAACTACAAGATATATTCCGAGCTTACTTTAGTATCATTGTCAGATATATTCATAAGTGAAGGTATATTTCTAGCTTACTCTAGTATCACTGTCAAATCTATTGAAGCATTGTATATAAATCTATTAAGTGAGTGAATTTTATAAAAGATTATGTTATTTTGAAAAAGGTAACAATATCTTTTCAACATAGGTGCATATAGCAATACTCATGTTATTTTATGTTGTGTATGAATACATGTATTCCTGGAATCGTATTCATTGTTTAAGCAATGGAAGCTCATTACTAGGAGTTGTTGTGAAAGTGACAAATTTTCCAATCAACAACGTGTAGTGTTATGTGTCATGTTATCACTGTCACACATGATAGTTTGAATGTGTCACTATTCTACTTGTAAGTATATGGGCGTTGTATACTTGTAAGTAATATGGACTCTGTATAACATACACTGCATTGTTTACTAGAAGAGATATGAGGATTTGTTTTGTATATTTTAGACATACCTGTAGTTTTGGTACTTACTCAAAACAGAAATACATTTAGACATCTAGCACAATATAAACTAACACAACCTAAACAAAACAATGTTTATTCAAGTACACTATTACTAAAGAAAATTGGTGCATACAAATAACTAGAAAACATCATCAAAACCGAGCATGATATGCAAATTATTGGACAACATTTAGAAGTAAATACTCCAACTTATCTAAAATAGAAAGCACAGATCAACAGATAACATTACAACAACAAATCCATGTTAAATTAATAAGTAAATAATTCAGCATGTACTCCAAACACATTCTAATATACAACTCTTCATGAAAGCATACATTAATAAAGTTTCACGTACCTTTTATTTCGAAAACCTAATTCTTCCAAGGTTTTTTCATGTTTTGATGTGGATACTAACATCAAGTAAGTTGAATTCCAACGAGTCTAAATATCTAGAGAAACTAAACCTTTATTGTCCATGATTCCCTCATCAATACATGTCTTGAATTTAACAAGCCTCGCGGGGAGGAACTTGCTCGACCATGGAACGCTGAGAAGCTTAAACAATACTACAGTTAGACACTGCCCGAGATGTACCTGGTTCGACCGCGACGAAGGGCATCCCGACCACAGGAGCTTGCTAAGGTACAAGTGTGACTCCTAAACTCGAGACAAGAAGATAAGAGCCCGCTCTTGTGTGTGCGAGCGAACTCTTGATCCAACGGGGATGCCACAACCGAGCTCCATTGTTACCGTACCAATTAGGTAGAACTTTCAACTCACGATGGGAAGTTCACGCCCCAAAGCAAAGACCTTGATCGAGCTCTTAGCTTCGTCCAAGGTCGGAAGCCGACTCCGACTGCCCGGCCAGTTCTCTGCACTGTCGAGGAACAATCAAGTCGAGCAAAGGCCTCAATTACTTCATAAAAACATGCAACACGATATTGCATACCCACGAGGAAAGAAAAATACTTGACATACAACAGTACACACAAAATGCCAACATATTAAACAAAAGAAAACTATGCATTAAGATGGGCAAAGCCCGTTGTCCAAACATTATAAAACCCGTGGCACGCAGGTCGGGAAAAGTCAGATAACAAAATCATGGCACGCAGGCCGAACAAAACTATAATCAAAATGTGGCTCATAGGCCAAATAGCTAAGAAAACTAAACAGCAACTTCCTCCTTGGGACGGGGCTCTCCGTCACTTTGTCCAGCTTCATTGTCAGACGTCGGAGGGACAACTATTTGGTCGTCGACCATCTGGTGGAAAGCGCTGATCTTGTCGGTGATGAGCTGGACCCCAAGGTTAACAATTTGAAGCTGCTCCACGGCCATGCTGAAACCGAGGTCAAGAGTCCCCAGGCAGTCCTGCTCGAGCTCCCTGATCCAGGAAACCAAGTCACCCGAGTCGCCAAGGCCCTTTCCTCATCAGTTTCGCCCTCGGAGGGTCGGGCAGTGGCCTCCAACTCGGCCACCCTCACTTGGAGCCGCTTCTGCTCTTCGGCGGCCTTGCCCATCTTCTCCCACAGCTCATCCACTTCACGGAGAAAGCCAACCTAGATCTCGTACTTTGACTTATAGTCGAGGAAATCGTTCTCCGCTTTGTTCTTTTCCGCCCAAAGGATGGCATTCTCATAATGCAACTTCTTTAGCTTGGAAGAGGGGCTGGTTTCGTCGTTGAGGACCAGGGTTGTCTTGAAAATCTTCAGCATGGACGCCATATCCTTGCACAGGCCTTCCTCCGGCTCACCTTGTTGACCCCCATGATCGCCTTGGACTCTGCTGCTGGGATGATCAGAGACTTGTCCCTGTTGAAGAGCTCCTAATGAAGGTAGCAGGGGGCAACACGAATTAGTTCCTGATAACCCCCTCCAGAAGGTCGACGGGACCAGACTCCTCGGTACGTTGCTTCTTGGTCGGATGTTCCTGAGAGCCCGAGGACTGACTCCCACGAGGAGAGGAGCTGGAACCCCCAGGGTGTTGGTTGGCCTTCTCCGCCTGCTGGATCTTAGAGACACGACCCTTTGGGGGAAATTTCTTCCTGACCTTCGTCGCCGCAAGCCTCAACACGCACTCGTGACGTTTTGACATCTGGCCTGCAACACAGAAAGATTAAGTTAGAATAAAAATGATAAATGAGAAGTCAAGCAAACAAAAATGTTCACTACCTAAGAGCCTCAAAGCCTCCTCGTTGGAACCACATTCGAGGAATGCCTTGGTATTTATTAAATGGGCCTCGACGGCAATCTCCTCGTTGGCCTCCCTGACAAAACTCCCGTCTTTGTGCACGCACTTGGAAAAGGTAAAGCTGTTGACAAAGCCCACAATCTTGTCATAGGCAATCCTATCATCCTCGTCTAAGTCTTGGGGCTTCGCGATATAGCTCTCAGTCCCTTTTTTGAAGTGGGTGTTATGCCATTCCAGAGGAAACTTAGCCTCTAAGTTCACTTACGGCTTCCCGTCAACGATCGTCTCCACGCGCTCGAACAAGGAGTCGACGCCGGCGTGGGTCACTGGCTTCACAACAAAAAACCTATCCTTAAAGGAACAAATAGAGTCAAAGTACACTTTGAACAACCTCCTCGGTTGCTTTAGGGACACTCAGCTATGTCGACCATGTTGAGTTTGCCGCTGCAAATGAAAGAGGTGGAAGAACAACGGGTGCGTGGCCCCGGCGCCGAGGTATCGACAGACGAGCTCATATGCCCGTATAAATGCAATGACATTGGGGTGAAGCTGGGAAGGCGCCAAGTCCAGCCACTGGAAAACCGCAACTTGAAAGTCGGTGAAGGGCAGGCGGAGACCAACTCCCTGGAAGACGAACTCGAACATGGTGAAACACTTCTCTTCATATCTTGAGTAGATCTGGTTGGTTTCTTTATGCCGATAAACTTTCCAATTGGCCGGATCCCCCTTAGCCTGATTCTCGATGGTAGCAAAAACTTCTGAGTCGTCGTGGACAAACCGCAAAACCGAGCACAATGGTTCCAGCCTGACCCAGGAAGAAGGTAGCTCATCGTTCATGGTAGAGGGAGACTCATCGTTCACATCCCAGTGCTGTTTTCAACGTCCTCATTAATGACAACCGCGTTGACGGCCTCTTTGTCGAGCATGACAACGTCCTCAGACTTGGGATCCATTTAACCTGAGAAGCAGAAAGGAACAGTGAATTTGAAGATAAGATCAAATCCATCCTTCCACCGCAAATCAAGTGAAAGGGAGAGGATATGTTTGACACACATCCTCGACCGGACCCCTTGTTGACAAGCGCATGGTGTCGAGGAAAACCCCTTCGTCACGGTGTGCAAATCCCCCTGTAGGGAGGATTCCCCTCGACACGAGTCCTCCTCGACGAAAGACGCCCCCTAGGTACGCTCGTGCCACGGGGAAATGTGTCTCCAACATCGGGACCTCGTGGGGTGCTCGCAACCTTCATCAGGAACCCTCATTCATTTCCTATAACCTTCATGATGTTCCCGAAATCCTTATCAGAAACTTCATAGTCCCACCGGAAACTTCATAGGTTTCCCAGAAAAGCCGCCGGAAACCCCATAAGATCCTGGAAAACTCATCCCAGATTCAAGAAACCCCCGGAAAACCCATAAAATGCATGGAATCTGAAGAAGGGGGCGAAGAACTTACTTGAATGGGGAAGAACTCTGGTCGGCGAAAGAGGGTAGATGGCGGATTCGATGACGGACGTGCGGTGGAGAGCAGAAGGTACTTTAAGAGACTCGAGAGAAATTATGAGGTAGAATGGAGGAGAGAATGCAAATGAAATGGACTCCCCCTTTTTATAAACCCTGGGACAGGAAGCGAAACGTAACTATGCACTCAAGTACCCTTACGCCTAGCCGCCCTAGGTATTTATTGCTTTTGACACGTGGCCCTAGAAGACGCCATGCGTGTCCTTTCAAGTACCTCTTCTGCCCGAAGCCAGACGTGCCCGGTCCTTTCCGTCTTTATCACATCGTCGGCCACCATGCCGGACCCTTTCTATATTGGGAAAGTCTCCCCGAGAGGAGCAGAAAAAGAGCCATGAATGTACCTGGCAGGCAGGTCTCCCCGCAATCGAACACCTGGTCGACCACGTAGAGCGGCCCCCACTCTTGGTACGTGCGTTGTCCCACAGGCTAAAGTGCTTCGGTCACGCTCGATACTCCTCTGGGAAACCGTTACGTCTCTCCTCGACGCCAAAACGGACTCTTAAGTCATTACTCATCTGCTTCGGAGCAACGACTTGGGGGGATCCTATTCTGGACTGGGCTAGAGGCTGCCCCACTGTCGAGCACGACCCAACCCATCTCCCCTATCAGGGAGGGCCCAATGAAGGCCCAATTTATCTAGCCACACGGGGAGCGTTCACGTGTCTCCCCCACGGTCTCCAAGTGCCCCCACGCGAGGACACGTCATTAGGCAGCTACCCATGTCCTAAAGAATAGGTTAACTCACCTTCCAAAGATCACGAGGCAGTTGACCCAGGGCGAAGACCACGTGTTGATCTTCCCTACGCCACGTAGACCTTGGCAGTTACTCGTATTGGACCTACCAATCCAACCCAATGCAAAGTAATTGTTGGCCCAACGCTAGGGGCTCACTATAAATACCCTCTATCACTAGAGGGTTAGGTATTCTATTCTCTACATCTTTTCTGTACTTGCCTTCTCACTCTCGCTGAGACTGACTTTAGCATCGGAGTGTCTTACAGGTACACCCCCTCCTCTTCTCCACCACCGACGAACTAAGAAGCTCACGATGCGTGCTGGCTGCTGATCCTTTTTTGATCCAGTAAGATTAATAACTTTATGTATGTTTTGATTCTATCTTTGTATTGTGATTGATGTTGTGAATTAATGATAATTACTGACATGTTGATGTTATGCTAAGATTTTCTGGATGAGTTTATTCAATATCAAGGTGAGATCGATGAGATAATGTTCTTGCTAATCAATGTATTCATGGTGTTGATAGTTGATGAGGATGATATTTAGAGTAACAGATGTCAAATTGATCATATAAGATAATTAACTATGATAATAGGTTGTTAAAACTTGTGAGATATTGGATCGAACTCTAGTATGGTCGAAAGATAGCTTCTTGATTTGACAATTCGAAAGAATCTTAGCATATCATCGAAGTCTGTTCACATGTTTTAGTCGAAGTATGCTAGGAGTGTTATCATGTTTAATTGGGCCTTGGTTGTAAGCCCAATTGTTTAAGTTAGCTTGTGTAATGGGCATGTGTGTAAAAACCCATTAGTTTAGTATGTTAGTTTTTTTTATAAATAACATGCAAGTCTTTCATCTTTGGTGTGTGGTGCAAATATTAATTATGGTGAGAGAGGTTATTTGCTATTCTGTAACACTTGTAATATTGTCTCAAAGAGAAATTAAAGGATAGCAGTTTATAATCAATTTCATTATGTTCTTCTTGTTTTCCCTTTTTTTTCTTACCCTTATGGGTTTCTTGCTGATCAAGAAACCGATTATACTTTGTTATTCCGGTATCGTTTTTCACAACAAATTGGTGCGGTGAGCATGGAGAAGATTCCATCAACAAAGTATGAGAATGAAAAGTTCACCATAGTGAACGATTTCGGTCTATGGCGGTTAAAGATGAAAGCCCTATTGGTTCAGCAAGGTTTTTTAAAAGCGTTAAAGGGAGCCGCATCCATGGATGTTGCGTTAACAGAAAAAGAAAAAATGACTATGGTAGAGAAAGTCCACAGCGCCATCTTATTGAGCCTTGGTGATAAGGTTCTTCGAAATGTTTCAAAGGAGACGACGGCGTCTGGGTTTTGGGTGAAACTCGAAAGTTTGTACATGACCAAATTGTTTGTCAATCGCCTATACCTAAAGCAAGTTATGCATTCATTCAAAATGTGTGAAGACAAATTTCTGGATGAGCAGTTGGATATGTTCAACAAGCTGATTCTTGATCTTGAAAATATTGATGTCAAGATCGAGGATGAAGAACAAGCGTTGTTGTTGTTGTGTGCTTTGCCCAGATCACATGCCCACTTCAAAGAAACTCTCTTGTATGGAAGAGAGTCTCTGACCTTTGTGTTCAATCAACCTTGTATTCTAATGATTTGAACGAACGAAAGGAGCACAAGCTATCTTCAACTGGTGAAGGCTTGTCGGTTAAGGCGAAATTCACAAAGAGAGATGACAAATTTGACAAGAAGAATGGTAAAAGTCAGCAGAAGTCTTATAGTGGTGATGCATCTGGTATTCGATGCTATCATTGTAAGAAGAAGGGACATACAAGAAAAGTGTGCCCTTGTTAGCTCGTAAATTCGACGCCCAGATGAAGTTAAAAGTGTTGAGGAGAATATTAGGCTCTTGAAGAAGGTTAGAAAGGCTTTCGACAGGATTTGTGTGATAGGTTTGAGTCGAAGGTACTCATAAGAGGAAAAGAGATCTTTTGGAACTTATAAAATATTTCTAAGAGTTAAAGGGGGAACCTTCGACCGAGAATGTTGATGATGTCTGACGCTGGGAATTCAAATTCAAATAAAGGAGGGAGTAGTTACGTTGGTTTGCTCTTGAGGAAAGACATGTGGCGTGTATCCGGGCAATGGAAGCATGCAATATGACACTTGTCATTTGTTGATTATTTCAGGCAGTTTATAGCAGTTAGTTTTAGTATTATAAATAAGGGTCCTAGCAATAGGTTTGGGTGTGTTGTGTTCACTTTGTACAAGTAACTCTAAATTTACTCGAAAGTATCCGCGTGTTGAGAAAAGAGTATTGTGAGAATGTACGTGATGTAAACACCATTTATCCTTTAACGCAGTTTACTTTGATCTTTACTTAAATTGTTATCTTTTATCTGAAGCTAGTTACATTTATGCACTTATTTTCGTTTTATACCTTTTGATCTTTATTGCACACGTTCGACCCTTCCTTTTACAGTTCCAGCCTTTTAACTTTACATTTTGAAATGTTGTCTTGTACTATACTTTCAACAAAATTTCCTTCTTGAGTATTTTCGAAGTATTCATTGCTTTAGAATTTAACTTAGATCAACTGTTAGCACATGTCCTAGGATCAATCTGATCGATCCTGTAAGTCACCAAAGTCAGATTTGGAAGATCAGCGGTTGTTTACCAATTTTCACGGTAAACAAATTGGCACGCCCAGTGGGACAATGCTAACTGTATAAAGATTTTTTCTAAATTTTGAAAATCGTCATTCATCAATCTCTTTCTCCTTAAAAAGCTTCGTTGCATGTTATTAAGAAGTGGTAGGGTATCCAATACAAACGGAGAAAGACCAAGAAGAAAATATACTAGAAAAATGGCGACGAACACTAGTCAACCAAACAATCCAAATCCTCAAGGGAGTGGTTCTAATCCACACTCAAGTAATCCGAATGCCCAGCCTAGTAACACAAACCCTCAAAATGTGTCTAGGAATGATGTGGTACCACCCCTAGTTCCTTCGACAAGAGAGTCGATCGCACCTCCTGTTATGTCCGACCCATCAACGACAGGACCAAGGTCGACATATATAAGGGCTTACACTCAACCTGTTTTGGAGTACATAGGCCCACAAGCATCTAATCCCCAAACTCCACTAGGAGGAACTTCGACATTTAGGCATCTTCCCCCTCCAGGATTTTCACAACCCTTCTCAAGGAATCCACCTTATGGAATGCCAATGTCAATAATGCAAAGCCTCCAAAATGCCCCCCAGTATTCTCAGACAATGTAATGTCTTCGCCATTACAGGGTTCGGGATCTGGGATAAATGTGGGTCGAAACAACCAAAGTGTAGGTATAGGATATTCCACTCAAGGTCCTAGTCTAACAAACACGTCTATAGCATGTTTAAGACAACAAATGGATGAGAGTAATCTACAAATGGTACAAAATTTGTCTCAAACTATGGGGGAAATTTTCCAGCCTTTGATTCAGAACACTACCCAGACCAACCAACAACTAACGGTGCAATTGGCACGCATGGCAGAATTTATGGGGGTGTCGGGCCCTGTACGAGGTGCGACTGTGGTGGAGAATATCCCACGACGGAACCTAGAGACTATGCCTGAGGCCAACCTGGAACCCCCGAGAGTCGAACTCCCCAGAGTCGAACCACGTAGGAACCAAGGGACAATTCCAGAAGAAGGGGAACAAGGGGTAGTGATTGTGAATAGAAACCAAGATGCTGATCAGGTTGTACAACAGGTTCGACGTAACAATATAGCAGCGGATAACAACCTAGCAGCCATGGTCGAAAGAATAATGGCTCGAAATGGGGTGAATTTTGGCTTTATTAGGCCAAACTATACCTCACCCATAGTGGATTATATCCTGCAATTAGAATTACCTCCTAGGACGAAGGTCCCAAAGTTTACCAAGTTCTCAGGAGATACAACTGAATCTACTATCGAACACGTAGCCCGGTATATGATCGAGGCTGGAGAGATCGCGAATGACGAAAGTCTTAGAGTGAAATATTTCCCAAGTTCTCTCACCAAAAACGCTTTTACTTGGTTTACAACCTTACCTCCTAACTCAATCTGTAATTGGACCCAGTTAGAGCGCTTGTTCCATGAACAATTCTATATGGGGCAAACTAAGATTAGTTTGAAGAAGTTGGCCAGCATAAAGCAAAAGTTTACTGAACCAATAGACAATTACGTAAACAGGTTTCGATTACTTAAGGCTAGGTGTTTTACTCAAGTGCCAGAGCATGAACTGGTTGAAATGGCCGCTGGTGGCCTTGATTACTCTATTAGAAAGAAATTGGATACCCAGTATCTGAGAGACATGGCCCAACTGGCTGATAGGGTTCGACAGTTAGAACGTCTCAAAGACGAAAAGGTTAAGTTCAATAAGGGCAAAAAGGTAGCTTATGTTGAATATAATGAGGATGTAGAAGGTTTGTACGAAGAACCATTATACTTTGACGAGAGTGAGGTAGATGTTGCTGAGTTAAAGCAAGGGCCTCTGTATGCTTGTAGAATGTTAGCCCCTTCGACTGGAAAAAATTCTGGCGAGTCTGAAAAGAATGATAAGTTTCCCAAGAAAACATACACTTTCGATGTCACCAAATGTGATGAAATTTTTGATTTGTTGGTAAAAAATGGGCAGATGATAGTGCCTCCTGGCGCTAAAATGTCGCCTTTAGAACAAAGAAAAAAGAGGGGATTTTGTAAGTACCATAATTTTTTGGGTCATAAAACTTCTCAATGTTTTCTTTTCAGGGATCTGGTGCAGAATGCTATTCAGGAGGGCAGGCTGAAATTCAGAGAGAAGAGAAAAGGTTAGATGAAAATTGACTCTGCCCCATTACAAACAGCAGATGCTCATTATGCTGAGCCAGAGATACATATGGTTGCGGTTGCTGATGACTTCGACCGTTCAGTCAATATGGTGGAAATTACTGAAGACTTCGCCAACAAAGTTGTGTTAGCCAAAGTCACTGAAGACATTGATAGTTATGCTATGGAGAAACTCATGAGAGAGGCCGTTGATAGCTTCGACGAGGCCACTGAGGGTTTAAATGATGGGATCAATGAGGGTTCCAACATGATGCTGGTTACTAAAGAGACTGCTGAGAGTTGCGTTAAGATGGATAAGGCTGCTGAGGGCCTTGATGTGGACTTCTGCAATCTGGACCTTAATGCTGATGTCGACATAGACATCAATATGGTCGAAATTACGCAACATCAGACCGTGGAGGTGGACGAAGCAAGCCGCCAAGAAGAGCGTAACAAAGTGGCGTATCCAAAACAGGATGAAACTATCATTGAATTCCTTCACCACTGCCAAAAGAAGGGATCAGGTGTCATGTTATGCCCCAGATGCAGTGCAATCTTCGATCAAAAGGCTGCTCACAATCTTGAGGGGATTAGGAAGTCTAGAGAAAGAAGGGGGCAGAGATCATCTCATGGTCAAAGGGGTTTCGACCCTAGAAGGTCCTCTTCAAAACAATTGGGAGGAAAAACACAGTTCCCAGGGGCCAGACCCAGTACCTTCAAACCAACAAGCAATGCACCAATAGGGAGCTGGATGAAACCTGTCAAAGGAAAGGAAAAAGGTCAGAAAAAGTGGCAGAAGTTTGATGTGGGCAGAGGCTCTTCAATAGAGTATCGAAAGGAGTTTCAGACCTCTAACAAATTGGCATATGTTTATGAAAACTATAAGGGGAAGAACCCGATGTCGCGATCTCAATGGAGGAGAGAGCAACGTCGAAGGAAGGCTCTCAGGGAGGCCCATTCGAAGGATCAAGGAGAATCCAGTACTAATATCCCTACTGACAATAATGGAGGGAATCCAATGAGGGTTGATGAAAAAATACCTGTAGGACGAAAACTGTTTGACTCTCAAGAGGATAAACCTGAGAAGACTGTCAAAGAGGATGACGAGATAACAGACAACTTTAATTCCGAATCTGACGCTTCTCTTGATATCATAGTCAATGTGGTATCTGTGATGCCCAGAGAGTTCGACCAACTCACATAAGTCGAAGATTTAGATGCTTGCACTGAGGCAGAGATGGCAGTACACAAGCCGGTATGCTACTATATTATGAACAATGGGTGTGTCGAAGAGCAGAACGTTTTTTTCAAGCAACCCACAGAGGAAATGAGGAGTCACCTAAAGCCCCTCTACATTACTCGCAAGGTGGAGATGCCAATAAATAAAATATTAGTCGATTATGGTGCAACAGTGAACTTGATGCCACACTTCTTACTGAGCAAGATTGGCAAGTACGATACTGACACTAAGCCACATAACATGGTTCTTTTGAATTACGAAGGAAAAGTTGGCTCTACTTTGGGAGTGATACAAGTCGACTTAACAATGGGAACAATCACTAGGCCTACTGTCTTCATGGTAGTAGAAACAAAAGGCAACTACAATCTGCTTTTAGGACGAGAGTGGATACATGGCATTGGTGCAGTGCCATCTTCGATGCATCAACGCATCACCATCTGGAGACCAGACGACATAGTCGAAAACATTGAGGTTGACCAGGGGTATTTTAAAGCACCAATCAATCATGTAGATAGACGTCAGTTTGACAAGCATTTTGCTCACATTGCCCCCTGTGGTCCAGCAGATTTTGAGTTTGTCCCAGACGACGAGACATTTTGCTCATTATACTTACATTCCGTCGAGGGTTTCCGTTGGGATAAGGAGGTGCCAGGGGAAAGACTTTCGTACCTTGGCGAGCCTGCAGTAGACCCCACAGGGTGGGGAAGTGAATTTAGTGATAATGACTGAGTTCGAAGCATTGAGAAATTTTTTGGCCTACGTGGCTGAAACCAAACTACAAGCGGCTTTGGAGGCTGCTAACGAATACATGGCTGGCGAAGCCAATCCTGAATTCCACCAAGAAGGTCCTGGTAAGGACTTCGACCCAGAGCCACCTGATAAGGTTCAGGATGTAGAACGAGGCCAGAGGCTTGACGCTATTTATGACGATGAGCCTTTGGGATTTGAAAAAGATCCCCTGGAAAACAATGTTAAGATGCTAGCGCAAGACCCGTTAGAAGAAATCGACCTAGGCGAAGGGGCAACCAGAAGGCCAACATATGTTAATGCCAAGCTTGACCCACAACTTAAGGTCGAAATTACCCAGTTGTTGCAGGAGTTTAAAGACTGTTTTGCCTGGGACTACGATGAAATGCCCAGTTTGAGTAGAGAGTTGGTCGAACACAGGTTGCCGATCAAGCCTGGGAATAAGCCAGTCAAACATAATCCAAGACGGTTTGCCCCAGAAGTTTTCTCGAAGATAAAGGAGGAAGTCGAAAGACTCCTTCGATGCAAATTTATCCTCACTGCCAGGTATCTCGAATGGTTAGCTAACATTGTACCTGTTATTAAAAAGAATGGTTCCTTACGAGTGTGCATAGACTTTAGAGATTTAAATGCTACAACTCCTAAGGATGAGTATTCCATGCCTGTGGCAGAAATGTTAGTCGATTTCGCCGTAGGACATGAGTATCTTAGTATGCTAGATGGGTACTCTGGCTATAACCAAATATTCATTGCTGAAGATGATGTCCCCAAAACAGCATTTCGTTGCCCTGGAGCCTTGGGCACCTATGAGTGGGTGGTGATGCCTTTCGGCCTTAAAAATGCTGGGGCAACATATCAACGAGCAATGAACACTATCTTCCATGATTATATAGAGACTTTCATGCAAATATATATATCGATGATATCGTGGTTAAGCCTATTTCAGAGAAGAGTCACTTAGACCATCTTCGACACTCCTTTGAAAGGATGAGAAGGCATGGTCTGAAAATGAATCCTCTTAAATGTACGTTTTGTGTGCAGGCAGGGGATTTTCTAGGCTTTGTGGTCCATAAAAAGGGGATCGAGATCAACCAGAATAAGACCAAGGCCATCATGGAAGCGAAAGCGCCATCAACGAAAAAGGAGCTACAGTCGCTGCTGGGCAAGATCAATTTCTTGAGGAGATTCATATCGAACCTAAGCGGAAAAATGCAGGCTTTTTCACCATTGCTTCGATTCAATAAGGATGGATTCGAATGGGGGCAGGAGCAGCAGGCGGCCTTCGACAAGATCAAGGAATACCTGAGTCATCCCCCAATTCTTTCCCCACCTTGTAGGGATAGGAGTATGAGATTGTACATAGCTGCATCAGACAAAACCATAGGGAGCATGTTGGCTCAAGAGGATGAGGATGGTGTTGAAAGAGCCATTTACTACCTCAGTAGAGTTTTGAATGATGCGGAAACTAGGTATAACGTGATAGAAAAATTATGCCTATGCTTGTATTTCTCTTGTACAAAATTGAAGCAATATATAAAGCCAGTTGATGTTTATGTTTCGTCTCATTTCGATGTTATTAAGCACATGTTGTTAAAACCTATCTTACATAGTCGAATCGGTAAATGGGCACTAGCACTGACTGAGTACTCTTTAACGTATAGGCCTCTGAAGGCGGTTAAGGGACAAGTGGTAGCAGAATTTATAGCCGACCACTCCATAAACGAAAGCATGTTGAATTATGTCGAATTGGAACCTTGGAAGTTATACTTCGATGGCTCCAGCTACAAAGATGGCACAGGTGTAGGTGTGCTGATTATTTCTCCGGATAAAATTCCAACAAAATTAAAGTACAGGGTCGAAGGATTTTGTTCCAACAATGAGGCTGAGTATGAAGCCTTAATAGATGGACTTGAAATTTTGTTAGAATTGGGGGCAACTCGAGTCGAAATAATGGGAGACTCAGAGTTGGTCATAAAGCAAATTACAAAGGAGTACAAATGTGTTAAGGATAATCTTATCATGTACTTCATAGTGGCCAACAGACTATTGAAGAGATTCGAAGTAGTGAGCATTCGACACATACCTCGACTAGAGAATCAAGTGGCCAATAACTTGGCTCAGGTTACTTCTGGGTATAAGGTTTCGAAGGGAAAGTTACAAGAGGCAGTCGAAGCTAGAGGTAAAGTGGTATCTGTTGGATTATGTCCATCAGACCTAGAAGTGACAAAGCTTGGATATGCTGACGAAGAAAATTTTGAGATTTTCGCAATAGACAGCTTGACGGATAAAGACTGGAGGAAGCCTATAGTCGAGTATTTGAAAAACCCGACAACATTCGTAGAGCGAAAGGTTAGGTATCAAGCCTTAATTTATGTCCTTTTAGGCAATGAATTGTTTAAAAAGACCCCTGAGGGGGTCTTACTTTAGTGTCTTAGTGAAACAGAAGCATATCTGGCCCTTTCTACTGTCCATAGTGGGGTATACGGGGCGCATCAGGTAGGCCATAAGATGAAGTGGCTATTGTTTCGACAAGGTATGTATTAGCCTACGATGCTAAAAGATTGCATTGAATTCGCCAAGGGTTGCCAAGAATGTCAAGTTCATGTTGGCGTACAGCATATCCCTGCAAGTGAGTTGCATTCCATAGTCAAGCCACGGCCTTTTAGAGGTTGGGCTTTGGATCTGATTGGAGAGATTCGACCGGCATCCTCCAAGAATCAGAGATACATTTTGGTAGGGATCGACTACTTTACGAAGTGGATCGAGGTGGTACCTTCACCAAATGTGGATCAAGAAGATGTGATCGAGTTCATTCAAAAATACATCATTTACAGGTTTGGAATCTCAGAAACAATCACAACAGATCAAGGGCCAGTCTTTACTGGTCGAAAGATGCAGGAGTTTGCAAAAGAGATGGGTTTCAAACTCTTGACCTCTACATCTTATTATGCTCAGGCCAACGGTCAAGTCGAAGCAGCTAATAAAGTGGTGATTGGTCTGATCAAGAAACATGTGGGAAAAAAGCCTAGAAATTGGCATAGGACATTGGACCAGATCCTTTGGGCATGTCGAACCTCTCCCAAGGAAGTAATCAACACTACTCCTTTTCGATTGACTTTTGGTCACGATGCAGTGTTTCCCGTTGAGATATACCTCCAGTCGACTAGGATTCAGAGACATCATGAAATTCCTTCTGAGCTTTATTGGAATATGATGTTAGACGAACTGGTAGATCTGGACGAGGAAAGACTTAAAGCCTTAGAACTTTTAAAGAGACAAAAGAAAAGAGTGGAGAAGTCTTATAATAAAAAGGTCATAATTAAGACCTTCTTACCGGGAGATTTAGTTTGGAAGGTAATCCTGCCTATGGATCGAAAGGTTAGAGCCTTGGGCAAATGGTCCCCTAAATGGGAGGGCCCGTTTCAAATTACGCAAGTATTTTCTAATGGAGCCTATGAAGTTGAAGAATTAAATGAGGATAAAAGAATCTTGAAAGTAAATGGCAAGTATTTAAAAAAATATAAACCAGCACTTCAAGAAATTAAAATTGTTAAAGAGTAATTCGACGTAACAAGGGCAAAGCCAATAATGGTATTTATGAATGCCAAAATGGCTTAGTAGTCATTACATATAAAAACCTCAAAGGGCCAGGGAGCATCAAATTGAAAATTACAAAGGAAGTAACAAGCTAAAATGGGAGATTCTCCTTCATCTTCAAGTACTTTGACTTCTGAAGATCAAGACGCCTTTCACACAAGGCCTTGTCAGATTTTAAATGTGCAACTTCCTTCTCCAGTCGTTGAGCTTTCTCAGCAAAACTTATGGCACTTTCAAGCTCTTTGGACAAGTTAGATTCATCGAAGGTAGACAATTCAACGTTACACTTTTTGGCCTTTGAGATCTTGGCTCGAAGTTTCTTGATATTTCGCTCCCAGGAAGCAATACTTTCTTCATTGGATATGATTTCTTGCTTGTTCTTTTCTTTTGTTTCCTCCAACTCTGCTACTCGGTTCTCAGAATCGATGGCAGCAGTCCAAGCGGCAGCCTCACTTCCAGCTGCGGTTGAAATGGCCCTTTCAATTTGAGGCAGGCGTTTCAGGTCACCATGGACTTGATCAATCATAGCGCCAAGCTCTAAGATGATGTTGGCAGATTCTGGGGAAATGGCATGGATGTCGACTTGTTGGAGGAGGTTTTTTAGAGAGATATGAGTGACATCATCCATCTGCAAGAGTGTGAAAAGGTCACCCTTAAAGATCTTGTTTTTGATCTTCAGAAGGATATTGTCTTCAGGTTTGCTTGAAGGCTGATCCCCAGAGGTAGTCGAAGCACTGGGAGTTTTATCAGATGAGCTACCTCTACGCCCAAGAAGGATCTTTATGTATTTTCGAGGATTACTAGCCTTCAACGCATCGAGCTCTTTTTCAGAAAGGCCTGCTCCATACACAGTTGATGTGGCCTTTCCTTCAGTCGCAGCAGTGGGTGTTGGGGAAATAATGGCTTCGACATGGGTTGGCTCACTGGTAGGTCCTTTACCAGCTTTCTCCTCCTCACCTTTATTCTCCTCCTCTTCATCTTCATCCATCTTGTCTTCATCTTCATTGTCATCATCGTGGCCATCAAGTTCATATTGGTGCATGGTCTCATCATCATCTTCTTCCATCTCTTCCTCTCCTTCTGGGCTAATATTGGCAGCCCTAATGGGTTCGTCAGTTGGGGATCCCTCTTCATCGACCAGGGTTGGGTCTTCACCCATGGCAGCAGTTTTCGGATTCGCTGTGGCAGAATCCTTCTGAACGGCGCCATCTGCCTCATGGTCGGAGCCATTTGTTTGAGATTGCTGCGTAGCAGTCTATGCTGGCGAAGGGGGAGCTGTTTCAAAACCAGGCTTATTAATTTCACCTAGTGAACTCATTCCAGAGCCCAAGTCAGAAGTGGGGTGATATGTAGGCTCACCTTGTCTATTCAGGAGACTGATGGGGGAAGGAGGGTGATCCACCGTTGGTTTTGAACCACTAGCATCAGCCTGAGTCAGATTGAAGCAAGTCAGATCAAGGGAAACGAGGTAAATAAGTTTTATCTAGAGAAAATTATGACAAGTTACTTTGACTCCTTCAGCATCAGGGCTAGAGTTATTGCTTTCGGCGTGACCTGCAGCTGGTTCGGAGGCGGTTCCAGAAGGGCCTTCTGCGACTTTACTTGGAGTAGTGGTCTTTTTAGGGACTTTAGCCATCGCAGGTTCAGAGTGGCCACCAACAGCACTAGGTTCTTGGTTTGATCTTTTTCTCTTCTTGAGCTTCAAGTCTTCAGGAGGAGACTGGTCCTCATCCTCGGAATCGAAGATAATTTGGGCAGTGCCCCTTTTACTTCCTTTGAGGTGTCGGAGGTGGTTTGCGAGAAGCCTGAAATTGAGAAGCATTAGGGTAATAAGGAATAATCAACGAAAGGAGAGGTGTGTGACGTACCTTGCAGCCTTCGCCTTTGGCTTCGACTAGGTGCTGAGGGGTGTTCTTTTTGGGAACAGTTGCGAAACAAGCCAAGTAACCACATGTCAGTAATGATAAAGTTCAAGTGAAAGAGCATAGAATCGAAGAATCTAAACCTTCATGTATTTCGGATTCGATGCGAACATCTTCGATACCGACATGAAGGTGTCCTTTGAAACTGTCTAGCGTATGCTTAGTCAGAACCACCCGCTGAGCTTTAGGTTTCGACTGCTGGCGAAGGATCTTTATAGAATCCCCACAGATGAACCAATCTGGAAATTGAGGGGCAAGAGCCACTCCAAAATCAGTAGATGGCAGTCGAGGTGTCTTGGGAGGATGTAGTGCAAAAGCCACCTCATAGCGTTTCTCAGGAGGAACGTATAAGGGGAGTTTCAAACTCTCCATTTTCTTTAAAAATTTATCCTTCAGCGTAACTGTAGCTTCGCGGACGGTCCGACTAATATCATATGGTCGATAAACAGTTTCAAAGTACTTCTGGAAGGCGTGAATCTCCTTAACATGAATGGACGTACCTTTCTTGATCTTCTCCTGCACATTAACAAAAGCTTGGTCAATCAACTGAGCAAAGCTAGAGACGTCAAGGAACTCCACAGAGTAATGTGTCGACCACCAGTCGCGGAATTCTTGGGTGCAGAGGTGAGAAGGTTCAAAGAAGACGGGAGTCAGGAGTGAGCGATGAGCATGTCGAGCAAGGTGTGTCGAACTCTGTATGGCATCATAGATAGTGTTGGGAAGAATAACGTGGGCCTTCTTTTCATACAGGCACTTGGGTAGCGTCTGGACCAAACCAAATTGTCGAGAGACCAAATTGGGTTGGTAGGCTATCAGAGAGGTTTGGCCCTTTAGCAGGTTGAGTCGATGAACGATAAGTTGAGGGATCAGGAATGTCTCCCAGACACGCTGCGATTCTTCTTCATGTTTTTTGAACGAAGGAGGAAATGGCATGGTAAACCACTCAGGGCCGTATTTTCGTTCAGCAAAGGGCACCATTCTTGGTGTGAACTCATAGCGCTTAGCAAACATTTTGACGAAGCCAGAGAAGGACGCCCTGAGTGACTGTCCTTCTTCGTTTGGGTTCAGTTGCACCAGTCGAACCCATTCGACTCGTCTTTCCTTAATATCAGCAGCATCTTCGTTCACAGACCCTTTGTTGGGGAGGCTGGCTTCAAAAGTGGCATTAATCCAAAGCTGAGGGAGCCAAAATGGTCCAGATAATAGCAGGTTCCCGTTCTTCCCTTGGTCTTTCAGATGACCAGCACCTTCGCTCAAAGACTCGTACAGACTGGCCAATATCATTTTGCTTAGGCAGATGCCTCGATTAAGGTGTAGCTGATTGGCCAAAGTCAGATATTTTCTTGCCACTTGCAAGGATTTGGTACAGAATACGCAGCGAGAAAGCCACATAGCCAAAAAGGCTATGTGTTCTTCGTCTTCGACTGTTTCAGTTTGCTTGTTGTGGTAATGGTTTATGAAATGAGTATAAGTGTGTTTGGTGGTGGCGAACCCTATAGTGTCTAGAGCATCTATTTCAGGGTCGTAAACCAAACCATGAGGCTTTAGCCCTGTGATAGTGGCTACGTCGAACAGAGTGGGCGTCATCATCCCACAAGGGAGATGAAAGGTATAGTGGGTACTATCCCAAAAATACAAAGATGATGCCAGTAAAGTTGGACAGTAGGTCGGACCAGTCTTCGACATCATGACCAAGTCATAGATTCCCGAGCTCTTCCAAGTTTCTGCTTTCACTTTCTCTAATTTGGTCAACCAGTTCAAATAGAGGTCAGAATCCTTAAAATACGGAGTTCCCCTAAATAGCCTAGACCCATCATTCAGATACTTCAAATCCAGGTTCTTTAGGGCTACATTGTCATGGGGTTCAGAGGTTACCCTAGTTTTGTCTTTCTTCCCTAGAGGTTTGGTTTTACGATAGGATGGAAAGAAGTCGCTAATGGTTGTATAATCTGTGTCTAAAGAAGATAAAGGACCAGATAAAGCTAACAGTTTCCCATAAACGGTAATAGGAATCAGTACCTGGGTTTCGTAGATGTTCCTTTTCTCCTCCTTGAGGGGCTCAGGAATGAATTGCTGATTCTTTACCACCTTGGGTCCATTTAACGCAGCAAATGGAAGAAGAAGTGACGCGCCCTTTTGTCCTTTGAACTTCTAGTTTTTCCTTGGGTCTTGAGTAGTAGCAGTTGAAGAAGCCATTGAAAAAAAAACTTGAAGAAAATGGGTGAAGGGTTGAGCGTTTTGGAGAGAGGAAAAGGTGTGTAGTGGATACTCGGGAGTGGGAAAAGATAAAATAGTTTCTGAAGAAACTATTTATAAAGCGCTTTGGAAACACTAAAGGGCTCACTAATCACCATTAAGGAGCTAAGACTAGTGGGACACGTGTCATCCCAGGAGCCAAAGTAGGGGCGGTGACAGTTGCCACCTATATCCACGATCTCTTAGACTTTAGGAGAGGTTATGGTGATTTGCGGCTTGATGTGATTTACGAGGGGACGTTTCAGTCATAATCATAATAGGCTGTGATGTCATGAATTTGATTGAAAAGAAATTGAATAGCTTCTTGGAACGTGGGTCAGTCAGTTTTGATGAACACCTATGCATGGTCGAAAGATGGCGTCGAATGGACACTATCAAAAAGTGCCTTTTTCTTCAGCACTGTCGAAAAAGACATTTTTGGGGGGCAATTTGTTAGCTCGTAAATTCAAAGCCCAGATGAAGTTGGAAGTGTTGAGGAGAATATTAGGCTCTTGAAGAAGGTTAGAAAGGCTTTCGACAGGATTTGTGTGATAGGTTTGAGTCGAAGGTACTCATAAGAGGAAAAGAGATCTTTTGGAACTTAGAAAATATTTCTAAGAGTTAAAGGGGGAACCTTCGACCGAGAATGTTGATGATGTCTGACGCTGTGAATTCAAATTCAAATAAAGGAGGGAGTAGTTACTTTGGTTCGCTCTTGAGGAAAGACAGGTGGCGTGTATCCGGGCAATGGAAGCATGCAATATGACACTTGTCATTTGTTGATTATTTCAGGCAGTTTATAGCAGTTAGTTTTAGTATTATAAATAAGGGTCCTAGCAATAGGATTGGGTGTGTTGTGTTCACTTTGTACAAGTAACTCTAAATTTACTCGAAAGTATCCGCGTGTTGAGAAAAGAGTATTGTGAGAATGTACGTGATGTAAACACCATTTATCCTTCAACGCAATTTACTTTGATCTTTACTTAAATTGTTATCTTTTATCTGAAGCCAATTACGTTTCTGCACTTATTTTCGTTTTATACCTTTTGATCTTTATTGCACACGTTCGACCCTTCCTTTTACAGTTCCATCCTTTTAACTTTACATTTTGAAATGTTGTCTTGTACTATACTTTCAACAAACTTTCCTTCTTGAGTATTGTCGAAGTATTCATTACTTTAGAATTTAACTTAGATCAACTATTAGCACATGTCCTAGGATCAATCTGATCGATCCTGTAAGTCACCAAAGTCAGATTTGGAAGATCAGCGGTTGTTTACCAATTTTCACGGTAAACAGCCCTGAACGCCTAAAAGATCATGGAGGTAAGGATAATGGCAGCGCATCCATTGTTTAAGATGATTTTGACTCATCTGATGTTCTTGTGGTTTTAAGTGGCGACTCAAGTAAAAAATGGATTATGGATTCAGTTTGCACTTGGCACATGACTTCAAACAAATACTTGTTCGAGGAACCATGTGATCAGATGGTGGATCTGTATTGTTTGGAAACAATAAAGCTTACAAGATTGAAGGTGTTGGATCTGTGAGATTCAAGCTCCATGATGAGTCAATAAGGTTGTTGACTGAAGTCTGGTATGTACTTGATTTGAAGAAAATTTTGATTTCTCTTGGTGAATTCGACAAGAAAGGATATGTTTTCAAAGGAGAGAAAAGTATTCTGAAAGTCATGAAGAGGTCGAAGGAAGTCTTAAGAGGTGTGAAGAAATAAGACTTGTATTCCCTTGAGGCTGAAGTTGTAAGTGGTTCTGCAAATGTTGTATCCATGAAACCTTTATCGAAGACAAAAATTTGGCACATGAGATTGGACCATGTCAGTGGAAGAGGTCTGGTCGAATTGGGGAAACAAAATCTGCTTGGTGGAGAAAAGGTCAAAAAGCTGAAGTTTTATGAACCCTGTGTACTTGGAAAATCTTGCAGAGTGAAGTTCAACAAAAGCAAACAAAGAACACATGGATCCCTTGATTACACCTATGCTGATCTTTGGGAGCCTGCAAGGTGTCCATCACATTCAGGAGCAAGATATTTTCTATCCATAGTTGATGATTATTCCAGAAAGTTACGGGTATTCATCCAGAAGACTAAGGATGAAAATTTTGAGAATTTCAAAAGTTGGAAGACTCTGGTCGAAAATCAGATTGGCAGAAAGATTAAAAGATTGAGAATGTTGTGGCCTTGAATTTTGCAATGAGGCGTTTGACAGTTTTTGTGCAGCCTCTAGTATTGCAATGCACATAACTACTGCAGGTACTCCCCAACAAAATGGTTTGGCTGAAAGGTTTAATCAAACCATTTTGGAAAAAGTTAGATGCATGTTGGCTAGTGTTGGATTAAGGAAGGTGTTTTTGGCATAGGATGTTTCGACAACAACATATCTGATAAACATATGTCCTTCGATTGCATTAGATATGAAGACAGCTGAAGAAGTTTGGTCGGGACATCCACCAAATCTCGAAAAACTTAGAGTATTTGGCTGCATAGCCTATGCTCACATTAGGAAAAACAAGGTCGAACCTAGAGCTCTGAAATGTATGTTTCTTGGATACCCTGAAGGAGTTAAAGCTTATAGGTTGTTCTGCCTAGAACTAGGTCACAGGAGGTGTATCATAAGTCGAGATATAATTTTTAATGAGGCTGAGATGGCTTTTAAGAAAATTGATGACATTAGTCGAAGTTCGAAGATATCTGAAGAAGAGCTGGAATAGGAAGAGATTCCTGTTGAGGTGGAGCATAGTAATGTTGAATTGCATGACCCAGATGAAGTTAAAGAAGATGCAGAAGTTGTTGTCGAAACTGAGGAAACTATCAATGACTACCTGTTGACAAGAGATAGGTTGAGAAGAGTCATCAAGCCACCTCAAAGACTTAGGTATGTAGATCTTATAGCTTATGCCTTAATATCTGCAAATGAGGTTTTGGACGAAGAATCTAGAGACTATAAGGAAGTTATTAGAAGTCAAAATAAGACTGAATGAATGAAGGCCATGGATGATGAGATGAAGTCTTTTCATGATAACCACACTTGGGAAGTGATCAAGAAACCTGCAGGAGCTAGGTTAGTCAGTTGTAAGTGGATTTTCAAAGTTAAGGAAGTAATCGAAGGAGTGACGCCGAAGAGATACAAGGCAAGATTGGTCGCAAGGGGTTTCACTAAAAAAAAGGTGTCGACTTCAATTATGTGTTCTCTCCTGTTGTGAAGCACATGTCCATTCGAATGTTGCTTGCCATGGTGGCACAGTTCGACCTAGAACTGGAACAAATGGATGTGAATAGTGCTTTCTTGTATGGAGATCTAGATGAAACAATCTTGATGAGGCAACCTGAAGGGTATACAGAAAAGGGAAAGGAAGATTATGTGTGCAAGTTGAATAGATCTTTATATGGACTGAAACAATCTCCTCGACAATGGAATAGGAGATTCGACAAGTTCATGGCACACATAGGTTTCATTAAAAGTCAGTTCGACCATTGTGTTTACTTCAGATTTCGACCTGGAAATTCATTTGTTATTTTGTTGTTTTATGTGGGTGATATCCTCATATCAAGCAACAGTGTCGAAGATGTTATGATGGTGAAGGTTGAACTTAATAAGGAGTTCGATGTGAAGGATCTGGGATCTATCTCCAGAATTCTTGGGATTGACATCCGGAGAGATCAAAAGCAGCCGAGATTATGCTTATCTCAAGAGGCATACTTGAAGAAGATTCTCGAAAAGTTTGGTATGTCAAATTCAAAGACTGTTCTAACTCTGACAAACCCTCAATTCAAGCCTAGTACAAACCCGTGTCCCAGTATTGAGGTCAAAAGAGCTTATATGAATAACATGTCATATGCTAACATAGTAGGTCCTTTGATGTATGTTATGGTTTGTACTAGACCCAACATAGCATATGCATTAAGTCTAGTAAGCATGTACATGGCGAATCCGAGAAAGGCTCACTGGCAAGCCTTGAAGTGGATTCTAAGGTACATAAATGGGTCTCTGAACAGAGTCCTGATTTATGGTGGAGCATGTGGTGAAAATAGTAAAGCATAAATTAAAGGGTATGTCGACTATGATTATGCAGGTTGTATGGATTCCAGAAAATCTATTTCTGGATATGTGTTCACTATGTTTGACACAGCTATCAGTTGGAAAGCAACACTTTAGAAGGTTGTTGCCTTATCAACCACTGAAGCTGAATACATCGCCATCACTAAAGTTGTGAAAGAAGTATTGTGGTTGAAGGTTTTGCTAAGGAGATGAAACTTTAAGGTCGAGTTATCACTGTTAAATGTGATAGTCAAAGTGCTATACACCTGTCAAAGAATTCATCCTATCATGAGCGAACCAAGCACATCGATGTGAGGGTGTATTTCATCAGAGGGGTAATCAAGCGTGGAGAAGTCCTAGTTTGTTCCCTAAGTTAGCTTGTGTAATGAACCTGTGTGTAAAAGTCCATAAGGTTAATATGTTAGTTTTCTTATAAATAGCATGCTAGTCTCTCATATTTGGTGTGTGGTGCAAATCCTAATTAGGGTGAGAGAGGTTATTTGATATTATGTAACACTTGTAATCTTGTCTGAAAGAGAAAGTAAAGAATAGCAGTTTATAACCAATTTCATTATGTTCTTCTTATTTTCCCTTTTTTTTCTTACTCTTGTGGGTTTCTTGCTAATCAAGAAAATGATTATACTTTCTTATTCCGGTATCATTTTTCACAACAAAACTAAATTAGGATGGGTATAGATTGAAGAAATCGAGTTTAGGAGTAAAAATCCCATGAAAATTTGAAAAATTACGTTTTGGAGTCTCACGGGACACGCCTTGTGTCAGTTGACACAGTCGGGTCGTGTCAATGTCGGGTTTCTTGACTAGTTGTCTTGTTTCGCGCATAACTTGAGCTTCGTAAGTCCGTTTGAGATGCGGCCAATTGTGTTGCAAAGCTAACGCGATAACATTTATGTTGGAATAAGGAAATGGGGTATAGGAATGCTACATAAATAGAAATTCTCCGGTTCTTATACCATGAGTGTAGTTAAGAATCAACCGACATTGGTTGTCTTGTTTCATGTATAACTTGAGTTTCGTAAGTTCGATTGAAGTGTGGTCAGTTGCCTTGGAAAAATGATGTGATAACCTTTGATATGGTGAAGGTAAATAATATTTATGTATTAGTATTGGTAGTGGTAATTATTCTTAAGGTATACTATGAACAATGAGGTGAAGATAAATAATTGTGTAAGCTTAGTATTCGATGATTAAAGTGTGTAACCTAAATTGGGAATTTTGTAAAAGATGAGTTATTACATGGATAGGGAGTTGAGTGGATCGAGTTGTAATTATTAAAACTTAGTCTGACGTCTTGATAAATGTATAGGAATTAAGTTTCTAAAGATAGGGCATAAGCCCAATGCTGATGAGATATATTGGTGTTCTGTGTGTGACCATGATAACGCCCTAAGGTTTAGTAAGAACCGAGTTGAATTTTGTTTAGGTTCCCAAGAACCAGTGTTAGCCTATATTGGTTATATTGATATTGAACTTTGTTTAGGTTTGCTGGAACTGGCGTTAGCCTTAATTTGCGGTGTTAATATTTATTTGCTTAGGTTCATTGCGAACCAATGTAGCTCTAATCGGCAGTGTTGATATCTTTAGGTTCAAGGTGAACCAATGTTTAGCCCTAATCGGCAGTGTTGATATGTTTAGGTTCAAGGTGAACCATTGCCCTAACCAGCAGTACTGATATGTTTAGGTACATGAGGATTAGTGTTAGCCTTAACATGCAATGTTAATATTGGCCTAGGAGGTTCGGATGGAGAATTGCATTTGTTTGTAACATCATGCTTCATGTATATCAATAGAGTATCCATTATATTCTTCTGTGCCCCAAAGAACATGAATCCTTCCATGGTTATCCATGCGGGAACTCCCTCTTCAAGTTCCCCCTCTAAGGAGACGCATCATCTGATTGCCATTGCGTGGAGATGCAACAAGACTTCATCTATTTGGAAGGGATGCCTGATAAAGGGGGATCCTCCTCTACTCCCAAAGTACATACCGTCTATGACAAAGACTACAACACTTTGGGCTACGTGGAGATGTGCCTGAACTTTCTTGTTGGATTTCTGAACAACTATGGTATGGCGGAGCACATAGGGAGAACTCATAGGGAGAATTCCCTGGAGACCCATAAGCTGAGGGGATTCCATTTAGAGCGGGTGATGTTTAATTCCTACTCTCAATCTGACCAAAAAGTTTCCAAACATAGAGTATAGTTGAACACTTAAAAAGAAGAGGCTACTGAGACCAAAATTTCTTTGAAGTTTGCTATCGAGGAACAAGACAAACTAAAGTAGACTGAGAAAGCCAAAGGTGAGGAGGTCAATAAGCTAGAAGATAAGTTGGCCCAAGTGTCAGACGAACTAGCCACTTTGAAAGGGTTCGCCCAGGCGGAGGATCACTACAAAAAACAACTCGCTGAAGACTTGGCAGATGCTCAAAATGACATTGTCGCCTTAGAAGATAGGTCCTTTGAAAAGGAGAAGTCTGAAGTGGAATATTTTTACCCCTATCTATACCTAAATGAGTTGGATCTCTTTAAGGTCGTCAAGGACAGATAGCTTGTGGATGAGGAGGACATGGCCTCTGAAGAGATTACTTGGAACCTGTAGGATAATGCAGTCCCTCTAGTTCATATTGATGAACATGTTTTAGGGGAATAAAATCACTAGGCTTTTTTTGTAATGTTACCCTTTATGGGTATTCGTGTTCATTCACTTAGTGGATTTTTGTTATCTTGCCCGTTGGGGTCTATGTAACTTTTGCCCTTTTAGGCCTTATTAATACAATATTTTGCACCCTAGGAAAAATTACTTATATTTATGTTAGGTTATTTATTTTCTTGATGTGTGTTATCCAAGAGAGCCTTTAGGGCGACCGAGTCCTTTTAAAAAAAGACTTAGTAAGAATTTCTCGCTCAACGCTTACTGTACAACATCCTTCAGGGGCGACCAAAATTTCCTTTTGAAAACCGTCGTAAACTACCACTTGGATGGGAAAAATACTTTATTTATATTAGAGTATTCAATAGCCTCGTGGTTGACAAGGATACTTCATTGAAATTCCAGCATTCAATAATCTTGTGGGCAGTAAGGATACTTTAGTGAAGTTCCAACATTCAATAACCTTGTAGGCGGAAAGGATGGTTGACTAAAGTTTCAGCATTCATATTACCACTTGGGCGGAAAGGATGCCTCATTTAGGATCCAACATTCAATAGTATGGTGGGCGACAAGGATACTTCATTGAAGTTACATCATTCAATATCCTCATGGGCAACAAGAATACTTCATTGAGTTACAACATTCAATAGCCTTGTGGGCGGCAAGGTTACTTAATTGAAGTTCTATCATTCAATAGCCTCGTGGGTGGCAAGGATACTTTATTGAAGTTCCAGCATTCATATTGCCATTTGATAATAAAGGATACCTCGCTGAGGGTCCAACATTTCATTCGCATATATCCTATAAAATTCAATAAAGGTCTATGCAAATTTATAAGAAATAAAGTAAGGCGCCTCATTAAAAACCTCTACCCACACAGTGGAAAGATTTCCACCTTATTATTACAATATCTTTAAAGAAATTATACAACTAGAAGAGGTGACACCTCACCTTAATAAACTTAAACGATAACATAATTATCGAAAATGCAGCATTAAATCTATCATGCTTCTTGAGTTTGCCTCAGCACCCTAATAAGTGCCAAAATTACATAAAATACGTAGGCACTTATTTCGGAGATACATCTCCGGAATTACCCTTTACGCATACGGAGATACATCTCTGAACTTAATTTTAGAAAAATAGGGATCTCAACAATTTCATCTAAGATGTGTGGAAAATGCGTGTTCGCAGATGTATCTCCGGACTTACTTTTAGCAAAATAGGGATTTTCAGCAATTTCATCTAAGATGTGTGAAAAAAAATGTGTGTTCGAAGATGTATCTCTAAATGTCAGGGACAGTTGTGACTTTTCACGATAACGGGGAAGCGCACGTAAGGGTTTAAAAAGTAACCCTCATAAACAATTCATATCTCAATTGTGTTTCAAGTATTCCACTTTTAATGGCTTTTCTCCTATCTCAAGAATGATTCTTACAGGGAGATGATTCTTATGAGTACAAATCTACCATATATGTTTCCTCTGGTATGTGAATTGAGACCTCATCTCTCTTGATGCAAGGCTTTCAAAGTTGTGATGGCTTAACCTCGCACCCTTTTTGAGAAGATTGTACAACAAAGGTTTTCGTTGGTTTGAACGGTGCATGGTCACAAGGATATAAAGTTGTGATCACCACTACGGTAACGATAATCTTTATTATTCTTGGAGTAGCAAGGGTTTATCATGACATAGGAATGGTCCATGAAGTGGTTGAAATGTCTTACACGAGAAAAAGAAATTCTAGAAACTCATACAACCACGAATGAGAACATGCAGCCAAACATCCATAATGTGGCTAGCTTGATATCTCCTACACACTCAACGCAAATGAAAAATCAACAAATAATATGTATGCCAACAATGAAAGCATTGAACACACCCAAATTGTTTGCACATAAAGAAAGCGAGGATCAAAACCAGAGCATTGATGTGGCTAATTCGTGAAAACTTAGTTAACGCAGTGATTGGAAACAAGCAAAATTCTTATACACAAACAACAAAGTACACAAACATCCATATCACATCACTTTTTTAAAG
Source organism: Lathyrus tuberosus (assembly GCA_022829125.1). Classification (NCBI taxonomy): domain Eukaryota; kingdom Viridiplantae; phylum Streptophyta; class Magnoliopsida; order Fabales; family Fabaceae; genus Lathyrus; species Lathyrus tuberosus. The sequence goes on from JALAZF010000264.1 coordinate 5,753,959, forward strand.
CTCAGAGCAGTGTTACAGCCCGACAACAGACGTGAAAAATCAATAAATGACGCAACTCATACACAAAGCCTAACTGTGTCAGAAGTTTGCATCTTCTTCACAACAAGTTTGGACACCCACCTTGAATTTGCAGATCTGTTATCCAAAACCCTAGCACATATATGTTTGTCTTTTATAGTCTTAATGGCAAATGTGTGCTTATGGCCCACCTTAGAGCATAACATCAAAAAACCACATTTAGCCCTACATTCCACCCCCACCCTATAACTCTCATTTTTCACAAAGGTAACTTCCCTACCATTCAAAACTGACCACACACGGATTGCCTCTCTAAAGTCATCTAGAGAATTGAATTGCATACCCCATTTAAACTTAAATTTCTTATTAAGTTCCTCTTTCCTATACTTCTCAAACTTATTCTCTTTCTCATTTTCAAAGGCACCTGGATCATAACTATCTAGTTCTTCACTAACATAGTCATCATCTTCCCATTTTGTCTGTTGGATCCAGTTAACAAACCAGCCACTATTGGTCCTTCTCTTATGGGAATAGTCACATCAATCCCTTCAAATCCATCTAACCTAGCAGTGGTACTTTCATCTTCACTATCATTCAAAGCTTCTACTTCCTCTACCTTACTTTCATCTGACCCAACCTTTTCATTCACACACTTAGGGCACCTAACTGAGAGGTCATTACTTATGCATTCATGTTCCACAAACAATTCCCCATCTACTTCCATGGCACAACAATAGTGAGCTAAGTCATACGCAACATCATCGTTTCAAATCTGGAAAAAATCTTCATCTATATCAAGTATTTTGGTCCAAATACGATAACTCCCTTCTAAGTAACCCCACCCTTTAACTAACTCACGAGCGGTACACAAAGTCCATTTCTCGATATGTAATGCAGAAACTAGAGTAGAAACCCCACCCCTATAGATAACATCACCATCAGACAACCTCACAAACTCTCCACCATAATTAAAGACCACATTGAACAGTTGTTTGTTTTAAGAAAAAAAATGCAAAATTAATACAGCTCCTACATGATTGGCGTAAAAACGAAGAGAAAATAAACTTACTAGTGATGAATCCTCTCTGTCTTGGCCGCTATTCACCATTGTCTTCGCCTTCTCCGATACCTTCGTCTTATCTTTTCGCTTCATTCGCGCGGTAGAAAATCCCAAATTACTAACCCTAGCTTTTCACGGAGGGAGGGGGGTAACTAAAAAGAATGTAAATAGATTTTTGACCTTTAGGTTAAAATTAAATGACATGGCATAACTTAATCCAACTCACCAATGCATTCTATACCACATATGAATATTCTGTGGAACAGTCAGCATGAGGGGTGTGGGAAAATGGAATCTTGATTTGTTGAGGGGGGGATAAAAAAAAACTTCAAGGGGGAAAAAACAAATCTCGCTACTTTGGCAGGGGTGGAGTATATTTATCCCTTTTACCTATATAGAGAATAAAATATGAGAATTAATCATCAAACTTTGATAAACAATTTTAAGAGTATTCATTATTTTTCATATCTAAATTAGTAGAATATATTTGCTGAGGGGCACCTAGTGTGTTCCACCTTCTTTTTGTTGACGATTTTTTTTTATTTTGCAGGGCCAACCTTACCGAAGTAAAATATCTTATTAAACTGATCAATACTTATGTAGAGGCTTTAGGGCAGGAGATTAATATGACTAATACTAAAATATTTTTTGCCGTAACATAAGTAATCCGCCAAAAGAGGATCTTGCTAGCTTTATGAGAGTTCGTCATGTGATGGGAACCGGAAAGTATTTAGGTTTGCCCTCAAAGATTGGAAGGAGTAAGAAGGCTACTTTCTCTTTTATCAAGGATCATATCTGGAAGGTAATAAATTCATGGAGAGGTCGGTCGTTATGAAAAGTAGGGAAAAAAGTCAGGATAAAATCGGTCCTTCAAGCAATTTCATCTTATATTACGAGTATCTTTATCCTCCCAGATGTAGTGTGTAACGATATTGAGAAGATATTGAACTCTTTCTGGTGGGGAGGAGGTAGTAATACCAGTGGAATTCGTTAGATGTCATGGGAGAAGCTTGTTTATTCTAAGAAGGAAGGTGGGTTGGGATTTAGAGACTTTAAAGCCTTTAACATGTCTATGGTAGCTAAACAAGGTTGGAACCTACTGACAAAACCTCATGCTCTTGTATCTAGAATCTTCAAAGTTAGGTACAACCCTATAGCTTCTTTCTTTGATGCTAATCTTGGGTATCATCCAAGCTTTATGTGGCGGAGCATTTGGAAGGCAAGGGAAGTTTTGTCTTTAGGTTGTAAGTGGAGTATTAGGAATGGGAGTCACATCATGGCAATGAATGAACCTTGGATTCGGGAGATTAGAGATGGTTGTCTAAGGGGTCCCCAAAAGCAAGGTGTGTATGGTATTATTGTTAAAAATCTTATGTTGCCTAATGTAAAACAATGGGATATGAGGGTTATAAGATAGTTATTTAACTATGCAGATGCTGAAGATATATTATAGGTAACTTTGATGGAGGATGTTAAGGAAGATACAATGGTTTGGAAAGAAGAACAAAATGGTATTTATAGTATGCGTTCTGGGTACAGATTGTGGGGAAGTTCGCGTAAAAGTCGTGTTAATAGGGGAAGGGAGGAGGGTTTGTGTAGTCTCTTGAGTATTAAAGCTCCACCTATAGTCAAACATCTTCTGTGGAGAATTTATAGAGGATGTTTACCGACTCATGATAGTTTCCGACAACATTATGTCTCTTGTCTGTCAATTTGTCAACTTTGTAAGAATAGTCCTGAAGATGGCTGACGTTTGTTCTTTGGATGTAGCGAGATTTACAAGTGTTGGAGTGCAGCAGGTTTGTCCACTTTTATAGACCCTCGTTTATATTCTTTTCATGATGCTAAGTCCCTTATCTTTGATATATGTAGTAAGGAGGATAAGAAGGATGCTGGAAGATTTGCAGTTATGATATATGAGATATGGAAGAATATGAATGAACTTATTTGACATAATGAGGTAGAGAAAGCCCCTAGACTTGGTTGGTTAGCATTTCATAAGCGGGAGGATTGGTTTATGGCTCAACATCTACACGATACCGAAAATGGACAACAATATCCTACGAGTTGGGATCCACCATTTGTAGGATGGTTGAAATGCAACGTGAATGCGACTATTAACCAACATCATGAAGGTTTGTGTGTTCGTGATAATCTCGAGAATTTCATTATTGCAAGTGTGGCTTAGGAACCAGGTACCCCCTCCGTCATTGAGGCTAAAGTTTTGGCCCTTAAAGAGGCAATTCAGGTAGCTATTAACTTTCATCTGAAAAATGTCATCTTTGAAAGTTACTCCCAAAGACTAGTCCGTGCTATCCACTTCAATCATAATGGTGGTTCTGAGTTCCATTTCATTATTAGATTTATTAGAAGATTGTCACATGTTTTCTCCAACTTTGAGGTGAAGTTTATAAAGCGTCAAGTGAATCCAATTGTCCACTCTCTTGTTAGGGCGGTCAATTCTTTGTCTAGGCATGGTGTGTTTAATTTGATTCCTCCTTATATTGAATAATATTTGATTAATGAATTGCAGTGAGTTTGCTTTGGTAAAAAAAAAATAGTAGAATATATTTAAAGAGTTTAGAAATAAAAAGAAAGTAGATAATTTTATAACACTAAGTCTCTTTGATAATTTAATCTAAGGCCTCAAACTTTATAAACATGCTCAAACAGTGGCACACATTTATCAAAATTTCTAGACATTTCCCTCCTCAAAATCCCTTACCAAATCGAGGTCTTAAGTTGCGATGAAACATGACATGACACTATTTAAATTTAAATACATATATTCTTACTCATTAGGGATTGTATTTTCATTCTGTCAGCAAGCGACACCTCAAATCACCTTTTGTTTTGCACTTTTCTGTTACAGAAAAATGACACTAATTATTTTGAAATAGATCAAGTCAATACCATTTTCAAAATTCAATTTGTCTGCCATTTTCTTCCAAATAGAGTTCAATACTGGGCACACAGCTATAAATCGTAGAAATTGGAAAGGCTTGCGCAATCAAAGCTGCTCAACCATCCCTTCTTCAAATTTTGATTTTATGGGTGAAACTTTGATTTCATACAACTTGGGCCACAGTTTTCCAGTCACTACAAGCATGAACATAAGTCACATAAACTTCATGGGGAAAAAATCCTGCATTTATTCTCCAATTTCAAATATTTGTAGAACAAATTGTGAAAAACAAAAAAGAAATTGTTAAAAAATAAAAATGTCTTCACCATAAAGAAATCTTTAAAAGCAGAATGAAAACAAGAAGCAATTATGCAAATGAAAAATGAAATAAATAGAAAATGTTTTTGTTATGGTCCCTTGTCTGGGATCGTGTTGACAAAGTCCTAGACGCGGTAGATGTCTTCTTTTGACCTATAGTGAAGGCAGAAGCGGACTCGTCCTTGATAGAGGCTCTTCTAAAATTCACATGTATTTTTTATAATAATTATTGATGATTTTCATTGATAATCTGAATGCCTTTAAATAGGCTTACAATATAGTAAGAATCCCTAATTAAACTAGGTCAATAACTACTTTTCCCTAAATTTACTATCATTTAAATTTAAATGATAACAATCCTAGTTAATAGGTAGATTCTATTTTGATCCCTAACTCTTTTCCTAAAAATACTGAACTGCAAGATTTAAAATTCTGCCATGCTACTAATTAAAAATAATTAAATAAAATAATAAATCCTACTCAGCCTAATTAATCCTAATCAGCAGAATTAGAGGTCTTCCTTTTTTGATACTATTGTCCCACAAATGCATCCATATCATCACTTCCCTTCTCGGCATTGAGCGTGTCCTCAAGCTCAAATTCTGGATACGCCTCGCAAAACTTATTAAACGGTTCCCATGTTACATCTTCTGGACTATATCATTCCCACTGGATTAACAATTCCCTAGTTCCTCTATTTATTCGAGTGCAAATAAGTGTTTTGGGAGTAGGTAAGGTCTTGCCATCGAACACTGGGGGTAAGATGCCTGCTGAAATTGGTGGAGCCCCCTTGTATTCCTTGAGGAGGGAAACATGGAATACATCATGTATTCTACTGTCCATAGGAAGCTGAAGTTTGTAAGCCACCGAGCCTATCTTGGCGACTACTTGAAAAGGACCAAAAAACTTTGGTAGGAGTTTGTGATGCTTCTGTTTGGACACAGATAATTGTCGATATGGATGGAGTTTCAGCCAAACCCAAGCACCGACCTCAAAGTTCATTTCTCTATATGCTGAATCATATGCATTTTTCATGCGTTGTTGAGCTTGCATGAGTCTTGCTCGGTTATCATGGAGGACTACATCTCGTTCTTGAATAGCCATATCAACAGCTTCAATGCGGGTGGACCCAGCCGTATATTGGAGAATGCGGGGTGGGTCCCTTCTGTATACCAACTTAAATGGTGTGGTTCCGAGAGAAGTATGGTAAGAGGTATTGTAACAGAATTCTGCCCAAGGAACCCAATCAACCCATTTGTGCGGGTAATCACTAGTGAAGCAGCGTAGGTACATTTCGATAGTGAGGTTGACCACTTCTGTTTGTCCATCAGATTGCGGATGGTAAGCAGACGAGAAAGCCAATTTAGTCCCACTGAGGCGAAATAACTCCTTTCAAAATAGACTTTGAAATACTTTGTCACAGTCCGATACTATGGACTCCGGCAATCCATGAAGCTTTAATATTTCTGCAAAGAAAACAGTGGCAACAGACCTTGCTGTAAATGGATGAGATATCGGTAAAAAATGCGTATATTTGCAGAGTCTACCCACCACCACAAGTAGAACTGATTTACCCCGGGCTTTAGGCAGTCCTTCCACAAAATCCATGGAAATATCCGCCCAAATCTGTTGTGGAATTGGAAGAGGTTGCAACAGTCCCGCGGGTTAAAGGGTCTGCCATTTATGGCCTTGACAAACTGAATAATTCTGTACAAACTCCATAATGGTAAGCTTTATGCCTTTCCAATGAAAATCCCGTCGAATCCTGTGAAGGGTTTTTAGACTGCCTTCATGTGTCATGTCATGAATGGTGGAGAGGATAGTGGGTATGAGAAAGGAGGTGGGCATCAAATGTATCCTTTCTTGAAGAAAATTAGGCCATCATTAATGGACCACTTTGACCCCAATTCTGCTTGTTCAATGGTTCTCTTTAATGTGTTGTTGTTTCCTTGCGAATATCTTCCAAAATACCAGCATGAGGAAATGATATTTCCATTACATGTAGGTCCTCCTCTTCTCTCCTAGACAAGGCATCTGCACTTCAGTTTAATTTTCCTGCCTTGTACTCTACTCTGAAATCAAATCCCATTAATTTACTCATCCAATGTTATTGTGGAGAGGTGGTCAGACATTGTTCCAATAGGTATTTAAGGATGAAATGATCTGTCCGTATCAGGAAATGTCTGCCCCAAAGGTAGGGACGCCAATGTGCAACAGCTTTGGCCAACCCTATCAATTCACGCTCGTATGCGCTAATTTTTAATGTCGTTATGCTATTTTTCGACTGAAATATGCAACGGGGTGTCCCTGTTGTTGTAGAACAGCTCCAAATCCACTTCTCGATGCATCACATTCAACCACAAACTCTACATTGAAGTTTGGCAATTTAAGTACCAGGGCTGTTGATAAGGACCATTTTAATGCTTTGAAGGCAATGTCGGCTGCAGAATCCCAATGGAAACCCTTTTTCTTTAACAAACTTGTTAGCGGAGCTGCTATTTCCCCATAGTCTTTGATAAATTTGCGATAATACCCATCCAAACCAAGGAAACCCCTGAGGGCCTTTACCGATTGAGGGATAGGCCACTATGTGATAGCTTGAATTTTCGCTACATCCATTTCGACTCCAGCACCATGAATAATATGGCCCAAATAAGCCACTTGTGACTCACCAAAAGAGCATTTGGATTTCTTTAAAAATAACATGTTGGTCCTCAATAGTTCAAAAACTAGTCGTACATGATGTATGTGTTCCACCCAAGTTTTACTAAAAATTAAGATATCATCAAAGAAGACTAGCACGAACTTACGTAAGTAAGGCTGGAAAATTTCATTGATCAGGTTTTGAAACGTTGAAGGGGCGTTGGTGAGACCGAATGGCATGACCATAAATTCAAAGTGTCCATGGTGAGTTCTAAAGGCTGTCTTCTCTATGTCCATTGTTGCCATTCATATTTGATGGTACCCGGATCTTAAATCGAGCTTGGTGAAATGTTGTGCCCCTTTAAGCTCATCCAGCAATTCGTCCACTACTGGGATAGGAAACTTATCTTTTACTGCTTGGGCATTGAGTTCACGATAATCCACACAAAAGCGCCATGAACCATCATGCTTCTTGACCAAGAGAACAGGTGAAGAGAATGGGGACTTACTAGGTCGGATAATCCATTGTTGCAACATCTGAGCGCACTGCCTTTCAATTTCATCTTTTTGAAAATGTGGGTATCTATATGGCCTGACAACCACTGGTCCTGTGCCTGGATTCAGCAGAATGCAGTGATCACAATTACGACTAGGCGGTAAGATAGAGGGTTCCGTGAACAAGTCTGCAAAGTCAGCCAATAATTTCTCTAAGATCGCTGTTGGGGAATTGTGCCCCTACATCAAATGCAGTCTGTGTTCTGCTTCTGCAGGTGTACCCATCCATTCTGTCTTTTTTCCATTCACCGTAAACTCTATTTTTAAGGAACTAAAATCCCAGAAAATGGGACCCAATGTGCACAACCACTTGACTCCTAAAGTCACATCAAATCCAGCAAGTGGAATGGTATAGAAGTCAGCTTGAAAACTTTCCTGTGCCACAAAAAATGGTACAGACTTGCAAATTCCCATACTAGTTACCTTCTCCCCATTTGCTACATATACTCCCAGCCCCGATTTTTTCCATACATTTAACCCCAAACATGGGATTAAGTCTTCACGTATGAAATTATGTGTGCTCCCTGAATCCACTAAAACTGATACTGTGGCGCCAACCACCATCGCATGCAACTTCATAGTACAAGAATCATGATTTCCATTAATGGCATGTAGAGAAATTTGAGGATTTGCACTGGCTTCGTCCTCTGACTCAATGTCCTCTTCTTCGACTCCTTCAATTAAAAACAACTTTTTACATTTATGTCCTGTTGTGAATGACTCGTCACAGTTGTAACACAACCCCTTTGCCCTCCTTTCCGCCATTTCCGCACGTGTTAATCTTTTGATAAAGGGTGCAGAACCTGTTTTGTTATTACTTCCTGCCAGCTTGGTTGTATGTCCTCCTTTTTCCGTTATGCCTTTCGGGTTTGAGATAGCAGAACCATTGCTGAAGGTTCTACTCGTATTATCCCGTGTTGTAAGCATTCCATGTGAGCACTTCAATTTGCGTTCAAATGCTCGAGCCACGTTCATAGCAACTCCTAGATTTTCTGGTTGTTGAAGTTCAAAGTCAATCCTTAATGCATCAATCAGCCCCGCACTAAATAAGTCCACTTGTTGTTTAGGCTTAAGATCGTGGGTCTTAGCAAGCAAGGATTGAAATTGACGTTGATAATCATCCACGGACCAAGTTTCCTTGAGGTTGGCGAGTTCTCCCAACGAATTATTGCTCATAGGTGGTCTGAACCGTATATGGCAACATTCCTTGAAGCGTTCCCACACCATTCCGGGTTCTTCTTCTTCCATTTGATCGAACCATAGTTGCGCTTCTCCTATCAAGTGAAACGTTGCTAATCCCACCTTCTCTACTTCAGCAATTCTTTGGTTTAGAAAAAACCTATCGCAGCGCCTTAACCACCCTAATGGGTCCCCTGTCCCATCATAAGTCGGAAATTCCATTTTGGAATAGCGCAAAATCATGCTGCCTCCTATTTGCGAGTTGTTTTTGTCTCTATGGTCATTATTGTTGCCACTACTATTTCTTCCATTTTTTGGGTTGTTTTTTGTTGAATCGTTATTCACTCCTTGAATTATGATTGAGAGGTTAATAATCTGTTCTGCTAAAGCAGTCTGCCTAGCCATCATCTGCTCTTTTAAAGCAGTATGTCGGACCGTCAACTGCTATTCTAGAGCAGTCTGCCTGGTCGTCATCTGTTCAATGAATTCCTTCATGACTGATGCTAAATCCGCGTCACCCATGTTGGCTCTAGATACCAAATTGTTATGGTCCCTTGTCTGGGATCGTGTTGACACAATCCTAGACGCGGTAGATGTCTTCTTTTGACCTATAGTGAAGGCAGAAGCAGACTCGTCCTTGACAGAGTCTCTTCTGAAATTCACAAGTATTTTTGATAATAATTATTGATGATTTTCATTGATAATCTGAATGCCTTTAAATAGGCTTACAATAGAGTAAGAATCCCTAATTAAACTAGGTCAATAACTATTTTCCCTAAATTTACTATCATTTAAATTTAAATGATAACAATCCTAGTTAATAGGTAGATTTTGTTTTGATCCGTAACTCTTTTCCTAAAAATACTGAATTGCAAGACTTAAAATTCTGCTATGCTACTAATTAAAAATAATTAAATAAAATAATAAATCCTACTCAGTCTAATTAATCCTAATCAGCAGAATTAGAGGTCTTCATTTTTTTATACTTTTGTCCCCCAAATGCATCCATATCAATTTTTTCACAAACCAAAAAGGCTTTGGATTCAGAAGATACTTTATAAACTTTTTACTTGCAAACTACTGTATGTTTTCACTTTTTCAGTGTCCTCAAATTTTTGTATAAAAATTATTTGAAAAACAACTTTTGGCTGTATTTATTGTTTTCTATGCACAACTTTGAAAACAGAAACCCAAACATTTTTACATATAAAACAGTAAGTGAAACATGACCATAACATTCGTTCATTGATGCTTACCCACAAAATTGCTTAAAGAAGAAGAATACAAGATTTTACCAACTGCTAGATCATGCGTTGAACCTTATATTCTTATGCATACCAGTTTAAAATTGTCAAGTGAAACACGATAAGTCTAACTAGATTCTTGAGTCAGGTCACCTCCATTTGACCCTTGTTTTCATCAAACTAGTGGGAGACCCGTGCATTCGCACGGGTACTGGTATGGTACGCGCATTTTTTCTAAATTAAAATAAAAATTTAAATAAAAATGTTATTATTTTTAAAATATATAATAATTTAGTGGTTATAATCAACAACGAATTTGACCCTGTATATAAATATTAAATTTGTTTTTTACCTGACTTATTTTTCCATTTTTAAAATAGAAAAATGCTAACTTGTGCCCTTGGGGCACAAGTTAAGAAACCCACTTATAGTAAATTTGTATGGAAAACAACAATTTACAAATTAATTTAATACTTTAATCAAAGACTCTACACAATTTCCAAGACAATACTTCTTAATTTAGTTATTAACTTATGCCCTTGGGGCACAAGTTAGCATTACCCTTTAAAATATTTAAATTATTTATATTTTTCCACCGTTTATAATTTATGTTAAATTACAAAAAGGCTTAATACTTTTTACTCCCGTATAAATATTAAAGATTGTGAATTTAAAAAATAGAATAACACTTACTTTAAGAACTACTAAAATTGTTATAAAACTTTTAAATATTAAAAACTTAAAAAACACATAATAACTGTGAAAATATTTTCTTCTTTATTTAAATAAAATATTATTCTATATTATTAAAAACATACTTAAAAAGCATTAAATAAATTGTTATTTATGACTGTTAATATAACATTTATTTAATTTAAAGATCATTAAATAATATATTTAGAGACATACACTAAAAAATTAGAGTAATATTTATTATTAAGAATATTATTTTACTCATCACATTTAATTTCAAACATTATGCGTTTTGATATGAATGTTCATGGTTAACTTCTTACCAAATAAAATAAAATACATTCAACATATTTTAAATAAATAATAAGCAATAATAAAATAAAAAATTTAAATAAAAAACAAGGAAATACATAGTAAGCAATTCATTTATTATTTAAATACATTTTTGAAATTATAGATAAATTAATTAAAGATTTATTATTTAAATAATTAAGTTACTAATATTTCAATGTTTTATCGAAAACACTATATAAATAATCATTTATAACACGCAACTTGAATTTTTGAAAAAAAATAATAATAAACTTGGTAATAAAATATTTATAGTCTGAATGTTTTTAAGAAATATTTGGTCAAATTAAGAATGGATGTTGTTGTATATAGATAATTAAAAAACACATTTAATTCTACCATTTAATGTTATTAAATTATAAACTAAAATAAAAAATAATAATTTAATAGTTGATTAAAATTATTTTAGTAATTTATTATTTTCATGTGTATTAAATTATAAACTCCAAAATGACAACACTTGGGTATCCTATGGCAATGAGAAGAAATCCATCCAATCTGCTGTCTCTTGTCACACTGAAAAATAAGCCAATACACAATATTACAAATTTACATGGTTTTGAACTCAATAGACAATACTCCTAAAATCTCCTCATATTTTTTAGCTTTATCATTATCTAATTACAAACACACATGTCATTGACAGACTTTGGTATTCAATTCGTATTATCAGATTGACTAATCTGTACTGTTGGCATGTGAGGATCAGCTCCACTATGTAGAAAAAATGCAGGCTGCTTTGGTACCAGTAGAGTAACAGTGTGACTATCAAGCATGAGCATTATTGTTGCCATTGTAGGTCTATCGTGTGGATCTTCGTGGAGACATAATAAACCAATATGGATGCATCTTATAGCTTCATTTGGAGTATAGGATTCTCTTATTGTATGGTCCACCAATTCCAAAGGTGTTCCATTCTTCCAAAGTTTCCAGACTTGTCTCAAGTTTTCATCAAGCATTTGTTATAATGTGATCACTAATCACTATACAGTAAGAAAGAACAAATAAAACTCAAGAAAAATTTACACTTTTCTCTACTCACATAGATCACTAAATCCTCAGGAAATCCTGTTTCATAGAAAGAGCTGTTCTTCTTGCCACTTATAATCTCCATAATGAGAACTCCGAAACTATATAATGAGAACTCCGAAACTAAAATGTTTCCATCCTCATCACGCACAATCATTGACATGTACAAATGAATGCTTCAATTTCACTATCAAACTATATTCAAAATCAGCCAGACAACAAACTGCAGCTCCTAATCACAGAATCACAACATGTACAAATGAGTAAACTTAAAAGAAAACTTCACCTTAGAGATAGCAGCTAGAAGCAGAATTCGATTGGATAGAGACTTTGATCCAGGCAAAGCTTTACCACGACTTTGCATGACCAGGGACATCCTATTCTGCCATCACATTTATACTTGTGATGAATCATGCAAATACAAACTTCCATTATGTTAAGTGCAAAGTGATGTGAATAATACGAAAAAACTTCAAATATGAATCATGCAAATACAAACCTCCATTATCTTAAGTGAAAAAACATGTATAGGTGAAAGTCTAGTGGCATTGAAAGTTTCAATGAGTTCGATAACGCCTGTGGCATGGCGATTATTATGAACACATACTAGTGACACAATAAAACAAAAATACCAAATGAGAATACATGAGATAGAAGCGTAGCAAGATATTCAAAGCCAATTTTATGCGCCAAATGTCCATATTCAGGACTTGTCTCAAAATATTCACGTTCCTTCCTTCGAGCGGCAATCATGTCAACATTTTTATTAATATCAGCTTCTGAACGGTTCACAATTCCAACCCATGGATGTTGCAGCCTGTATTGCCTTCCCTCGAGAACCTTCATGTTTCACATACAAAACATCCATCATTTTGCACTGAATAATAAACTACAATTTCACACTTAATTACATAGAAAACAATCGTAGTATCGATGACCAAAACAAAAGGTAAGCACACAGTTGTAAGAAAATCCATACATCAACTGCATTAATTCCTTTATCCATAAGATCGAGTTTTGTAACCACTACAAATGTTCTTTCACCTGATAAAAGAAAAATTGTCTCTACATGAGTTGGCTAAAAAGGAAACACGGAAGCTATTGGAAGAAGCACTTGGTATATCCCTGAAAATAGACAAAATATCAGTATATATTAGAGATTTTCATAAGTCTACTTAGAATACCACTCAATTTCTATTATAAGTATTGTGATATATATTCAGGCTTACCTACGGCAACCTTCGTCAACCCAGGAAGATCTATGAGGGTTAAGTTTACAACTGCATATAAACCCCCAAAAGATAGTCATATAACTGATATGTCAAACCAAAGACTCATTTTGAAAGAAGGCATTATTAATGAAAAAGTAACCATGTGTTTTGACATTCACATTTCCCAACAAAGAGAGAGCAGATTAAAGAGAAATCTAATGTTTTTCAGCCTCAGGAAATTGATTGTGATTTTCAAGTTAGCAGAAACTGCAACATAGTGTGAAAAACATTCAGACAAAAAATAGCTAATCCCCTGTCAGTTCAGTATAGCAAAGCTATCACTTTTGAAGCAATTCTTGTTTGCAATGATACAAAATGCTTAATCAATGGATCTGTTTCATTAACATGGTTAAACTAAATTAACAAAAGAGAACAAAAACATACCCACTTTGGAATTTAGCTACAATAACAAAAAGGATGAAAATTTAGTAGCTAAAAGAAACCTGGCATAGAAACACAATTTAGTTCATATCTAAACCAAGAGCAGCTAAAAGAAACTAGAAAATTACTTAGCTCACGTCGTCACGCTTCACCGGTTCTGGCATAGAAAAGATCTCCGATATTAGTACAATTTCGTTCGCACTAAAGCCCCTCACAAGATTGGATGGTCAAGGACTACAAAATGATCAAGAATATGAGAATGACATACAATTCACAAAACATCAAGACAAAAGAAAGTTCAGAATTTCTAAAGCACAATCACATGAAAATAAAAGCATACTCATCATGACAGTATTAGCAAATCAATTGAAAAGAAAGACATGTGCACATTGAGGAAAATAGACATGGTCTCACCTTTTATCATGAACATCAGTAGATTCACAGGCCTTGGCGTGAAACCGCACCACATGGAAATACACTTCACCAGAACTTCCATACCAGAAGATTTGACAAAGGTTGAAAGTACTGCAAAGAAAATCTGTTATTATGAGGTTGAAGTAAAAGAGGATTCAAGAACTAACCTGGGTTCCATATGATGTACTCAAAACACTTTACTAAATATTTGCATCACTAACCATTTGAAATAAAATCAACTTAGTTCCAAAAATCTCTTTCAGCTTTTTCTGTAGATGCATACAGAATTTCAACATCACAAGGGCGTTTCATCTTTGACATAGTACATAAAAATCAAACTAAATCAAAATCAAAATGAAAATCAAACTATATCAAAATAAAAATTGGTTGTGATTTATTTTACACTGTCACTAAATCAAAATCAAATTCTTATGGTCAAAAGCAGAAAAACTCACTGGAAACAGAAATACAAACCTTAAAGATGAGGCTGTTTCCGATTTTACCGGCGGGATGATTCACATCATACTCATTCTTGGTGAGATTCCGTACCCTTATCTCCTTTTCTGCAAACAACAATAATCAACATAAACCCTAAACCCATAAAACAAATATCTCATTTTCTGCAAACAACAATAATCAACATAAACCCTAAACCCATAAAACAAAGATCTCATTTTCTGCAAACAACAATAATCAACATAAACCCTAAACCCATAAAACAAAAACCACTACATACATGTTGGATAATCAAAAGCACAAAACAAACCACTTAAGCACAACGACACCGTCATCCACCAAAGGAGAAGTGCTCACATCCATCTCTCTATCAACCGAGCAACGTAGCTTCAAGGAGAGAAAAGAGAGACGACAGAGAGGAAGATGAAGAAGGATGAGAGAGAAGAGAGAAGAGAGACGACAGAGAGGAAGATGAAGAAGGATGAGAGAGAAGACGGACACGATAAAAAAAGAGAGAGAATAGGAAAATGAAAAGGAAAAGCATCTGTTTTGGGGGAAGAGAAAAGAGAAAAAGTGATTTGAATCAAGTTAGAATGGAACCAAATGGAAATATATGACATCATCAAATGAACAAACTATGACTTAATTGTATAAACATTTAGTTGCAATTGAATAAGATGACATTAATGGTTAGAAAAAGTAATTTTTGGACATAAAATACCCCCAATTTGCTGACATGGCAGCAATTGAGGGTAGGATATTATGGAATTTTCCAGAACCATCTAAGTTCCTATATTATAGATGTCTATGCCATGCTTAATAATTATGATTAAAATAAATAATCAATTCTCAATTGGATGGAATGGAAATGATATGCTTAAATAAATATGGTCAAATAAAATTTTTATAATAATTAAAAACAAAACTGAAGCCTACCAAAAATCCGTTCCCGCTCAGCATCCCATGCTATCCCATTCAAAACATCAATAGCCTAAAATATAAGAGAACAACGAGTAAGCAGAAATTCATTAGCAACAGCTACCTCTAATAACAATTTAAATACATAGAGTAATAGGACAAAAAATTATTATCTGTAAATGTAACTGTTAGAACAAGATTTGGTTCTGCATCTTATCTTGATGTTTTGATGATAATAATGGAGTATTTGTGTGAAGAACAATTTAGGTGCTCTAACGTTTGTTATTCTGATGGTTTAACAAACAGGTTCTAACTTTAATAAAGACCTTGTGCTACATCACTCTGATATTCTTTATGGTCACGTCTATGTGAAGAAGCAAGAATTGGTTCTAATCTACTGTACGTCAGAAAGATTCTGAGAAGACACTATGTTGTTGTTGTAACGTCTCTTGGATCTAATCTAAGGATATGACTCTGATGTTCTTGTGCTGAAGCCTGTAGTGCTTCTGAGGTCGTTAACTTCTAAAGACTAAGTGCTGAAGATTCTGAAGACAAGGTTCTGCTGAACAACATGCTGAAGATCTAAAGACTTAAGGATTCTGAAGGTTAAAGGTTATGAAGACTAAGTGCTGAATATTCTGAAGACAAGGTTCTATTGAACGACGTGCTGAAGATCTGAAGACTCAAGTATTCTGATAGCCAGGGGTTCTGAACTAGAAGTGCTGAAGACTCTGAAGACAAGGTTCGGCTGAACAAGTTCTGAAGACTCTGAAGACTCAAGACTCCAAAGACCCAATGATTCATTCTTCTGATCATGCTTCAATCAAATCAATTCAGAAGCCTCTGATGAATAGAAGAAGATGAAACGTTTGCGTGGGAAAATAGTACATAGTACAGATAAAGCATGTTCTTTTCCACGACCCTGATTTGGTGGTACAAAGGACAGATTCAGTGTACGATTTTCAAACCCAGCATAATGATATTATTTCAAGTCGCCAGCACTCTCATCATATTACTGATCTGCCCTCCAACGGATCTATTTTTGGCTATATAAAGACTTGATTGTTCAACGATGAAGTACCTGATGAGCATGAGCGAAAAAGAACAGATGCATGCGTACAAGCATGATTAATCATGAGTGAGCAGCAAATGATGTAATACTCAGTGTAAAAGAAGAAATATCAGAAACACTGATGTATATGAAGATCATACTCAAGAAATGAAGAAACTTATGAGTGAGCAGTAAACACTACAATACAATGAAGAAGAATGTATTACTGTAGATTTCTCTAAGTTAGATTGAGCAAAAATGTATGTTTACCCTGCTTGTGTAGAAGCATAATTATTGTAAACAAAACACTTGTTGCAAACAATTATTTGCGTTCCCTATTGGACCAGTTGGGTCAGAATTTTTAGGGAGACTAAGACAGTGTGTCTTAGGGTAGTTAGTCACTTGCAGTTAGCTTGTGCATTGTTTCCTTAAGAGACCAGTTGGGTCAGAATCTTAAGAAGTCTAAGGTTGGCGAGTCTTAGAGGTTGTTAGTCACTAGCAGTTGGCTCGTGTAATTGTAATCAGTTTGGTTATAGTGGATTAAGTCTTTGTCTAAGGCAAAATCACCTTGGCGGGTGGACTGGATTAGCTTGATAGCTTTTCAAGTGAACTAGGATATATCGTGTGTTTTTTATTGTTAGCTTATTTATGATCTTTGTTTAAGTTTCACAAAAAGCTTTCAAAATGGAAAACCCGATACAAACCCCCTTTCTTGTGTTTTTCTCACACGTTCAATTGGTATCAGAGCTCCGGTTCTGTTGTGATAAACGTTTTATTAGCACTTAACAGTGTTCAGTACCGATCCAGAAATTGTGTGAGATAACATGGAAGTTATTGTTAATACCACTACTAAAGGGGAAGATCATTACAGTATCAAACCACCAGTCGTGATGGTGAAAAGTTTGACTATTGGAAAGACAAAATAGAAAGGCTCTTTCTTGGTTTTGATGTAGATCTTTGGGATTTGGTAGTTGATGGCTACATTCACCCAGTTGATGCTACATGTGCTAAAATATCCTGAAGTGATATAATCAACCAATAGAAGAAAGAATACAAAGTCATCATAAGGCAAGAATCATTTTGCTAAATGCTATCTCTTATACTAAGTATGAGAAGATGATGTCAAATCTATTCTTGATTCTCTTAAGATGACTGATGAAGAAAATGCTCAAGCTAAGAAGACAAAGGCACTTGCCTTAATCCAAAACCTTGAGGCATTCAAAATGGAGGATGATGAAATAGTTGAGATCATGTCTTCAAAGTTTCAAATGCTAATCACAGAACGCAAGTTCTGAACAAAGGCTACTCAACTGCTGGACATATGAAAAAGATCATCAGAAGTCCGTCTTAGAAATGGATACTTATGGTAACAACTCTAAGGCTATCAAAAGATCTCAACAGCGTAAGTCTTGAAGAGCGTGTTAGTTATTTGAGAAATCATGAGATAGAGCTGGATGAAGAAGAAGAGCAAATCCATCATTTTTAAGTCTGAACCTGGAAAGGCAAAGGCTTATCAAGCTGAGAAAGAATCAGAAGATTCAAATGGAAGATCAGAAGATAACATCAGAAGAATCAGCAAACTCTGGAAGCATATGCAAGGAAACTTTAGAAGAATCAAAGGCCGTTCAAAGTCATCATCTGAATAGAAGAAGCATAAATCTAGAAAGGAGGTTATCTGCTACAAGCCAGGTCATCACAAGAACGAGTGTCCAAAGGTAAAAAAGAAGAAGTCTAAGAAGAACTTCTCCAAAGCGAAGAAAAGTTTAAATGGCAACTTGGAACGACTCTGATTCTGAAGAAGATGAATCCGATGAAGAACTAGCAGATGTTGTGCTAGTAGCAGCAACTGAAGATGAAGTTTCTGGAGAACCAGAAGACTATATATCATCAGAACCTAAATAAGACTCAGAATCAGACTCAAAGATATCTTTAGCAACTCAGTTGAAACACCAGTCATGGTAACTGAACGGTAGTTGCTCACGACTCATGACGAGAAGAAGGCATACGTTTGAAAGTCTGGAACTTAAGCCTGGAAGCTTCGTCAGTTTCTGGGGAAACCAGAAAGAATAAATCATTGGCTCTGGATTCGTTGCTCAAAGTATTTATTGTTAGGATATTCTGAACGCTTTAAAAGCTACAGAATTCATAACACAGAAACAAGAATTGTAGACGAATCAATTCATGTCAGACTCAATGATAAGCTTAACTCTGAAAAGTCAAAGCTAATTGAAAGGTTGTAGATATGAAGATCACGTCATCAGAATCAAAGAAGTAGAAGATTCAAGAGAAGAAGACGAAGATGAAAATTCTCCAGATCCAGATACAACCTTATCAGAAGCTGGAAACAACTCATCTCATCAAAAGAAGAACAGATAAAAGATTACTCTTTTTGAAGAATTGATTCCTGAAGATAAAGTTGATCCAGTCAAAACTCACTCATCCTTCAGACACTCTGAAGAAATTCTTCTGGGTCTAGTGTCTCTGATTGAGTCAACATCAGTTGATGGAGCTTCAAGAGAAAATGAGTGGATTCTGGTCATGCAAGAAGAACTGAATCAATTCACCATAAATGACGTCTGGGATCTTGTTCAGAAACCCAAATGTGTTCACGTCGTTGGAACTAAATGGGTGTTCAGAAACAAGGTAGATGAGAAAGGCTAAATTTGAAATAAGTCTGACAGAAGAATTCAGATTCTTTCTGGGAATTCAATTTGATCAAAGATCAGAAGGAGCATACATTCATCAGAACAAGTATGCAAAAGAACTTCTGAAAAAATTCAACATGATGGACTGCACACCAGCGAAGACTCCAATGCATCCAACATGTATTCTGGAAGAGGAAGAATCTGATCTCATGGTCAAGCAAGAAACGATCATCAATTACTCCTTCAACAGCAGAAGCAGAGTACGTATCCACGTCTCTATGAAGTGCGCAGATGCTATGGATGAAGAATCAGCTGGAAGATCATCAGATAAATGAGAGTAACATTTTCCATCCTTTATAATAATACTGCTGTAAGAATCTAATTTTAAGTTCTAGGACTAAGCACATATAGATCATTTTATTATAAACTATGTTCATAAGGGAATTCTATATTTAAAATCGATACAGACCATCAATGGACTGATATTTTTACAAAACCCTTGGCTGAAGATAGATTCTTATTTATTATGAAGCATCTGAAAATGGACTACTGTCCAGAGTAAGATTTCACCAGAATCAGATGTGTTTAGTCAGAGTCTAAAGTTATCAGATTTTCATTTAAACTCTAAAGCATTTGTTTTCAATCTCAGTCATCAGAAGATACTTTGTCAGAAGTGTCTCTGATCAGAAGGAAACCTTTTGGTTTTCCAGACTCTGAGGAATTCAATACGTGTCATTTGATTAAAGGATGATTAACGCGTGAACAATACTTTTTCTTGGAATTGGGTAAATCATGATTACGCTCATTTATTAATTTTCATTATTATGTTTAACACGTCACATTCACTCCACACACAAGTTATATACCCACTCACACCACTTCACTCCTTTTACATCTTAGAAACCCTAAACCCTTTTTTCCTTTAAACTACTCTCTGTGCTTTCTTCGTTTTCAACAACAAACTTCATCATCATTCCTTCTATCTCAATAATCAACATGATGACTACCTCTCAACAAGAAGTAGTTCAATTCTCCATTGAATTGGAACAATCTTTGAACCCCTCCACTGGATTATCATCTTCTTCAGCTCCTCCGTCTTCAACCTCAGCAACCACCTCAAATGTCATTTCAACATCATCATCATCATCACTTCCTGTGATTGACAAAGATCATATCACACAAAGGGACATTTCAGTTAACTGTATTATTGAGGCAAAGAAACTGATTGTTCTTAAAGAACTAGATGTTGATTTTGACAATCTTGTTGCTAATGGGTATGATCTTTCTGCTGAACTAGAATCTCAAGGTTGGAATCAATATTTTCAAAGGCTCAAAGGTCCCATTTTTGAAGCTCTTGTGAAGGACTTCTGGAGACAAGCAGAATGCGTTCGTCTTCATGTAGTTTCTCATGTTCTGGGAAAGAAGATAGTTATCACTGAGAAATCAATCTCAGACCTTCTGGAAATGGAATTCTTGAAAAACAAGTGAGTCTATGGAATGAAATGAAACTGCAAGTTTGTGAAAAAAACCATTGACAAAACTATCTTCACCAACTACTCTCTGGAGAAATCAAAGTATACGGGTAAGGATCTACATGATAAACTAAGGATTTAGCACAAGATCATTCTGAGCTGCATCAATCCAAGACCTCTATCAAGTTCCTCTGACTACTTCAACGCCAATCAGAAGTATATTTTGTACTATTTGATTACACAACAGAAGATGTGTCTATCCTCTATTCTGTTCTATCATTTAAGGGATACGGTGGCCAAGACAAGGACATTAGCTTTGCCAAAAAAATCTGTTCCCACTTACATTCCGTTTGGAAGGTTGCTCTCGGATATTTTTGTTGAAAGCGGATTAGAGGAATTTCTAACTAAAGAAGCCTTGCATACAGAAGATTTTACGCCAAGCATTGGAGATTCCCTAAATGCCATGACACTTAAGAATATGAGGATAATCAAGGAAGTACGTGTGAAACCACATTCGGTATCTCCTGCTTTTGTGATTAAACACAGGATTCCAGTGAAGGACTATCCCCTGTATTCAAAAAGCGACAGCCCAGAGGTAATTGCTACTATTGAGGCTATGATGAGAGAAGCGGGACTTGACATGTCAAAGTTCAGTTATGATGATCTTGCTCCTGCACCAACTCTGGCTGATCCTCCCAAAGGAAAAAGGAAACAAGTTGAAGAAGTGTCTGAATCCAAAAAGAGGAAGAAGGATGATAAGATTGGAACTTCCGGGAATCCAGCTATAACTTCTTACTCTAAAAGATCTAGTAAGCTTGTTTCTGTTCCCTCTATTTCAATAGCTGCTACACAATCTATTGATGCTTCATCATCACCAACCACTTCTGATACAAACACTACTCAAATTCCCACTCCCACTTCTCAAGTTGCATTTAAACTACCATCTTTTTTAGTTCCACCCCCAACGACCTCTTTATGTAAAACCACTATTCAACAAACTCAATTCTCATCAATCACCACACTCATTCCGTCTGAAAGTATTCCCACTTTCACTTCATCCATAACCACCTCACTTCCTCAATTCCCAACACCTGATTCCCCATCTTCTCAAGACTTGTTATACTTTGCTTTCCATCAACCTAGAACAGACACTGTTGAGTCTGTGTCTCAACACTCTGATCCTCATTCACCCAACCTCTCTGAAGAAACAAGTTCTGAGACCGTTGAAATTGTCACCTCTGAGCCCTATACAGTCTCATACCTTCTTGAGCAAATACCTACTACTGAACCAACAACTGAACAAATACCTCTTGAAATAACTTTTGCTGAACCTAACCTTGCTTTGGTTGTTTATGAAAAACCTGTTCCCAAAACTCTTGATGAATACATTAATGTGTTTCGTAACAAGGCTTTAAAAAGGGTAGCCAAATTAAAAGCAGAAGCCAGCATAAGCACTAAGCATATGGAGCTTGAGTGCTCTTGGGGAGAGTTTCAGAAATGGTTAGACTCTGAGTTTGAGAGAATCTCAAATTTCTCAGAAGCGTCTAAAGTTGCCTCAGTTCAACTGGTGAAGGACAAGGAAGAAGAAAAGGAAAGGATAAGGCAATTCAGGCTCCTTGCAGCAAAGCAAAAAGAAGCTGAAGCAAAAGCTGCTGAAGCAGCAAGACTTCTAGCAGAATAAGAAGCTAGAAATGCTGAAGCGGTCCGGATGGCACAAGAAGCTGAAAATGCAGAGAAAGCCAAACAAGCCGCTCTGATTGCTTCATCCTTTGAACCTGTTCTTGTGCGCTTGGAACATGTAATTGATGAAATCAAACAAGATCATCAGAATATGAAAGAAGAACAGAAAATGTTCAAGGAAAGCATTGCTGAGCAGAAGGTAGTCAACAACTCCCTTCAGAACTTGCTTCAACAGATTCTGAACAAGCTGCCTGCAAATTTTTCATCCTCTGGAACTTAGGCACCTAGGCACTTAGGCTTTTATTTTCTTTGGCCCTGAACCTTAGGATTCTGTCTTATTTTGTTTTGGCTCTGTCATTGTTTTGATCCTTGAATATATATGGTATTACATTATCTTTTTGATTATGACAAAAAAGGGGAGAAAGTTAAATGATTTTTATAGTACTTATTCTCAGAATCTCCAACTCAAACATTACATAATGCTTATATAATGCTTTTTGCAACTAACTGTTTGTTTGATGTTTCAATTAAGGAACTCTGAAAAAGTTCACTTAGCATTCTAGACAGGTTGAACATAAAAAGATTGCAAATCTTATGGATAATTTCAACTCTGATAATCATGGCTAAGAAGTTGTACACTTTGAGAATATATGATTGTTCAAACAGATGTTCCAGTATTGTTCAGAAGTTGTGAACTGTCTGAAAGTCAAGAAATCTGGTTTGATTAAACAGATGTTCCAGTACTGTTAAGAAGTTGTGAACTTTCTGAAAGGCAAGAAATCTGGTTTGATTAAACAGATGTTCCAGTACTGTTCAGAAGTTGTGAACTGTCTGAAAGTCAAGAAATCTTGTTTGATATCATAGTGATCAGAAGTTGTGAACTTTCTGAAAGTATGAAATTCAGATTTAAAGCGTCAGAAGAAGAAATCTCCTTGAAAGCATGTCAAGTCAATTCTCTGATTCAGAGATACCATTCAGAAGATATGCTATGCAACGATGATATTCTGATAAAATCAGTCAGGCTATGAATCTGATAAGATTGGTGAATCTAAGTTGGACAAAAGAGAAGTCACTTCCAATCAAATTCTGATACTTAAGAAGTTGTGATTCTCCATCAAGTTCTGATACGAGATGCGCGACATCATTCAATCAGACTCAAAATCATGGTTTGATTTTTCGTCAAGTTCTGATAGTAACCAGGTTCTGAGATGAAGACCTAGCGTTCTAGTTAGACTCTGATGAGTTATTGTAGGGAAGTATTCCTTCTCTATTGTTATGTTCTGAAGAACTCAAATTTTATTTTGTGAGTCTTTGGATCAGGGGGAGACTCTGAACAAGC
The DNA here is from genome assembly GCA_022829125.1 of Lathyrus tuberosus. NCBI lineage: Eukaryota > Viridiplantae > Streptophyta > Magnoliopsida > Fabales > Fabaceae > Lathyrus > Lathyrus tuberosus. Next base: position 5,777,581 of record JALAZF010000264.1, read on the forward strand.
ATAAATGAAAATTTGAGATTAACAGATTCAGGGGGAGCTGAGAGCTTAAACTCTGAATTTGTTGGCTATGGTGATTACCCTGTATAAATTGTTCTATCAAAATACATGGTTTTGTCATCATAAAAAAGGGGGAGATTGTTAGAACAAGATTTGGTTCTGCATCTTATCTTGATATTTTGATGATAACAATGGAGTATTTGTGTGAAGAACAATTTAGGTGCTCTAACGTTTGTTATTCTGATGGTTTAACAAACAGGTTCTAACTTTAATAAAGACCTTGTGCTACATCACTCTGATATTCTTTATGGTCACTTCTATGTGAAGAAGCAAGAATTGGTTCTAATCTACTGTACGTCAGAAATATTCTGAGAAGACACTATGTTGTTGTTGTAACGTCTCTTGGATCTAATCTAAGGATATGACTCTGATGTTCTTGTGCTGAAGCCTGTAGTGCTTCTGAGGCCGTTAATTTCTGAAGACTAAGTGCTGAAGATTCTGAAGACAAGGTTCTGCTGAACAACGTGCTGAAGATCTAAAGACTTAAGGATTCTGAAGGTTAAAGGTTATGAAGACTAAGTGCTGAAGATTCTGAAGACAAGGTTTTGTTGAACGACGGGCTGAAGATCTGAAGACTCAAGTATTCTGATAACCAAGGGTTCTGAACTAGAAGTGCTGAAGACTCTGAAGACAAGGTTCGACTGAACAAGTTCTGAAGACTCTGAAGACTCAAGACTCCAAAGACCCAATGATTCATTCTTCTGATCATGCTTCAATCAAATCAATTCAGAAGCCTCTGATGAATAGAAGAAGATGAAACGTTTGCGTGGGAAAATAATACATAGTACAGATAAAGCATGTTCTTTTCCACTACCCTGATTTGGTGGTACAAAGGACAAATTCAGTGTACGATTTTCAAACCCAGCATAACGGCATTATTTCAAGTCGTCAGTACTCTCATCATATTACTGATCTGCCCTCCAACGGATCTATTTTTGGCTATATAAAGACTTGATTGTTCAACGATGAAGTAGCTGATGAGCATGAGCGAAAAAGAACAGATGCATGCGTACAAGCATGATTAATCATGAGTGAGCAGCAAACGATGTAATACTAAGTGTAAAAGAAGAAATATCAGAAACACTGATGTATATGAAGATCATACTCAAGAAATGAAGAAACTTATGAGTGAGCAGTAAGCACTACAGTACAATGAAGAAGAATGTATTCCTGTAGATTTCTCTAAGTTAGATTGAGCAAAAATGTATGTTTACCCTGCTTGCGTAGAAGCATAATTATTGTAAACAAAACCCTTGTTGCAAACAGTTATTTGCGTTCCCTATTGGACCAGTTGGGTCAGAATTTTTAGGGAGACTAAGGCAGTGTGTCTTAGGATAGTTAGTCACTTGCAGTTAGCTTGTGCATTGTTTCCTTAAGAGACCAGTTGGGTCAGAATCTTAAGAAGTCTAAGGCTGACGAGTCTTAGAGGTTGTTAGTCACCAGTAGTTGGCTCGTGCAATTGTAATCAGTTTGGTTATAATGGATTAAGTCCTTGTCTAAGGCAAAATCACCTTGGCGGGTGAACTGGATTAGCTTGATAGTTTTTCAAGTGAACCAGGATATATCGTGTGTTTTTTATTGTTAGCTTATTTATGATCTTTGTTTAAGTTTCACAAAAAGCTTTTAAAATGGAAAACCCAATTCAAACCCCCATATCTTGTGTTTTTCTCACACCTTCAGTAACAAAAGGCTCAGATTCCTTACATTATTCCCAGCTTCGATTAATTCTTTCCTGCATATGATAGATTAAACCAAATTTTAGCAACAAATGTACAAGTATACTTTTTAGTTGCTAGAGTAAATCCCCACTCAATTCCTCAAAAGATTATCAATATGGCTATCCACTGAATGATAAATTTTTTGGCATCAAAAAGTGTTTACTAGGACCAGCTTAATGCCTTCCAATGATTGAAAAGCATTGAGGACCAATTTGATGTTGCTAATCTGCTGAAGAACCAAATTAGGGATTCATTTTGTTGTGTCAGACCAAACATATAAGAATTAAGATGATATCTTTTATAAGAAAAGGAAACATGAGCCACACCTTAAATTTGGGAGGAGAATCCACCCAACAACACCACCATCTTTAGGAGAGATTTTTGCAATACAGTCAGTCTACACAACGAAAAATCAGTCTAAAATAATACCCAGTTTAACAGAGCGCCTTAGGCCACAGGCCTCATGCATACATGTCAAACATTTGTCTATGTTTTTCACAATTTTAGGAAAGGAAATATATTTTCTCTAACTACAACAATCATAGTTGATCATGAAAACCCGTACCGTAAAAACATTTGCCCAAACTTCACCGTTTATATATTCCAGTTCATTGAGATTGTGTACTTGATGACCCTTATAGAAGACAGCTTGTTTGGATATGGCTACAATGGAAAGGAAAGTTAAGTTCCAGAATATGCAAAGCAAGAAAAGGTCTGAGAATAGGGTTTCGCTAATAAAATGGTAAAAGGAAACAAATAAAATTTGATTTGAGAGACTGGCCTTTAAATGTTTGAGGGTCAATTTGGTATAATGTTGAACTTCCGTCACTTCCAAACAAGACTTTTCCATCAGTTGCAAGACCCCAGCCATCTTTCATATCATGATTAAATGTCCCAAGCTACAGAAATTGTAAAAGTAAGTTGTTAAGACCTAGCTTGCAATATTAAAAGGAGTTTTGAAGCATTCGCCTTAGCACTAAAGAGAATCTCGGCCCAAACTCTAAGAGTTAATTAGGCTCTCAGCCCAAACTCTAAGAGTTAATTACTAATTATTATATACCAAACATTAAGAAAGCAGATCATAGGCCATTCAAACAAGAATAATATGCATCATAGCCCGCAGCCTCTTTCTCCTGCAAAGCTCAATTCTAATGGGCTTGCCATCAGCTTTTGGTTTTAGTAGCAAGCGAACGAGAAACTAACATTTGGCATTTAACTTCGACATCAAGTATTTTATGGCTGCAAAAATTTAAAGTTTCAAGTGGTTTAAGAAATTTGACAGTATTATGTTTTATTGATGTATTAGAAGCTATTAATTAGAATAAGAAAAAAGGAAATGTCTAAAGTAAAGATTAAATACAGTCCTGTCTTTTGGAAAAAAAATATTAAAATATCGAATTCCCTTTCCTTTCAATCTCCCTACTGTTAGACATTTGTCAGAATTTGCTATAATCTACATTAAAAAACAAAATGCAACATAATTTTCCTTGCACACCTATTACTGAGGAGAGTTAAGCCTTCCCCAAATAATGAATCATCTAGCTTCTGAAGTTTCTCAACCTGCACGTAGCACCAAGAATAAATAAATGAAACTTGCAATGAGTTTCAGTATTCAAATTACTAGGCATTATTAAACATAACAAGCGCATCACTTATAAGAAATTCCCAAATGAACATTTTTCTAACATATATAGTTTTATCAGATCTTTTACATGGAGTATATACCAGCGTTAAAGAGTGGAATTCTCGGATGAAAAGTAGTTAGGATTAGTTAGGGTTAATAATTAGCTAGAGAGGACACCAATTCGATAAACAAGGGGGAATAAGGGCAAAAAGATTGATTTAGAGAAATTAGAAAATCAATGAAATGGAGACGTTTTATTGAAGGAGAAACCTTTGCCAAAGAAGTCTTTCTTCCGTTTTAGATCATTTAAAAGTATTATTTTTTTCTTTAGTCCCTATCAATTTTCTATTTCTCTTCCTTAGGTTTTTAACACACATTCACAAATGTTGTGGGTACAACAACAGCAGATTCTGAGAGCATGAACAACTTTGAAAAGTAGGAAAATGTAACTCGAAACTTTTGTTGCATTCTAAAGCCCAGATAAAATACCTTTGTAAAAAGAAAACTAAAACCATAAAAAATGCACCTTCTTTGAATAAATTTCCTTTCATTTAAAGTAAGATTTGCATTGGAATTAGGCAATGTGAATCATTTCAGCTAAAGAGACATTGTGTCTAAAAAATTAATTGAGAATGAAAACATAGGGGAAAGGCCTGGTAATTATTAAAGAAAAAAATATTGTTTAAACATCACACTACCCTGTTTAATCATTGATCTTGCTATCTTGTTTAAAATTGGTCATACTGTACAGATTTATATATTCATTATATAGTTAATTCTTGTCAGTACAACTGTGTCTATATAAGCTTGTAAATTGTAATGAAAACTGATAAGCATATATAACAAAAGAACTCTCGGATTAAATCAACTAAAGAGTTTGATTGCTATCCATCAATTGTTCTTCATGTAAATATAGTAACTGAAAAGCATAAAGAACAGAGTACTCAAACAAGAATATGGAAGAGTACAAGAACTAGGAGTCAGTACCTTCCCAGTACGGAGAGCTACTTTGCGGACAGAGGACTGAAACAACAAATAGTTGAAATGTTAAGCAAATATTACACATCAGAAACAACATTAATTGTATGTCTAGGAAAACAAAAAATTAGAATGTAATTAGAAAATAAATCTAATCTTGAATAATAAAATTTTAGAATAGATAAAAGCTTAGAAAGTTGTGAGACTCGCAAGTCCACGTAGACACATGAAGAGTCCGTTGATTCGACTTGCAGACTCGTAAGAGTATATGTGTTATGAGTCCCACAACGGACAACCTATGGCCTGAACATGTGTTTATAAGTGGGGGTAATCCTCACCCTATTAGGAGGTTTTGTAGGGTTGAGTTAGACCCAACCCACACATCTTAAGATGGTATCAGAGCCTCGTTTAAGAATCATTGGGCCACCCATCATTCAGTTACACGCTCCAGACGTAAGTGGGGATAATCCTCACCCTACTAACCAGTTTTGTAGGGTTGAATTTGAAAAATAAAAAGTGGCTTTAAAATAACCTTAAAATGGCACATATAATAGAACACCGATTAACATAAAATCTCATTTCAAACTGTAAGAAAACAAAGGGATATTTTGAGACACACAAAGGGAAAATGGTATAACAAAACAAAGGAACATATTGCTTCCAAAAACAGAGAAACAAAAAAAAACAAAAATAATGTTAAATTTGGAGAATGGTGCTATCACAAGTAGTAAGCACTCACTCAAGACAAAAAAACAACAAGAACAAAACAAAAACAGAGCACTACAAAAACAACACAAAAACAGCAACAAAGCAACAAAATGAAGAGTCTATCTGCATTTAATCGAGTCTACCACGTAAATGAGCCTGAGTACATGTCAACTCATTTTGACTTCCTAAACTCAACTCAACAAGTTGATTCGTGAGTCTGACAAACATTGGTCTTATTTAATGGATAGCACCAGTAGAGGTCATATTCATATTTATGTAACTGATGTCAGCTTGAAATTTTCAAATTTAAGAATACACAAAATTTCCTATCTCACTCCAGCTGTAGAAAGGAAAAAGTAAGAAAAAAAGGCAACACTAAGAAAAGAAACATTACCTTCATATAAAGACCAGTTGACTCAAATAATGTATCATTTCCAGCATAAATAATCCCCTGAAATCAAACATGCAAAGAGAAAACATTTTTCTCTTCAATGAGTGACAAACTAAGCAATGCATATATCCGTTCCTTTTTAGTTGTCATTTTTTGACTTTTTACACATATCAGGAAAACTAATCATTATTGTTACTTTTTAAACAATAATTCTCCTTTTACCTATAATATCCTTAATTATTTATTACATTTATTTTTTTTTTTTCTGTAATAAATACCTAAAGGTAATTTTGACAAAAAGTGTAATTAATGCTACCTTAAACTTTGCAAGTGACAATTAAAAAGAAACAAAAATTTATCAAGAAAGTGACACTTAAAAAGGAATGGAGAGAATATTTGCAATAAAAATAAATAAATAAAAATAAAAGATTGTGTGACACTTATGCTAGGGAACCCAAGAAAGTTGCCTTGGCCGTTACTAAAATTTAGTGTTGTGCTTAAGTCATTCCTTATTGTCAATTTGTGTTAAAGACAACAGTTCCTTTTAAATCTAACTGAACACTCATTGGATTTACAAGTGTGCTCTAATGAACTTTGGATGAAATAAAACCCTATAAGGTTCCTTCTATTGGCTGCTTTTTGTAACACCTTTTAAGGTTTCTTCTATTTTACTATTATTAATTAAATTTACACTAATGATCTTTTTATAACTATTCTTGTTCCCGAGGAAGTTTTGAAATTTGTCCTCAGAGATTACGAGACTTGACTCTTAACACTACTAAGTAGACACCTCATAGAAGAAAAAATACATATAAGATACAACAAGATATCTAACTTAAAGTTCACCCTTTTCCATCAAATTTCCTACCTATCTTAGCTAAAATACCTAGCGAATAGCCATTTTCAATGAAATCACTCCCTAAACAAGCTGAGCTGCCTTAGATATAGAGATATTAGAGCAGATAGAGAGATGCCTAGCTAAACTGATTATAGTGCGGCCCCAAAATTCATCGTTGGGAAATATTAGAGAAGACACATTAGTTTGTTAACGCATACTGTGTTTAATGTGGCAGATCTATTTATTTCGTGCAGATTTAGTTTTAACATTAGTTAGTTCTAATCTAGGTTGTTAATAGCAGCCAATAGGGGTGGAGCGGAGACAGGCTGGAATCAAATTGCGGCTGCTCCAAAACAGATCACAGGTTGCGGCTGTAGAGAACACTTCTCGGTCCAGAGCGGATTTCCGTCCGCTATTCTTTTTCACCCTTGAAAACCCAAAATTAATACTTAAAATTATTTTAAACATTTTAGAGGTAATTTCGGGTTTTCCATTTCCATTGTCTGATGTGGGACTCTTAACACACCTAGGGATGGCAACAGGTCGGGTCGGATGCGGGTTTCACACTACCCAAACCCGCACCCGAAATTACCACCCGAACCCGAACCCGAACACAAAGGCTATTCGGGTGGCAAAATAACACCCACGCCCGCACCCGTTGGGTTTGGGTTTTTTCACCCAAACCCGAACCCGTAGCAAAAACTAAAAAAAAAAAAAAATTAGCCCTTGAATGGATAATAATAAAGGGGTAGGATTTGGTGTCAAAGTTAATATTTTGACACTAGTGTCAAATGATCCCTTCCCATATATATATATATATATAGCGGGTGTGGTTTCGGGTTTCGGGTACGGGCTTTACACTACCCAAACCCGCACCCGAAATATCGGGTGGCACCCGAACCCGAACCCAGTCAACTCGAGTTCGGGTGCGGGTGGGCCCCGCGGGTTTGGGTCTGCCTGCCATCCCTAAACACACCTCTTCATGCCCAGGACTGGATATATGGAGCGTGGAAATAAATGGTGGGTGACCCGATAGCGGAAACCCGATAGCAGGTGGTCCACCGGATCTTAAACGAGGCTCTTGATGTCATGTTAAGAAATGTGGTTGGGCCTAACTCAACCCTACAAAACCGATTGATAGAGTGAAGATTGCCCCCACTTATAAACACTTGTTCATGCCATATATTGTCCGATGTGGGACTCTTAACAAGTGATATTCCAAAAAAGAAAAAGAAACATTCAGTTCTTCCTCCATAAGCATTCCTCTGCTCTTCATTCTTCTTCCGGCTACAGGCTTCATTCTTCTTTAGGCTTCAGGTTTCAACCTTCGTTCCACTTCAACCTTCGTTCTTCTTTGCCGTTGTTTTTCTCTCGCATCATTCTTCAAGCTTCAAGCTATCTTCTATATGCTTCTTTATTTCCTTGACTTTTGTTGATATTTGGGATTTTAATATTTTGACTAAGACTTGGAGATGATGACGGAGTGTTTTGATAAAGACTTTGGGTTTTTGAGTGTTTTTTTATTAAGCCTTGTGTTTTGAATTATTTGTTTAATTTTACATTAAATATATATTTATAGTATTATTCATGTAATATATAAAAAACGATCAAACAACGGTCATCCCACTATTCCGCTTTTGGGATCGGCCGCTCCGCGCCGCTATCCGGAACTGACAAATTCTAAATTAACTTATCGAAACCAACTACACTTCTGTAAATAGATCGAGCACTTTTGTGATTCATTACATGAGAAACAGATTCGGTTTCAAACAACATTCTCTTTCTATCTCTCTAAATGCCTTGAACTTTCTTATGATTTCTCCTCTGCTCAACTTGTAATTTAGTTCATAAGGATTCAAAAGCCCCACCTTAATCAAACAACAAATACTACCCATATTAGTCTTTCTCATAGACGCTTTTTTAAAAGTGAAGTAAAAAATGAAGGCACGGACTTCCCAATTAAGTCGGCACCCCTACACTCATACCCAAACTAGGCAAATATGGGGCTTATTCAAATAATCTAATATATGAAAATACATTACCAGACCCCATCAAGAAGGCGAAAAATACTAAGGACTAAGGTCATAGCTTGTTATATGCCCCTCACATGTTGAGAAACTGCTCGCTCGCTGCATCAGAGAAACGCATTTAGTTCAGAAGTTACTTCAATCACTGATCTCAGCCATTGATTGAAAATGGATGATTGTGATTGGAAATTCCTTATTTTCTGACATTACAGCATGAGTCATATGATCTATGTTGTCACTAGAAGCAGAATAGCATAGCGGTGGTAGGGTTTGGCACAACGCTTTTGGCTTGCAAACCAAAGTTAGCAATAGCAGTTGTTGCGACTGCTAATTGCTGCTCCAAAACACCATTGTGTTTGCTATTAGGGTTTGGGAGTAAATTCCTAAAAGTCTTTTTTGTTTAAACGTTATCTTTTTATAAGGGTATACATTTCAATCCAAATCTTTATAAGGTTAATAATCCATTCTTCATTTTGTCATGTTCTTGCTCACAAACAATTGTTATGTTCTTCTTCCTACTTTTAGTTATGTTCTGTCATGTTATTCTTTCCTGTTGAAGTTTTACTATTCTATATTTGGACTCTTGCACTATTACGTATGACGATGGTCTCTTTAATTTTGTATTTTTTCTATATTTGAGTATTCATGTTGTTACTTTGTACACTGTTTTTTTTGTGTCTTTGCGATACAGCTATCCGTTATAGCATTTTAGGGGTAGGTAAGCGCTACACTACGTGAGATCATCAACATATGATCTCTAGCTAATGTCTTAAATCCGTTGAATGCAGTGACTGCGAGATTCGCTGAATGTGGTGAATCCGGCCGGGCCTATACATCAGTAAATTGAATCCTTTGGATTAAAAATTGGACAACTTAGTGCTCACATTCTCACTTCAATAATCTAATTCAACGAAAAACTTGTGAGCCGATTAAACTTCACTCAAAGATTATTTTGTGCTTACTACAACAATGAACACAAATAGATGATTTAATGAATGCAGTACTCCCCACGTGGAGCTTGTATAGAACCATAGCCCAGTAGCATTTCAGGTCTTGAACAATTCGTCGTCAATAATAGAAACAAACTTAGCATTGTATCTAAATTGTTAACCAACTCTCACATACCTCTCTCAAAAATATTAAATACATAAAACTAATCTATGTTTGGTTCCACCCCCACAATCTTGTTTGTGTTGGTTAGGTTTGAACTTTGAACGCAAATTAATTATGTTTGACTCCTGGCCCTAATATTGGTTCTAGATCCAACCTTAATTCTATCTAAAAGCTTAGATTTATACAGTTAAACACTTTTTGACAAAAAGCAATTTTACAAAATCAATTTCCATAACACACACCGAAAACAATTAATCAATCCCAATCCAAATTAAACAGTAACAGAAGAAACTGATCTTCAACTCCATCGAAAATAACAACTCGAACCATTAAAAAAAGTCAAATAATGAACAACAATAAAAGATAAAGAATAAAAACGAACAAAAATAGGAAATAAAAAAGTTGACCTGAGTGAAGACTTGAGCCTTGAGGATCGTGAGGGAAGTCATTGATAACAGAGATCGTCTCATATGAAACCACTTGTTGGAACGCACGCCAAGTGTTCGACGAAACGAGCAAGAGACAGATGACTGTGTTGGGGGAGTTTTTACTAGGGAACATTGATATATAGTGTATGACTAGGCACCTTTGTGAGAGACACACCACTTGTCCACCTAAAACTTTAAGATGATAGGTGAGTGGGTTCTCCCACTTATAAATGCTCAAGTCACCACAGTCCTATCCAATGTGAGACTATTTCCCCACTTACTCACGCTTGCTATATTATTCCAACAGACTATAGGAATGTAAATGGATATCCATGGGGACGGATACTATGATATCTGTATTCGCCTCGTTGGATAAACATGATATCCATATCCGCCCCATATCCATGCGGATATCCGTTAAGCGGGTAATCCGTGGATTTTATGGTATCCGCGGATATTTACAGATATCCATGGATAATATATTTTTAATAAAAATTATTTTTTGAAAAAAAAAAATTTAATTTTTTTTAAAGACACAAAAAATTATTCACCAAAACATAATTAGATCCAAACATAATATTCATACATTTCATTTTTAACCAAACAAATAAAAGATATTGTGATTATGAGTTATGATAGAAGAGCGAATGACAGAGGAGTAGGAAGAGAGCCACTGGTTCGACAGAGGAATGACGACACTAGTTAGTTGGACTGTGAAATTGTTGAAGTGAGGTATGAAATATTGAAGAGTTTAAATATGAAATGACGAATATAATTTGAATGAAATGTGAAAGGTTATATTCAAAGAAAATTTAATATATATATATATATATATATATATATATATATATATATATATATATATATATATATATATATATATAAGAAGACTAATTTATTAGAAGATGAAAAGATAAGGTATAATAAACTAATGATATTTAAATGATTTTTATAATTTATTAATGGATATGAATATCCGCGGATACGAATATCATTAAACCCGTATCCATATCCATTAACAAACAGATATTTAAATATCCATTTATTTTATCCGTGGATATCCATTAAGTTATCCGCCCCATATCCGTGACGGATTTTATCCGCGGATATTCGCGGGTACGGATTTTTTTGCCATCCCTAGATGACTGAAATGACGAGTAAAACGACAAGAATAGCAGAAATGGTGGCAAGAGTGCGAGGCTTGCGCCGTCGTGAAGGAGTTGGAAGAGTTGCCATGGAAGGGTTTTTCTTTTGGCGTGGTTCACGATGCTTATTCTTTATAGATCTGGTGGCTGCCATTGTTCTTCATGTGAGAGAAGTGAATAAAACGAGGGAAATCGGAGGCGCAGAATTGCACGTCGAAGCCGCAATTTGTCTCTTTTCTGTTAACAGTAGTATGGATTATAAAACCAAACCAAATTATATATTTGGTTTCTTTAAAACCAGTTTATTTTTTTTAACCGATTTATAAGTGGATTGGTTCAATTTTAAATCGGTTTTCTAATATATATATATATATATATATATATATATATATATATATATATATTTTAAATCGGTTTCTCCTAAAATTAGTATTTTACTTTCTTTAAAAAAACCAGTTTTTTTAAAAATCATTTTTATAAATTTAATGTTACATAAAAATGATATTAAAGTATGTCTCTACAAATAATATTCCAATTAAAAACAATATCATATTATAATGTGTTACATAAAAAGGATCACAAAATAAAATAATTTTAAAACATGTCTCTATAAATCATAATTGTTCATAAAATAAATAACTCATCAAGAAAATTATCCAAGTTTCCAAAATCTCTTTGCATCATCTAAGTTTCCAACATCTCTTTGCATCATCCATCACATCTACAAATAAAATAAATAAATAACAATGTTCATAAAATAAATAAGCTTTATAAATTCCATAACAATTCAAAGAAGAAAACGACAATACAATCAGGCATTACTCAAATCAAACTTCAATTAACAAAGCATGAGAAAAAAATGTATGCAACAAATAAACAAAACTTTTTTAGTTTCAAGGTCAACCACATAAGTCATCATTGTTTTATCAACTGAAGATAAACCAAGTCTCAGACTTTGTCATTCTCATTAACCCCTTTTCATTAACTTTTTGTTCTTCACAACAGAAAACAAAAACAAAGCATAAAGTAGAATAAAAGATAAAAACCATGCTTGCTCTCAAAAATAGTTGTTGCGGTGAGAATCGAATATCAAGCTATTGTATTAACTTGAATCACAGATCTTAATTCACCACCGTGCTTTGGTTTATCCAAAGGAAAGAGTGATGATCGAAGAAAATCCTAATAAGAGATCTAAGGTTCGGAGGTTGGTTATACTTAGGGAAGGTGTTAGCACCCTAAGTATCTGTAGTACTATACATGAACTTTTTGTTTTATTTGTGTTATATTATTGTTTGCTTGTTAAGGTTAGTGCTAAGATAAAGACCTAGGGGTTAGTTTCTAAGTATGCTCGCCAAGACATCGCATCTCGTGCCTACGTATCTTGACTAAAAGAATCAGAGCATTCGTAGTTCTCTTCAATAAGGGTGAGGAACTCTTGACTGTGATCAAAGTTCCAAAGGGAAAAGTAAGTGTCTGCGGCGAGACACCTATATAGAGTGCGACGACTCTAAACCTAAGGCTAGGTAAACGGGAAATGAAATGTCCATTGCAGAACACTCACATAAAGTACAGCGACTCTAATCCTAAGGCTAGGATGAAAGGGGAAAGAAGTGTCCATGGCAAGACACTCACATAGAGTACGGCGACTCTAATACTAAGGCTAGGATAAACGGGTAAAAGAATGAGTAAGCTAAGCTAAGCTATCCTAAATATGACGTGGAAGTCAGCAAAAGGGGTCCTCCCTTGGAATCGGGCATATGAAATTATTAATGAATTAAATATAAATATTTAATAAGATTAATTAATAATTTAATTAATCAAATTAAATATAGATATTTAGGTTAACTAATAATGAACATATTTTTTACATTTTTCTAATATAATTCAAATAACTAAATAAACCAAAAAGATGAAAATATAAAAGAAATAAATGATAAATTTTTTTTGGTATTTTCAATATTAATCAAATTAAAAAAAATATTAAGTTAAAGTTTAAATGTATTTTTTGGTATTTTCTAGAATATACAAGTAAGAAGAAACCTTGTAAAAAAAACAAATAATTAAAAAACAAAATGGAGACTATAAGACACCATCGTTTTCTTTTAGTTCTCAATAGAGTAGTTATAATATTGTACCAAATACCAGTATTGTAAAAAATAAATTTTAAGCAAAGAAACAAAACGTGTTGTCCTCATTACATACAGTACCCTAAAATACATACTAGTAAAGTATCTCATATTATTAAACCAAAACAATATATGACAAAAAAAGGAAAAGAAATAAGTAATATATAAAATTTATAATAAAAACTATAAGGTAAACCATTTAAAAACAGTACTGTATTACATCTATATATAAAACATGCATACAAAACGAAAACAAAACAGTACATTATCTCTATATATCAAGCAAAGTGAAACAAGTAGTAACAACATTAATATAATAGTATATAAATGAAACAAGTAGTAACAGCATATTAATAATAGTATATAAAATGAAGTCAGTGGTAACAACATTAATATAATAATATATAAAATGAAACAAGTGCATCAACAGGAATTGAAGAAAAACACGAAGAAAGAGAAAAAGACCAAGAAAGTACTAACACAATTTTCCAAATCCGACGACTTTTTCTGCTAGTATGAGTTTTCCGGTAACAACCTGAATCCGGCGAGTGCTGGATCTTCTTCCTTTCTTCTTCTTCTCCCCCCTTTGGCTTTATGCAATGCACACATATATATAGTACTAAGTTTTCAACAATAAAACAAGAATGATAAAAAGAATTAAAAACATGTTTTTTTTGTTTTTTATGATAAGACAAAAATAAAAAGAATTAAAAACATATTTTTGTGTTTTTTTATGATAAGACAAGAATAAAAAGGAATTAAAAATCATGTTTTTTTTAGTTTTTTTTATGATAAGACAAGAATAAAAAGAATTAAAAATCATATTTTTTTTGTTTTTTATGATAAGACAAGAATAAAAAGAATTAAAAATCATGTTTTTTTGTTTATAAAAGGGAAGAATTGATGACAAAATAGAAAATAAAATAAAATCAAACAATTAAAATGAATTTAAATTTAAATATCTAAATAAATGAATTAAAATTATTATTTAACTAAAAAATAAAATAATTAAAAAACAAATAAAAAGTCGAGCAGAAAAGTGCTTGAAAAAAAATAAAATATACACACCAAAATGGTCAGCGCGAAATAATCATATTGGAAAAATACAGCGTTTGATCAGATTTTGAAATAAATTTAGACCGATTTGTCTGTAAATCCAACAAATTTATTCTGACTGACATTTCAGACACTATGCAAGATGAAGTGCATGATATGCTATGCAGACAATGCAAAACAAAAAACAGAATCTCAGGGTCAAAAATTAGGGTATGACAGATGCCCCTATTCAAGTTTCTTCTATCCAGAGATATGGGGATTGAAATCTTCATCTCAACGAGATAGGGGAGACTTAAATACAAACATGCACAATTTTTGGCCATAAGATGCCACAAGATGCACATGATATGAAATGATATGAATGCAAGACAAAGAAATTGTATACATAAGTGTTATCGAAGCACAGTTAAAGAATGAAAGACCCGACGAGGAACAACTTAGCAAAACAAGACTCCACGGGGAAAAGTATTAAGGAGACACAACTGAGGAATACAAGATATTATGGACATCTGTCAAGGTGACAAAAAGTATCCAATAATACTTGGAAAGAAGATGGACAAAACCTGAATGGAGATACAGATATGCGGGAAAGCATCAGATGTGGGGAGAGGGTTATAGTCATCAGAGGTTTTGTCAGAAATGCATTGAACAAAACTCTAGGAGAGTACAACAACACTCATCAAAGACATTCAGGAGAGCATTGAATGAACTTTGGAGCACATCAGAGACATTCAGAAAAGCATCGAATAAACTCCGGAACACATCCAGAAAAGTATTGGATGGAAAATGGAAACAGACTTGAAAACAATCAACAGTTGTTAACCACAGTCAGAAATAAATTGAAGACATCTAGAAGAGAATTAGATGAAAACAAACAATTTTGAAGATACATCCGAAACATTTAGAAAAGCATTAAATGCACGGGAAAAGGTTTTGGAGACATATTTGGAAGAACATCATATAAGCAACATCATATCTGGAAAAACATCAGATAAAACAAGGTCATATCTGAAAGAACATCAGATAAACACAAACGGGGTTCTAGAAAAGTATCAGAACAAAATCGTATCTGGAAGAACATCAGATAGTCACACAAGGAGTGCTGGAAAAACATCAGAACAAAAGACACATCTGGAAAAACGTCAGACGGTCATATCCGGCAAAACTTCGGATAGATTCTGGAAGAGCATCAGAATGAAAAGGGTATATCTAGAAAAACATCAGATAAGTTCTCGAAGAACATCAGAATAGGAGACACATCTGAAAAAACATCAGACGCAAAGTCTTATCTGGAAGAACGTCAGATAGACACAAATGGGGTTCTGGAAAAACATTAGAACAAAGTCGTATCTAGAAGAACATCTTATAGACACACAATGAGTTCTGGAAAAACATCAGAACAAAAGACACATCTGGAAAAACGTCAGACGGACATATCCAGCAAAACCTCGGATAGATTCTGGAAAAAAATCAGAATCATAATGGAGATATCTGGGAAAACATCAGATAAGTTCTGGAAGAACATCATAACAAAGGACTCAATCTGGTAAAATAACTCAGAGAGAGACATATCCGGAAAAGCATCAGAATCGATATGAATATCTGAAAAAACATCATATAGGTTCTGGAAGAACATCAGAACAAAATACTCAATCTGGTAAAACATCAGAGAGATAAATATATCCGGTAGAACCTCTGATAGATCCTGGAAAAGCATCAGAATCATAGGAATATCTGGAATAATATCAGATAAGTACAAAGGAGTTTCTAGAAAAACATCAGAAATATAGTCGTATCGGGAAGAGCACCAGATAGACAAAAAGGGGTTCTGGAAGAACATCAGAACAAATATACATCTGGAAAAACATCAAACACGAAGTCGTATCTGGAAGAACGTCATATAGACATAAGGGAGGTTCTGGATAAACATCAGAACAAAAATACATATCTAGAAGAGCATCAGATAGGTACAATAATATCTGTTTGAGAGGTGCCAAGTGAGTTGGACTTTGACCACAAGGTAAGACGTGGATAACAACACGACCTCTGGTGAAATGAAAATGAGGATGAAACACTTATGTTATGCAATGTATATGAATTATGCTATGATATATGATCAAATACAGATGTCGACGACATGGCTCGACTCTTTCAGGGAGAAGACAAGACTTGAAGACTGATTCCTCAACACGGATGTCACTGCCATTCTGCTTGTGGATTAAAGACGCTGCTACTGCCACACTAGTAAACTGTATCAAATTGATGATCCTTGTAGGAAGGATGAAGAGCTACTTGGGGATTCTTCAAGTAAATTGCCCCAGATTAGTTGTGTAACACCCCAAATTTCGTAAGAATATTTATTTAATTTAATTAAAGATTATATTCGTGGTTTTCTGTGAATTTTTGGTGTTTCGTGTCGATGTCGATGTTTTTATGAAGTTTTGGTTATTTTAATTAAATAATAGTATATAATATGAATATATTAGTATTATTATTATAAAGGCTTAAATAATGTTTTCGTCTATGTAAGTTGGCGAGTTTTTGGTTTTCGTCCCTGAATCTTTTTTTTTTTCGGTTTTAGTCCCTATATCTTACTTTTTGTTGGTGTTTAGTCCCTAAAGCCAAAATCCGCAGGAAAATCCGAAGGTTTCCTGTAGATTTTCCTGCGGATTTTCCTTAAAACCAAAATTCGCAGGAAAATCTGCAGAAAAATCCGCAGGAAACCTCTGTAGGGACTAAACACCAACAAAAAGTAAGATATGGGGACTAAAACCAAAAAAAAGATTCAGGAACGAAAACCAAAAACTCGCCAACTTACAGGGACGAAAACATTATTTAAGCCTATTATAAATTTAAATTAATATTCGAGGAATTAAGGGTAAGACGGACATTTGAGGAGTATTAGTGGGAGTGTTATGGGAAAGCCCATATTTGAGGCCCAAGAGTTAAATTAACCAAAAAGGAGGAATTTAGGAGAATTAGGATTCATTTGTGGAGATCGTAAAAATAAGGAGAAAAGAGCTCTGAGGAAAACGGGAAAAAGGCGAGGATTTTCGTGAAGGTTTCCAAAGGCTCAAGAGAGAACTCATCGGATCGACAATCTAAGGTATGGGGAGTAATTTCCATTCATTGTTTTCATTATAGGATTCGATGTAATTGAAGTGGTTGTTTTGAAGTTTATGAGGGTTTATGGGTTTTGAGGTAAACTGATGATTTTAAGAGTATTTTGTGAATCGATTAATAAGAGTTAGATTTAATCGGATAAAATAGACCTTTGGGGAAGATTTCCCCATTGTTGCAGTTCAATATTGTGGTGAAGGGATTTATGGAGTTTATATGAAGCTTGAGAGTTTTGAAGGTTTAGGGAAATTAAGGTTTCCCGTAGTGTCCTGAATCGACCTAACAGAAGTAGGTTTTTGGCCTTTAAATTCCGTGAGTCATTAGAACTGTTATAGGGATGTTTTTGGGTCATTTGGGGCAGTAATCGCAGGTGCTTGGAGGTTGTAGAGCTACTGAGGCATATCGGTGATTTTCTGTAATCGCAGGTTCGCTAGGCGAACCGTTGTTTCGCAAGGCAAATGTTCGCCATGGTTCGCTAAGCGAGCAGCGCAGCGAATGCGCGATAATGTGGGAGGGAGTACTGAGATAATTTTGGAGAGGAAAGGTGGGCTTCGCTGGGAGTTTCGCTAAGCGAAGGAATCAACGAGGAAGTTCGCTAAGCGAGTAAACCGGCGAATGTGACAGATGATTGTGTTCTGGTGTTGAGTGTGGGGTCTGTGAGGTTCGCTGGCCGCTTCGCTAAGCGAAGGCCACAGCGAACAGGTTCGCTAGGCGAATCCTGGAGCGAACTGCTGCTGTTCGCGAAATTTTGTTTATGCTGCGGTGCTGCTGTGATGTCTTGATGCTGTGATTTCTATGATGATTTTCTATGATGTTACTGATGATTATATGATGATGTTTTGGTGATTATTTTACGAATATGTGATGACATGACGTATATGAGAATTGATGAATGATGATGCACATTATGATGTTTATTAGATAATGATGATTAATGATGTTGTGTATCATACATTCATATGCATACTCTGTGATGACGCTTCATTCCCATTGTGCGGATATGAGGTAATTA
The DNA here is from genome assembly GCA_022829125.1 of Lathyrus tuberosus. Classification (NCBI taxonomy): domain Eukaryota; kingdom Viridiplantae; phylum Streptophyta; class Magnoliopsida; order Fabales; family Fabaceae; genus Lathyrus; species Lathyrus tuberosus. Next base: position 5,795,922 of record JALAZF010000264.1, read on the forward strand.
TGACGTGCTCCGGTTCCAAATGCGGGATCGATCCTATTGACGGGGATCTTTGGAGGGTTGATGTCCTAGTGTCCATCTATTATGACGATTGGTACCACATGCATGAGTCTTGTTGTGCATTTGCATTTAATTGGAATTGTTGTATTTTATGATGTTGTTCGTGATTTTGATGTTTCCTTGTGATGACCCTGAAGATGTTGTATATGAAGATAATGTCATTTTATGTATATCTTGCTATATAATGATTATTATGAATTGTGATTACTCACCCTGCCTGTTTGAATGTTGCCTCCACGCGGGCAACGTACAGGTGATCATGTTTAGCTATGGATGCTTTCGAGGACCTTGAAGTTTAATTGCTTTTGGTCGATTTAGAGGGTCTTGCTCTGATAGTGTAACATCGGGTTGGGGTCCTTTGAGTCGAACTATGTTGATTTCCTTATTTTGTTGTCATTTGATGATGCGGGTTTTATTTTTGGATTATTACGATGTTTGTTGAAAACCTTTTAATTGAGAATTTTGAGTTCCGCTGCCATGTGAAGGCATTTGATTTATTTTGAGGAAAAACCCTTTGTTTATAGGGCAAGTGTATTATTTTGATTTAAACGAAAAAGTGCACCCTTTGAGGTGATTTTGATGCTTTACTCTGATAATTGAGTTGTTTCTGCTGTAACATTTGTGGGGGTAGAAAAGGGTGTTACATTAGTGGTATTAGAGCAGGTCGGTGCGTCCGACCAGGTTTTTATGTGTTGTCAGTCCCCTGCCAGTCGACGAGTGTGTGTACACTGTCGATGTTTTAGTTCTTCTAACCTTGTTGGTGGTGTGCAGGATGGCTGGAAGAAACGATCGTGTGATTGCTGATGCGTTGGAATCGGTTGCTAATATGGTGGCGCAACTGAATCCAAATGGTGGAGCTCCTGATGAGTTTTGTGCTCTGGGGAAGTTTCAAAAGAAGAATCCACCGACTTTTGTGGGTACGCATGATCCAGCAAGTGCACACAAGTGGCTGAAGGCGATCGAGGAGATCTTCCGGGTGATGGGGTGTTCTGATAAGCAACAGGTTCAGTTCGAAACGCATATGCTGTAAGAAGAAGCTAAGGAATGGTGGGATAACACCCGTCAGAGACTTGCAGATGTTAGCACTGTGATAACTTGGGCTGTGTTTAAGCAGGAGTTTCTGGGGAAGTATTTTCCAGAGGATGCTCGTGGCAAGAGAGAAGTGGAATTCCTTGAGCTGAAGCAAGGAGATATGACGGTGGCAGAGTATGCCGCGAAGTTCGAGGCTTTAGTGAAGTTTTGTCCGCACTACAATCGTGCTGATGCGGAGATGTCTAAGTGTCTCAAGTTTGAGAATGGGCTGAGACCAGAGATTAAGCAGGGTATTGGGTATTAGCAGATCCGCATGTATGTTGAGCTGGTTGACAAGAGCAGAATCTACGATGAGGGTAGCCGAGCTCGATCTGCTCACTACAAGCAGTTGAGTGAGAAGAAAGGGCAGTATAGGGGTAAGCCTTATACAACTTCAGTTGACAAAGGGAAGCAGAAGGCTTCAGATGGGAAAAAGACAAGTGGGGGAGCAGCTCCCGCTTCTAGAAAGTGTCATAAGTGTGGCGAGCAAGGTCACCATCCTGATGTGTGCACCAATAATGTGTTGAGGTGCTATAGATGCGGTAAGAAGGGTCATCGAGCTACTGATCGCAAAGATGAGGGTCCGACCTGTTTCAATTGTGGTGAGAAAGGTCATATTAGTACTCAATGTCAGAAGCCGAAGAAGACTGCGACTGCTGCTCAGATCAGTGGCAGAGTGTTTGCTTTGAGTGGTGCAGAAGTGCCAGAGAAAGACAACCTGATTCGAGGTACTTGTTTTATTAATAATATCGAATTGGTTGCTATTATTGATACGGGTGCTACTCATTCTTTTATCTCGCTTGAATGTGCTAATAGATTGGGTTTGAAGTTATCAGATATGAATGGTAATATGGTAATAGAAACCCCAGCTAATGGTTCTGTTACTACTACCCTTGTGTGTTTGAGATGTCCTGTGACGATTTTTGAGAAGAGCTTTGTGATGGATTTGGTGTGCCTACCCTTGCACCAAATTGACATGATCCTTGGAATGAACTGGTTGGAGTTCAACCGGGTTCTTGTTATAACAAGACTGTAGAGTTTCCTGAGATTGATGATAGTGGGGAGTTGATGTTCTTATCTGCTAAGCAAGTAGACGAACTTTTAGAAGACGAAGCTGTGGTGTTTGCAATGTTTGCATCGTTGCAAATTGACCGTGAAGCTGTGAGTGTGGAGTTGCCTGTTGTTTGTGAATTTCCAGAGGTGTTCCCAGATGACATCAGTGATTTGCCTCCAGAGCGTGAAGTAGAGTTTGCAGTGGACTTAATACCAGGTATGAGTCCAGTGTCGATGGCTCCTTATCGGATGTCAGCTTCCGAGTTAAGTGAGTTGAAGAAACAACTGGAAGAATTGCTTGAGAAGAGGTTTGTTCGACTGAGTATTTCTCCGTGGGGTGCTCCGGTGTTGCTAGTGAAGAAGAAAGATGGAAGTATGAGGTTGTGCATTGATTATCGGCAGTTGAATAAAGTGACGATCAAGAATAAGTATCCACTTCTGAGAATCAACGATTTGATAGATCAGTTAGTAGGTGCTTGTGTGTTTAGCAAGATTGATTTGAGGTCTGGTTATCATCAGATTCGGTTAAGCCTGATGATATTCCGAAGACAGCCTTCAGAACGAGGTATGGTCACTATGAATACACTGTGATGCCGTTTGGTGTATCCAATGCACCTGGTGTGTTCATGGAGTATATGAATCGGATTTTTCATGAGTATTTGGATAAGTTTGTGGTAGTGTTTATCGATGATATCTTGATATATTCTCGATCTGAAGAAGAGCATGCTGAGCATTTGAGGACTGTGTTGCAAGTGTTGAAAGAGAAGCAGTTGTATGCAAAGCTGTCGAAGTGTGAGTTCTGGTTGAAGGAAGTGAATTTCCTTGGCCATGTGATTTCAAGTGGCGGGATTGTTGTTGATCCTTCTAAGATTGATGTCGTGTTACAGTGGGAGACTCCGAAGTCTGCTACTGAGATACGAAGTTTTCTGGGATTAGCGGGTTATTACCACAAGTTTATTGAAGGCTTTTCTAAGTTGGCATTACCTCTGACTCAGTTGACTCGAAAGGGTCAAACTTTTATGTGGGATGTAGCTTGTGAAGAGATTTTTTTGGAGTTAAAGAAGAGGTTGACTACTGCTCCAGTGTTGATTTTGCCTAATCCGAGTGAATCTTTTGTGGTGTATTGTGATGCGTCGAAGATGGGTCTTGGTGGAGTATTGATGCAGAATGGGCAGGTTGTTGCCTATGCTTCAAGACAATTGCGAGTTCATGAGAGGAATTATCCTACACATGACTTGGAGTTGGCCGCGGTGGTGTTTGTGTTGAAGATTTGGAGACATTATCTGTTTGGCTCTAAATTTGAGGTGTTCAGTGATCATAAAAGTCTGAAGTACTTATTTAATCAGAAGGAATTGAATATGAGGCAGAGGAGGTGGTTAGAGCTGTTGAAGGATTTCGATTTTGATTTGAGTTATCATCCGGGCAAAGCAAATGTAGTGGCCGATGCATTGAGCAGAAAGTCATTGCATATGTCGATGCTTATGGTGAAAGAATTGGAATTAATTGAACAATTCTGAGATTTGAGTTTGGTATGTGAAGCGACTCCTGACGGTGTGAAGTTGGGAATGTTGAAGTTGACTAGTAGTATTCTGGAAGAGATTAGAGTGGGTAGCAATTTGATTTAAAGTTGGTTGACCAATTGACTTTGATTAACCAAGGTAATGGAGGTGAATTCCGAATTGACGAGAATGGTGTGATGATGTTCAGAGGCAGGGTGTGTGTCCCAGATGTTCTAGATATTAAGAAGAGCATTCTTGAAGAAGGACATCGAAGTAGGTTGAGCATTCATCCCGGTGCTACGAAGATGTACCAGGATCTGAAGAAGTTATTTTGGTGGCCAAGTATGAATAAGGATGTTGCGGAGTTTGTTTATGCGTGTTTGACTTGTCAGAAGTCGAAGGTTGAGCATCAGAAGCCTTTAGGTATGATGTAGCCGTTGAGGATTCCAGAATGGAAATGAGATAGTATTTCCATGGATTTTTTGGTGGGATTGCCGAAGACTGTTAAGGGGAATGATTCAATTTGGGTGATCGTGGACAGATTAACTAAGTCGGCTCACTTCTTACCGATGAAGATTAATCATTCCATGCAGAAGCTAGCCGAGATGTACATTGAGGAGATTGTGAAGTTACATGGGGTACCTTCGAGTATTGTGTCAGATAGAGACCCGAGGTATACATCGAGGTTCTGGAAGAGTTTGCAAGATACTTTGGGAACCAAGTTGAGGATGAGTTATGCATATCATCCGCAGACAGATGGTCAGACAGAAAGGACTATCCAATCTTTGGAGGATTTGTTGAGGGCTTGTGTGTTGGATCATGGAGGATCGTGGGATAGCCATTTACCGTTGATTGAGTTCACGTACAATAATAGTTTTCATGTTAGTATTGGAATGGCGCCCTATGAAGCTTTGTATGGGAGAAGGTGTAGGACTTCGTTGTGTTGGTATAAATTGGGCGAGAGTGTTGTACTCGGACCTGAAATTGCGTAAGAGACGACTGGGAAGATTAAGAAGATCCAAGAGAGGATGAAAGCTTTGCAGAGTCGTCAGAAGAGCTACCATGATAAGAGGAGAAAAACACTTGAATTCCAAGAGGGAAACCATGTGTTTTTGAGAGTGCCGCCAGTGACTGGTGTGGGTCGAGATTTGAAGTCTAGGAAGCTCACCCCATGTTTTGTTGGTCCATATCAGATATCGCAGAGGATATGAGAGGTAGCCTATCGAATTGCTTTACCGCCGTCACTTGCGAATTTGCATGACGTGTTCCATGTGTCTCAGTTGAGGAAGTACATTCCGGATCCGTCGCATGTGGTTCAGATGAATGATGTACAAGTGAGGGATAATCTGACTGTGGAAGCACTTCCTGTGCGTGTCGACGGTCGAGAAATGAAGCAATTACGGGGTAAAGACATAACTTTGGTGAAGGTGTTGTGGGGTGAACCAGCTGGCGAGAGCTGGACTTGGGAACGCGAATATCAGATGAGGGAGTCGTATCCGACTTTGTTTCCTTGAGGTCATTTTCGAGGGCAAAAATTCTTTAAGTGAGGGAGAGTTGTAACACCCCAAATTTAGCAAGAATATTTATTTAATTTAATTAAAGATTATATTCGTGGTTTTCTGTGAATTTTTGGTGTTTCGTGTCGATGTCGGTGTTTTTATGAAGTTTTGGTTATTTTAATTAAATAATAGTATATAATATGAATATATTAGTATTATTATTATAAATTTAAAATAATATTCAAGGAATTAAGGGTAAGACGGACATTTGAGGAGTATTAGTGGGAGTATTATGGGAAAGCCCATATTTGAGGCCCAAGAGTTAAATTAACCAAAAAGGAGGAATTGAGGAGAATTAGGATTCATTTGTGGAGATCGTAAAAATAAGGAGAAAGTGCAGAGCTCTGAGAAACACGGGAAAAAGGTGAGGATTTTCGTGAAGGTTTCCAAAGGCTCAAGAGAGAACTCATCGGATCAACAATCTAAGGTATGGGGAGTAATTGCCTTTCATTGTTTTCATTATAAGATTCTATGTAATTGAAGTGGTTGTTTTGAAGTTTATGAGGGTTTATGGGTTTTGAGGTAAACTGATGATTCTAAGGGTATTTTGTGAATCGATTAATAAGAGTTGGATTTAATCGGATAAAATAGACCTTTGGGGCAGATTTCCCCGTTGTTGTAGTTCAATCTTGTGGTGAAGGGATTTATGGAGTTTATATGAAGCTTGAGAGTTTTGAAGGTTTAGGGAAATTAAGGTTTCCCGTAGTGTCCTGAATCAACCTAACAGACGTAGGTTTTTGGCCTTTAAATTCCGTGAGTCATTAGAACTGCTATAGGGATGTTTTTGGGTCATTTGGGACTGTAATCGCAGGTGCTTGGAGGTTGTGGAGCTACTGAGGCGTAGCAGCGATTTACTGTAATCGTAGGTTCGCTAGGCAAACCGTTGCTTCGCTATGCGAATGTTTGCCACGACTCGCTAAGCGAGCAGCGCAACGAATGCACGATAACATGGGAGGGAGTAGTGAGATGATTCTGGAGAGGAAAGGTGGGCTTCGCTGGGAGTTTCGCTAAGCGAAGGAATCAGCGAGGAAGTTCGCTAAGCGAGTCAACCGACGAGTGTGATAGATGATTGTGTTCTGGTGTTGAGTGTGGGGTCTATGAGGTTCGTTGGCCGCTTCGCTAAGCGAAGGCCATAGCGAACAGGTTCGTTAGGCGAATCCTGGAGCGAACAGCCGCTGTTCGCGAAATTTTGTTGATGCTGCAGTGCTGCTGTGATGTCTTGATGTTGTGATTTCTATGATGATTTTCTATGATGTTACTGATGATTATATGATGATGTTTTGGTGATTATTTGACGAATATGTGACGACATGACGTATATGAGAATTGATGAATGATGATGCACATTATGATGTTTATTAGATGATGATCATTAGTGATGTTGTGTATCATACATTCATATGCATACTCTGTGACGACGCCTCATTCCCATTGTGCGGATATGAGGTAATTATTATGTGCTCCGATTCCAAATGCGGGATCGATCCTATTGACAGGGATCTTTGGAGGGTTGATGGCCTAGTGTCCATCTAATATGACAATTGGTACCACATGCATGAGTCTTGTTGTGCATTTGAATTTTATTGACATTGTTGTATTTTATGATGTTGTTCGTGATTTTGATGTTTCCTTGTGATGACCCTGAAGATGTTGTATATGAAGATAATGCCATTTTATGTATATCTTGTTTTATAATGATTATTATGAATTGTGATTACTCACCCTACCTGTTTGAATGTTGCCTCCACGCGGGTAACGTGCAGGTGGTCAGGTTTAGCTGTGGATGCTTTCGAGGACCTTGAAGTTTAATTGCTTTTGGTCGATTTAGAGGGTCTTGCTCTGATAGTGTAACATCGGGTTGGGGTCCTTTGAGTCGAACTATGTTGATTTCCTTATTTTGTTGTCATTTGATGATGCGGGTTTTATTTTTGGATTATTACGATGTTTGTTGAAAACCTTTTAATTGAGAATTTTGAGTTCCGCTGCCATGTGAAGGCATTTGATTTATTTTGAGGAAAAACCCTTTGTTTATAGGGCAAGTGTATTATTTTATTTAAACGAGAAATGTGCACCCTTTGAGGTGATTTTGATGCTTTACTCTGATAATTGAGTTGTTTCTGCTGCAACATTTGTGGGGGTAGAAAAGGGTGTTACAAGCCGACTGTTGTAGATGAACCGATCATTGTTTCGGCTGGATTGATGCTGGAAATGATTGTTTCACTATGTGCTTGGAAAGCTTGCCCTAGTCCAAGTCTTGAAAAATATTCTATATAAACCAATTTAGAAGGACTTGCACTGAACCACAAATCTTGAACTGATTCTCAACAGGATTTGAAAAGAATTTGCCCCTGATTGGATCACCGGCCAAGTTTCTCAACAGTTTGAAAATTCCTTGAGAAGAAAGCCAGTTTGCAAACAAAAGTGTTCATACAAACATAGTAAATGCAAAGTTCATGCAACTTTTGAGATCGAAATTATTTTTGAAAGATGCAAAGTATATGAGTCATTGGTCAGAACACGACGATTTAAGACATCAAAGTTAAAGCAAAAGGTGTAATGCCAAAACAAATTATCTGCAAAGATCTTTTGAAGTCAGTTTACGCAACCTTGCTATAGTATGCTTTCAAAATAACCTTGCTTCAGTTAGGTCTTTTGAGGGTTATAACGTGGCCTGGTTCACGGTTTAAGAAACAAAGGATAAAGGCTCAAAATTTATTTGTACCTACCCAATCTTCGTGATGAACTTCAGTCCTACGCTCAGTTAACTCAAATTATATGCTCAGGTTCCCACGGGTTGGAAATTTCACTGATGATAGTAATGATGGTTCAGAAGTCAATGGACTTTGAAATAGCACTGACTGCTTCCTTACAACTTTTGGTTGTCATACAAGCTTGTTCTTATTTCTCTTTGTATATGGTAAGGTCAGGAGCTTCCCATCTTTCTTAGCTTTTGCCTCGAAAGGGACTCGGCTCATTCTTTGAGTAAGGATTTCTTGACGATCCTTCTTTATTTATCACTTTGGGAATAACTTGTACAACATTTATTCATTTAATTTAGAATAGTTGAAAGGTTATGAATGTCTGGCTTAATGATTACGGCGAACCATCATTGGCTTCTAATTTGAAAAACATCTTCGACACTTGCTTGCTGTGTGCGAAGGACGACTTATGAATGTAAACTTTGGTTGAAAGGTATCTTGCATGAAACTCTTGTATTTGAGTGCACAATCAAGTTAACTGAGAACTACCTTGTCCCAGGTTAAGATTGCGGTTTTTTTTTTTGTAAAGAAAGAAACTCCAACTTCTAGGCTCAAAGGGGTTGACAAGGGAATAACTTCCTTATTTCTCCAGTGTTTGGAAATTGAAACAATGCCTTACATCGTCAATAAATTTTTGATTTGAAAGCATACCAACAACAATTATGGGTATTTATGTTTTCATCATCTTCCCTCCAATCTTTGCATAATCAAAAAGAGAGTGGAAAAGAGATAAAAAATATATTTTTTATTTTTCTTGAAAAGAAAAGCATAAAGATGTAAATAATGGACAAAATGCATTGAATCAAAAGTTGCAATGCTCATTTCATTAATCACGAAAGTACAAACATAATTCGAAAGTAAACAACTAATACAAATAAGGAAAGTTCAAATAACAAGAAATATGGCCTAGTGACTAATCAGCAACAGAGGTGAGCTGGCCCGTCTGAAACACTGACTTTTAGGAAGATAGTCTGCTAAAGTCGACTGAAGCTTCACTTGGCGTGCCCTAGCAGAGGATTGTTCTGAACATTCGGATTGGTGTCATGAAAGCTAAGGATTCTGACCTTTATCAGATCACGCACTCTAGCCTTTAGTGCATAACAATTTTCTAGATCGTGGCCTTCAAGGAATGCATAGTGGAGATCAGATCTGAATCCAGCTGGAAGAGGATTTGGAGGAGGAGGCAGAGTTTTTGTAGTAATCAACCCTTTCTGAACCAGACCAGGATAAAGTTCAGTGTATGTCATTGGAATATGATCAAATTGATTCTTATTACGGTACTGATTCTGTCCAACAGCTGGACGTTGAGGAGCTTGAGCTGGTCGTGGAGCAGTAACCACGGGAGTAACAGCAACAACAGCAGGGTGATCAACATACTGAGGCTGGGGACGAGGCCTTCTTATTTCAAACAGGACAACATTGGTATGATCTTCTCTCTTCTTCTGGAAGTTCCAATAGGATTTCTTTGCACCATTAGAAGATTCAGTAGCCTTGGACACTTTACCATTCTTGAGTCCTTCCTCGAGTCTTTGACCAAAAGTTACCAAATCAGTGAAATTGGAGGAAACACTACCAATAATCTTCTCCCAGTAGAATGGAGACAAGGTGTCCATAAACATTCCATTCAATTCCTTCTCGGCCAAAGGAGATTCAACTTGGGAAGCCAACTCTCTCCAACGCTGAGCATATTCCTTGAAAGACTCTTTCTCATTCTGAAACATAGTTTGAAGCTGACGGCAGTCTGGAGCCATGTCGAGGTTGTACTTATATTTCTTCATGAATGCATTTGCAAGATCTTGGAAGCAGTGGATGGAATTTTGCTCAAGACTCATATACCATTTGAGTGAAGCTCCACTCAAGCTATCTTGAAAATAGTGGATAATCAATTTCTGATTGTTGGTATAAGCAGCCATCTTTCGAAAATACATGACCAAATGAGCCCTTGGACAAGAGTAACCCTTACATTTCACAAACTCGGGAGTTTTGAATTTGGCAGGCATAACAAGGTCAGAAACCAGGAACATGTTGTCTGCGTCTGCACTAAAGAAGTCATTGCCTTCCACGGCTTTAAGTCTCTTGTCTATGGTCTGAAATAGTTCACGGACAACCTCAGGTTCAACAAAGTCTTCACGGTCTTCACCCTGAGCACTGACAGCATTGTACTCATAGAGAGGGTTCTCAAAAGGAGCTTGAGTAGTCTGAACTATAGGCCGAGGCTCGGCAAAAACAGGAGCTTGAAACACTGGTCTGACAGTTTGACCAATCATAGCATTAGATGCAAGAGATGGAGAATAATTATGGGGTAAACTAAACTCTGGCTAAGTTGAAGGTGGCACCTGAACAAGTTGAGGATCAGCATTTGAAACCTCATGGATAACAGTCCTTTGGGGTTGCTCTCCTCTAGCAATCAAGACCTGGAGCATTTTAGTGAGCTTTGTCATGCTTGACTTAAGATCATCGATCTCCATTCAGATCTCGGCGTTGTGTGCTTCTTGTTCTGACATTCTGCGTCTATAGTTAGCCCTAGTCTTGTATCTGTGTCGAGGAATTAGCTTGACGACTGACAGGAAACCCTAGAAGATAGAGACAGCTGGAAATGAGTCATTGGACAAACATATGTATGCAATGAATCATGCAAAAATGCAAATGATATGCAATGCGATACAATGGTTTCAAGGAACTCAAAAGCAGGTTGCAAACATTTCGGAAAGACTGAAAAAGTTTCATTTTATAATCCACGATCTTTATTGATTTTGCAAAGGAAAGAACAATTGAGTTCCTTGAAACCAAAGGGTTATGAGTGAATGTATGGATGAATGGATGCATAAACACAGGTATACACATATACACATATACAGACAAACAAACAAGGGCCTAGGTTTGAAGATCACGAGCATGGAGATATGGTCTACCCGTCCCAAAAGGTATCTACTATGGGTTATTGTATCTGCAGAGCAAGGTTCTAGAGATTCTCAGAGTCATCGATAAATCTTTCGGATATTATCGGCTTGCACGACTACTCATGCGGGCTAATAATATTCTCAAGATGAACTCGTCTGAGTGTAGTACCGCATGACAACCACCACAGGTATACACTTGGATGATCACTGCACTACGTCCTAAAAGGCTTTGAGGGGTGAAGGGATACTAAAGGTCCTCAGTGTCACGGACTCCCAGGTCGGAAAAAGTAATGTCAATACGACTACTCGAATGCATCACTAATTCCAAGGGGGCCTCGACTGAGCGTGGTTATATCATATGTTAATCATTTTAGGACTACCCAATAGTCAACTATTGATTATACCATAATTTTATCATAAGTGTGCACTCAAGTCCGGGTTAGAACTTATCTCACCACTCATTGTAACAACCCAAGCAGATACAGATATACAAATACACAAGCAAGCAAGTATATAAATAACACAGATATAAACAAGTTAGGTTTAACCCGCTAAAGTTTACTCCCCAGTGAAGTCGCCATTTTTGTCGTGGTGAGAATCGGATATCAAGCTATTGTATTAACTTGAATCACATATCTTAATTCACCACCGAGCTTTGATTTATCCAAAGGAAAGGGTAAAGATAGAAGAAAACCCTAATAAGAGATCTAAGGTTCGGGGGTTGTTTATACCTAGGGAAGGTGTTAGCATCCTAAGTATCTGTAGTACTCTACAGGAACCTCTTGTTTTATTTGTGTTATATTATTGTTTGCTTGCTAAGGTTAGTGCTAAGATAAAGACCTAGGGGTTAGTTTCTAAGTATGCTCACCAAGACATTGTATCCCGTGCCTACGTATCTTGACTAAAAGAATCAGAGCATTCGTAGTTCCCCTCAATAAGGGTGAGGAACTCTTGACTGTGGTCAAGGTTCCAAAGGGAAAAGTAAGTGTCTGCGGCGAGACACCTATATAGAGTGCGGCGACTCTAAACCTAAGGCTAGGTTAAACGGGAAATGAAATGTCCATGGCAGGACACTCACATAGAGTATGGTGACTCTAATCCTAAGGCTAGGATGAAAGGGGAAAGAAGTGTCCATGGCAAGACACTCACATAGAGTACGACGACTCTAATCCTAAAGCTAGGATAAACGGGTAAAGGAAGAAGTAAGCTAGGCTAAGCTATCCTAAATGTGACGTGGCAGTCAGCAAAAGGGATCCTCCCTTGGAATCGGGCATATGAAATTATTAATTAATTTAAATATAAATATTTAATAAGATTAGTTAATAATTTAATTAATCAAATTGAATATAGATATTTAGGTTAATTAATAATGAATATGTTTTTTACATTTTTCTAATATAATTCAAATAATTAAATAAACCAAAAAGATGAAAATATAAAAGAAATAAATGATAAAAATATTTTTGGTATTTTCAATATTAATCAAATTAAAAAATAAATTAAGTTAAAGTTTAAATGTATTTTTTTGTATTTTCTAGAATATGCAAGTAATAAGACACCTTGTAAAAAACAAATAATAAAAAAAAACAAAATGGGGACTATAAAACACCATCGTTTACTTTTAGTTCTCAATAGAGTAGTCATAATATTGTACCAAATACCAGTATCATAAAAAATAAATTTTAAGCAAAGAAACAAAACGTGTTGTCCTCATTACATACAGCACCCTAAAATACCTACTAGTAAAGTATCTCATATTATCAAACCAAAACAATATATAACAAGAAAAGGAAAAGAAATAAGTAATATATAAAATTTATAATAAAAACTATAAGATAAACCATATAAAAACAATACTGTATTACATCTATATATAAAACATGCATACAAAACGAAAACAAAACAATATATTATTTCTATATATCAAGCAAAGTGAAACAAGTAGTAACAACATTAATATAATAGTATATAAATGAAACAAGTAGTAACAGCATATTAATAATAGTATAGAAAATGAAACCAGTGGTAACAACATTAATACAATAATATATAAAATGAAACAAGTGCATCAACATGAATTGAAGAAAAACACGAAGAAAGAGAAAAAGACCAAGAAAGTACCAACACAATATTGAGTATTGCTCAATCCAGAAAATGGATGAGCTCAAAGCCATGGAAATGGTTGAATGAAGAAGAAGAAGCAAGTAACTAACTTCTGATCGTAACCAATTTCTGTTATTCTCATACTCAATCAGTTGTAAAGGAAGTACAACAAAGCCTTATATACAATCTAAAATCAGTGGTCACTAAAGGCTTATCCCCTTTCTACAATTACAAAACTACCCTTAATACTCCCCCTCAAGTGGGAAGGGATATATCAAGCATTCCCCTCTTGGAAGTAATAAATTCATACAGATGTCTTGGTAACGCCTTTGTGAGAGGATTCACGAGCTATTGGGATGTCTTGACATGAACAAGCTTTAGGAATTGAGTTTGAACACGTTGACGAATGAAGTGACAATTAATGTCCACATGTTTGGATCGTTCATGACTCAAAGGATTCGAAGCCAATTGAATTACAGATTGGCTATCACAAAATACCATGACAGAATTCAAATCAATTTCAAATGTCCTAAATAGTTGCTTGATCCATAGTAATTCTGAAGTGAGGGAGGCAAGTGCTCGGTACTCTGCTTCTGCGGATGAATGAGCTACAGTCGATTGTTTCTTAGATCTCCAAGCTATCAATGCCTCTCCTAAGAATATACAGAAACCTGTTGTGGACTTTTTGGACACCTTACAGCTGCCCCAGTCTGCATCAGCAAATGCAGTGAGCCTAAAGGAGGATTTTGCAGGAAAGAATAAGCCCTTGCCATGTGTGCCTTTGAGGTATTGTAAGACATGTTGAACAGCTGCCAAATGAGTAGTGCGAGGTTGTTGCATAAACTGACTCAAACGGTTTACTACATACGTAATATCAGGTCTTGAAATGGTCAAGTACATGAGCTTGCCAATCAGCCTTCTATATGCAGAAATATCTTCCAATGGCTCTCCATCAGTGTTGTTGAAGGAAATTCCAGCATCCAATGGTACATTAGCAGGTTTGGATGCTATATAACTAGTGTCTTGTAGAAGTTGTAAAGTGTACTTCCTCTGACATAGGTGTATACCCTTCTTGGACTTGGCAATTTCTAATCCTAGAAAATAGTTCAAATCACCCAAAACCTTCAACTTGAAATGTTGTTTCAGAAGGGTTTCCACCTGTTTCAATCTATAGAAGTTTGGACCTGCAAGCACAATATCATCCACATATACAAGTAGAATGACCAAAGTAGAACCAGATCCACTAAAAAATAAGGAATGATCAGCTGGTGATTGTTGAAAACCAATGGCAGTGAGGGTAGTGCTGAACTTTTGATACCACTGCCTAGAAGCTTGTCTTAAGCCATATAAAGACTTGTTGAGCTTGCATACTAAATTCTCCCCCTTGATTGGATAACCTTAGGTAGGTGCATGTACACTTCTTCAGTTAAATCTCCATTAAGAAACACATTGTTAATGTCCAGCTGGATAAATTGCCAATGCTTTTGTGCAGCAATTGATAAAAGTATTCTAACTGTAGTGAGCTTTGCTACAGGTGAAAATGTGTCCAAAAAATCAATTCCAGCCTGTTGTGTAAACCCTTGAGCTACTAGGCGTGCCTTATACCTATCAAGAGACCCATCAGCTCTATACTTGACCTTGTATATCCACCTGGCAACCAACAACTTTCTTGCCCTGTGGTAAAGGCTGAACTGACCAAGTGTTATTGGCTTCCAAGGCAGTAATTTCTTCTGCCATAGCATGTCTCCACTCAGGATCAGACACAACTTGATGAAAGAAAGAAGGTTCATAAATGGTGGAAATTTGGTGTATGTATTGTTTATAAGAAGGTTGGAAGCTGTCATAGGAAAGGTGATTTTGAATAGGATAATGGACTTTACATTGAAAATCTTGTAGATAAGATAGAGGTCTATGAGATCTAGTGGATCTTCTAGGGAGTGTGTTCTGTACAGCAGGTAATACAAGATTTTGTTCAACAGGTATTATAGTGTTATCATTAGGTGTGTCATGAGGTTCATAAGGATCCACAAGATTTTGGTCTGCATTAGGGTATGTATGGTCATTAATAGGGTGAGGCAATACTGTGTCAGGAAAAAAGTCTGGCACAAAGGTGATATCTTGGATTGTGTGAAAGGGAAAGATTGACTCATGAAAAATGACATCCCTAGTAATGAGTATTTTTCTAGATTCAAGTAGTAAAAGTTTGTACCCTTTTGTACCTGGTGGATATCCAAGAAGGACACATGGTAAAGCACGGGGGGTAAACTTGTTTCTCTGTGTAGAAATAGTGGAAGCAAAACACAGGCAGCCAAAAACCCTCAATGAAGCATAGTCAGGAAGAGTACCATGTAGCAGCTCATAAGGGGATTTATTGTTCAAACTAGGAGAGGGTGTCCTGTTGATCAAGAAGGCACTTGTGTTCACACATTCACCCCAAAACTGAATTGGCACCTTGGATTGGAATAATAGAGCCTGAGCTACATTGAGAAGGTGCTGATGTTTCCTCTCTACTACCACTACAAGAAAATCAGTCTATAGCCACGTGAAGTTGTGACGTGATTATCACGTGGCAAAAAAAAGTTGGTTGCGGCGTGATAATCACGTCGCTACATTATTTTATAATAAAATAAAAAATGTAACGTTAACACATGGAATGTCAGAATTTAAAATTTAAAAATATTATTTGCGACGTGAAAACCACGCCGCAACAAATAAAATAATTTTTTAAAAACAAAAGCCTGTAGCGTGCAGATGTTGGGAATGTTGAAAATTTTAAATTTTTTTTTGCGACGTGTATATCACGTCGCAACTTTTTTAGAGGGAAAATTAAAATTTTAATTCTGACTGAATACAGGCTTTTGCAGGTAGTGGGTATATAATTTATGACCGTTGGCTGGTTGCGACGTGATTATCACGTGGCAAAGTTGCGACGTGATTTTCACGTCGCTAATGGGCTTATATAATTAATTGCTTTCGTTTCCTCTCCCTCAGACCCTCAGACCCTATTTTTCTTAAGAACTCTTTTTCCTCTTCTTCGCAGACCCATTTTTCATCTGCTTCCTCTCTTCTTCTTCAAGCACTTCCATAATTTTAAAGGTATGTTATTTGATTTTATCTTTATAATTTCAAAGTTGTAATTTGTTTTATCATATTTTTTGGTTATTATTAATATTTTTTTTTTATGATATTGAATAGAAGAAGATTCAAGATTCAAGATTCAAGAAGATTGAAGATTCAAGAGTGAAAAAAAGGTTGGACTAGAAGATTGAAGGAGATTGAAGAAGAGGTATTTTTTGCAATTTATTTTTTTATATTTGAAGTATTTTCGGAATTTTGGTTATTTTAGGTTAGTAGTATATATGTTAGAAACAAATTTTGTTATAATTTATTTTGGTTATTTTCAGAATTTATTTGTTATAATTTATAAACAATTTATTTAGGTTAATAGTATATATGTTATTTTCAAAATTTATTTGTTATAATTTTTAAAATTTTTTTTATTCTGTTAGAAACAAATTATATATTTTGCTAGAAATTTATTCTGTTAGAAATTTATAAAACAGAATTATTTTATATATTTTTATATATAAAAAACGAAAATATAAACATATTATATATAAATTCTATTTTAACATATTATATATAAATTATATATAAATTCTGTTTTCCAAAAAATTATATATAAATTCTATTTTAACATATTATATATAATTTGTTTTCTGAAATTTTTATTAAGTTATAAATGTTATAAAAATAGAATAATATATAATATATAATAACAGAATTATTTTATATATATAAAAAACGAAAATATATTTAATATGTTTATATTTTAGGTTAAAAGAATATTATGAAAAGTTATATATTTAAAAAAAGTTAATTATAAAAAAAGAAAATATATTTAATATGTTATAAAAAATATTGTATTTTATGTAGTGATTAAAAACATATATACATATATAAAAATGTTTTATAAAAAACAATTTTATTGTTGATATATTTTTTATATACATTTATAAAAAATTGTTTGAGTAAAAACATATACATAAAAAACTTTTTTATAAATAAAAAACATTATATAAAAACTGTTTTATAATTATTATATATTATATTGTTTTATGAAGTATAGTAAAAAAACTATTTTATGTAAAAACATATATATAAAAAACTATTTTATAATTATTATTATTATAGTGTTTTATAAAAACTGTTTTATGTAGTATTGTTAAAAAGTATTAAATAGAATGTTAATAAAAACGGTTTTATAATAAAAAAGTATTATATAGTATGTTAAAAAATATTATATATAAAAACATTATAGTATGTGTAACACCTCAAAATTTGCCCCTAATTTTTTCTAACATTCTTCTGGCTTATGTTCACATTTCATCTTCATTAGGTCATACTCACGTTCATTCATTTGCATGGTGCTCCTAAGGCGTGGGATCAAGGTATTATGTACAAGCTCCAAGGTTTCCCTATTCAGAGGATCTATCAGAAGCATCGGGACAGGATTTCACTGGTGTGAATCAGAGTGTGATTTCTCCTCAGTTCAGGTCATTTTCTTTGTGATTTATCAGTGTATCTCAATGTGGACCAGGATTCTTACTCATGCTCGAGTCTGTGGACATCCCATCGACTGAGGATCATCGGATACCAAGGCGGTCTTCTATGTCTCCATCCTTATCATTCATGTTCAAGAATTCAAAGTGTGGATTTTTCGTTGAGCCCTAAAGCCTGTCATTGTTCAAGGCCCTTCTATGGTTTATGCTCAAACTTTCAAACTTAGTTTTGATCTTGATTGTTTTGTTGGTAATGTTTTGATTCCGGCTTTTGGGTATTGTTTCTTGGACTGTATCGATTAATGGGTGTTAAAAATGGCCTTCCTGGTGAGGCTCTTAAGTGTTTCATGGAGATGAGATTGAATGGTGCTGTGATTGATGGTGTTACTGTTGCTAATAGTCTACGGGCCGCTGCCATTATGGGTGATAATTATTTTGGAAAGCGTGTTCTTGGGTTTTATGTGGCAGCAGGGATAGAGAGTCTGGATGGTTTGGTTTATTGTGCTCTTGTGGGTATGCACTTGAAGGCCGATGCACTGTAACGAGGTGAAGTCAAAGGATGGGTGGAAAACACAAATCGAAAGGATTCATGAGTACATGGCAGCTTTAAAATAGAAATACACAGCAACATATCAGTAAAAATAATGATAATAGAAAAAGTGGAATAAAAAAAATTTCACAAGTTACAGTTACAAGCTTTGATGGCAGGTTCAATACAGAAAGATTCATCCATTTTTTCCAACGGAGGTTCCAACAAAAAACACCAGAAATTCATTCTAACAGTTCAATAGAAAAACCTCCAACAAAAGCTAACAGAAAAATTCATAACCTAACAGCTAACCAATTGCTAACAGGATTAACTAATTTTCCTAACCGAAACTTTCCCCTCATTTTTCTGCAATCCCTGAATCCTTCTCCATTTTTCTTTTCCTCAATCATCAACACTTGACATCACCATCTTCAATCCCATCTTCAATTATCTTGCATCAGCTTCCACCTGCATCACCACCAATATTCTTTAACCAATTTTCTAACAGAGAACTAACAGAAAAACTTCCAATCTCTAACAGAAATCTCTCCTTCCTCACTCGCTTCAACCTTCAAGCTCCAAGAAGCTTCTTTGAACCTTCATCACACAATCAAGACCTCACAATCCTTCTGCAATCTTCCTCCAAATCAATTTAACAACTGCTGCAAATCTTCATCAACCGACTTCAAAGGGAAATCGAAACCAGCACAGCTTCGGACCGTTGTTGACGGCAACCAACTCTTCATCATCAATAATCACCAATTCTTCATCTTCAAGAGCTTTACTCTCCAATTCATTAACCTGCAACACAACAATATCAACATTACAATTCGAAAACGCAATCTACAACAAATCATAATCTCGAGTCCGGATCGCAACAACAGCAAGAGCTTCATTTTGGAGAAATTGCGGAAAGAACGAGAAGGATCGAAGAAGAAGGATCAACGACCATCAATTCATGTTACACAGGGATTCAAGCAAACAACTCGGAAGCGAATCGGAAATCGTGAAAGTAAAAGAAGAGAGGCAGTAGAGAAGCGAACCTGTAAGGTCGTCGTAAATCCTCCGTGCCGTAGATCCTCCCTACTCTGACTGGTGCGTGATTTTCTTGAGCGATGTATGAACTGAAAGTCACCTTGTTCGGAGTTTCAATTCAACTCCTCAGTTTAGGGTTTACGAGAGCGCGTGACAGATTCATATGTTGGCGGTTTGAGACGCGGACGGGAGAGATGTTGACGGAGGGAGTATCGGCATTGAAGGTCGTAATGGTGATGTTAAGTTGGGAAGAAGGAGGTGTAGACGAGAATAACATTGACGGAGGAGATGAAGAAGACGCCATTGAACGGCGTTGAGGATTGTGATGGCGGAGAGGTTCCTAGGTTTGGCTGGCGAGGGTTTTGTTTTGCGGCGGTGATGTATTGTGAAAGAAAGGGAAAAGAGAGTGAATGCTGGTGAAGAACTTAGGGCTTTGCTGTTATATCCGGTGATGATCCGTGAATGTGGATTGGGTCTCTGAGCCGACCATGGATTCAGTTCTACACCCCAAATTCACACACCGCACCCCTTCCTATCAAGGTTTCTTTGTTCTCAATTAATTTCCTTTTTTTATCATCTTAGACTTTACATTTTTGTTAATTAGCTTAACTTTGACTAATTAGATTGAATCTTGATGATGGTTTTTTTGAATAATCTCTTTTAGCTTAATTGCTCAATACCCGTTTTTAGCTTAATTGCTTGATAATTGTTTTTTGGCTTAATTGCTCGTTAACTATTTTTTGCTTAATTGCATTAATCTTTTTTTGGCTTAATCATTCCTTAATTGATTTTTAGCTGCATCATTCATTAATTGATTGTTTAGCTTATTTGTTCCGTAAGCATTTTTTTAGCTTAATCGCTCAATGATTGTTTTTAATTGTTTTTGGCTTAATGGTTCCCTAATTGTTTTGTCTTAAGTGTAGTTAGATCAACGTTAGGTAATCAATTTTAGAATTAATTTGCAATTTAGAATTTGTTTCGAACTAGATGTTAATTTTGACTTTAATTGACATTTTAATTCAGATTAACATTGATTTGTAACTATGTTTAGTAGTTGATTAGTTTTAATTCGACTAATTGGAATTGGTTTTTGATAATTGTTTTCAAACGATTATTTTTGGTTTAATCATATCCCAATTATTTTTTGGTTACTAATTGTTTTTGCTTAATCTTGCTAATTGTTTTTTAGCATAATTGCTTAATCCTTGTTTTGGCTTAATTGTCCACCAATTTTCTTGGAATTAAGAACTAACTTTTGGACTAATTGATCTTGACTTAGTTGAATTGACTTTTGTTTTAACATTGACCAAACATAGGTTTTAGTACTAGTATCTTTTTAATAGTTTCATTTGGTAAATTTGTTAATAGTCCTTAATATGTTTTGCATGGATTTTTGACTAATTGTTGTTTACATTTTAGTATTTATCTCAATTACTTCTTATTGATATTTCCATTTGATTTTAGTTGCTCACTTTGGTTATTTGCATTTGATTACTTAGACTAACTTTTGAGTTTGTTTTGTAGTGATTCTCACTTGTTTTGATAGGTTGTTTAAAAGGTAGAAGTTGCTGTAACATACATAGCTGCTGTGCACAAAGTGTGCTGTAAAATGTTACTTTTCTGCCTGATTGTATACACACTTGTCTTGTTCTGGAAATAGTAGTTGTTATAGGCTGTTTTTACTTGTTGCTGGTTTTTACAGCTATGCAGGTGCTGGAGCGATGTTGTTGATGTTGTTTATGGCTCATTGCCTTGTTTTGTCTTAAGGACTTAAACTTGTTTTACCTTATCCGTTGGTGGATGTTTATAAGATGTGTGCACACTTCTAACATGAGTTCAATTCTGGTTTTGGTTTACTTTCATGTCCTTTGCCTATACTTGTAACCCTTAGGCTTTCTTTTGTTGGTTTAACTTTAACTTCAAAGTAGATTAGTCTTGTAGCATAGTTGTGACTTGACTTGTAATTTCATAATCCTTTTAGGTCTTTTACTTTGACTAATGTGACTCAAGTGTACATAGTCATTAGACTTTGGTTCACATGTGCAAGGTGCTTTCGTGACTTGCTTTTGTTGCGCTTTCGTTGCTTTGCTACGGATTCACATCCGTTTGGTAGGACTTCTTATCTCTTTACTTCTCTTTAATGCTTTCAAATGCCATGAGAAGTAGAAATAGTCGATGCCATGATAATTAGGATTGTATGGAAAGCCCTCAAGTGAGGCCATGATTGTGCTTGTTTAATATTGTGCTGAAGACCTCTAAAGAGGCATCCCATTCCCATATTCCCTTGTAAGACCTCCAAGAAGGCAATTGACGGAAGATAGGGTTCGCAATCGACCCCCGTTATTCTAGTTGAGTCGTTCTTAGCTCTCATTACATGATTGAAGCTTTGAACATTACCTACTCTTGTTATCGAGTCGGTTAAGTGAAATGAGGGTTCAACAATCAAACCCCAGCCTTGTCTATAGCTCGCATTGACCAATGCTGATGCTTATGTGATCTGATTCACATCTTCCCCTTCCTTACTCTGCTCTCCATGGTTCTCGATACCATTGGGCGAGCACCCTTATTTCTCACATCTAGCTTGTTTTCCTTGGTTGATATGACCCCTTGGCTAAAGCTTCCCCTTTTCTTACTTTGATTCTGTGACATTATTGTTGACTGACATTGTTTACTCTTTCGTTGCTTTTAGTCCATTTTGTGATTGATTCATCCTATATTTACTTGTCTGATGACATGATCCCGTAGGATTCCTAGCTCCACTTAATTTTCGATTAAGTCGGAGGTAGGAGAGACATTAGGATAGCAATCCGTGCATGACAACATTAGGTAGAGTTCCCTCTTGATCCTGACCTTAGGGCCACCTTTGTATGATAACATTAGGAACACATTAGATTCTCTTTAGTGTTTTCTTTGTAACTTGAGTCTTCTCTTCTCATCTCATAATCGTTATAAAACACTTAATAAAGGTTAAACGAGTATTGCGCATGAGCCTTAGATGTGGGAAGTGAATAATGGGGGGGGGGGGGGGTCTCCCTTCATTCTTCTAGGGTACTTAGTGTACGTCCTGTTGGGGACGATACGCGACATATTCGTTCCTATGTTGTAGACTTGAGTGCAATGCAAGTTACAAACAAATTCAAAAAGAAAACACTTCTGTCTAAAAAACACAAAGCAAACTCAAACCTTTTATCCTTCGGGATCGTTAAGTTTCAAACCTCATTTTTAGAAAAGGGCACGTTATTTTCCGTCTCGTCGCAAACAGGCATCGACCCTAACTGCCGGACGCGAACTTAACGTCGCTCATAAAAAACACAGACTTGGTTAAGTTGAACTACAACTGCTCTGATTTCCTCCTTCTCGTCCGATTGAGGATACGTAGGCACAAGACGGCGATGTCTTGGCGAGCAACCTCCCCCTTTAGTTCGTGTCCAAACTACGTTGACTCTGATTTTCTTGTTCCCGAGGGAATACGTAGGCCTAGGACTCCGAGGACGTCCTATCGAGTCACTTCTTTTTCTTTTCTCCTTCGTTTCTCTGTTCTTTTCCGTTCTCGTTCCTTCTCCGGTCCAGTAGCAGTGGAGCTCCAGAAGCCGACACCCTTTGATCGAGACAGCAAGCGTGGATCCCATCGAGTACGATGGACGTGTTGGGTGCTAACATCTTCCCCTCGCGTAACTGACTCCCGAACCCAGTTCTCTTGGTCCCAAGACCATGCTCTTTCCTTCCCTTAGGTTTATGCAGTGTTTCCTTTCCCTCTCTTGGGATAAATACACATTGCTGGCGACTCTGTTTCGGTGCCACTTTTGTATTTGTACCTGGATGAAAATCCCGGGAGCGACAGCTGGCGACTCTGCTGGGGAGGATAAGTGTTCCTAAGCGAGTCAATCCTAGCGCTTGGTTGTTTATTGTCATTGGGTGTTTAATGTGGTGCTGTGTTTTGCTATTTTACTATTTACTGTATTGCTGTTTACCGTATTATTGCTTTACTGTACTACTATTTTACCGCATTTATTGCATTTTTATTTCATTATTATACTGGATTGTGTTGTGCTGTGCTAGATTTTTTCTGTTTGGTG
This sequence comes from Lathyrus tuberosus, assembly GCA_022829125.1. Classification (NCBI taxonomy): domain Eukaryota; kingdom Viridiplantae; phylum Streptophyta; class Magnoliopsida; order Fabales; family Fabaceae; genus Lathyrus; species Lathyrus tuberosus. The sequence goes on from JALAZF010000264.1 coordinate 5,819,125, forward strand.
GGCAGGGTGTTCCGAGAGATAAGCCCACTACCCAGGCTTGAGCATACACATAGGTATTAGTGTGGGTGGGCGTGTCGCTCCCGTGGTGTTTGGCCACGTATGGGTGTTCACGAGACCTACAACTAGACGAGGTTCTATCCGGAGCTATCTGCTACTGTATGCTCTATACAGGCCAGTAGATATTCTCTGGAGGAATTGTCGACTCTGGTGACCATTCCCGAGAACTCAGTAACGACACTCCTCCCGAGTTGTGATAATGGCAGACCAGAAATGGAAAACCCATTACACATTCTCGATCCGAGGACCCAATGCTGGGAACTCGCTGTAGGACATCCTTTTTGAAAGTGAATCAGTGGAGGCACTCCTCGATTGGCGATAGTACTGTACCCCGAGGGATGAATGTACTATTGCTTCTCGACCTCAATGCCAGAAGCTGAGGACCTTTCGTTTTGGAGAATCAGTTGAGGCCTCCTCGAATGATGATGATGCCAAGCCAGAAATGGTGAACGTATCATCATTTCTCGACCTGAGAGCCCGGGATACTGAGGATCTTAGTACCCACATGTGAGAAGGGCGGGTTGTTTACAGGTTTGCAGGTAACCTTGACCTTCGACCTACCCGGTATTCTGATTTTCCTATCAGTGTGGACTTATCAGCCTGGTATTATGGTATTCGGACATTCTGACTATCCCGGTATTCTGATTAGGTCGGTATTCTGATTATGCCGATATTCTGGCATCCTGGTATCCTGATTATGCCGATATTCTGGCATTCTGGCATTCTAATTACTCGGATATTCTGGTATTCTGGTATTTCTCTTCAGAGCAGACCTATGAGCTTATTCAGCCATCAGCACAGTGATTATTCAGAACATATGGAAGCTTTGATCCCATGTCTTATTGCATTTATACCTTTGCATTGCATTTGCATCTTGCATCATTTTGCATATCTTTCTCCGGGCCGGACCAGTGAGCTCATCCGTCCGTTGCCTCGACCTGCAGTTGGTTTCCCGATTTTTGGTATTGGACTTGAATCAGCTTCTGGGGGAATCATGAACTCTGAAGAGCGGAATCAGTTTGTAACTAGGGCCGATGTCAATTTGATGAAGCATCAGTTGGACTAACTCATGGAGGCTATGAAAGCCATGACAAGGGGAAAAACCATTATTCAGAGGACTGGGAATGTCATTCCACCTCCGGTGAACAATGTTGCCCAAGCTCAGCCTGTGCGAATCCCTGTTGAGGATCTTGTTATGCAAGAGCGTCCCATTGTCCGAGGCAGACATCCATCTTCTCTCTATGCCGCTGATTATCACAGTTTTGCTTCCTCTGTACCAAGAGTCCAAGGGGTATTTCCAAAGATGAAGCCGAAGGGCCCACGATCTGTTGAGTTTGACGAAAGATACCGTGCATGGGAAGAAAAGCTGAAAGCCTTGGAGAGATGTGATACTCTTGATCTAAATGCTTCGAGCATGTGTTTGGTGTCTGGCCTTGTAATGCCTCCGAAGTTCAAGACATCGAAGTATGAGCAACACAAAGGGGATAGTTGTCCAAAACTACATTTGGTGATGTTTGGCCGAAGAATGACTTCGTATACCCTCAATGACAAGCTCATGATCCACTGTTTCCAAGACAGTCTGAGTGAGGCATCTTTGTACTGATATATGCAGTTAGAAAGTGGTTGCATCTAATCATGGTCATATCTAGCCAACGCCTTCGTGAAACAATACAACTATAATCTTGACATGGCTCCCAGCCGAATGCATTTGCAAGACTTGTCTCAGGCGGATAATGAATCATTCAGAGGGTATGCTCAGAAATGGAGAGAGTTTGCTACTCGTGTTCAACAACCACTTTCGTATAGAGAATTGGTAGATTTGTGCATGGATACCTTGCAAGGTTCGTACTTGGAAAAGATGATTGTCAATAGGGCAACAAAAGTTTCTGGCCTGATATTGGTGGGAGAACGTATCGAGAGCCTGCTCAAGTATGGAAAGATGCAAGATGTCTCGAACTTCCAAGCTAATGAAAGTGCATCAGTTGTCAATTCTCAAGAAGAATTCGAGGAAGAAAATAGTTCCATCCAGGAATCTACAATATCTCATTCTCAACGTTCAGGCATATCAACTGGTCTTTCTCAGCAATCTTCTGAGTCTTCATATCAAGGACAGTTTCCATCTCTAAATCAGGGACCTCCTCAGAATCAAAGATCATACTGTCATCAGCACGCCCGACAAAGGCCAAGGAAGCCAGAGGGGCGTTTCACTCAGTTGCCAATGTCATACAATCATATGTTGCCAGATTTGATCAGAGGTGGACTTATAGTGCCAAAGGAGATAGGTCTGGAGATTCCTCCGTTCCCACCAGTTTTGATGTCAACGCCCGTTGTGACTACCACGCTGGGGCACATGGGCATTCAACTGAAGACTGTAAGGTACTCAAGAGTAAAGTTCAGACACTTCTTGACTCCAATATGTTCTCATTCACGCCTCAGGGTATTCAGATTAACAGCCCTCCTTCATCCAGTCATGTGGGTTCATCAGTCTATGTTATGGAAGAAGTCACCAAGAACAGTTATGCAAACGGTTATCAGAGTGACTTCAAAGAGAAATGCTGAAGATGGCTAGCTCAGTGGCAAACCAAGCTTGGAGAGCCCAGTTCCTCGAAGCTGGCAATCATTATATCATGTCATTTCTTTGCATTTGTAGTTTCTTTTCTGTTAAAGTGCAAACTCATTTGTAAAACTTGTCTGTTTTTAATTGATGATGGTAATGAAATGAATATGCATGTTTTGACTAAATCCATTCGTGTTCACTCATACTTTTTTATCGATACTGTATGCTTGTTTAAGCATGAGCCTAGGGAGGATGACGAAATTGAAGACGCAAAACTTGTGATTTGTATGCTTTTGAACAAAAACCCTGTTGATGATGTACATGCATTGTTTCAAATCCCTAAACACCGGAGATATAAGGGAGTGAAACCTTTGTCAAACCCGTTGAGCCTAGTAGTAGGAGTTTATTCTTGAAAACAAAAAAACCCTCAATCTTAACCCGGGGCAGGGTAGGTGTCAGTTAATTTGACCGTGCGTTCAAGTTTCAAAAGAAGTGTCTCGTTCGAGGATCAATTACATGCATGGTTATCCCTCACCAATCGAAGAGTGAGACGGTCACAACCCTTTACAAGTAAAGACAAACCTGTGTCACACGATTGTTCAAAAAAAGAAGAGAGAATCAAAATAAAAAGAAAAAGAAAGCCCGCTAAGTCAAAACTTGAAAACAAGTGACTTAGGCAAAAGGGGCATCCCGCTGGACTTCAAAATTGAAAGATTCAAAAGGAATCAGTCCAGGCAAAAATCAGGGAAATCAAAAAAAGAAAAAAAAGCAAAAAGGATTACAAAATAAAAATCCTCGAATAAAGAACAAATCGTGTGAATACAGACACCAAGGACAAAAGGGGTGACTGTCACTCCGAAAATCGTGCGGGTTCCTTCCATCCTCATACCGTTCATAACCTTTTTGAAAGGTGAGCGCATGTGTCGAGTTAGCTGAACATAGGACTGGAGAACATCAAGGAGAATGGGTGGGTTAAAACAAAACTTTGAGCCTTATATCCTTTCTTTCTCAAACCGTGAACCAGACCACGTTACAACCTTCAAAAGACCTAATTGAAGCAGGGTTGCTTCGAAAGCATACTTCGTTTAATGTCGCATCAGTTCTGACTCCTAAAAGGTTTTTCTTACCATTCATGTTGGTATCGATGTGACAATTTGATAAGTGATTTGTTCACTATATGTCACCACATTTTCCAGTCAACAGACTTGGATTTCAAAACTGTCATATGCATGGCATTAAAAGTGTCATTTTCAAAACGCATTGTTTTACTTGCGAGTAAGCACTTGACATCAGGAAAGTTTCTACAATGGAAAAGTTGATCAAGATAAGATGCAAACGCCAGAAGGCTTCGTCAAGCAGGGGCAAGTCACTAAAGGATCACACCAAATGGGCAATTTATTCCAAGATTCAGCTAATCTGGGGTAGTCATGTTGAGAAAATTTCTTCAAAGTTCAGACAAATTGGGCCAATTATGTCGAGATTCGATAAATCTCTCCACAAGCGTTTAATATGGGGCAATCAGGTCGATTTGACAAATCTCTATAAGATCAGTCAGGGGCAAAGTTTCTTCAAGACTCGAGGCAGGCCACCCCTAGAGCATGAGAAGTTGTCCACTCCAGAAGACGGTTAATTGAAAGCACCTCTTCAAAGTTCAGAATACTAGGGCAGAGTATTTTCAAGTCATTACAAATCCTTTCGAGGTAATTTACTGCATGGACTATGAAGTCTGGGGCAGTTATGTCGAGATCTGATAAATCTCTCCAAGAGTTTGAAGACCCTGGGGCAGTGTGAATGCCCGGTCTTCTATAAAATCCTCTTGAGATGATTTCTTCCTTTAAGAACTGGTCGTAGGGGACAAGTTAGAGAGTTCAAAGGGTCGTTTATGACCATAGAGACAGGTCAATCTGGGTAACAAGTTTGTTTTTCCCCAGTAGAGTTACTCCCCCCAGCACTGAAAGGTCGTCGTCCTCAGCAGAGCTTACTCTCCCCAGCAAGAGTACAGAGGATTGTGTTCCCCAACCGAAGTCATGGCTGGTTTATTACTCCCCAGCAAGCAGTCAAAAGTGGATTGCTCCGAGGTGAATGTGGTTGTATCTCCCACAGGAGAGGTGTTGGATGTCTTGTGAAAAGACTTTATTTTCCCCCCATAGAGTCTGGTACTCACTTTCCTCAGCAGGTCAGGAAGTGTATTTTCGTCAGCAACGACATGCTCTAACCCCCAGCAGGGTAAAAACTTTTCTCCCCAGCAGGGTTATTCTCCCTAGCATTGAGGTTTCATCATCCTCATCAGACTGTCACTCTCCTCAGTTAGAGTACAAAAGATTGTTCCTCAGCCAGCATCTAAAATGGATTGCTTTAGGGTGGATGTTGTTTTGTTACCACAGGAGATTTGTGGAGCACATTCCCGAGACAAAGATGTTGTCTTCCCCGCAGAGTATTGGTGTCTACTCCCCTCGGCCAGTCAGGAAACGTGTTTCCACCAGCAACAGCAGGATAATGGTGAAGTCATTTCCCCAGCAGTGGGTTAAGTTCAATGGTGTCCCCAGCGGGTCTAGTATTGGTGATTTGTCTCCCCAAGCAGAGTCTGGTGGTAATCCTCGCAGGTTTATTAAATGATGGTTGGTATCCCCAGCAGGTTTTAAGTTCAAGTGATATTTGGCACTCTTCTGATTCAGGTCTTGGGTTCCTTTTCAAAGAGTTATGTATAATCTCCAGTAGAAGGGATGTTCTTTTGGGATTTCATCTCCAGCAGAGTTTGTGATCAGGAAGTCGTCCAGTGAAATCTTCCTCAGTAGGATCTTTTGTTCAGAGGACAATTTAGTTTATCATCCTCGGTGGAGCTGCCTTTGTCTTCAGCATTTATTTTGCTGAGACGTTTCTCTTGCATTGCATAAGCATCTTTGCATGGCATCCTCCCAAACGTGTAGCATTTCCATTTCGTATGGAGCATTACGCCATAGAAAAATTCAAACATATGCATTCGAAGCATAAGCCAGGTTTGATACTTTCTTTGCCAGTTCTCTTTCTCAGCAGAGATGGCATAATTCCAGATATTTTGTTTGCCAGTTCTCTTTCTCAGCAGAGATGGTATAATTCCGAAGATTTTCTTCGCCAGTTCTCTTTCTCAGCAGAGATGGCATAATTCAGAAGATTTTGTTTGCCAGTTCTCTTCCTCAGCAGAGATGGCATAACTCAGGGTACTTTCTTTGCCAGGTCTCTTTCTCAGCAGAGATGGCATAATTCAGAAGATTTTCTTTGCCAGTTCTCTTCCTCAGCAGAGATGGCATAACTCAGGAGATTTTGGTTTATCCTCGGTGAGATCGCCGATGGATGTGTTCATCCTACCTGTGCTCCCCGGCAGAGTCTTTTATTTAGATTTCTCTTTCCCCAACGGAGTCATCTTGGTAGACCTGTTGATTCTACTAATCTTGGGCTTGAAATTTCGCCTTCGGCCAGTCTTGCTTTTTTCGAGTCCGCCTTCAGCCGTCTTCGTCATCGCTCTTTTGGTTCATCCCCTCAAAGCTGTTAGCGTGAAACACTCGTCCGTGTTCTCTTTCATTTCCTCAATACTTTGTTCGTATTGATTTTAAGCACTCCACCGTGTTCCCTCTTAAACACTCGTACGTGTTCTCTTTCATTTTCAATACTCGTCCGTATTGATTTCAAACACTCGTCAGTGTTCCCTCAAACACCCGTCCGTGTTATTTTGACACTCATCCGTGTCCTTTTCCATTTCCTCAATACTTCGTCAGTATTAATTTTAAACACTCATCCATGTTCTTTGAACAATCGTCTGTGTTCGGTTTAGCATTTCAATCCCCAGTTGAGTTACCATTTGTGTTTTTTCAATACTCGTCCGTATTCACCTTGGACACCAGTATGTGCCCTTTCAGCACCCGTCCGTGTTTGAAACTTTGTTTTCAATACTCGTCCGTATTGACCGTTGACACCCGTCCGTGTCCTTTCAGCACCCATCCGTGTTTGAACCTTTGTTTTCAATACTCGTCCGTATTGACCTTAAACACTCGTCCGTGTCCTTTCAGCACCCGTCCGTGTTTGCCCCTAATTTTTTCTAACATTCTTCTGGCTTATGTTCACATTTCATCTTCATTAGGTCATACTCACATTCATTCATTTGCATGGTGCTCCTAAGGCGTGGGATCAAGGTATTATGTACAAGCTCCAAGGTTTCCCTATTCAGAGGATCTATCAGAAGCATCGGGATAGGATTTCACTGGTGTGAATCAGAGTGTGATTTCTCCTCAGTTCAGGTAATTTTCTTTGTGATTTATCAGTGTATCTCAATGTGGACCAGGATTCTTACTCATGCTCGAGTCTGTGGACATCCCATCGACTGAGGATCATCGGATATCAAGGCGATCTTCCATGTCTCCATCCTTATCATTCATGTTCAAGAATTCAAAGTGTGGATTCTTTGTTGAGCCCTAAAGCCTGTCATTGTTCAAGGCCCTTCTATGGTTTATGCTCAAACTTTCAAACTTAGTTTTGATCTTGATCGTTTTGTTGGTAATGTTTTGATTCCGGCTTTTGGGTATTGTTTCTTGGACTGTATCGATTAATGGGTGTTAAAAATGGCCTTCCTGGTGAGGCTCTTAAGTGTTTCATGGAGATGAGATTGAATGGTGCTGTGATTGATGGTGTTACTGTTGCTAATAGTCTATGGGCCGCTGCCATTATGGGTGATAATTATTTTGGAAAGTGTGTTCTTGGGTTTTATGTGGCAGCAGGGATAGAGAGTCTGGATGGTTTGGTTTATTGTGCTCTTGTGGGTATGCACTTGAAGGCCGGTGCACTGTAACGAGGTGAAGTCAAAGGATGGGCGGAAAACATAAATCAAAAGGATTCATGAGTACATGGCAGCTTTAAAATAGAAATACACAGCAGCATATCAGTATAAATATTGATAATAGAAAAAGTGGAATAAAAAAAATTTCACAAGTTACAGTTACAAGCTTTGATGGCAGGTTCAATACAGAAATATTCATCCATTTTTTCCAACGGAGGTTCCAACAAAAAACACCAGAAATTCATTCTAACAGTTCAACAGAAAAACCTCCAACAAAAGCTAACAGAAAAATTCATAACCTAACAGCTAACCAATTGCTAACAGGATTAACTAATTTTCCTAACCGAAACTCTCTCCCTCATTTTTCTGCAATCCCTGAATCCTTCTCCATTTTTCTTTTCCTCAATCATCAACACTTGACATCACCATCTTCAATCCCATCTTCAATTATCTTGCATCAGCTTCCACCTGCATCACCACCAATATTCTTTAACCAATTTTCTAATAGAGAACTAACAGAAAAACTTCCAATCTCTAACAGAAATCTCTCATTCCTCACTCGCTCCAACCTTCAAGCTCCAAGAAGCTTCTTTGAACCTTCATCACACAATCAAGACCTCACAATCCTTCTGCAATCTTCCTCCAAATCAATTTAACAACTGCTGCAAATCTTCATCAACCGACTTCAAAGAGAAATCGAAACCAGCACAGCTTCAGACCGTTGTTGACGGCAACCAACTCGTCATCATCAATAATCACCAATTCTTCATCTTCAAGAGCTTTACTCTCCAATTCATCAACCTGCAACACAATAATGTCAGCATTACAATTCGAAAACGCAATCTACAGCAAATCATAATCTCGAGTCCGGATCGCAACAACAGCAAGAACTTCATTTTGGCGAAATTGCGGAAAGAACGAGAAGGATCGAAGAAGAAGGATCAACGACCATCAATTCATGTTAAACAGGGATTCAAGTAAACAACTCGGAAGCGAATCAGAAATCGCAAAAGTAAAAGAAGAGAGGCAGTAGAGAAGCGAACCTGTAAGGTCGTCGTAAATCCTCCGTGTCGGAGATCCTCCCTACTCTGACTGGTGCGTGATTTTCTTGAGCGATGTATGAACTGAAGGTCACCTTGTTTGGAGTTTCAATTCAACTCCTCGGTTTAGGGTTTGCGAGAGCGCGTGACAGATTCATATGTTGGCGGTTTGAGACGCGGACGGGAGAGATGTTGACGGAGGGAGTATCGGCGTTGAAGGTCGCAACGGTGATGTTAAGTTTGGAAGAAGGAGGTGTAGACGAGAATAACATTGATAGAGGAGATGAAGAAGACGCCATTGAACGACATTGAGGATTGTGATGGCGGAGAGGTTCCTAGGTTTGGCCGGCGAGGGTTTTGTTTTGCGGCGGTGATGTATTGTGAGAGAAAGGGAAAAGAGAGTGAATGCTGGTGAAGAACTTAGGGCTTTGCTGTTATATCCGGTAATGATCCGTGAATGTGGATTGGGTCTCTGAGCCCACCATGGATTCAGTTCTACACCCCAAATTCACACACCGCACCCCCTCCTATCAAGGTTTCTTTGTTCTCAATTAATTTCCTTTTTTTTTATCATCTTAGACTTTATATTTTTGGTAATTAGCTTAACTTTGACTAATTAGATTGAATCTTGATGATGGTTTTTTTGAATAATCTCTTTTAGCTTAATTGCTCAATACCCGTTTTTAGCTTAATTGCTTGATAATTGTTTTTTGGCTTAATTGCTCGTTAACTATTTTTTGCTTAATTGCATTAATCGTTTTTTTAGCTTAATCATTCCTTAATTGATTTTTGGCTGCATCATTCATTAATTGATTGTTTAGCTTAATTGTTCCGTAACCATTTTTAGCTTAATCGCTCAATGATTGTTTTTAATTGTTTTGGCTTAATGGTTCCCTAATTGTTTTGGCTTAATTGTAGTTAGATCAACGTTAGGTAATCAATTTTAGAATTAATTAGAAATAGGTTTTAGAATTAATTCGCAATTTAGAATTTGTTTCGAACTAGATGTTAATTTTGACTTTAATTGACATTTTAATTCGGATTAACATTGATTTGTAACTCTGTTTAGTAGTTGATTAGTTTTAATTCGACTAATTGGAATTGGTTTTTGATAATTGTTTTCGAACGATTATTTTTGGTTTAATCATATCCCAATTATTTTTTGGTTACTAATTGTTTTTGCTTAATCGCGCTAATTGTTTTTTAGCATAATTGCTTAATCCTTGTTTTGGCTTAATTGTCCACCAATTTTCTTGGAATTAGGAACTAACTTTTGGACTAATTGATCTTGACTTAGTTGAATTGACTTTTGTTTTAACATTGACTAAACATAGGTTTTAGTAATAGTATCTTTTTAATAGTTTCATTTGGTAAATTTGTTAATAGTCCTTAATATGTTTTGCATGGATTTTTGACTAATTGTTGTTTACATTTTAGTATTTATCTCAATTACTTATTGATATTTCCATTTGATTTTAGTTGCTCACTTTGGTTATTTGCATTTGATTACTTAGACTAACTTTTTAGTTTGTTTTGTAGTGATTCTCACTTGTTTTGATAGGTTGTTTAAAAGGTAGAAGTTGCTGTAACATACATAGCTGCTGTGCACAAAGTGTGCTGTAAAATGTTACTATTCTGCCTGATTGTATACACACTTGTCTTGTTCTGGGAATAGTAGCTGTTATAGGCTGTTTTTACTTGTTGCTGGTTTTTACAACTATGCAGGTGCTGGAGCGATGTTGTTGCTGCTGTTTATGGCTCATTGCCTTGTTTTGTCTTAAGGACTTAAACTTGTTTTACCTTAGACGTTGGTGGATGTTTATAAGATGTGTGCACACTTCTAACATGAGTTCAATTCTGGTTTTGGTTTACTTTCATGTCCTTTGCCTATACTTGTAACCCTTAGGCTTTCTTTTGTTGGTTTACCTTTAACTTCAAAGTAGATTAGTCTTGTAGCATAATTGTGACTTGACTTGTAATTTCATAATCCTTTTAGGTCTTTTACTTTGACTAATGTGACTCAAGTGTACATAGTCATTAGACTTTGGTTCACATATGCAAGGTGCTTTCGTGACTTGCTTTCGTTGCGCTTTCGTTGCTTTGCTACGAATTCATATCCGTTTGGTAGGACTTCTTATCTCTTTACTTCTCTTTAATGCTTTCAAATGCCATGAGAAGTAGAAATAGTCGATGCCATGATAATTAGGATTGTATGGAAAGCCCTCAAGTGAGGCCATGATTGTGCTTGTTTAATATTATGCTGAAGACCTCTAAAGAGGCATCCCATTCCCATATTCCCCTGTAAGACCTCCAAGAAGGCAATTGACAGAAGATAGGGTTCGCAATCGACCCCCGTTATTCTGGTTGAGTCGTTCTTAGCTCTCATTACATGATTGAAGCTTTGAACATTACCTACTCTTGTTATCGAGTCGGTCAAGTGGAATGAGGGTTCAACAATTAAACCCCCACGCCTTGTCTATAGCTCGCATTGACCAATGCTGATGCTTATGTGATCTGGTTCACATCTTCCCCTTCCTTACTCTGCTCTCCATGGTTCTCGATACCATTGGGTGAGCACCCTTATTTCTCACATCTAGCTTGTTTGCCTCGGTTGATATGACCCCTTGGCTAAAGCTTCCCCTTTTCTTACTTTTCTTCTGTGACATTATTGTTGACTAACATTGTTTACTCTTTCGTTGCTTTTAGTCCATTTTGTGATTGATTCATCCTGTGTTTACTTGTCTGATGACATGATCCCGTAGGATTCCTAGCTCCACTTAATTTTCGATTAAGTCGGAGGTAGGAGAGACATTAGGATAGCAATCCGTGCATGACAACATTAGGTAGAGTTCCCTCTTGATCCTGACCTTAGGGCCACCTTTGCATGATAACATTAGGAACAAATTAGATTCCCTTTAGTGTTTTCTTTGTAACTTGAGTCTTCTCTTCTCATCTCATAATCGTTATAAAACACTTAATAAAGGTTAAACGAGTATTGCGCACAAGCCTTAGACGTGGGAAGTGAATAATGGGGGGGGGGGGTCTCCCTTCATTCTTCTAGGGTACTTAGTGTACGTCCTGTTGGGGACGATACACGACGTATTCGTTCCTATGTTGTAGACTTGAGTGCAATGCAAGTTACAAACAACTTCAAAAAGAAAACACTTCTGTCTAAAAAACACAAAACAAACTCAAACCTTTTATCCTTCGGGATCGTTAAGTTTCAAACCTCATTTTCAGAAAAGGGCACGTTATTTTTCGTCTTGTCGCAAACAGGCATCGACCCTAACTGCCGGATGCGAACTTAACGTCGCTCATAAAAAACACAGACTTGGTTAAGTCGAACTACGACTGCTCTGATTTCCTCCTTCTCATCCGATTGGGGATACGTAGGCACAAGACGGCGATGTCTTGGCGAGCAACCTCCCCCTTTAGTTCGTGTCCGAACTACGTTGACTCTGATTTTCCTGTTCCCGAGGGAATACGTAGGCCTAGGACTCCGAGGACGTCCTATCAAGTCACTTCTTTTTATTTTCTCCTTCGTTTCTCTGTTCTTTTCCTTTCTCGTTTCTTCTCCGGTCCAGTAGCAGTGGAGCTCCAGAAGCCGACACCCTTTGATCGAGACAGCAAGCGTGGATCCCATCGAGTACGATGGACGTGTTGGGTGCTAACACCTTCCCCTCGCGTAACCGACTCCCAAACCCAGTTCTCTTGGTCGCAAGACCATGCTCTTTCCTTCCCTCAGGTTTATGCAGTGTTTCCTTTCCCTCTCTTGGGATAAATACACAATGCTGGTGACTCTGTTTCGGTGCCACTTTCGCGTTTGTACCTGGATGAAAATCCCGGGAGCGACAGTATGTTATAAAACATTATAGTATATTATATAAAACATTAATATAGTATGTTAAAATGTTAAATACTATATATATAGTATATTTTTAGTAGTAAGAACAAGAACAATATGTTTAGGACTATTATTAAGTTGATTAATTTAATATTTCTAATTAAAAAGGTATTGATTATATTGTAATTTTACTTAATGAACCATCTATTGAATGAGTTAATGAATATGTATTAGAATAGTGAATATGTATTAATGAGAAATGTTTCTTGTAATTTTACTTAATGAACCATCTATTGAATGAGTTAATAATGAATATATATTAACTGTGTATTCTCTATAAATAGGTAAAATGCCACCCAAGGATAGTGGTAAGAAGTCCAAGCATACAAGGGTAGTAGTATGCCAGTCACCTCACTCTGCCATGTGTCCTCCCCCGTAGAGTCAGGTTCATCCTATGTCCATGGATAATACTCAGCCTTTTACGCCATTACTCTCCTCTCAGTATCCTCTTCAGTTCCCATCTGGGAGTCCGTCTTTTATTAGCCCATCTGGGCCCCCATCTTTTGTTAGGCCACCTGGTTTTCCATTCCAGCAGAGTCAGGTGCCCTCATCCTTCCAGCAGAGTGGAGGATACAGTTTTCCACTTCCCACGCAGATGCCTTCATTCGTCCAGCAGACTGGAGGATCCAGCACCCTACTTCCTACACAGATGCCCCCATCCGTCCAGCAGACTGGAGGATCCACCTCTTCACGGCCCACACAGACTGGTCGCACCCCACATCCCACACATGTACCTGCATCCGATGATCATGCAGAGTTGGGTGATGGTGATATTGGTGTGGACGATGATGAGATAGATGGGAGAGATCTTCGAGGGGATGATGATCCGAGTGAGATTCATACCATTGATGGGAGATTTTGGATTTGGCCTGAAGGAAACTCGTAAGTTTCTTATTTATTAATTTTTATTTATAAGTACACATTTCCATTTTAAATATAAATTTATATAATTAATGCTAATTCAATTATTGTTGTTTAGTTTCGGGCCGAGTCGGACTGTTGCCAATGTTATAAGTTATATAATTCAGCAAAATTATAAGAAATTGTATAAGACTTTTGGAGAAGTTAAGGACAAAGACGAATGGTTTAAGCAATTTCAGGTATCATTAATTTATTTGTTAAGTTATTGTTGTTTAAATGACTTTTTTTATTATTGTTATAATTTATCTAACTATTTATTTTAATGTCATACAACATTGCAGGAGAAATGTGTTTGGGATCCATTGAACCATGAAAAAGTAAAAAAAAAATTATTTTGGCAGGAGTTCAAGACGACTTTCTGACATGCTACGACGTGTTAGAGAGCGTTTTGTACTGTTGGGCATCCGTCCCAAATGGATAGGCAAAGAAATTTTTGATGACCTTCTTAAGTATTGGGAAACGGATGAATTTAAGGCTAAATCTGAAAATGCAAAGAAGATGAGGGCATCAGAAAAAGGGGTTGCCTTAATGCTGTTGGAAGTATTAGTACTGCTGAGCATTCTCGACGCATGGTAATTATTACCACTTTTTAAAGTCATATTTTGATTTATAACATATATTATTAATTTAAGTTAAGTTTATTATTTAGGCTAAGCGTTTGGGGAGACAACCACTGATGATTGAACTGGTTACCCAAACTCGGATAAAGAAATCGGGGGATTTTGTTGACGAGCGTACAAAAAATGCTTTGGTAAGTAAATTTATGTTGTTTATATTTTTTTTAATTTATTAGCAACTTAGTGACGTGATTTTCACGTGGCAAGTGAGATGTTGTGGCGTTAGAATTACATGGCAACTGATAAGTTGTGGCGTTTAAATCACGTGGCTATATTTTTTTTATTATTTATTTTTATTTAATTTAATTTAATTTAATTTAACTTATATTAACTTGATTTTTTTAATTGTATGTGTAGAAAGATTATCAGGTCTTGATGGCAGAATTTCTGACCCATAATCCCCAGTATACTCCTCCTTCAGGACAACCGGTTCATCCAGGTGTGGATTTCTATATTTGGAGTCAAGCTATTGGGGGAAAGGGGGATAACGGGTGCTTTTTTGGTGGTGGAAATTTGGGGGGCACCTTGAGGAGTGGGGATAGAACTCTGTATCAAAGAGCTATGGACGGTGAAGGAGGGTCACGTCAAACAAATTTGACACCGCAGCAGTTAGAAACGGTAAGACAATTGGCTAGACGCGAGTCAGAGGAACGTGAGGCGGCATTGAAGGCCCAAATGGAGGCGACAACGAAGGCCCAAACGGAAGCAATAGAGGCAATGGCGAAGAGGCAGGCTGATATGGAGGAGCAAATGCGGCAATTTATGCAAGCATTTGGTGGAAATCGCAACGATGGTGGTCAATCGAGGAATAATAACAACCGAAATGATGTTGACTTTACCAACTATTCCGACCCGAATGATCCAATTATTTAGTTTTATTTTTATTTTCTTTTTACTTTTTAATTTGTGTACTAATGAATTTATAATTATATTTTATATTTAGAAATATTAAATTTAAATTTTAGTTTATTAATTTTATTATATTAAGTTTATTAATTTATATATTTAAAAATATTTAGTTTTATTTTTATAAATTTGATTTATAATATTGAATTTAGTAATATAAATTATAATATTTAATTAAATAAAACAGAAATTATATAAAACAGAAAATAAAACAGAAAATTATATTTAAATAATATAATTTTTTTAAAACAGAAAATTATATTTAAATAAAATAGAAATTATATCTAATAATAATAATCAGAAATTAATTAAATACAACAAAAAATAATTTAAAAAAAAAATACATCATTTGCGACGTGATTTACATGTCACAAATTAGTGACGTGAAAACCACGTCGCAAAACACAACGTACAAATAAAAAAAACATTTTGCCACGTGATTTTCATGTCACTAATTTGTGACGTGGAAATCACGTCGCAAATAACTTTCTGCATTTTCTGACCCACCTCTGCACACCTGCTCTGACTCTGTCTGAAGGGATTTCTATCAACTTTTTTGCGACGTGATTATCACGTGGCAACTTTGTGACATGTTTATCACGTCGCAACAGGGTTGCCATGCGCTCTCCCGCGACGTAGAAGCGCACGTCGCAAAAAACGAGTAGTGACGTGTTTTCATGGTTTGCGACGTGAAAAACACGTCGCAACAGACAACATATTTTGTAGTGTACAAAATTTTGCTGTGGGCGATGAGGACAAGAAAATTGATGAATGGCTCCTTCTGCCTGCAGAAAATCAACTAACTTGAATTCCCTTGCATTATCACTGCGAATTCCTTTAATAGAAGCATTAAACTGAGTTTTAATATATTTAAAAAATAGTTTGATCAACATAGTAGCCTCAGACTTATGTTTCATTAGGTGTATCCAAGTGTACCTTGTATTATCATCCACAATAGTCAAAAAATAGTGTGATCCATCAAAAGTGGATTTTTTAAAGGGTCCCCACACATCACAATGTATTAAATCAAAAGGGAAAGCACTAAGATTATTGTTAGAATTAAAAGGAAAACGATGAAACTTTGAAAGAGGACAAATATGACAAATCTCATTATATGAAGTATCTAAAGCAAACAAATCAAGAACTTTATTTTGAATGGCTTTCAACACTTGATTAGATAAATGTCCTAATCTAGCATGACATGTAGAAGCAGAAATGTTACCAATAGAATTACATGTTGGTACATGAAACAAGGGTTTATTTGAACACCAATCAATGTCAGCAGTGAAAGATTCAGGCTTATCTTTGAGGAAGTAAAGGCCATGAGTATGATCACCCTTTCCAATCACCTTCCCCTTGTGGCTGTCCTGAATTAAGAATCCATTATCAGAAAAAACAACAGATAAATGTGAGTTTTGGAGCAACTGACTAACAGATAAAAGGTTGATATTGAAATGCGGAATGTATAGCAAATTATGAAGTGTCAAATTTGGACTTAAAATGGCTGTGCCTACTACAGATACAGGGACTTTTGTATTGTTAGGCAAGGACACAAACTTGTTAGAAAGAAATTTGTATGAATTAAACAAATTCAAAGAATGCACAATATGAGAAGTGGCTCCTGAATCAACAATCCAATTATGTGTTAAGGGGTATTCATTGTGATGTGATGAGGAAAAAACCATACCAACTGAATCACCTGATGTAGAGGTATCTCCAAGATTAGATTGCCTAGCCATTTGACCTTGAATATAGGCAATAAGCTGCTGGTACTGCTTTGTGTTCAGTGTTGAGGCATCCTCCACAACATCCGTGTTAACTGCTTTGGTAGCAGATGGTGTAGGCATCATTCCTTTTCCCTTTCTATAGCCTGGTGGATATCCATAGAGTTTGAAGCATTTGTCTTTGATATGTCCAAGAATTCCACAGTGTGAGCATAATGGTCGATCCTTCTTCCCATTCTTGGACTTGGAACCATTAGAATTATTGACTGCATATGCTACAGCTTCATTGTTGTCACTTGTAATAGAGTTTATCACTCTTTGTTTCTCCTCTTGAATGACCATTGAGAATACACGACTGACTGAGGGTAAAGGATCCATAAGCAGGATTTGACTGCGAATCGAGTTAAAACTCTCATTCAAGCCTAGCAGAAAGGTTAGCACATACTCACGATTGATGTGATCAATCAGGGGACTCACACCACCACACACACATTGGTGGATCGGACGAAACTCAGCGAGTTCCTCCCAAAGACCTTTAATCTTGGAATAATAAGCACCAACAGATAGAGTACCTTGAGTACATGTGATGAAATCTTTGCGAAGTTGAAACAAACGCGGACCATTGTTTTGCAGAAAACGCTCCTGGAGATCGTTCCAAATCGCCGCCGCGGTGGATGCGTAAATGATGCTTGCGGAGAGTTCTTTAGAAACCGAGTTTAGAAGCCAAGATGCAACAACATTATCATTGCGTTGCCATAGTTGATACTGGGGATCACCATCAGGAGGTTGCTGAATCGAACCATCGACGAATCCAACTTTGTTCTTTGCACGAAGAGCTATGAGCATCGCGCGACGCCACGACGGATAATTTTCTTCCGTCAAGAGATGCGAAACCAAAAATAGACCGGGATGATCGGAGTGATGGATGAAAAATGGATTCTACTGTTGATCTTCCATGACGATGAAACAGAAACAAAGCAAAGCTTGAAGAAAACGGAAGTAGAAACGCAAATCTTGGATCAAGATTTGGCGCAAAAATCTACTGATACAATATTGAGTATTGCTCAATCCAGAAAATGGATGAGCTCAAGGCCATGGAAATGGTTGAATGAAGAAGAAGAAACAAGTAACTAACTTTTGATCGTAACTGTTCTGGACTGGACCAATGGATAGAATTGGCCCAATAAGCCTCTGCTACAGAGCGGCCCAAATCGCCTAAGTCCAACCCACAGAAGGGTGAAAGTTACCTTTTTGCCCCTCCTACCGGGCAAGGAACATAACGTTCCCCCCGGACATTCTGCCCAACACGCGCAGCTTCAGTGCTCCCCGAGCAGCCATGGGCAGGTGCCCGAAACTAAGCATATGCCCGACATAACGGCTAGTTTTGGACACCCTGCCCGTCGTAACGGCTAGTTTGGGCAGCGACCGATTCTTTAGGGAAAACGGTTATTTCGCCCCGAAAATAGGACCGTTAGCCACGCGCTTAGAGCCTTATATAAACCCTCTCACTTGAGAGGGTCAGGTATCAAATATTTTTCCCTACGAACTAATACTTTGTACTTGCCCCTTTTTCTGACCCTTTCTTACTTGGGCGTCGGAGTGCCTTGCAGGTACACCACCACCTCTCCTCAATTACTTATCGGACAGCTAATACGACCAGCACCCATCCGGGCACCTCCACAACGACCAGCCCGCGTGGACCAGTTCGTGTACATCGGATCAGTGGCGCCGTCTGTGGGAACTCCTTGTTCTCCCCTTCTTTCATTCCTCCTCGAAAACCGAAAGATCAAAACATATTCTCTTTGATCCGCCCACGTATGGCTGCCCAGAATTCCGCGATAGGTGCGGACACCACTGTTCTCGTCCCCGTCAACAAGATGGACGTTGACGGCCATTCTTCATTACTCTCTGACCCCCGTTTCCGTCGGGACGGGGCTACTGCATCTCCAACTCCTCCTCCCACCGGACAAGGAGACGTGCAGATCCCATCGAAAGACCGGCCAGTTCCCGGTCCGCCCAGCGCCGACTTGGCCGTGGCAGCCCTTCTAGAAGCTGTTAACCGCACCAACCTCCTCATCCTACAACAAGGAGAAAGGATAGGAGCTCTTGAGGAGGCATCTTTCCCAAGATCTTCTCCTCCCTGAAATAAAGCCCGAAGATCCAAAAGCCCGCCACCTAGGCGCGGAGAAGACCGTGCGGTTAGGCACGAGCCTGAGATACGACCCACCCGCAAGCGCGACCAGATTTCCCCGCGGGATCGATCCCCGTCAAGATGCAAAAGAACGAGGCAAGATAGGCCCTCCCCGCCGGGCAGACCTCGCGACCGGACCCGTTCGCCCTCGCCTCGCAGAAACTGTCGCCGCGAGCGCAGACGACGGTCACCATCAGAGCCAAGTTCAGATAGCGACGACGAACCTCGCGGTCCGCTGTCCCCGGAGATCCTAGCAACCCGCCTTCCTAAGGGGCTGGAGAAGCCTCCGTCGCTGGGGACGTACGATGGAACCGCCGACCCGGACGAGCATATAGAGAACATCGACGCTCTCTTGGATTACAGAGGGGTACGGGGAGCCATCAAGTGCCGCCTGTTCCCGACCACGCTCCGTAAAGGAGCAATGACGTGGTACAAGCAGCTGCCCGAGGAATCCTTCACATCATGGAGACAGTTGGGAAGGATCTTCTCCCGTCACTTCACTGCTTCACGACGCCACCCCAAGACCGAGGCGTCCCTGGGAGCCGTCGTACAAGGCAAAGATGAGCCTCTCCGGGCTTATATCGAGCGCTTCAACAAGGAGGCTGTCCAAGTACCAACGACCGACGCCATGAAGAAATTCTTGCTCGAGCAAGGGTTACGTCCTGGTTCCGATTTTGCGAAAGCCATCGGCCTCGACCCACCGAGGAATCTCAATGCACTTCTCCACCAGGCCCAGTCACATATACAATACGAGGAGAAAGTCGCTGCCCACTCGGTCCGGATGTCTCGCAACCAAGAAGGTGCCCGGACGTCCAGAGTTGAAGAGCCCTCGACGTCCCGTCTAGGAGACAAGAGACACGACGATCGACCTCGCGATACACGCGAGCAGAGAGCACCCTCCGGGCGATTCCACGATTATACCCCCTCACTGCCTCGAGGGAGAAAATATTGTCCGAGTGCGCCAACTCGGAGTTCAAACAGGCGGGAGTCCGCTTCCCCAAGCAGCTGCCGGTCAGACCAGGGATGGACAAGTCCAAGTACTGCCGTTTCCATAAGAGTCACGGCCATACAACGGAAGAGTGCATCCACCTCAGAGATGCCATAAAGATCCTTATTCGCGACGTCCATCTGAAGCAGTTCGCAAAAAAGAAGGACGCTCCCCGGCAAGAGGCCCAGGAAAGCAAAAAGGTCGCAGAGGAAATTCCACCCTCCGACGACGCCAACATCCAGGTCGCTATGTCCGTGACCCGACCAGAAGACTTTCGCTTCCCAGACAATCTGCTCGCCTCCACATACCTCGCTGCCAGCAGCCCATGGGAGGCCTTCCCGTCGGCCATGGTGATCTCCGGGGGCGGATTCAACAAAGTCACAGTTGGCTCGGTCAAAAGGAGATTCGACCAACTGATCAGTAAAAGCTCCAACGAGGTCACCACGCTGGACACCACGCACAAAGGGTCCGCTCCCATTTCCTTCTACAAGGAAGAACTCCTCGGCGGGGCGCCGAATTCGAACATCCCACTGCTTATCCGGGCCAGGATGGCGAATTTCGATGTCCGAAGAATACTCGTGGACCAAGGCAGTTCGGTTGACATAATGTACAACCACCTGTTCGAGACATTGCAGCTGAACGACTCTCACCTCACTCCATACGTCAGATCCGACCTGCAAGGATTCAACGGAGCGGTGACAAAGCCCCGAGGTTACGTAGAGCTCATCGTAACCTTCGGTTCAGGAAAGACAACCCGAGCAATCAAGGCACAGTTTCTGGTAATCGATTGCCCGTCACTGTACCAGTGCATCTTCGGAAGGCCAACCCTGGCAGAGTTGATTGCAGTACCTTCCACCGTACATCTCAAAATGAAGTACTACACTTCTGAAGGAATGGTCACCACCCTCCACGGCGACATCGAGGCTGCCCGCCGCTGCTTTGAAGCAGCGTCGAAGGGACTTAACACCATCTCGGCGAAGCCAAGAGCATCTGGTCGTCCCCCCTGCCCAGCAGCTCCGAGCAGCCAAGACCACTTCCCCAGGTCGAATCAATCGATCTAGACAGCCGGTTCAACGAAGAAGATCGCGCCAAGGTTCCAACGCCGTCGGGCAGTAAGTCTGACAACAACGGCCATCTCCTACGACCTGTCCCAGATGGCAACTTCGACATCGTTCCGTTCGGAGAAGACCCCCAACGGGGAGTGAATATCGGAGCAGATCTGCCCGACCTGGCCAGAAGATAACTGAAAGCGTGCCTCCGCGAAAACGTAGACCTGTTCGCGTGGAGCGCTGCTGAGATGCCTGGATTGGACCCCTCCGTCGCCTGCCACCAGCTCACGATCGACCCGACCATCAAGGTCGTTACCCAGCGCAGAAGGAAGCAATCCCCGGAGAAAACAGAAGCCACGGAGAAAGCTGTCAAAGACCTTCTAGAAGCTAGGTTTATTTCCGAGGCCAAATATACTACATGGCTCTCTAATGTTGTACTTGTACGAAAAAATAATGGCAAATGGAGGATGTGCGTTGATTATACTAATGTTAATAAGGCCTGTCCGAAGGACGCCTACCCCCTCCCCAATATAGACAAACTCGTAGATAATTCGGCCGGTTTTAAACTGTTATCGTTCCTCGACGCCTACTCGGGCTACAACCAAATACCAATGGCCGCGAGCGATAAAACTTACACAGCCTTCATGACCGAATCGGGCAACTATTACTACAACGTAATGCCCTTCGGACTGAAGAACACCGGCGCTATATACCAACGAATGATGAAAAAAGTCTTCCACGAACAGATAGGCGACTTGCTCGAGGTATACATGGACGACATGATCGTCAAATCCCACGAGGAACTAGACCATGTCGCCCACCTCCGCAAAATTTTCGAGCAGGCAAGGAAATACCAAATGCGTTTCAACCCGGAGAAGTGCACCTTCGGGGTACGAGCAGGTAAGTTCCTCGGTTTCTACCTAACGGAACGAGGAATAGAGGCTAACCCCGACAAATGTCGGACATTCTCCGAGTTCCCAATGCCCACGTCTAAAAAGAACATCCAATCCCTCAATGGAGTGCTGACCTCGCTATCCCGCTTCGTCGCAAAGTCCGCCCAGCACGCCCTTCCTTTCTTCAAGCTCTTGCGGAAAGAAGCAGCGTTTGAATGGACCGAAGAATGCGAGGCGTCCCTCCTCCACTTGAAGCAAGCTCTATCGGAACCGCCCGTGTTGTCACGACCAGATACCGGGGAGGTCTTGTTCCTGTACCTCGCCGTCTCCGCCGAGGCCGTTAGCGCCGTTCTCATCCGCGAAAATCCTAGCGGGCAAAAGCCGGTATATTTCACGAGCAAGGCATTGCAGGACACATAATTGAGATATCAACAGATAGAGAAGGTAGCATTGGCCCTCGTCAACGCTGCCAGACGACTAAGACACTATTTCTTGGCCCACACGATCGTGGTGAGGACAGATCAGCCCATCAAGCAGCTACTGGGACGACCAGACATGGTCGGGCGAATGCTCAGATGGTCGCTAGAACTGTCCAAATTCGACATCCAATACGAAAGCAGGAAAGCTCTTAAGGCTCAGGCCCTGGCCGATTTCGTAGCAGAGGTAACTTTTTCAAATTCCTCGCCCCACCTAGTGAACAGATGGACCATCTATGTGGACGGAGCATCCAGCTCTAGTGGCAGCGGGGCAGGCGTAATTCTGGAAAACGACGAAGGAACCATAGTCGAGGCTTCCCTTACATTGTCTTTTCCCACGTCGAACAACCAGGCCGAGTACGAAGCCTTCCTCGCCGGACTACGCCTAGCCGAAGACCTGGGGGCCGAGGAAGTCATCATCTACACGGATTCGCAGCTCATAGCCAACCAGGTATCCGGGGAATATCAAGCCAAAAATGACAGTCTCTCCGAATACCTCACCCTCGTCAGAGAAAAGATGTCGAAATTCAGAACAGTGGAAGTAAGACACGTTCCACGCGAACACAACGTACGAGCAGACGAATTGTCAAAACTGGCAAGCACCAAGAGGAAAGGCGGAAACAGGTCAGTCATCCAAGAGATACTTCCCCGGTCCAGCATCACTAAGGGATCTTCGACCCTACACGTACACGCGATCGGGGATAGCGATTGCTGGATGACCCCCGTATACAACTACCTCACCAGGGACGAACTTCCAGAGGATCCCAAGGAGGCCAGCACCATCAAACGAAGGGCCTGCTCGTACGTTATCCTCGAAAACAAACTCTACCGACGAGGCTTCTCCATCCCACTTCTTAAATGCATAGAAGAGGAGGTCGTCCCCCACGTATTGCGAGAAATCCATGAGGGCATCAACGCCCAACACCTTGGAGGAAAGTCCCTTGCCCGTAAGGCCCTCCGGGCAGGGTACTATTGGCCGACCATGCAACAAGACGCCAAGGAGCATGTGAAGAAATGCGACAAATGCCAACGGCACGGGGATATGCACCTAGCTCCGCCAAACGAACTAAAAAGCATGACCTCCCCGTGGCCATTCGCCTGGTGGGGCCTGGACATCCTAGGACCCTTCGTGACGGGGTCCAGCCAAAACAAATACCTGATAGTGGGCATAGATTACTTCACAAAGTGGATAGAAGCAGAAGCTTTAGCCAAGATAACAGCGCTCAACATTCTGCGCTTCTACAAGCGGAATATACTTGCCCGGTTTGGGATCCCCCAAGCAATTGTCATGGACAATGGAACACAATTCACAGACAAAAAATTCCAAGACTTTGTCGCACACCTCGGAACGAGGCAACACTTTGCTTCCGTAGAGCATCCCCAAACCAACGGGCAGGCAGAGGCGGCCAATCGTGTCATACTGCGCGGCCTCAAGCGAAGACTGGACGAAACAAAGAAAGCCTGGGTCGAGGAGCTTCACAGTGTCCTGTGGGCATACCGCACCACTCCCCAGTCCACCACCGGGGAGACACCTTTCCGTTTGGCATATGGCACCGAGGAAGTCATACCCTTTGAAATCCACGTACCGTCCAGGAGGACGGAATCACCCCTGGACGAGGAAATGAACGACGAAGCGATAAGAGAGGAGCTCGACCTCGTCGAGGAAATCCGAACGGGAGCAGTCCTCCGCGAGGCGTCTCTTAAGCAAAAAATAGCAAGCAGGCACAATGCCAAAGTGTTCCGATGGGAGTTCGACGTGGGCAGCCTTGTCCTGCGAAGAAACCACAAGGACTCCCGCGAAGGTAAACTGGCGGCCAACTGGGAAGGACCATACCGAGTCCGCGCCAAAACGGGGAACGGCGCATACTTCCTCGAAGACCTCGACGGGGAAACTCTCCCTCGACCATGGAACGCTGAAAAACTTAAGAAATACTACAGCTAAAAGGCACAAGAAGCTTCCTCGCGTCACAAGGCCGTCTAACGGCCATCATGCTCATTCAGGTACAAACGACACATACGTACAAAGTGGAATCCCGCTCAAATAAATGAGCCGGAGCTCCCCTCGTCGGCGGTCCTCGATCGAGCACCGCCTTCGCCCAAGTACCATGATTAGAAGAACCCCAGCTCGCGATGGGACGTTCACGCCGCGACCTCAGGCCTCAATCGCGACCTGAGATCCGCAACCTCGCCAGGATCTTCCCCGGCTGTTCGACCAGTTCCCCGCACTGGCGAATTCCTAACGCAACGAGCAATCTGTCAAAAATAAGCCTTGTTGACAAACACACCCTCCAACGGGCAGTCACACATGCACAACTAAAACAAAGTACAACAGTATAAACAGAAGTTGTATAAATTAACCGGGCATTAAATTAAAAGGCCGCAAGGGCCAAAGATTGTGCTTGTTACATTAAAAAGGGGGCCACGCCCCAGAACAAAAATAAGATTACAACGAGTTCAACGGCACGCAGGCCGGACAAGATACAACTAAGCAACAAAAACTCTTCAGTCTTCCACACGCTCGGTTGACGCAGCTTCAGGCCTCGGTTCCTCCACGGGCTGCTCCTCGATATGTTCCTCGGGAGTATCGAGAACAAGACCCTCGGGTAGGACAATGCGGCCACCCTCCACACGAGCTAGGTAGTGAGTACCCCCGGTCGAAATCTCGAGCCCAGGGTTCACCACTCGCAACTGGGCCACCGCACTATCAAAAGACTCCGCGGCCATAGCAATGCCATCATCCTTGGCCTGCAGAATGCCAGCGACCAGCTCTGCCCGAGTCTTCAACACTCTTATCTCCTCTGGTTCGTCATCACCTGGGGCATTGGCCACCATCAACTCCGCGTTCAACTCCTCGGACGCCTTCTTCTCCGACTTTAGCTTGGTAACTTCCTCCCTCAGCGTTGTCGCCTCTTCCTCGGCTTTCTTCTTCGCCTCACGGGCATTCCAGACCTCCTCCTTCAGCGTCGCTTCGGAGGCCCGAGCAGCAGTAAGCTCAACCTCGAGCACGTGGTCCCCCTCAGCGTACACAACTGCCATCTCGAGCATCCTCACGAGGGCAGAAGCATCCCTGGCCACCATCGCCCTTTTGCCCGCGCGATCCATGTTCCCCAGGCTAAGAGATTCAGCCCGAGGAACAACCAAGGTATTACCCTCAAAGAACCTCATATCGTTGATGCACGGAGGAAGTTCGAACTTCCCCTTCTCAACTGCCCCCCTCAGATCCACCGTATCTGTTGTCCGGAGGCGCTTCTGTCGCCCGACCAAAGGCAGCGGAGAATCCCGCGGACAGGGAGTGGGAGAACAGGAGGTCCTCGGAGCAGTTTGAACAGGGGGAGGCGCACGAGCACCAGCAGCAGTCCGGGTCTTGGAGGGGTCGCTCCAGCCTTACCCCTCGCCATGGCGTTCCTCACCACACAGTCACGGGTTTGAGGCATCTCACCTGCACAAAGAAAACAAGCGCGTCAGAAACGGAGAAGAAAGAATAGCGAAAAAGGCCTAAGTAACTAAATCTACCAAGCAGCTCCGTGACATCCGCAGAAGTCTTGCACTCCAGCAGTGCCTTGACGGGGATAAACCGGCGCTCGACCCTTTGACTCCCATCCTCCTCGAAAATAGGATTACCCTTGCTCGTCCAACAGGTCGCAAGCTGAAAGGAGTTGACCCACTTCACCAGGGTCTCGTAAGACGCGGCATCTTGCCCGCGTAAATCACTCGGCTAAAAAACATAGGCACTGGGCTTCTTTGAGAAGTGGTCGGGTGTCCAGCGGATTGGAAACTTATACACCCTCTCCCCGACGTACTTCCCCTCCTCGGTGAGAAGCTCCTCTCCGTTCTCGTCACACTCTAACTCCCAGGCATACACGCTGTCCTGAGCAGCTTCGGACAGAGGCTCGACGATGTAGTACCGTCTCTTGAAGTTTCGGATGGACTCCAAGAACGGCTTGAACAGTTTTTTGGGCTGCTTCAAAGAGACCCATTCGTACCTCTTCCCCGTCAGCTGCCGCTGTAGGTGGAAAACAGCAAAGAACATAGGGATGGTGAGCCCCAAAGCAAGGTGCTCGCACACCAACTCAAAAGCCCGTATAAAGGCCAGCGAATTGGGGTGGAGTTAGGAAGGTGCCAGCTTCAGATGATGGAACACCGACCGCTGGAAGTCAGTGAAGGGCAACCTCAGCCCCTGTTCTTTGAAGACGTATTCGTACATCCCGAAGCAGTCCCCGAAGCTCGAGCATATCCGCTCGCCAACGCTAGGCAAAAGCACCCTCCATTCACCTGAGGGCCCCACCTCAATAAAAGCGTCTGCCGCAAACCTCGCAAACGTGGAAGTGTGTTCGGAAGGCTCGGCCACCTCCCAATCTTCCGGGCAGAACGCGTCTACGTCCTCTTCCATTACATCTTCCTCCACGACCCCCAAGTCATCTCCCTCCTCGGCATCACTCGCTTCCCCCTCGACGTCGCTCGAGGAATTCGGAGCCGACGAACTCGAGGACGCAGAACTCGAGGCCGTTGCACTGCTGCTCTCATCGAAGACAGTTTCTTCGGACGTAACGGGTATAACCTCCCTCTCGGGCTCCATCGCCACTATGATCACCTGAAAAAGCAGAGAAAGGCAGTGAATTCGACAGGAAATCAAATCCACCCTTCCACCGCTAAGACAAGTGAAAGGGCGCGCGAAAGGCTAGGAACTACGTCCCCGGCCTAAGCCCTAACATCAAACAAAGAAGGACAAAATATCCCCGCGCCTGTACCCAGATTCCGTCGAAACTCTACCGGAATCTGGAAACGTCCTAGCGGGAAACTCACCAAATCCATCAACGGATGATAGGACGCGATGGTCACGACTCGCAACCACCACGCGGGCCACCACGACCACCAAACGTGCTACCTAATCCGGCGAGACATTTGGTACAGAAAAAAAGGCAGAACCTCCGCCCACCACCAACACTCGCCGAAAATCTACTTATTTTGCCATCTAGAACTAACCCTAGCCGCATGAAATCTACCACTTACAACAAAAGGAAGCAAAACAAGCAAAAAAATCAGGATACTTACTTGATTTTACTAGAAGAAAGTGGAGGAAAACGGTTGCTCGAAACTCGTCACGGTGGTCGGCACGACGGTCGGCTGCTTGAAGAAGGTGACGGGCAAACACACTGGTGACGAGGAAGAATCAGAAGAAGGAAAAGTGGAAAATGGGACGGTTTCCCCCATTTTATACCAAGGGGCACGTACACACACGCGCCCGTAGACAATAATGACGACCCACTAGCCATAATTGCCTAGGTAACTGCTACACAGGTCTCGATGCACACGTGGCGACCCAACGTTTCCCATTCCATCTGACGCGTCACCTCCCCGATTACCGGGCAATATGGAATCGACCACGAATATCGCGGACACGGAGAATCACGAGCACCTCGAGGCAGTCGTCCTCATACCCAACGACGGCTTCGTTATAGTTCCCCGGGACAACGAGGAGTCCTTAAGTCATCCCTCCCATGCTCGGGAGCAACGACTTAGGGGGCTCCTGTTCTGGACTGGACCAATGGATAGAATTGGCCCAATAAGCCTCTGCTACTGAGCGGCCCAAATCGCCTAAGTCCAACCCACAGAAGGGTGAAAGTTACCTTTCTGCCCCTCCTACCGGGCAAGGAACATAACGTTCCCCCTGGACATTCTGCCCAACACGCGTAGCTTCAGTGCTCCCCGAGCATCCATGGGCAGGTGCCCGAAACTAAGCATATGCCCGACATAACGGCTAGTTTTGGACACCCTGCCCGTCGTAACGGCTAATTTGGGCAGCGACCGATTCTTTAGGGAAAACGGTTATTTTGCCCCGAAAATAGGACCGTTAGCCACGCGCTTAGAGCCTTATATAAACCCTCTCACTTGAGAGGGTCAGGTATCAAATATTTTTCCCTACGAACTAATACTTTGTACTTGCCCCTTTTTTTGACCCTTTCTTACTTGGGCGTCGGAGTGCCTTGCAGGTACACCACCACCTCTCCTCAATTACTTACCGGACAGCTAATACGACCAGCACCCATCCGGGCACCTCCACAACGACCAGCCCGCGTGGACCAGTTCGTGTACATCGGATCAGTAACCAATTTCTGTTATTCTTATACTCAATCAGTTGTAAAGGAAGTACAACAAAGCCTTATATAGAATGTAAAATCAGTGGTCACTAAAGGCTTACCCCCTTTCTACAATTATAAAACTACCCTTAATACACAATTTTCCGATTTCGGCGACTTTTTCTGCTAGTATGAGTTTTTCGGTAACAACCAGAATCCGGCGAGTGCTGGATCTTCTACCTTTCTTCTTCTTCTCCCCCCTTTGGCTTTATGCAATGCACACATATATATAGTACTAAGTTTTCAACAATAAAACAAGAATGATAAAAAGAATTAAAAACATGTTTTTTTGTTTTTTATGATAAGACAAGAATAAAAAGAATTAAAAACAAGTTTTTGTGTTTTTTATGATAAGACAAGAATAAAAAGGAATTAAAAATCATGTTTTTTTGTTTTTTATGATAAGACAAGAATAAAAAGAATTAAAAATCATGTTTTTTTTTGTTTTTTATGATAAGACAAGAATAAAAAAGAATTAAAAATCATGTTTTTTTTTTGTTTATAAAAGGGAAGAATTGATGACAAAATAGAAAATAAAATGAAATCAAACAATTAAAATGAATTTAAATTTAAATATCTAAATAAATGAATTAAACTAATTATTTAACTAAAAAATAAAATTATTAAAAAACAAATAAAAAGTCGATCAGAAAAGTGCTTGAAAAAAATAAAATGAACACACCAAAATGATCACCGCGAAATAAACATATTGGAAAAATACAGCGTTTGGTCAGATTTTGAAATAAATTTAGACGAATTTGTCTGTAAATCCAACAAATTTATTCTGACTGACATTTCAGACACTATGCAAGATGAAGTGCATGATATGCTATGCAGGCAATGTAAAACGAAAAACAGAATCTCAGGGTCAAAAATTATGGTATGACAACATGCATAAAATATTAATATTGAAATTATTGTTTTTCAGAGCATAGTAGCTAGAAGGAAAAGTACATAGTCGTAACATAGCTTAACCTAGAAACATCAAAACCCTAAAAGATCAACCGACACAAAATCAAAAAAATGTAAATTAAGTTATAGATACTAATTAACACGCTTAAACTAACTGATTAAGCATTTTGCATCCTGAGTACAAAAAGCATTAAGAAGTTCTTGATACTGAAAAACTAAATTCTCGACATGATTCACCATGTTATGTTCATTTCTAAAAGGCACCAACTGAAAAAGTGGTGTTAAACCCATTATTAAAATTCTCAAACTATTGCATATTGAAATCATTTTCATCAAATCCAGTGCCTAAAAAAATTGTTCTTTTGAAGACCCTTTTTAATATCAAGCGTGTGATCATAGACAGTTGCAGCAGGAACAAAAAGGTCAAAGAAAGTTTTTCCTAAACATTCATATTCTTAATCTCTTACTTAAGTTTTGGTAATAACCTGTTAACAATCTCTTCCAATAATCCAGAATCAGAAGACTCTTTAGGAAAAAACTCATTATCTTCATCAGCGAAAACTTTTGATTATTAAAGAGTCTTCTGATTTTGAATTCTTATGGCAAAGGTTCTGTATTTTATCAATAAGCTTATCATTCACATCAAATTTCTAAGCATTAATATTAACAAAAAATTAATCAATAATTAGTGCTTTGAAAGGGGAAAACTTAATCAATAATATCGTTAAGTCATCTTCGGGTGCAACAGAGGTTGAAGAGGTTGAACAGCTAGCATCATCTTCTGTATAAAGTATTTCTACAAAATATATAAAGACATTTCATTATGCCTCAAGTATAATAAATAATAATACATTAGGCAATACAGTTAGTTATCATACCTTGCTCAAATCTCTCAAGAATATCAAAATCTTCATTTGTAATCAAGGATGAAAAGGTTCCTTTGAGCCAATCCTGAGTGCATATCAGTGTTTCAACTGTTGTAGGTGTTAACGAGCTGCGATATAGATCAATCACTCTTTCTCCTATACTAAATGCAGGTTCAGACGCCACTGTTCTTATAGGTATAGTCAGCATGTCTCTTGCAATGTTTGCAAGGATGGGATATCGGCCAGAGTTAACTTTCCACCACTCTAGAACATTTATCTTCATGTTATGCTTCAACTTCTCTCCAAGATAAGTATTTAATTCATTATCTGCATTGTCACACCCTTTTGAAAGATAGAACTCAGCAGTTCCATAAGGATGACTAACACTACCAAAAACTTGTGGCTCATCTGAATTACCTTGAGGAGGCATAAATCTTGCACAATATTTCTTATAAGTAGATTTCAAGCAAGAATCTAAGTTTTCTTTCAATGCATCAGAATCATCCTTATTGTAGTACCGCCTTACCATCCAACCGACCAATCTAATCTTGCGCCTAGGGTCGAAAACTAGAGCAATCAACAACATCATGTTAAGCTTCTCATGAGGTCCCCAATACTTATCATACTTCTTCTTCATCTTTTGAGCTACTGAACGTAGATGTTCATCTTCAGACGCACACATATCCATAATGTTTTTTCCAATACCCAGGAACTCAAACATATAAATATTACTTGTCAAATAAGATGACCCTGATATGTGTATTGTAGAATCATAAAACAACTTCAAGAATGGAATGATTAAGTTGATATGCTTCTAATCGTCTTTCGTCGGGAGACCATTTCCCTTCTTTGTCAATTCATTCACATACCTAGCACAACATAAAATGTCCAACATAAATTTACAAGTCAAGTCAATTGATTAAACAAACACAAAATCATGGTAGGTGTGAGTCAAAGTGTGACATGACAGTGCTACGAGGTTATGAGGACAGCTTGATCAAAGTGAAGCGTACATTATTATACATTGACATGAGACACAAATCAAGACAATACTACTCACATGTCTAAGCAGCTTATAATTGAGCAGTTATATGCCATTTTACTTTAGACATACCTGAGTAAGAACCAAAACTACACCTGAATAACTAACCATTACAGTTACATATAATTTATATCATATCCTGGATGGCTTAAACTAATTTAATTAATGGTATAACAATAATTTAACATCGAAATTAACATGTGAATCAGTTGTGCAACTGAAATGGTGTATGATTCAACTACAAGATATATTCTGAGCTTACTTTAGTGTCATTGTCAGATATATTCATAAGTGAAGGTATATTCATAGCTTACTCTAGTATCAGTGTCAAATCTATTGAAGCATTGTATATAAATCTATTAAGTGAGTGAATTTTATAAAAGATTATGTCATTTTGAAAAAGGTAATAATATCTTTTGAACATAGGTGCATATAGCTATACTCATGTTATTTTATGTTGTGTATGAATACAGGTATTCCTGGAACCGTATTCATTGTTTAAACAATGAAAGCTCATTACTAGGAGTTATTGTGAAAGTGACGAATTTGCCAATCAGCAATGTGTTATGTTATGTGTCATGTTATCACTGTCACACATGATAGTTTGAATGTGTCACTATTCTACTTGTAAGTATATGGGCGTTGTATACTTGTAAGTAATATGGACTCTGTATAACATACACTGCATTGTTACCTAGAAGAGATATGAGGATTTGTTTTGTATTTTTTAGACATACTTGTAGTTTTGGTACTTACTCAAAACACAAATACATTTAGACATCTAGCACAATATAAACTAAACAAACATAAACAAAACAATGTTTATTCAAGTACACTATTACTAAAGAAAATTGGTGCATATAAATAACTAGAAAACATCATCAAAACCGAGAATGATATGCAAATTATTGGATAACATTTAGAAGTAAATACTCCAACTTATCTAAAATAGAAAGCACAAATCAACATTACAACAACAAATCCATGTTAAATTAATAAGTAAATAATTCAGCGTGTACTCCAAACACATTCTAATATACAACTCTTCATGAAAGCATACATTAATAAAGTTTCACGTACCTTTTATTTCGAAAACCTAATTCTTCAAAGGTTCTTTCATGTTTTGATGTGTATACTAACATCAAGTAAGTTGAATTCCAACGAGTCTAAATATCAATAGAAACTAAACCTTTATAGTCCATGCTTCCCTCATCAATACATGTCTTGAATTTAACAAGCCTCGCGGAGAGGAACTTGCTCGATCATGGAACGCTGAGAAGCCTAAACAATACTACAGTTAGACACTGCCCGAGATGCACCTGGTTCGACCGCAACGAAGGGGATCCCGACAACAGGAGCTTGCTAAGGTACAAGTGCGACTCCTAAACTCGAGACAAGAAGATAAGAGCCCGCTCTTGTGTGTGCGAGCAAACTCTTGATCCGACGGGGACGCCACAATCGAGCTCCATCATTGTCGTACCAATTAGGCAGAACTTTTAACTCGCGATGGGAAGTTCATGCCCCGAAGCAAAGACCTCGATCGAGCTCTTAGCTTCGTCGAAGGTCAGAAGCTGACTCCGACCGCCCGACCAATTCTCTGCACTGTCGAGGAACAATCACGTCGATCAAAAGCCTCAATTACTTCATAAAAACATGTAACACGATATTGCATACCCACGAGGAAACTATTTGGTCATTGCCGCTTTGCCCAGCTTCATTGTCAGGCGTCAGAGGGACAACTATTTAGCCGTCGACCACCTGGTGGAAAGCGCTGATCCTGTCGGTGACGAGCTGGACCCCAGGGCTAACAATTTGAAGCTGCTCCACGGCCATGCTGAAACCAAGGTCAAGAGTCCCCAGGAAGTCCTGCTCGAGCTCCCTGATCCGGGTAACCAAGTCACCTGAGTCGCCAAGGCCCTTTCCTCATCAGTTTCACACTCGGAGGGACGGGAAGTGGCCTCCAAATCGGCCACCCTCGCTTGGAGCCGCTTCTGCTCTTCGGCGGCCTTGCCCATCTTCTCCTACAGCTCGTCCACTTCGCGGAGAAGGCCAACCTAGATCTCGTACTTCGACTTATAGTCGAGGAAATCGTTCTCTACTTTGTTCTTTTCCGCCCAAAGAATGACATTCTCATCCGGAACTTCTTTAGCTCGGAAGAGGGGCTGGTTTCGTCATTGAGGACCAGGGTTGTCTCGAAAATCTTCAGCATGAACGCCATATCCTCGCACAGGGCCTTCCTTCGGCTCACCTTGTTGACCCCCATGATCACCTTGGACTTTATCGTGGGGACGATCAGAGACTTGTCCCCGTTGAAGAGCTCCTAATGAAGGTAGCATGGGGGCAGCACAAATTTGTTCCCGACAACCCCCGCCAGAAGGTCGACGGGACCAGACTCCTCGATACGTTGCTTCTTGGCCGGATGTTCCTGAGAGCCCGAGGACTGACTCCCACGAAGAGAGGGGGTGGAACCCCCAGGGTGTTGGTCGTCCTTCAACCGCCTGCTGGATCTTAGAGACGCGACCCTTTGGGGGAACTTTCTACCCGACCTTCGTCGCTGCAAGCCTTAGCACGCGCTCGTGAAGTTTTGACATATGGCCTGCAACACATAAAGATTGAGTTAGAATAAAAATGATAAATGAGAAGTCAAGCAAACAAAAATGTTCACTACCTAAGAGCCTCAAAGCCTCCTCGTCGGAACCATATTCGAGGAGCGACTTGGTATTTATTAAATGGGCCTCGACGACGATCTCCCCGTTGGCCTCCCTGACAAAACTCCCATCTTTGTGCACGCACTTGGCAAAGGTAAAGCTGTTGACGAAGCCCACAATCTTATCATAAACAATCCTATCATCCTCGTCTAAGTCTTGGGGCTTCACAATATAGCTCTCAGTCCCTTTTTTGAAGTGGGTCTTATGCCATTCCAGAGGAAACTTAGCCTCCAAGTTCACTTTCGGCTTCCCGTCAACGATCGTCTCCACGTGCTCGAACAAGGAGTCGATGACGGCGTGGGTCACTGGCTTCACAACAAAAAACCTGTCCTTAAAGGAACGGACAGAGTCCAAGTACAGTTTGAACAACCTCCTCGGTTGCTTTAGGGACACTCAGTTATGTCGACTATGTTGAGTTTGCCGCTGTAAATGGAAGAGGAGGAAGAACAACGGGAGCGTGGCCCCAGCGCCAAGGTATCGACAGACGAGCTCATATGCCCGCATAAATGCAATGGCATTAGGG
The DNA here is from genome assembly GCA_022829125.1 of Lathyrus tuberosus. Classification (NCBI taxonomy): domain Eukaryota; kingdom Viridiplantae; phylum Streptophyta; class Magnoliopsida; order Fabales; family Fabaceae; genus Lathyrus; species Lathyrus tuberosus. The sequence goes on from JALAZF010000264.1 coordinate 5,853,443, forward strand.
TGAAGCTGCGAAGGCACCAAGTCCAGCCACTGGAAAAGTGTAACTTAAAAGTCGGTGAAGGGCAGGCGGAGACCCACTCCCTGAAGACGAACTCGAACATGGGAAAACGTTTCCCTTCATATCTCGAGCAAATCCGGTCGGTTTCTTTAGGCCGATAAACTTTCCAATTGGCTGGAGCCCCCTCATTTCGGTTCTTGATGGTAGCAAAGATTTCTGAGTCGTCGTGGAGAAACCGCGAAACCGAGGACAAGGGTTCCAGCCCGGCCCAGGAAGAAGGTGGCTCATCGGTCACGGTAAAGGGAGACTCATCATACACATCCCCGATGCTGTTTTCTTTGTCGAGCAAGACAACGTCCTCAGACTTGGGATCCATTTAACCTGAAAAACAGAAAGGGCGAGGATATGTTCGACACACGTCCTCAACCGGACCCCTTGTGGACAAGCGCATGGTCGTGAAGAAAACCCCTTCGTCACGGTGTGCAAATCCCCTTGTAGGGAGGTGTCCCCTCGACACGAGTCCTCCTCGACGAAAGACGCCCCCTCGGTATGCTCGTGCCACAGGGAGATATGTTCCCAACATCAGGACCTCGTGGGGTGCTCGCAACCTTCATCAGGAACCCTCATTCCTTTTCTATAACCTTCATGACGTTCCCGAAATCCTTATCAGAAACTTCATAGTCCCGCCGAAAACTTCATGAAATCGCCAGAAGCTTCATAGGTTTCCCAGAAAAGCCGCCGAAAACCCCCTAAGATCCTGGAAGACTCATCCCAGATTCAAGAAACCCCCGAAAAACCCATAAAATACATGGAATCTGAAGAAGGGGGCGAATAACTTACTTGAATGGGGAAGAACTCTGGTCGGCGAAAGAGGGTAGATGATGGATGCGACGACGGACGTGCGGTGGAGAGCAGAAGGTGCTTTGAGAGACTCGAGAGAAATTATGAGGTAGAATGGAGGGGAGAATGTAAATTAAGTGGACTCCCCCTTTTTATAAACCCTGGCACGGGAAGTGAAGCTCACTAGGCACTAAAGTACCCCTACACCTAGTCGCCATAGGCATTTATTGTTTTTGACACGTGGCCCTAAAAGACGCCATGCACGTCCTTTCAAGTACCTCTTCTTCCCAAAGCCAGACGTGTCCGGTCCTTTCCGTCTCTATCACATCGTCGGCCACCATGCCCGACCCTTTCTCTACTGGGAATGTCTCCCCGAGAGGAGCAGAAAAAGAGCCATGATTGTACCTAGCAGGCAGGTCTCCCCGCAATCGAACACCTGGTCGACCATGTCAAGCGGCCCCCGCTCTTGTCACGCGCGTTGTCCCACTGGCTAAAGCGCTTTGGTCACGCTCGATACTCCTCCGGGAGTCCGTTACGTCTCTCCTCGACACCAAAACAGAATCTTAAGTCATTACTCCTCTGCTTCGGAGCAACGACTTAGGGGGATCCTATTCTGGACTAGGCTAGAGGCTGCCCCACTGTCAGGCACGACCCAACCCATCTCCCCTGTCAGGGAGGGCCCAATGAAGGCCCAATCTATCTAGCCGCATAGGGAGCGCTCACGCGTCTCCCCCAAGGTCTCCACGTGCCCCCACGTGAGGACACGTCATTAGGCAGCTACCCGTGTCCTAAAGAATAGGTTAACTCACCTTCCGAAGATCACGAGGCAGTTGACCCAGGACAAAGACCACATGTTGATCTTCCCTACGCCACGTAGACCCTGGAAGTTACTCGTATTGGGCCTAGCAATCCAACCCAATGCAAAGTAATTGTTGGCCCAGCGCCGGGGGCTCACTATAAATACCCTCTATCACTAGAGGGTCAGGTATTCTATTCTCTACACCTTTTATGTACTTGCCTTCTCACTCTCGCTGAAACTGACTTTAGCATCGGAGTGCCTTACATGTACACCCCCTCCTCTTCTCCACCACCGGCGAACTAAGGAGCTCACGATGCGTATTGGCTGCTGATCCTTTTTTGATCCAGTAAGATTAATAACTTTATGTGATGTTGTGATTCTATCTTTGTATTATGATTGATGTTGTGAATTAATGATAATTACTGACATGTTAATGTTATGCTAAGATTTTCTAGATAAGTTTATTCAATATCAAGGTGAGATCGATGAGATAATGTTCTTGCTAATCAATGTATTCATGGTGTTGATAGTCGATAAGGATGATATTTATAGTAACAGATGTCGAATCGATCATATAAGATAATTAACTATGATAATAGGTTGTTAAAACTTGTGAGATATTGGATCGAACTCTAGTATGGTCAAAGGATAGCTTCTTGGTTCGACAATTTGAAAGAAACTTCGTATATCGTCGAAGTCTGTTCACATGTTGTAGTCGAAGTATGCTAGGAGTGTTAGCTGTAACACCCCCAATCTATACCCCCAATTAAATAAAGCGGTAACAGAAAATTCAAAATTTCATCAGAGTATATCTAAATTATCATGGCATAGACTTGGAGGAGTCACATTATATTGAAACAAACATACAACACCTGCTCATAAAGATATGCAACAGTGGGGTAGCAATCAACAGAGGAACTCAGTTCCTTACACCCACATTTCAGATTTTAGAATAAAAGCGGAAAATCTAAAACTGAATAACATATATATATATATATATATATATATATATATCATGAAAAGTTTGTCATACATCAAGTTGTACATACTCAAGCCAAAAGATATATATATACATAATACACAAATATAACAGACGGCCACCCTAACTACCCGGTGTCACATATCAGAGCCGATTGACAAAAGAATGAAGTCCTAAGCTTCACAAAAATACCTCCAGCAACTCTAATCTGCAATGCCTCATAGAGCATTATAAAACAGCAGAAGGGTGAGAAAAACAACCATAATATAATTGCACACAATTATATATATAACACCAAAAACACACATATGTATGATTCTCACCACAACTCACGCCATAATTCAAACACAAGGCAATATAGGGAATAATTCATATTTCCATCACCAACACATATCCATATATCAATTTTATCCACAATTCCACACATAAAACAACCATAATGATTTATGCAATGCAAGAGACCGACACAACGACTCTATGCATATGCACATGCGGTACCGACTTCCAATATTTCTCATCACTAGTTCACTCAGGAACTCTGCTGGAATCATCGCTCGTTACATCACTGCAACTCCCCGTCGGGCATACGATGTTCCCCGTCGCTCACACCTTTTTTGTATAAGGCACACGACGTTTACGGATCGCTCACACCTCTTTGTATAAGGCACACGACCCGATCGCTCACACCTCTTTGTATAAGGCACACGATCATCTATAATCATCGCTCACATCCCACATGGGCACACGACGTTATAGAGGATTCCCTCTGGAATCAATCCGTCACTCAGGACGTCACAACAATGCATACCATGATTCATGACATTTAATATGCACACATAAATGCATTCATTTACATCAACAAAATCACACTTCGCACTTATGCCCAAAACAATGCATTTAATTTGTCAAACGGCCACAAATCATCACAACACCATCTAACCACATACATTTACATCATACAACAACACCTTGCATAATACACATCAATTACTCACACTTATAATGACAAAATTCGACAACCGACACTATTCCCGATTTTCCAACATAATTAAATCGGCTAACAATTTCAAAATCATCATAATAAGAAAGTACAGCTCAATAGCTTTCCAACGATACCAAGAATGTAAAAAATCGGATAAACAGAACCAAAGTTACGAAAGAAAATGAAAAATGATATTTTGAAAAGTCCCATTTTACCATTCTCCTGGCCATACGCGTAGTGCCCAAGGCCATACGCGTATTGCCCAAAATCCTTGCCATGCCATACGCGTATTGCCCAAGGCCATACGCGTATGGGCAGAAACCCTTTTTCCCCAAAATTCACGTTTTAATTCCAATACGCGTTGGGCCAACACCATACGCGTATTGCCCTGAAATGCTACACATATCATACGCAAATGGGCAGATGGCCGAGCAAAATAACATCCCATACGCGTATTGGCCCCATGGCTCGCCCATGTTACGCGTATTGCCAAGGTCCATACGCGTATGAACATGCCCCATATGCGTATGACCTGGAAAAACCAGAAAAATTTCTGCAGAACTTTGTTCTGCGTTTTCTTAACCAAATTCATCCAATTTTTCACCTACACTCAGAAAATTACCAATACAATGCATAGCAACATGTATCTATCATGTATCAACAAGAATGAACACCAAAAACATAATTTCCAACACATTTAATCAATTTCTAATCAATTTGACACAATATGGGTTTTACTAAATATTTTCATTTCAATCCAACAAACATCACAAATACACATACATAATCATACACAATCATACAATAATTGAGTTTCGCACCCTTACCCGATTAAACCGATTCTAGGAGTTGATTTCTTGAATTTTCCAAGTTTTTCTCACTATTTCTCTTCTTCTTCTCTTTTCTCTCCTTTTTCCTTCTTCTCTTTTTCTTTCTCTCTATTTTTCTCTCTTTCTATTCTATTCTTACTAACTTAATTAAAAATATTATGAAATGACCAAAATACCCCTACACTCAAATATCTCGCAAATGTTCCCAAAACCCGATAAAATATCACAGCATTGAAAAATAACATATTTTCAGATAAAAGTCGAAAATAAATTAAAATAATAATAAAATAATCAAACGACTCGATTAATTAAAACTCACACAAAACTGGAGCGTTACAACTCTCCCCCACTTAGAAATTTTCGTCCTCGAAAATATGCCTGAGACGAACAACTCTGGATACGACTCCCGCATCCTACTCTCCAACTCCCAAGTCAAATTACCCTCAGCAGTGCCTCCCCACGCCACTTTCACAAGTGCAATATCCTTGCCTCTCAACCGCTTCACCTCGCGATCCAAAATCTTAACTGGTAATGCCTCGACCGTAAGGTTCTCCCTTACCTCCACCTCATCCATCGGAATCACATGCGACGGATCCGGAACATACTTCCGAAGCTGTGAAACATGAAACACATCGTGCAAATTCGACAGATTCGGCGGCAACACCACCCTATACGCCACAGCACCCACTCTCGCGGATATTTGGTAAGGACCAATGAACCGAGAAGTAAGTTTCTTCGATTTCAATGCACAACCCACACCTGTTACCGGCGTAACCCTCAGAAATACATGATCGCCCTCTTGGAACTCAAGATCTTTCCGTCTCCGATCATGATAACTCTTTTGCCTACTCTGAGAAGCCTTCATTTTCTCTCAAATAAGCTTCACTTTCTCCGTCGTCTGTTGTACCAACTCTGGTCCAACCACCGTTCTCTCACCAGACTCGTGCCAACACAACGGTGTTCAACATCTCCATCCATATAATGCTTCAAACGGTGCCATTCCAATACTAGAATGGAAACTGTTATTATACGTAAATTCAATCAATGCAAGATGACTATCCCACGCACCACCTTGTTCCAAAACACACGCTTTCAACAAATCTTCCAACGACTGAATCGTCCTCTCCGTCTGACCATCCGTCTGCAGATGATAAGCCGAACTCAACCTCAATTTAGAACCCAACGCCTTCTATATACTTTCCCAAAATCTCAAGGTAAACCTAGGGTCTCGATCCGAAACAATACTCAATGGAACCCCATGCAACTTCACAATCACACTGATGTAAATCTCAGCTAACCGCTCCAAAGGAAAACTGATGTCAATCGGAATAAAATGAGCCGATTTAGTCAGCCTATCAACAATCATCCAAATAGCATTATGCCCTCGCTAAGTATTAGGTAACCCTGTCACAAAATCCATAGAAATGTTATCCCATTTCCATTCCGGAATATCCAACGGTTGCAATAAACCACTAGGTCTCAGATGTTCCACCTTCGATTTCTGACAAGTCAAACATGCATAAACATGCACATCTCTTTTCAATCGAGATTATGCTTATCTCAAGAGGCATACTTGAAGAATATTCTCAAAAAGTTTGGTATGTCAAATTCAAAGTCTGTTATAACTCTGACAAACCCTCAATTCAAGTTGAGTATAAATCAGTGTCCCAGTATTGAGGTCAAAAGAGCTTATATGAATAACATGTCATATGCTAACATAGTAGGTTCTTTGATGTATGTTATGGTTTGTACTAGACCCAACATAACATATGCATTAAGTCTTGTAAGCATGTACATGGAGAATCTGGGAAAGGCTCACTTGCCAGCATTAAAGTGGATTCTAAGGTACATAAATGGGTCTCTGAACAGAGTCCTGATTTATGGTGGAGCATGTGGTGAAAATAGTAAAGCAGAAATTAAAGGGTATGTCGACTATGATTATGCAGGTTGTATGAATTCCAAAAAATCTATTTCTGGATATGTGTTTACTATGTTTGACACATCTATCAGTTGGAAAGCAACACTTTAGAAGGTTGTTGCCTTATCAACCACTGAAGCTGAATACATCGCCCTCACTAAAGTTGTGAAAGAAGTATTGTGGGTTAAAGGTTTTGCTAAGGAGCTGAAACTTTAAGGTCGAGTTATCACTGTTAAATGTGATAGTCAAAGTGCTATACACCTGTCAAAGAATTCGTCCTATCATGAGTGAACCAAGCACATCGATGTGAGGCTTCATTTCATCAGAGGGGTAATCGAGCGTGGAGAAGTCCAAGTGTTGAAGGTTTCAACAGATCACAATGCTACTGATATAATCACCAAGACATTACCAAGTTACAAGTTTTTCCACTGTATGCAGTTGATAAAATTGCATGAAAAAAGCTAGTTTGTTCCCTTGATGTTATAGAGTTGGTTCCAAGGTGGAGATTTGTGAGATATTGGATCGAACTCTAGTATGGTCGAAGAGTAGCTTCTTGGTTCGACAATTTGAAAGAATCTTAGCATGTCATCGAATTCTGTTCACATGCTGTAGTCGAAGTATGCTAGGAGTGTTAGCATGTCAAATTGGGCCTTGGTTGTAATCCCAATTGTTTAAGTTAGTTTGTTCCCTAGTTTAGCTTGTGTAATGAACCTGTGTGTAAAAGCCCATTCAGTTGACACGGCCGGGCCGTGTCGATGTCGGGTTTCTTGACTGGTTGTCTTGTGTCGTGCATAACTTGAGCTTCGTAAGTCCGTTTGAGATGCGGCCAGTTGTGTTGCAAAGCTAACGCGATAGCATTTATGTTGGAATAAGGAAATGGGTTCTAGGAATGCTACATAAATAGAAATTCTTTGGTTCTTATACCATGAGTGTAGTTAAGTATCAACCGACATTGGTTGTCTTGTTTCATGTATAACTTGAGTTTCGTAAGTCCGATTGAAGTGTGGTCAGTTGCCTTGGAAAGATAATGTGATAACCTTTGATATGGTGAAGGTAAATAATATTGTTGTATTAGTATGGTAGTGGTAATTATTATTAAGGTATACTATGAACAATGAGGTGAAGATAAATAATTGTGTAAGCTTAGTATTCGATGATTAAAGTGTGTAACCTAAATTGGGAATTTTGTAAAATACAAGTTACTACATGGATAGGGAATTTTGTGGATCGAGTTATAATTATTAAAACTTAGTTCGAAGTCTTGATAAATGTATAGGAATTAAGTTTCTAAAGATAAGGCATAAGCCCAATGCTGGTGAGATATAGTGGTGTTCTGTGTGTGACCATGATAACACCTTAAGGTTTAGTAAGAACCGAGTTGAATTTTGTTTAGGTTCCCAAGAACCAGTGTTAGCCTATATTGGTTGTATTGACATTGAACTTTGTTTAGGTTTGCAGGAACTGGCGTTAGCCTTAATTTACGGTGTTAGTATTTATTTGCTTAGGTTCATTACGAACCAAAGTAACTCTAATCGGCAGTGTTGATATCTTTAGGTTCAAGGTGAACCAATGTTTAGCCCTAATCGGCAGTTTTGATATGTTTAGGTTCAAGGTGAACCATTTCCCTAACCAGCAGTACTGATATGTTTAGGTACATAAGGATTAGTGTTAACCTTAACATGCAATGTTAATATTGGCCTAGGAGGTTCGGATGGAGAATTACATTTGTTTGTAACATCATGCTTCATGTATATCAATAGAGTATCCATTATATTCTTCTGTGCCCTAAAGAACATGAATCCTTCCATGGTTATCCATGCGGGAACTCCCTCTTCAAGTTCCCCCTCTAAGGAGACGCATCATCTGCTTGCCATTGCGTGGAGATGCAACAAGACTTCATCTATTTGGAAGGGATGCCTGATAAAGGGGGATCCTCCTCTACTCCCAAGGTACATACCATCTATGACAAAAGACTACAACACTTTGGGCTACGTGGTGATGCGCCTGAACTTTCTTGTTAGATTTCCGAACAACTATGGTATGGCGGAGCACATAGGGAGAACTCATAGGGAGAATGCCCTAGAGACCCATAAGCTGAGGGGATTCCATTTAGAGCGGGTGATGTTTAATTCCTACTCTTAATCTGACCAAAAAGTTTCCAAACATAGAGTATAGTTGAACACTTAAAAAGAAGAGGCTACTTAGACCAAAATTTCTTTGAAGTTTGCTATCGAGGAATAAGAAAAACTAAAGGAGTCTGAGAAAGCCAAAGGTAAGGAGGTTAATAAGCTAGAAGATAAGCTGGCCCAAGTGTCAGACGAACTAGCCACTTTGAAAGGGTTCGCCCAGGCGGGGGATCACTACAAAAAACAACTCGCTGAAGACTTGGCAGATGCTCAAAATGACATTGTAGCCTTAGAAGAAAGGTCCTTTGAAAAGGAGAAGTTTGAATTGGAATATTTTTACCCCTACCTATACCTAAATGAGTTGGATCTCTTTAAGGTCGTCAAGGATAGCTAACTTGTGGATGAGGAGGACATGGCCTCTGAAGAGATTGCTTGGAACCTGTAGGATAATGCAGTCCCTCTAGTTCACATTGATGAACATGTTTTAGGGGAATAAAATCACTAGGACTTTTTTGTAATGTTACCCTTTATGGGTATTCGTGTTCATTCACTTAGTGGATTTTTGTTATCTTGCCCGTTGGGGTCTATGTAACTTTTGCCCTTCTAGGCCTTATTAATACAATATTTTGCACCCTAGGAAAAATTACTTATATTTATGTTAGGTTATTTATTTTCTTGATGTGTGTTACCCAAAAAAAAGACTTAGTAAGAATTTCTCGCTCAACACTTACTGTACAACATCCTTCAGGGGCGACCAAAATTTCCTTTTGAAAACCGCCGTAAACTACCACTTGGATGGGAAAAATACTTTATTTATATTTGAGTATTCAATAGCCTCGTGGTTAACAAGGATACTTCATTGAAATTCCAGCATTCAATAATCTTGTGGGCAGTAAGGATACTTCATTGAAGTTCTAACATTCAATAACCTTGTAGGCGGAAAGGATGGTTGACTAAAGTTCCAGCATTCATATTACCACTTGGGCGGAAAGGATGCCTCATTTAGGATCCAACATTTAATAGTCTGGTGGGCGAAAAGGATACTTCATTGAAGTTACAACATTCAATATCCTCATGGGCAACAAGAATACCTCATTGAGTTACAACATTCAATAGCCTTGTGGGCGGCAAGGTTACTTAATTGAAGTTTTATCATTCAATAGCCTCGTGGGTGGCAAGGATACTTTATTGAAGTTCCAACATTCATTTTACCATTTGATCAGAAAGGATACCTCGCTGAGGGTCCAACATTCCATTCACATATATCCTATAAAATTGAATAAAGGTGTATGCAAATTTATAAGAAATAAAGTAAGGCGCCTCATTAAAAACCTCTACCCACACAGTGGAAAGATTGCCACTGTTGCGGTGAGAATCGGATAGCAAGCTATTAAATAACTTGAATCACACATCTTTGAAATTCACCACCGAGCTTTGATTTATCCAAAGGAAAGGGTAAAGATTGAAGAAGACCCTAACTAAGTGCGCTATGTAAAGACACAGCTAAGAGATCGAGGGTTCGGGGGTTGGTTATACCTAGGGAAGGCGTTAGCATCCTAGATATCTGTAGTACTCTACAGGACCTCTTGTTTTATATTTGTGTTATGTTATGTTTGCTTGCTAAGGGATCTATGCTAAGGCTAAGGTAAAGACCTAAGGTTATATACACTAAGTATGCTCACCAAGACGTCGCATCTCATGCCTACGTATCCTAATAAGGATGATATTAGAGCAGTCGTAGTTCACCTCACTAAGGGTAAGGAACCATTGACTATGGCCAAAGTTCCAAGGGGGAATGAGTATGACACTCATGTAGAGTTAAAGAACTCTCTAATTCTAAGTTGTAGGGGGAAAGTGAATACTCATGGTGATGAGTATCACATAGAGTTTAAGAACTCTAACCTAACTCTAAGTTGTGATATAAGTGTCTCTAATGAGGCCAAGGGAAAGGTAAGTGCTACCTATGACTTTGAGGTCAAGAGGGAAAGTGGCTCTAATGAGGCCAAGGGTAAGATGAGTGCTACCTATGACTTTGAGGTCAAGGGTGGTAGATGTCTATGAGGCCAAGATGGTAACCTATGACTATGAGGTCAAGGGTTGAAGATGGTTACCTATGACTATGAGGTCAAAGGTGGAAGATGGCTACCTATGACTATGAGGTCAAAGGTGGAAGATGGCTATGAGGCCAAGATGGTAATGAGCTATCTATGACTTTGAGGTCAATAGAGAGACTTTCCTTTAGAAAGAGGGGAAAATAACTTCTTGTAAAGACAAGTATTGAAGGGGATTAAAGTATGAGTAGTAAACAATAAGAGTTCAAGAACTCAAGGGGATAAACAGTCAAGAGATAATATCAATCAAGTATAAACAACATCAAAATGTTGAGATAAACATCTCTAAGTATGAGTATGGCAAAGTATAATGAAATAGTTCACAACAACATGAATAAGTGACCAAATAAGCAAGACAAAGTACTCATGAACCATGAAGTCATTTGTCAAAAAAATTTCTCAAAGCATAAATCAACACAAATCCATCTTGCAAGACACTTTAAGAAGTGTCATTAAGAAACTAGGTCAAAACAAGTTAGAAACTAGGATTGTTACATTGGTGGGGGTGTTAAAAAAATTAGGAAGATGGACACACAAGTCTAAAACCAAGGTCTAAATTCAAGTTAAGACAATCAAGAATATGTGTGTGAAGTTCCATACAAAGATGGACAAATTAGCCCTCTCAAAGTCAAGTTTCAAAGTAAAGGGTCAAAGGCATCGAGCCTTAGAATCGAGGGTCAAACAAGGCAATAAAAAAAACAACTCAAAAGACCTCAACAAGGTAAATAATCAAACTAAAAACAACCTCTCAAAGTGTCCTAAAACATCTTAGAAAATCATCTTAAAAAGGTAGTGAGAAAAGGTCTTTTTCAAAAGAAGTTCAAAACTAGGTCAAAAGTGACTCCTAATTTATAAAATCAAAAATAAATATTAAAATAAAATAAATATAAAAATAAAAATTTTAAAAAATTAATTTAAACATTAAAATGTAAGTATGAATTTTTTGGGAATTTTTTGTATACAAGAAACTATTTTTAAATAAGTGAAATTGATATGAAAAAAAGAAAATAAATTGCTTGGCATGAACCAAGACAGGGGGGCTCATTAGCAATGCTGAAATGAACCAAGTCTGAGTTGTTTGTACGTATGGGCCTATTGGCAGGGGGCGTGGGTAGCGAAAGTGATAGGCCCATGATGAAATGATATAAAAAAAAGATTAACAGGTGAAATATTACAAGGGCGTGTACAAAATCATGTAACATTGAGATCAATTGGTCACTCAGTTTTTAAGTTACTAAACGACAAACCCTCACCCTGACTATCCCACGCTGCCACCTATTATCTTCTTCCATGCAACATGAAGACAACCCTAAAACTATCGTGAACAAAACCAGAGAAATGCCATGGCAACTACCCACCTTGCTCCAACATTTCCAACCCGTTTCTCACCCAAAATCCATGAGATAAAACATCAACATGTAGTATTCAGAACATAGAACAACACTAAACCCTAAACAAATCCAAACAGGAACTAAAACAAGGAGATCATCATCATGGAAGGAGAGCATACAAACTGAAACCAAACAAAGTTCATGATGATGTATGCTTAAGATTTTAAACAGACAAACATGATATCCTCTCATATCAATATATGTGTGATGTATGACAACATGCTATCATTTAGAAACAACAGAACATTGAACATGAAAGTATGAAGGCATGGAAGAAGCTTACCAAGTGGAGTCAGTCCACTGCTTCACTTGGAGGCTATGGAATCCAATAAACTCACTCCTTCCCTTTGTTGATGAGGATGTGTAGGAAGCTGATTGAAATGTGCAGCTTCTGGCCTCCTCTTGATTGCTCGCGAACTCCTTCTTTTGAATGGTGTGTTTGTAGTGGATAGTGCATGTTCTGATGTGTCTTTGGAACAAGAGAATGAGTCTCTTTTTATAGCCACAGCCAACTGGTTAATGCATGGAAGATACACTAGATACTTGCTTTATTTAAGAGAGAAATATCACAAGTAAGATTCTATCCTCATGGCCTTCTACTATAATTCTTGAGCCAAGTGAGCAGATTAGTTGTTGCTTATTTTAGGGTTCATGTCAGCAGAAGAGAAAAGCAAGATCTCAAGGGTTTGAGGTGCAATAAGGTTTACACAGTGGTTCCTTGTTTGATAACATAGTTACTTTTCATATGTCAGCTTGTCAAGTACAAAGTTGTTGTACTTTTGGTGGCTTCCTTCCACGAGTTTTAGGGCAAAGTGGTGTATTGGAAACTGATGACAAAGAGTCAGTAGGTACTTGGTAAATGAAGTTCATAATTAGTTCAAAATGGAAGAAGGTTTGTGTAATGAAACTACATTAAAGGGTCCACTTTATCACATGATAACATCAAATCTAATGAACCAAATGAGTTGGTTCTTGGCCCTCTTGAAACATGGCATGAAGTAGAGTAATTTTCATGTTGTTGGCAGATTGAGATTGAGTTTAAAACATGTGAAAAATCACGACAAGACTTGGTGATCACAAAGTATTAAAATCTGAATTTTTCTAAGTGTAGAATATCATGCAACATAGCCACTTTAGAGCAACATATCTTGATGGATACTTCACCAATCTTTGAGATCTTTGGCTCAATGTGAAGTAGGAAGATAATAGAACAAGTTTCATGTGGAAAGCCCTTGTTTTGAAGCTTGTAACTATGAGATAAAATGCAATGAAATCATGTACACCATGCTGTCCAAAAGAACTGAGAAAAATTTCTAAGTTATGAAACTTTTCCAATTTGAAACATCAAACTTTGGAGCAACATATCTTGAGATTGAATTATCCAAATGGGGAGTTCTACACATGCTTGGAAAGCTTGAAGAACAAGGAACAACTTTCATGTCCAAAGATTTTGGATTTGAAACTTGGAACAATGTGAAAAATGGAGTTAAAGTTGTGTAAAAAGACTAGGGCAAAATGATCAAAATTTCACTAAGTCATAAAGGTATCTTATCTTCCAAGTCTTATAACTTAAAAATCAAATCTCTTTTGGAGAAGGGTCCTCTAATATACTTTGAAGTTCACATTGAGAGCTTCCATTTGAGCTTTGAGTTACCCAATTTGGATGTGTGGTTTGAAAGTTATGACCTTCCCAGGTTTGCACAAGGAGTGAACTTTTCACTTAGAAAATTTTAAGGACCAAACATTGCCCTCTTTGCAAGAAACCTCTAAAATGTAAACTTCTCATGCCCTAACTCAACAATTAGACACGTCTTGATGGAATATGGCTTGAATACTTCATTTTGGGTCAAAAACTCAAAAGCCAAAGGCTTTACATTTTAGTTAAAACCCTAATCTCCTTAGGAATTCCATTGGATGATCTTGATTTCTCAATCTCTTCCAATACCAATGAATGGCCTCTAAGGATGTTTATTAACATATGGAATCATTTCCCAAGGCTTGTGTCATACCCCAAATTTTGACCACTAAGATTTCCCATCATTGTGCAAATCATCATCACAATATGGATGTACCATTATGCCTCATTAGTCTCCCCAAAGATGGGTGAGCCTTCACTACAATCAAACTTAGGGTTTCAAGCCCTCTCAGAGCTCTTGGACAAAGGATTAATCAAGAAATGACATGATCTTCACCTTGTCTAAACCTCTCAAACATCCCCAATGGATCAAGAGGACTCCCACATCAAGAATCAAGCACAAGGTTGCAGCATTCTAAGTGGATCAAGCCTCAAGATCGCCAGTGTCACCAAATTAGGGTTTTGGTCGACCAGGGCTTCCAGATGAAAATTTTCCTCTGGGCATGAGCCAATGCTTCAAAGCATAACCTAATATACTCCATGGAACCTCATGGACGCAATCATCAAGTCAATTTAACCTCAGGGGATGCATTCACCAAAAATCAGGAATTAGGGACAAACTAGAGCTCTCAAGCTGAGGATGCCTTACCCTCGCCAGGAAGTTCTTCCATTAAGGGACTCTGCCCTTTATTTTATGTCTGAGACGGAAAAATTTCAGGTTACTCTCAACAAAGTTCAGTAGGAGAAGAGGTCTTGGAGGAACAAGTACCGTATTCTCAATGTGGAGTGTGAGAAAATACAGCAATTGTTAAAAGAAAAAGATGCACTGATTGAGATTTTAGAGCAACATGCTGTAGAGAATCAGGATGACCAAAGGAATTTTCTCGCTCCTTTCACTTGGCAAAGGAATGACAACCCGACAACGGCCCAAGAGCCCCGGTCAAAGAAAAGGAAAGCACCCAAACCAGCACTTGAGCTCTCTTCAGAGAGGACTCAGGATCCATTAGTTTAGATTTCCTTTTATAGCACTTTGTAATCTACTGTATTTCCATTTTCGCAATCCTTTGAATTCAATAAAACGGGGTTTCCCCCACTGTTTGATATTTGCAATCCAATTGTCGAAGTTTACTTTGAATAAACAAAAACATACAATTAATATAATCATTGCATATCATTCATCATTCTCACTTAACACATTCTTCTTACCTTCGAATCTCACGTTTGCGTCTCGATTCTAGAGTCAAACTGTCTCATTCATACAATACTCGGGCCAATCGTCAGAAAAAGATCGATGATCTCGAGGAAGAGAACAGAGAGTTGAGAGAAGAGATCGACACTCTAAAAGAGGATCTGAGAAAGCTTCATAACGACATGCAAGCTCTAGCAGAAGCTCAAACACAACAACAAAGGACTGTGATCTCAGAGATCACATCGACGCCCATAGTGGAAAAGTATGATCCTAGGTACAAAATGCCGAAAGGATATGTTCCGCCAATCACTGAGGATCAGGGAACCGCAGCAGGAGCCGCTGGGCCTGAAGGTTACAAACTTCGGGAAAGCGAAGATGTCAGGGGCATGACAGTAACTCCTGAAGGTTACAAACTTCGGGAGGAACCGAGAGTCTCGGCCATAATGACTATACCACCGCCCGTGGTACATACTATCCCGGAAGGACAGATTCCACAGATACCCGCTGGTGGAAACGAAAGCATGTTCGGTAGAATGAATGAATTCCAGGAACAATTCCTGGAGATACAGAAGGAACTGTAAACCCTTCGCGGTCATGACTTATTTAGAAAGGACGCCGCAGACCTTTGCTTGGTCCCCAATGTGAAAGTTCCACACAAATTCCAGGTGCTCGATTTTGAAAATTACAAGGGTAACTCTTGCCCTCAAAGTCATTTAGTGATGTACGCTCGACGAATGTCAGTTCAGACAAAGAACCAGGAGCTACTAATTCATTACTTTCAGGATAGTTTAACCGGTGCCGCATTAAGATGGTACATGGGTTTAAACTGCGCTATGATCGACACGTTCAGAGATCTTGGCGCTGCTTTCGTCCAACAATATAAATACAATTTGGACATGGCACCAGATAGAGATCAGCTCAGATCAATGTCACAAAAGGACAAGGAAACCTTTAAGGAGTACGCTCAGAGATGGCGTGAAATTGCCGCTCAGATTTGTCCACCTCTTGAGGAAAAAGAGATGACAAAGATCTTCTTGAAAACCATGAGCTCATTTTACTATGACAGAATAGTTGCCAGTGCGCCCAGTGACTTCACCGAGATGGTGGGCATAGGAGTTCGTCTTGAGGACGCAGTCCGAGAAGGACGTTTAGTTAAAGACGCTGGATCATCAAGTAGTACAAAACGATACGGTAGTGCTCTCCCTAAGAAAAAAGAGCAAGATATCGGGAATATCTTTCTCAGAAAGCAAAGGCGACGATATTAACCAGTAGCAGCTGTAACTCCTGCTATTAATCCCGCGCATGTTCCTACGTATCAACCTCAGGTTGCTCAGAGCCAACCGAATCAACAGCAATATCAGCAAAGGACACAATAGCCTCTTCAACAGGCTCGTCCTCAGTACAACAACAACCGTACAACGCGACCACAAGGGTTCGACCCTATACCCATGTTATACGCAAAACTGCTTCCATTATTACTGGTCAAGGGGCACGTCCAAACTAAGTCTCCTCTTACAGTACCGGAAAATCAGCCTTTTTGGTTCAAAACAGATCAGACTTGTCCTTACCATCAAGGAGGACCAGGTAGGGGTGATCGTATCCGAACCAATCCAAAAGCAAAACCGCAAATCGAACCAATCCAAATCGAAAACCGCAAAAAATCGCATTTGGTTTGGATGATTTTGGATGATATTTTTAATGAACCGCGCGGTTCGGTTCGGTTTGCGGTTTTTGTTCCACACAACCGAACCGATCCGAACCGAACCACATATTAACCTTAACTTCCTAATTTCTAATATTATATTTCCATATTAATAACTAAAGTACCATTTTTCCATATTAATATTTCCAATTTATAATATTATACTAAAATTAAAGTGCTATTTTTCAAATGGGATAGAATTTGATTTCTCATTTACTTTTGTACTGTGTTTGGCTAAGCATTGCTTTGTATGATTGTTCTGTTTAGGAAATTATATGATTAGTTTCTTAGTTTTATAATTTCATAATCAAGAAGTCTATAAACCGCAACCACCGAACCGATTCTAACCGCATTGGTTTGGTTTGGTTTGGATGAATTTTTAAAAATCAACCGAACCAAACCGAACCGCATACATTTTTATCTCGCGGTTAGGATGATTTTTATGCTCAAAACCAAACCAAACTGCACCGCGAACACCCCTAGGACCAAGGCATAACATAGAAAACTGCCTCAGTTTCAAATCCGACGTACAAAAGCTTGTTAGGAGCGGGGTCTTATCTTTCAAGGATACAAATCTAAATGTTCTCACAAACCCGCTGCCTCAACATGAGAAAGCTGCAGTCAATTTGATAGAGGGAGAGTCTAACAACACCTATCAAATTCATGATGTACTCTTGTTAAGGGCCAACTTGGTCAAGATGCATTGTTGACAGAGCGGATATGGCCATGTGCCACCTCATAATTATCACCAGTGTGATATCTACTCTAAAAACAATCAAGGATGTTCTGTGGTGCAATCAGCTCTACAGGAACAATTGGATCTCGGATGGATCCAAGAGCATCGAGTTCGTGGAGTTAACATGACTTATACGAGTTCCAACATCATTCAGAACCACGACATCCGTGCAATGAATGTCAACTTAGTGGCAATGCACTCAAGGCAAAGACAGTATCATAATCTGCCGCGACACGATTACAATTCCTGTCTGACTTGCTCGGTAAACAAACAGGGATTCTCTTTCGTACAAGAGGCCCTCTAGCATCAGATGGATCTTGGATGGATCCAGGACTACCATGATAGAAATCCCTATCAGATCAACATGGTTCAAATCTTTGATATTCGTTTGATGAATACCAACTTGGTGGAGTTACACACCAGGCAAGTCCAACTCGGTTTTCTCACTTCACATGATTATCTGAGCTGTAAGGTATGTTGTGGGAGTAACTAAGGGTACACTCTCGTTCAAAGAAATTTGCAACACTTGTTAAACCACTGGTGGCTTCCAATCTATATGGATGAAGACACGCAACAAATCAGTGTGGTTGACGGGAACCCAACTCGGCATCAAAGTCAGAATGTCTGATCTACAGAAACAGATTTAGTAAGGTTACACTGTATTCAAAGCGGACGTGGCCAGGTGCCACCACATAACTACGAGCGTTGTAAAGTCTGCTCGAAAAATAATCAAGGATGTTACCTCGTGCAAGCAGCCCTTCAAAGTCAGTTGGACCATAAATAAATCCAACGATATTCAGTTTCGGGGTCAATCAACTGGACGCCGGACTACTTCGCTGATCAAATCAGAGACGTTGTCATAATCTCTGATCATCAACCGAACAAGAATGTTTGTACCATCATCCCTCTACTGGACGAATCAAAGGTTCCTAGCCAGGAACTGATTGAAGTTACCTACGACAGTCAGAAAAATCAGAAGGCTCTTGTAGTTATCTATCTACTGGGACCGTTACCGTATGAATCAGCTAAGGCGATCCCTTACAAATACGGTGCAACACTAATTGAGAATGGAAAGGAAATTCCATTACCCTCCATCGTGAATATTGCAGACATCAGTCGAGTAACACGGAGCGGTCGAATCTTCAACCGAGGGGTTGGAGAACCTAACAAAGAAAAGAAACTTCAGACAGAAGCTCCTGATCCACCACGGTCAATCCAGTAATCCCGACCTTTCAAAGAACGATGATGAGATGCTGGAGCTCATCCAAAGGAGTGAATACAACATTGTTGATCAACTATTACAAACTCCTTCAAAGATCTCAGTGTTATCACTTTTACTCAGTTCTGAAGCCCAAAGAGAGGCTCTACAGAAATTCTTAGAGCAGGCCTTTGTGGAACAAGATGTGTCAATACGACAGTTCGATAGCATCATCTCTAACATCACTTCCTGCAACAACTTAGGATTCAATGATGTGGATTTTCCATAGGGGGCAAAAGTCACAACATGGCGCTCAATATCACAGTTAACTGCCAGGACGATGTTTAGCCAGCGTACTGGTAGACACCGGATCGGCCATCAACGTTATCCCGAAGTCCATTCTAATGCGACTATCATTCAAAGGGTCCCCGATGAGGGGCAGTGAGGTCATCGTCAAAGCCTTTGACGGATCTCAGAAAGCAGTTATCGGCGAAGTCGATCTTCCCATAACTATCGGTCCTCACACTTTTCTAGTCACTTTCCAGGTCATGGACATTCAGGAAACATACAGTTGTTTATTAGATAGACCTTGGATACACCAGGATGGGGAAGTCACTTCGACACTGCACCAGAAACTGAAGTTCGTCAAGAACGATCAACTCGTCGCAGTCTGTGGAGAACAAGCCTTGATCGTGAGTAAACTTTCATTATCTACTTGTGTAGAACCCGAGGAGGTTGTTGGGATTTAGTTCCAAGCGCTTTCGGTGAGCAATGAAAATCAATCAGAAAGGGGAACCTCTATCTCCTCGTACAAAGATGCTCTCAAGGCAATTGAAAGTAACAATACGAAAGGATGGGGACAACTTGTCATTTCTACTGATAATAAAACAAAGAAGGGTCTTAGTTTTTCTGTGACCTGCACCCAGACAGCTGCTAACGATGAAAGTTTTCATCCCATTCAGAACTTCTTCCACAGTGGAGGTTTCCTTCACCCAGTGCCTCAAGCAGTCCATACCATCAACGAGGGAAATCCCTCCGATACAAAAGAAGAATGGAAGTCCTATCGTAATGAGGACGGTTATATCTCTCAGGAAGAGGTGCCTACGCCATTTTACTATCCCGCACAGAGTCCGAGATTTATACCCAGGTCAGATGTCAGAATAATATACGGAGATTGTGATCCAGAAGGATGTCGTGCTCCACCAAATTCATTAGAGGAAGACACTCCAATGAAATATAACTTTGACCATGACTATTATGGCCCAATGGATGGCCTGCCTATCTGGCAACCATATCCAGGAGACTTGGGGCAAGGAAATCAGCCGAACAGCGAAAATCAGCTGAACATCATTGAAAAGAATACCTGCGTCCCCACCATGTGATGGGATCAACACTTAGGTCATTCAGAAAATATCCAGCACGACGATGAATTTGCAACGTTCGTCGACTAGAGTTCATCAACTATGCTTTTCCTGAGGTCAACGTCATCGAGAGAGATGACTCCTCCAGTTCCAAAGAAGTGTGGGACACCTTGGGACAACCGAGTGGAAAATACGACTTCATGGTCAAATACACCGCTCCTGAAAGCTCTCGCATCAGGCTCGAAGTCATTCAGCCAACTGGGTGGGGAGATCCACCTGAGAGCACAAATACTATGCAACATACAACAGAGGAATCCTCCTACGACAACTCTGCCAGGGAGACAGATTCCAATTGTAATGCCCCAGTTTTTGTATTTTTATTTAATTGAGTCGTTTTTGATTATTTTATTATTATGTTTTTTTATTTTCGACTTTTATGTGAAAATATGTCATTTTTCATTGTTGTGATATTTTATCGGGTTTTGGGATCGTTTGCGAGATATTTGAGTGTGGGGGTATTTTGGTCATTTTATAATGTTTTTCATTAAGTTAGTAAGAAAAGAAAATAGAAAATAGAAAAGGGAAAGAAAGAAAAATAGAGAGAAAGAAAGAAGAAAGAAGGAAAAAGAGAAGAAAAGAGGAGAAGAGAGAAAAATTGGGATAGTGTGGAAAAATCATCAAGATCAAGTTCTAGAGTCGATTTAATCGGGTAAGGGTGCGAAACTCGATTATACTATGCTTGTATATGATTATGTATGAATGGGTTTGGATGATTCTCTTGCTTTCCATGTTTTTCACTTTTAGGTCGAAAACGATAAAATGAGTAGAATCGATGGTTTAACGGTTGGAAATCGATGTAAAGGTGGTAGTTTGCTTGTTGACATGATTAGAATAGGTTCTGATTGAAATATGTTGATTTGAAAATGGTTTGGGTTAGAAAATATCATTTTTGGGTTTTCAACAGCGCTGAAGGATTCTGAGTTTTTGCAGGTTCGCCTAGCGAACCATTCAGCGAAGTGTAGCGAAGGTTCACTACGGGTATTCGCCTAGCGAAGGCGTGAGCGAAGGTTCGCTAGAGTGTTCGCCTAGCGAAGTTTGGGTGTTTTAAATGTTGGTAGTTGCTGCCTTGGTTCGCCAGGGGGTTCGCCTAGCGAACTTAGTGTCTGTTTTTATCTAACAGTTGGTTCGCTGGAACATTCGCCTAGCGAAGGAGCTAGCGAATTCTCGCGAGGGATGTTCGCCTAGCGAAGCAGCTAGCGAATGCTCGCGAGGGAGATTCGCCCAGCGAACAGTGTTGTTCGTGTAATTTTGTTTTCTGCATAACTTTTGATCTGTGATTCGGTTTGAGGCGTGGTTTGATGCGTTGGAAAGCCATTGAGCTGTACTTTCTTATTATGATGGTTTAGAATTTGTTAGCCGATTTTATTTTGTCGGTAAATGTGAATAGTGTCAATGGTCGACTTTTGTCGTTTGAATGGTGCGTATTTGACTTGTGTTATGCTTTATGGTGTTGCTTCGAATGTGGTATGACTTATGTGCTGTTGTGATGATGATTTGTGGCCGTAAGGCAAGAAAATGCTAAGTGTGGTATTTGATGATATATGCATGATTGTGAATGTGTGTATGTATGCAATGAGAATGTCATGAGTCATGGTATGCCAAGCATCATGATGTGCATTGTTGAACGTCCTGAGTGACGGTTTGATTCCCGAGGGGAATATGCTATAACATCGTGTGCCTCGAAAATATGAGGTGATGCCTGAGGACTTAAAGCGATGGGTATAGACGATTGTGGGCTCCTTTGGAGACTTAAAGCAATCCTTAACGTCGTGTGCCTCGAAAATATGAGGCGATGCCTGAGGACCTAAAGCGACGGGTGAACATCGTAGGCCCGACGGGGAGTTACTTGAGATTCTCAGTAACGAGCGATGGTTCCAATAGTTCCTGAGTGGACTAATGACGTGACATGACGTGACAAAGGAAGTCGGTACCGCATGGCATGTTCATAGAGTCGTGGTGTCGGTCTCTGTGCATTTGCATTCATCATGACTCATTTGTGCATGGAATTGTGAATGTGATTAATGAAATGGAATATGTGTGATTGTATTGTGAATGATTGATGTGCAGTGGTAATTGATACGTGTGAATTGTACTGTGTGTTGTTATAATTTAGCTGTGTGCTTTGGTGGTGAGAATATGTTATTTGTGCATTTTTGTGTTAATATATAATTTTATGCAATTATATTATGGTTGTTTTTCTCACCCTTCTGCTGTTTTATAACGCTCTATGAGGCGTTGCAAATTAGAGCTGCTGGAGGTATTCCTTTTTGTGAAGCGTTGCGTCTTCATTATTTTGGTCGGTCGGCTCTGATATGTGACTCCGGGTAGTTAGGGTGGCCGCGTGCTATTATTTTGTATATCTGATGATATATTTTGGTTGTACATATGCTACCTGATGTATGACAAACTGTTTATATGTGTATATGTATATATGTTAATCAGATTTTAGATTTTCCGCTTTAATTCTAATTTCTAAAAAGTGGGTGTAAGGAACAAAGTTTCCTCTGTATGATTGCTACCCCACAGTTGCATATCATTATGGGCAGGTGTTGCATGTTATGTGTATGTTTGGTTACTTTGATGTGATTCTCCCTTTCTATGCCATGATGTTTCAAATATACTCTGATCAATTTTCGAATTTTCTTTTTACCGCTTTAATTGCGTGTTAATTGGGGGTATAGATTGGGGGCGTCACACCAATGATCCTGCTCCTCCATAAATCAACGTTATTTCTGAAGATAAACCAAGGAAGGTACCAGATTTTGTGATTCACCGAGGATTTCGCCGCCAATGGATTGCTGTCGATGTTCCGAAGATCGTTCATAAGTCATAGTAATTGTTGTCTTTAACCTTTCACCCTACCCAGGTGAAACGAATATTTTGATAGGGCTCACTTTCTGTAAATATCCCCATTCGCTTCGCCCAAAGCGATAGAGTTTTGTTTTATAGGGCTGTAGTTTCAAGAATTGACTTGTTCATAAATAAAATAACGTCGTTTTGTAATCTCCGCATTAATTGTTGTTTTCTCTTTTCGCTTTTCTCAGAAAATGGTAATCCTAAAAAACAATTCAAAATAAACAAGCAGTTTTTCAAAAAAAAAATACACTGCACACACTTGCATTTTCTCTATCTCTTCTAAACAGAAATCATACCGTCATGCAGATTGCTTATTTTAAACCCCGTTGAAACATACGATCCAATGCCTTCTCCCAACTTTGAGTTCTCGATATTTGGGGCTGAAGAAGAAGTTGACGACGAAATTCCAGAAGAGATCTCCCAACTACTCAAACAGGAGGAAAGGTCCATTGAACCTCACAAAGAGCCATTGGAAACGGTCAACTTGGGTTCAGAAGAAGAGAGAAAAGAAATCAGGATTGGGGCACTGCTCAGTCCAACTGCCAAAGAGAGTTTGACAAAGCTTCTCATAGAATTCCCCGATGTATTTGATTGGTCCTATCAGGACATGCCAGGGTTGGATACCAGCGTCGTGGAACATCATTTACCGTTAAGATCAGAATGTCCGCCGGTGAAACAAAGGCTGCGACGGACTCACCCGGACATGGCCATCAAAATCAAAGAAGAGGTACAGAAATAGATTGACGCGGGTTTCCTCGCGACGTCAGAATATCCTCAATGGTTAGCCAACATCGTACCCGTTCCGAAAAAGGACGGAAAGGTCAGAATGTGTGTAGATTACAGAGATCTAAACAAGGCTAGTCCAAAGGACGACTTTCCCTTACCACATATTGACATGCTGGTAGACAGTACAACAAAGTTCAAAGTTTTCTCCTTCATGGATGGATTCTCGGGCTATAATCAAATCAAAATGGCGCCAAAAGACATGGAGAAAACTTTGTTCATTACCCCATGGGGTACCTTTTGTTACAAGGTAATGCCGTTCGGTTTGAAGAACGTCGGGGCAACCTATCAAAGGGCCATGACTACTTTGTTTCATGACATGATACACAAGGAAATCGAGGTATATGTCAATGATATGATTTCCAAATCTAAGACAAAAAAGGAGCATGTGACCCCTGCCAAAACTATTCGAGCGGCTGAGAAAGTACAAACTCCACTTGAATCCTAACAAGTGCACATTCGATGTCCGTTCAGGGAAACTTTTAGGGTTCATCGTCAGCCAGAAAGGAATTGAGGTTGATCCTGACAAGGTCAAGGCCATTCAAGAAATGCCTTCTCCGAAAACTGAAAAACAAGTCAGAGGATTCCTGGGACGTTTGAACTATATGTCCAGATTTATATTCCTCATGACCGCGACATGCGAGCCGATTTTCAAATTACTTAAAAAGAACCAGGACTGCGTTTGGACAGAAGATTGCCAAATAGATTTTGACAGTATCAAAGAATATCTGTTGAATCCACCGATTCTATCACCTCCAGTGCAGGGAAGACCACTGATTATCTACCTAACAGTCTTGGAAGACTCGATGGGTTGTGTACTTGGCCAACAAGATAAAACGAAAAGGAAAGAGTCTGCCATCTACTATTTAAGCAAGAAATTCACCGACTGCGAGACTCGGTACTCTATGCTTGAGAAAACTTGCTGTGCTTTGGCTTGGGCAGCCAAACGTCTTCGCCAGTATATGATTCGTCACACTACTTGGTTAATCTCCGAAATAGATCCAATCAAGTACGTCTTTGAAAATTCTGCTCTCACAGGAAGGATTGCCCGTTGGCAGATGTTGTTATCAGAATATGACATAAAATACCGCGCTGAGAAAGCCGTTAAGGGAAGTATTTTAGCCAATTATTTGGCTCATTAACCGATTGAGGATCAGGAATCAATCGGGTTTGACTTCCCAGACGAAGATGTCATGTATTTGAAAATGAAAGACTGCGATGAACCACTACCCAGTGAAGGGCCAGAACCAGGTTCCCAGTGGGGACTAATCTTTGATGGAGCTGTCAATCATTATGGAAACGGAATTGGGGCAATCATCATAACACCTCAGGGTACCCACATTCCTTTCACTGCCAGACTTACATTCAAGTGTACAAACAACGAGGCCGAATACGAAGCTTGTATTATGGGTCTCAAGGAAGCGATCAATTTGTGGATCAAGAACTAGGATGTATATGGCGACTCAGCCCTGGTTATCAATCAAATCAAAGGAGATTGGAACACATACCAATCAGGACTAATTCCTTACAAAGACTATGCGAAAAGGTTGTTACCCTTCTTCAACAGAATTGAGTTTCATCACATCCCTCGTGAGGAGAATCACATGGCTGATGCATTAGCCACCCTTTCTTCCATGATTAACGTAGTTCAATGGAATGACATACCTAAGATCGACATAATGCGCCTTGAACGGCCCGCTTACATCTTCACGATTGAAGCAGTCATAGACGACAAACCTTGGTATCACGATATCTAATGCTTCCTTCAGAAACAAGAGTACCCACCTGGGGCACTAAGGAAAGATAGAATAACCCTCAGAAGGCTGGCAGGCAGTTTCTTTCTAAGCGGTGATACCCTCTATAAGAGAAACTTTGACATGGTCTTGCTCCGATGCCTGGACAAACATGTTGATGAAAGAAATTCATGAAGGGTCCTTTGGCACTCATGCCAACGGACACACAATGGCGAGAAAAATTCTAAGAGCAAGGTACTACTGGTTGACCATGGAATCCGACTGCTACAAGTACATGAGGAAGTGTCACAAGTGTCAGATATACTCCGACAAAATTCATGTACCACCAACGCATCTCAAAGTTCTCTCTTCCCCGTGGCCTTTTTCCATATGGGGAATCGACATGATTGGCATGATCAAACCTAAGGCTTCAAACGGACATCGGTTCATCCTAGTAGCCATTGATTACTTCACCAAGTGGGCCGAAGCAGCGTCATACGCCAATGTAACCCGACAAGTGGTGGTCCGATTGATCAAAAACAATATCATCTGCCGTTATAGTGTTCTGAGCCAAATCATTACTGATAATGGATCTAACTTGAACAATAAGATAATGAAGGAGTTGTGCGCTGAGTTCAAAATAGAACACCATAATTCATCTCCCTACCGACCCAAGATGAAATGAGCGGTAGAAGCGGCTAACAAGAACATCAAGAGGATTATTCAGAAGATGATTGTAACCTACAAATATTGGCACGAGATGCTACCCTTTGCTCTTCACGGTTATCGGACATCTGTCCGCACTTCAACAGGGACAACCCATTTCTCTCTAGTATATGGCATGGAGGCAGTGCTCCCCATAGAAGTAGAGATCCTATCAATTTAGGTATTGATGGAAGCTAAGCTAACAGAAGCTGAATGGTGTCAAAGTCGACACGAAGAACTAAATCTGATTGAAGAAAAGTGAATAACGGCACTATGTCACGGTCAGTTGTATCAGCAAAGAATGAAGTGGGCGTTTGACAAAAAGGTTCGACCTCGCGTCTTCAAAAAAGGATACCTTGTGCTAAAAATGATACAATTATTTCTCACTGACTCTCGGGGCAAATGGACTCTGAATTACGACAGCCCCTAAGTGGTCAAGAAAGCCTTCTCAGGCGGTGCCTTGAGACTTGCAACCATGGACGTATAGGAATTTTCCTACCCCACAAACGTTGATTTAGTCAAGAAATACTTCGCCTAAATAAAAAAAAATGTCCCGGTGGATTGAAAACCTGAAAGGGCGGTCCAGGCAAAAATTAGAGACATGATCAAATATCATCTCGATGGATTGGAAATCTTAAAAGTACAATCCAAACAAAAGTTAGGGATAATGGCAAGTAACTATGTTCAACAGGGGCAAGTCCCTCGGCAGCAGTTACATCATTCGTCAGAAATCTCGATCAAGGTCATCTTCGACAGAAGCTCAGGATGTCCCGAATTCAAAGTTGGTAGAAGGATAATGGTCGTTATGTTTCAATGTATCCCTTTTCCCTTAAATTACCATTTTCTGAACTTTGTAAATACTCTATGGAATCACGCGCTTGGCTGATTTCCATCCTATCAATAAAATTTGAGCCCTTGTGCTTTTGTTTGCAATTCTTATTTGTTTTAGCTTTATAGAATGACATTTTAACATGATCAGTGATTCTTGAAATAAAACAAAATGAATTTACTTGTCAAACTTTTTCTGCTTTTAAAATAAAGATGGCAATTTCTTTTGACTGTTGAACATCGAAAGAACATCGATCACTTCTCCAGAAGTAATCGAACCTCAAAGTGCAGAATCAAAGTACTCCTTCTAAACCAGTACGCCTGAACGAAGAATCAATTATGTCAGAGACCATGTTTCATCTGACACTCCTCGACCGAGTTCTTACCTCTTAAGCCCGACCAACGGTTGTTCCTCGCAGGGACTATTTCTCCTAAGCAAGGCAGAATTGCTATCTTGAACCAGCGGTACTTCTTCGTCCCTCGCAGTGGCCGAGTATCTAGTCGTGTTCATCTATTAGTCTGTATGTCATGTCAGTTTTGTCAGCATAAACATACATACATCATGCATTGTTGATTTGCATTCATATTCATATTGCATCATAACACTCTAGTCGGTCTTATCCCCTAGTAATAACAGTTCTCTCAGTCGAGTTGTCTGTTCTTTCCCTGTCAAGAAATGTCGCATCTGAGCAACCTCGCCTCCAGTTTATTTCTGGATTAAAGTCGGCCCTTGACCACTTTGATAACTTGAACCTCTGAAAAACAAGAAAACGTTCGACAAATGTCACTCTTCGCCATTGAAGATGATATCTTCGCTTTCCCGGATTAAGGAAAATCCCCAGAGAAAGCCTCTTAATCAAAGATTTGGCAATACAACAGTTTTTCTCCGAAAGACCCGCTGACAAAAAGGTCATCAGCACCTCAAAATTGGATCACATCATATGGCATTTCTCCGAGAAGATCTCCGAGAAAAGTATGATGTAATATCCACAAGCGAAAGCAGTCTCTCAAGAGACTCGTTTTCCCCGATAGAGTTGACAAATGGCATCTCCAACAGAGAAGTTTGTACCCCTCTACAATTCAGACAAATGGGTTCCCTAGCAAGTCTGACATCAAAAGTTTTTCCCATCAAATGGCATCTCCCCAGGAAAATTCGGCGAGAAGTTTGAGGAAAACCGCTACGCATAGCGTCCCTTGTCAAGAAGTTTATTGACAAAAGAAACTGAGACCAGTTCCTTGGTAGGAAACCAGGATCGATGGGAAGTTTAGTTCAGAAACTAAGACCAGTTCCTTGGTAGGAAACCAGGATCGAGGGGAAGTTTAGTTCAGAAACTAAGACCAGTTCCTTGGTAGGAAACTAGGATTGAGGGGAAGTTTATATCAGAAACTAAGACCAGTTCCTTGGTAGGAAACTAGGATTGAGGGGAAGTTTAGTTCAGAAACTAAGACCAGTTCCTTGGTAGGAAACCAGGATCGAGGGGAAGTTTAGTT
Source organism: Lathyrus tuberosus (assembly GCA_022829125.1). Classification (NCBI taxonomy): domain Eukaryota; kingdom Viridiplantae; phylum Streptophyta; class Magnoliopsida; order Fabales; family Fabaceae; genus Lathyrus; species Lathyrus tuberosus. The sequence continues at coordinate 5,881,913 of JALAZF010000264.1, forward strand.
CAGAAATTAAGACTAGTTCCTTGGTACAAAAACCAGGATCGAGGGGAAGTTTAGTTCAGAAACTGAGACCAGTTCCTTGGTACAAAGACTAGGATCGAGGGGAAGTTTACCTTTTCTAAGCATTATTGCTTAGCAAAAGAAGAAGGATGTGTAAACTGCCATTCATAACCACCATCAAAATTTCGAGTATTCCGATATTTAATCTTCTTGCACCCCGAATGCTCGAATACCTTCGCCATTCACACCTTCGGGTCCAAGAAGATTAAATAGGGACATCTGTCATACCCCAAATTTTGACCACTAAGATTTCCCATCATTGTGCAAACCATCATCACAATATGGATGTACCATTATGCCTCATTAGTCTCCCCAAAGATGGGTGAGCCTTCACTACAATCAAACTTAGGGTTTCAAGCCCTCTCAGAGCTCTTGCACAAAGGATCAATCAAGAAATGACATGATCTTCAACTTGTCTAAACCTCTCAAACATCCCCAATGGATCAAGAGGACTCCCACATCAAGAATCAAGCACAAGGTTGCAGCATTCTAAGTGGATCAAGCCTCAAGATCGCCAGTGTCACCAAATTAGGATTTTGGTCGACCAGGGCTTCCAGATGGAAATTTTCCTCTAGGCATGAGCCAATGCTTCAAAGCATAACCTAATATACTCCATGGAACCTCATGGACCCAATCATCAAGTTAATTTATCCTCAGGGGATGCATTCACCAAAAATCAGGAATTAGGGTTTCTTGACCTAATTCACCCCTAAGTTGGCTTTTGGGATAAATCATGAGCCAAGACCTAAAGATAGGGTTTGAGGGTCTCCAATACACCACATTGATCCATTTGCAACAATGGATTAGTCTAAGAAGCTTGAGCAACAAGTTTCAAATTCACCAGAACCACAATTAGGGTTTCGCAGAAAAAGTCAATTGTGCCTTTGACTTTTGACCCAGGCAAGCTCCCAAACCTTGGGACATGATTCAATACACCCTATAACACCTATGAAATTAATCCATCAAGTTTGATTTAGGTCAAGGACTTGATTTCATAGAGGATCGCACAGTTTGGAATTCATCTGACAAAAAGTCAACTGTGCACAGAAGTCAACTTTAACTTTTTGAGATTTTTCACAATTATGGTTCCTTAACACTAAAATGATGTTAATGTGTGATTGGAATCATCATTCATCAAGAAAAATCAAGAAAAGTGGGATAACTTGTAAAAGGGGTAACCATAAAAACTTAGAAATTTTTCTAAGTTATGGAACAAAGTGGCTAGGGTACCAACTTTGGAGGATCATAACTCCTAAACCACAAGGCCATTTTTCCCCATTCAAAGCTGGATTTGTAGCTCTCGTGGCCCTCTACAAAAGCTTCAAACACAACTCATTCCAATTCCTCATGGATTTTAAGTTATGGAATGATCAAAATCACAAAAAGTGAAAATGTCACTTTTTTCCAACACTTAGTGAAATTTTCACTAAGTCAGAATCTGCCTTCACTTTTTTCCAAATGTAGGGGCATTTTTCACTTGGATCCAAAAGGTATCAAAACCAATTATGATCTAACAGTTGTTGTATCATATGAGGGCTTTCTAAAATGGCCAAGAACTCCATCAAAGTCCACTTGAGCCATGAGATATGACAATGGCAACATGCCTTGTTGAAAACTGTCAAAGCAAGGCAGATTTGTGCATTTTGCTCGATTTGCAAAATTTGTGCAAATGACAAGCAAACTTATCCATCTGAACACCTCAGGGGGAGACCAAGGAGGGACAAACACTCATCCATAAGCCTCCCAAGTCTTTGGAACCAAAAGTAGCATGCTAAACCTAGAAATGCCTAAAAGAGTGACAAGACTCCAATTTTGGTTTGGAGCATTTAATGTATGCACCGAGGTGGCATGGACTGAGCCATTTCCAACTGAATTTAGTCAAGACATATCCAAAACCAAGGGAACCTGCAGCATGTGCCCTAACCTCTAGTCAATGGCTAGAGGAGACTTGGATTCTCATTGATCAACATTAGCCAAACCTCTGCTGCGGTTGCCAATCACTATTGCTCCCAAAACAAACTTGCTCTACTATAAATAGAGCTCATTTGTGATCAGTTTGAGTACACCAAAGCCATCAAACAGATGCTTTCCTCAAAATCACCTTCTCACTTCCAAATTTGCCTTCCAAACCAAGTCACCATCGGGTTTTGAGTTTGAGAGCAATTCCAATCAAACCAATCACACACACACCTCATAAATATCTTATAGAGGTGATCCAAACACTCACAAGTGACCTGTAACACCAAAATCACAAGGTCACCTCTCAAAACCTCAAAATTGTACTTTTGTGCATTTTCAAGCCATGTCTTGATTCAATCACTTTCCAAACCAGATAAAACCTCAAACACACTCCAAATATCATTCTTGAATTGTCCCAAATGGTTCCCCCCATCTGGAACACCATTTGAGAGAGTTGCTATTTTGGCCACTTTTGCCCCTTTTGCAAGAAAGAGCTCAAACTTGTTCCTGAGGTTTCCAGCTGATTCCAACCATCCTAAAAGCTTTTAAGAGATCATTTGAGGGTGTCCAAAGCATCAAATCATTTCTGGAACAAAGCACTTGGGAGATTGCACAAAAGCTCCAAAAAGAGGTAAGCATCTCAACTTGAACTCTTTGAAATATGCATTGCTTAGAGGTCCACTGATCATGCACATCTTGTACATGTTATATGTGTTGTGTTTGAACCAATTCATCATGTAATTCATGTCTGTACCAAGAGATAGCACAGGAAATGCAAATCATGGCCTATTTCAAAACCACTATCGGGTTTTTCAATAGGAGCATGATCTGAAAAAAAAATACCACCACCATTGGATTCCTTGTGAAATTATAGGCAGGATAGACCTAAAATTTGTCCCAATCCATGGAGAAATGGGAAAGTTATGGCCTTCACGTTTCTAACCAAAATCTTGTCTTGCCTTGCCTTGGGCCAGGCCAAAAACAAGGCAAGCCTTGTATATTTGTGGTTGTGTTTCAATCAACGGATGTATCACCACCCCAGTGGTAAGGCGCACGCCCTATACACAAGAGGTCTGGAGTTCGAATCCCCCTCGCCCCAGACCCTCTTTTTGCTATTTTTTCCACTTTTTTACTATTTTTCATATTATTTTTAATAGTTTGGAAAATTAATAACTCTCTCAATTTTAATTATTTTTTATTGGTTCTTTTTGCAAAAAATCACAAAAATGTCGAAATATTTTATTCCACAAAAAAATCAAGTTTATATTATTTATTTAATATAATTAGTATTTTTGTGAATAAATTCCTTTTTAATTGTTTTTAAACATTTTAAAAGTGAATATTTACCTTGAAAATCAAAACCAAATGAGTTTTAATTCATCTTGTGATTAAAACCTCATTTTTCAAACCTTAAACAAAAATCACAAGTGGTTTATTCAAACTCATTTGGTGTCTTTATCATTTATTGATTTTCTTTAAATATTTACTTTTAAAGGAAAATAAAATTAGGGTTTCTTTGATTTCAAACCTCATCAATCATTTTCAAAACTCTTTGGGCCTCTTGGTAGAGTGCAAGACCCAATCCTTTGTAAATACAAACCTTTTTGGGACTCAGTGTATTGTATAAGTCCCGACACCATCAAAAAGTTCGGCGCACTCGTCGCCTTTTTAACAAAAAAACTTTGGGCCGCTCCTTGAGCTGTAAACCCCACCACTTATACAAAAATAAATTATTGGGCCTCTAATAGAGTGTAAGACCCATCCCTTGTAGGTAAAACCTTTTTGGGCCTCAATGTATTGTATAAGACCCAATACGATAAAGAAATCTCGGTGCGATCACCGGTTCAGAAAACAAATCATTTGGGCCTACCCTCATGTTATAAGCCCCGTTCCTTTTCTTTAAAATCTTTGGGCCTCTTGAGAGAGTGTAAGACCCATCCCTTTGTACATAAAACCTTTTTGGGCCTCAATCACTTGTATAAGTCCTTGTACAAATTCAAAACAACAATGCAATCACTGATAAAACCTTGGGCCTCTCCTTGAGCTGTAAGCCCCAACAATCTTTTCAAAGCACTTTCTCTTTGATTTTGAATATAATATGGTTATCAAAGCTTTCTTTGTTGAACAACTAACAAAACAGCATGGAAGCTCTACAACCGAGTAAGTGTTTACCCGCTTTCTTTATCCGTTTTCATATATATATATATATATATATATATATATATAACTGCATTGTGGGGCTGCTCACTGTAAGTCTTCTTTCACAAACTTTTATATACTCGCCATATATCCACTGTGTAATACTAGTATAGTTATTTAGAGTTTTCCCCAGCAACTACGTCTAGCACTAGGTAAAGCCCTATTGGTCACTCTTAAATACAAACAAAACTAGATCCCCATAGGATTTCCAGATATAGTCTTCCCTCCTCTTGGGGTTAAACAATATGGAGAAGTGAAAGGCAGCATTCTCAGTGAACCTTTTCTCAGACTGTCACCCTTAGAAATTGTCAAAGAAACTCTAACTCCCCAGAGATGATCTTTTCTCCGTGAATGGCATCTCTTGAGTTTCTTCCAAATTCTCGGACTTTCCTGGCTTGATCTATTCTCGGTGAATGGCATGTCTTGAACTTCTCGGGGTTTGGGGACCCACAGGCTTATTAAAAGCATCCCCGCCTCCTCTTGGGCGTTATACAAGGACCCTTCGGCTTCTTAAAAGCTCTCACGCCTTCTCTTGGGCTTAGTACAAGGACCCAGAGACCTCTACAAGTATAGGAATAGAACCTAGTCAACAATTTGCTAGAGCTGTCTTTCTGAGTCAAATGTCAGACCTGTTAATGGGTTGACCTTCATCCCTTAACATACCAGCCTTCTCTTGGGCATCATACAAAGATCATTCACTACCTGAGAATCGATTTCTCAAAACACCAGTAGACTTGGACAGTCTCAATACCCTTTGGTTTTTCCATTTCCTCAAAGAACAGGAAATAACCTTGATTCTCTGATCAATCCCAAAGCACTACAATACCTTTAATCTTTCCTTCATAAGAACTAATTTTCTCTTTTATCCAACATACTGGACCTGTCACTAAACTGAAACAGACACCAACATAGATAGCCTCCTCTTGGGCTTTGTACAATGATTCTCCCCAGCGGAGCTAACTTTTTCACACTTTCTTGTTGAGTATAAAAGACTCTCTTGTTGAGTCAAACCTGTCTAGCCTCCATCTCGGGCTTCGGACGAGATACTAAAACACTCTCTTGTTGAGTCAAACCCCTTTTAGCCACCATCTCGGGCTTTGTACGAGATAGAAATCACTCTCTTGTTGAGTATAAAAGACTCTCTGGTTGAGTCAATCTCCTTTCAGCCTCTATCTCGGGCTTCGTACGAGACAGTAAAACACTCTCTTGTTGAGTATAAAAGACTCTCTTGTTGAGTCAAACCTGTTTAGCCTCCGTCTTAGGCTTCATATAAGACAGATAACAGATCTCTTGTTGACTCACTTCCCTTTTAGCCTCCGTCTTGGGCTTCGTACAGCACACATAAAAACACTCTCTTGTTGAGTCAGTCACTTGTTAGCACCCTCTTGTTGGGTCACTAGCCTCCTCTTAGACTTTGTATAAAGAAAACCCCGGTTGAGTCAATCAACCTTTTGGCATCAAATCTGTGCCTTGCTCACAACATACAAACATCAACAACTCCTTTTCCTTCATCTAATTACTGTAAGCGGCAAGCCTCTGGATTATTTACATCCACGCCACTGTCCCTCTTTTAGCATGAGAAATTCCTAAGGAAAGATGGAATTGCTCTAAACTGAGTTAAAGTCTTCTCCTTCAGGTTAAAAATCCCCTATAAAGGAAATATGTCATTGCTGGATTCACATATCCCAGTTAAAGTAATTCTTCTTTATAATCAGTCACGCAACAGTTGTGACAAACAGACCAAATATCCCCCTTTAGAGATAACAAATTCTCTCTCATCCATAAACCCTTCAGCTTCACATCTTGGGCTTCGAACAAGATATAAATAGACCCTTCAGCTTCACATCTTGGGCTTTGAACAAGATACAAACCACATTTAGCTTCACGTCTTGAGCTTTGAATAAGACACAAAAACAACCTTTTTTTTCCTCCCATAGAATAGGAGGAACTACGATCGCTCTGATTTCCCTGTTTCATCAAACGGGAATACGTAGGCATAAGATTGAAAAAATCTTAGCTAGCATACTAATAAAAAAACCCAAAATCCAGTATCTCCACCAAATCAACCCAAAAGCATCAAATCTAAACACATTACCAAAAACCTCACAAATAATCCAGACATTGTGTTCTTAACAAAATAACCAAAGATTGGGCCCCACATCCACATAGCATCTGTAACCTAACAGGCCGCTGTTCAAACTCAGTATGCAAGCAGGGTTAATTGGAGACATCTATTTCCCTTCCTTAATCAGCTCAATAGGATAAAAAATGAATCGAACTATAGTACCCAAGCGATCATGACTCAGGACCACAAAAATCGCGCTACAGAAAAATGGCGCCCACCGTGGGGCCCTATTCTTACAATCTTCGATAGAAAACCTTAAGTTCTCGAAATGTCACAGAAATGACGACTCTGCTGGGGAGTCATTGTCTGTATAGGATCATAAGACTAGAGGTCTAGGATGATTAAGACAAATATATATATATATATATATATACAACTTTTCCTATGTGTTTATTTTTCTGCTAATGAGAATGCATGTGATGCCGCATGTGGAAAGATTGAGTATACACCTAAGATAGGTGATGGCAATGCGGGTAATCTTGCGGGGAGTGATCCCAGTTAACAGTCCCCGATCGACCATCAAACTCAGTGGAGACTCCCTTTGCAGATACATTGCCTATACGACTTCGGTTGTTGAAAGTAGTGTGGTCGACTGGGTTATCTGAGAAGTTGAGGTTTTTAGTAGACTTAAGCCATTTTGTAGTGCGGAAGCTATCGAAAATAGTTGTCACACGATATTACCCTCATCTGAGATCACTCTAGGATACATCATCTTGTTGGCAATCCGCTTGCTATTGTTATCCCAAGAGGGGTCAATGATTTTGCGGACAGGTACAAAAAATCACCAGTATAAACCTTTGGGGGGGGGGGGGGGTAGAGCCTTGACTTCATGACACCGACCCTTTGACCCCATGTTTTTTCTATGTTTTTGTGTGTTGCATTCATACATTCATCTAAAAAAACATTCAAAGAAAAAAAACTTCTCTTCTAATCTCTCTTTTTCAAATTAAACTAAGACAATGATTGCAAATATCAGAGAAAAAAGATTGCGCTAATGGATTTCGGTAGAAGAAAAACTCATAAGTACACCTTCAAGGTTCCAAAGTTGGAGGATTTAAGAGGTTTGGCAAGAATGATCACCAACCACGAGGCTTTCAGAGCCAAGTATGGAGGATTGCTGTCCTTGTTAAGGGTCCACGTAATTGAAGGAATCCTGTCAACGTTAATCCAGTTCTACGATCTGGTTTATCACTGTTTCACATTTCCGGATTATCAGCTTGCACCAACACTGGAGGAGTATTCTCACCTGACTGGTTTGCATATTACTGATCAAGCTCCCTTTTCTGGACTGGAAGAAATTCCAAAGGATCAAACCATTGCAAGAGAAATTTATTTGGACGAGTCAGAAGTCAGGACTCACATGACCACTAAGGGTGGCATCCAAGGTTTGCCATCCCAATTCTTGATAAAGAAAGCCACGTACTTTGCCAGTATAGGGAACGTGTCCGCTTTCGAGAGCATCTTTGTTTTGCTCACCTACAGGTTATTCTTGTTTCCCAACATTGATAACTTCGTAGATATCAACGCCATTAAGATTTGTCTGATTGGAAACCTTGTACTGACTTTGCTCGCAGATGCTTATCATTCAGTACATTTAAGGAATTTATACAGCGGAGGAATGATCACGTGCTGTGTACCCTTGATATACAAATGGTTCACTTCCCATTTGCCCAAGTCTGCTGCATTTTGGGATCAAAAGAATACTTTACGTTGGTCGCAGAGAATCATGTCTCTTACCAACTTCGACATCGATTGGTACAATCGAATCTACGACGGGATCAGTATCATTGACCGTTGTGGAAATTTCCCAAATATACCTATTATAGGAACTAAGGGAGGAATCAATTATCATCCGGTGTTAGTTCGTCGTCAATTTGGATACCCGATGAGGCATATCCCGCGTAATGCTCATCTGGAAGGTCTTTTCTTCAAGGAAGGAGAAAATGACAGGGCACTAAAGATAGAAATAGTGCATGCCTGGAAACACATTCCCAGGAAAGGAAGAGAGCCTCTAGGAAAACCAGAATGTGTCTCAGTGGAGCCTTATCTCCACTAGGTACAAACTAGAGCTCTCAAGCTGAGGATGCCTTACCCTCGCCAGGAAGTTCTTCCATTAAGGGACTCTGTCCTTTATTTTATGTCTGAGACGAAAAAATTTCAGGTTACTCTCAACAAAGTTCAGCAGGAGAAGAGGTCTTGGAGGAACAAGTACCGTATTCTCAATGTGGAGTGTGAGAAAATACAGCAATTGTTAAAAGAAAAAGATGCTCTGATTGAGATTTTAGAGCAACATGCTGTAGAGAATCAGGATGACCAAAGGAATTTGCTCGCTCCTTTCGCTTGGCAAAGGAATGACAACCTGACAACGGCCCAAGAGCCCCGGTCAAAGAAAAGGAAAGCACCCGAACCAGCACTTGAGCTCTCTTCAAAGAGGACTCAGGATCCATTAGTTTAGATTTCCTTTTATAGCACTTTGTAATGTACTGTATTTCCATTTTCGCAATCCTTTGAATTCAATAAAACGGGTTTTCCCCCACTGTTTGATATTTGCAATCCAATTGTCGAAGTTTACTTTTAATAAACAAAAACATACAATTAATATAATCATTTCATATCATTCATCATTCTCACTTAACGCATTCTTCTTACCTTCGAATCTCACGTTTTTGTCTCAATTCTAGAGTCAAACTGTCTCATTCGTACAATACTCGGGCCAATCGTCAGAAAAAGATCGATGATCTCGAGGAAGAGAACAGAGAGTTGAGAGAAGAGATCGACACTCTAAAAGAGGATCTGAGAAAGCTTCATAACGACATGCAAGCTCTAGCAGAAGCTCAAACAAAACAACAAAGGACTGTGATCTCAGAGATCACATCGACGCCCATAGTGGAAAAGTATGATCCTAGGTACAAAATCCGAAAGGATATGTTCCGCCGATCACTGAGGATCAGGGAACCGCAGCAGGACCCGCTGGGCCTGAAGGTTACAAACTTCGGGGAAGCGAAGATGCCAGGGGCATGACAGTAACTCCTAAAGGTTACAAACTTCGGGAGGAACCGAGAGTCTCGGCCATAATGACTATACCACCGCCCGTGGTACATACTGTCCCGGAAGGGCAGATTCCACAGATACCCACTGGTGGAAACGAAAGCATGTTCGACAGAATGAATGAATTCCAGGAACAATTCCTGGAGATGCAGAAGGAACTGCAAGCCCTTCGCGATCAGGACTTATTTGGAAAGGACGCCGCGGACCTTTGCTTGGTCCCCAATGTGAAAGTTCCACATAAATTCCAGGTGCCCGATTTTGAAAAGTACAAGGGTAACTCTTGCCCTCAAAGTCATTTAGTGATGTACGCTCGACGAATGTCAGCTCAGACAAAGAACCAGGAGCTACTAATTCATTACTTTCAGGATAGTTTAACCGGTGCCGCATTAAGATGGTACATGGGTTTAAACCGCGCTATGATCGACATGTTCGGAGATCTTGGCGCTGCTTTCGTCCAACAATATAAATACAATTTGGACATGGCACCAGACAGAGATCAGCTCAGATCAATGTCATAAAAGGACAAGGAAACCTTTAAGGAGTACGCTCATAGATGGCGTGAAATTTCCGCTCAGATTTGTCCACATCTTGAGGAAAAAGAGATGACAAAGATCTTCTTGAAAACCTTGAGCTTATTTTACTAGGACAGAATAGTTGCTAGTGCGCCCAGTGACTTCACCGAGATGGTGGGCATGGGAGTTCGTCTTGAGGACGCAATCCAAGAAGGACGTTTAGTTAAAGACGCTGGATCATCAATTAGTACAAAACGATACGGTAGTGTTGTCCCTAAGAAAAAAGAGCAAGATATCGGGAATATCTCTCTCAAAAAGCAAAGGCGACGATATCAACCAGTAGCAGCTGTAACTCCTCCTATCAATCCCGCGCGTGTTCCTACGTATCAACCTCAGGTTGCTCAGAGCCAACCGAATCAACAGCAATATCAGCAAAGGACACAACAGCCTCTTCAGCAGGCTCGTCCTCAGTACAACAACAATCGTACAACGCGAGCACCAGGGTTCGACCCTATACCCATGTTATACGCAGAACTGTTTCCATTATTACTGGTCAAGGGGCACGTCCAAACTAAGTCTCCTCTTACAGTACCGGAAAATCCGCCTTTTTGGTTCAAAACGGATCAGACTTGTCCTTACCATCAAGGAGGACCAGAGCATAACATAGAAAACTGCCTCAGTTTCAAATCTGATGTACAAAAGCTTGTTAGGAGCGGGGTCTTATCTTTCAAGGATACAAATCCAAATGTTCTCACAAACCCGCTGCCTCAACATGAGAAAGCTGCAGTCAATTTGATAGAGGGAGAGTCTAACAACGCCTATCAAATTCATGATGTACTCTTGTTAAGGGCCAACTTGGTCAAGATGCATTGTTGACAGAGCGGATATGGCCATGTGTCACCTCATAATTATCACCAGTGTGATATCTGCTCTAAAAACAATCAAGGATGTTCTGTGGTGCAATCAGCTCTACGGGAATAAATGGATCTCGGATGGATCCAAGAGCATCGAGTTCGTGGAGTTAACATAACTTATACGAGTTCCAACATCTTTCAGAACCACGACATCTGTGCAATGAATGTCAACTTAGTGGCAATGTACTCAAGGCAAAGCCAGTATCATAATCTGCCGCGACACGATTACAATTCCCGTCTGACTTGCTCGGTAAACAAACAGGGATTCTCTTTCGTACAAGAGGCCCTCCAGCGTCAGATGGATCTTGGATGGATCCAGGACTACCATGATAGAAATCCCTATCAGATCAACATGGTTCAAATCTTCGATATTCATTTGATGAATACCAGCTTGGTGGAGTTACACGTCAGGCAAGTCCAACTCGGTTTTCTCACTTCACGTGATTATCTGAGTTGTAAGGTATGTTGTGGGAGTAACTAAGGGTGCGCTCTCGTTCAAAGAACTTTGCAACCCTTGTTAAACCACTAGTGGCTTCCAATCTATATGGATGAAGACACGAAACAAATCAGTGTGGTTGACGGGAACCCTACTCGGCATCAAAGTCAGAATGTTTGATCTACGAAAACAGATTTAGTAAGGTTACACTGTATTTAAAGCGGACGTGGCCAGGTGCCACCACATAACTACGAGCGCTGTAGATTCTGCTCAGAAAATAATCAAGGATGTTACCTCGTGCGAGCATCCCTTCAAAGTCAGTTGGACCGCAAATAAATCCAACGATATTCAGTTTTAGGGTCAATCAACTGGACGCCGAACTACTTCGCTGATCAAATCAGAGATTTTCATAATCTCTGATCATCAACGGAACAAGGATGTTTGTACCATCATCCCTCTACTGGAGAATCAAAGGTTCCTAGCCAGGAACTGATTAAAGTTACCTACGACAGTCAGAAAAATCAGAAGGCTCTTATAGTTATCTATCTACCGGGACCGTTACTGTATGAATCAGCTAAGGCGATCCCTTACAAATAAGGTGCAACAGTAATTGAGAATGGAAAGGAAATTCCATTACCCTCCGTCGTGAATATTGAAGACATCAGTCGAGTAACACGGAGCGGTCGAATCTTCAACCGAGGGGTTGGAGAACCTAACAAATAAAAGAAACTTCAGACAGAAGCTCCTGATCCACCAGTCGGTCAATCTAGTAATCCCAACCTTTCAAAGAATGATGATGAGATGCTAAAGCTCATCCAAAGGAGTGAATACAACATTGCTGATCAACTGTTACAAACTCCTTCAAAGATCTCAGTGCTATCACTTTTACTCAGTTTTGAAGCCCACAGAGAGTCTCTATAGAAAGTCTTAGAGTAGGCCTTTATGGAACAAGATGTGTCAATACGACAGTTCGATAGCATCATCTCTAACATCACTTCCTGCAACAACTTAGGATTCAGTGATGAGGATTTGCCAGAGGGGGGAAAAAGTCACAACATGGCGCTCAATATCACAGTTAACTGCCAGGACGATGCTTTAGCCAGTGTATTGGTAGACACTGGATCGACCATCAACATTATGCCGAAGTCCGTTCTAATGTGACTATCATTCAAAGGGTCCTCGATGAGGGGCAGTGAGGTCATCGTCAAAACCTTTGACGGATCTCGGAAAGCAGTTATCGGCGAAGTCGATCTTCCCATAACTATCGGTCCTCGCACTTTCCTAGTCACTTTCCAGGTCATGAACATTCGGGCAACATACAGCTGTTTATTAGGAAGACCTTTGATACACCAGGTTGGGACAGTCACTTCGACGCTGCACCAGAAACTGAAGTTCGTCAAGAATGATCAACTCGTCACGGTCTGTGGAGAACAAGCCTTGATCTTGAGTAACCTTTCATTATCTACTTGTGTAGAACCCGAGGAGGTTGTTGGGACTCAGTTCCAAGCCCTTTCGGTGAGCAATGAAAATCAATCAGAAAGGGGAACCTCTATCTCCTCGTACAAAGATGCTCTCGAGGCAATTAAAAGTAACAATATGAAAGGATGGGGATAGCTTGTCATTCCTACTGATAATAAAACAAAGAAGGGGCTTAGTTTTTCTGCGACCTGCACCCAGACAGCTGCTAACGATGAAAGTTTTCATCCCATTCAGAACTTCTTCCACAGTGGAGGTTTCCTTCACCCAGTGCCTCAAGCAGTCTGAAATTCTCGTATGATAGACCCAGATGTCACATAACATGTCGAGACATCTGGTCTGTTATCAACAACATATACAAAATATAGACAATTAAAGAAGTTGCTGAAAAGTAAAGTGCACACAAGAATTGTTCACCCAGTTCAGTCTAACAACCTACATCTGGGGGCATACCAAGCCAGGAAGGAAGTTCACTATCAGCAGTATCAATTCATAGACCCTACAATCAACACACCCGTTGATGATCTACTCACTTAATCACTACCCAATGACCCGTCTACCTAAGTCCACCCTAGATAAGAGACTCCATCTCACTTCCAATCATCGCAATGATGTCTAGCAGTCAACACCTCAGCCACTGCATCAACAGCTTGATTTCCAACAACTCTTCAATCACAGAAAAGTAGAAGACACACTTCAACGACAATACCTTGATCTTGCTTAAAAGCTTCAATCAAGAACAATACACTCGTGCTTAACAGCTTAGAGTGGACAAAATACAACTCAACTAAACAGTCCAACTCTAAGTACAAAATAGTACCAGAGTGGCTCACAATTTCACACAAACCCTAATGATCTACATTTTGGACCCGTGCTTATTCTAGGTTACAAGCATTCTATTTATAACTTTTTCCCAACTGGATTTGGGCTTCTAATCACAGCATATCAGCTGCTACAAATCTACAAAAGATTCTCCTACAAAATAGGTCTTCAATAAAATCCTTCCTAATTTATCTCCATAATTAGAAAGTCATTACTCTTCAATATTCTTCTTGATTCTGACTTGAATCTTCAAGACCTATAAATCAGCTCCACAAAGGATACATAATATTTCCAGGATCTAATGTATCTTTTAAATCTTCACTTTTTAATTCAGCTGCAAGATCTTCTCCATAAAAAATAGGAACAAATCTCCAAATAGTTTCCTAAAAAGTCTCCAAGATCCTTTTTATGAAATCCAATTAAATCTGCACTTTGTTCCTAATAAATCTCCTTGACCTGCGTATAATGATGAAGTATATCTAAACAGATCTCATCAAATCAAATCAAATCCGTTAAGAGATATACAACAGCAGTACTTGCTGTCCCAGACAAAGATGTCGTGACATCTCCTTTGACATCTTGATTAAAAATCACATGACAGCAAAACAGCAACACCTGCTATACCAGACTAAGATGTCATGACATCTCCTTCAACATCTGTCACATAACAGCAACAACTGCTGTGCCAGAACCAAGATGTTATGACATACTGTCATGACAGTAAAACTGCCATATCTGTACTGATGTCTGATTAACCATGTCAGGACATCTTACCCAACATCCTGTTGTAACAGACAATGATGTTGTGACATCTCCTTTAACATCATGATTAACCATCACAGAGCAGTAGTACCTGTTGTACCAGATCAAGATGTTCTGTCATGACATTCCAAAAACAGCCACGTCACATAACCTTAACCATTTAGGTTCAGTGAAGTGCTCATGACATCTCTGTCACACCATTACAACCATGCACTCATACTAGGTAGGTGCAGCACAACATGTCAAGACATCACACTTGACATATAACTAATATGACAGAAACTGAACATAACCAGTTAGTGCAGAACAACATGTCTAGACATCCTACTTGACATTTCATAACCTGCAACTAATCTGTTATGGCAGATACATATACAGCATGTTAAAACACCTTCAGGGACATAAGAGCTAACATAAAGGTTTTAACAAAATTTAGCCAACATACATACTGCATAGCTGCAGAACTAACAAACTCCCCCTTTGGCAAATTTTGGCTAAAACCAACAATCAGAGATACCAGCATCAGAAGACCAACACAAATTATTAGCACAGTCACACACACATCAGCAGAAACTTAACAACACTCAACTACAACCTCACACAGCCACTCACACTAGCTCACCAGTTAGCATATCATCAGTTAGTGGCATCAGATATCAGCACATCATGCAATCACACACTCTCCCCCTTTTTAGCCATATTTAACAAAGCAATAGCACACCAGAGCAATATCCATACAACCTTTGAATAACACAACCAGCTCCCCCTCAAGGAAACAACCAAGGAACACTACTACTACTTACTTCTCCCCCTTTTTAGCCATAATATACCAAACCAACCAATTATGCATCTAAGGATAATCAACCAAAAGCAAGCAAGTCAGTAGCAAAACACATCTAACTCAGAAGCTTGTACAATCTGACAGGTTACAGTACTCTCCCTGTCATGGATAACTAATGCTCAATTGCAAGAAGAATACCCAAAATGAATGGAAAACACAAGACGCATCTTCATGTCTTCAAGAGCGCACCCTCTGTTCAACACACCTGCTAAACACATTCACCTACTGCTTGACCCTCAAGCAAACCATGTACCACAACAGTACATAAATCAGATATAAGCTTGTGTTCTCTGGAGACAAAAACCATAACATTCTGAACAGAATGTTCTGTCAGCAGATGTTAAGACATCAGTCTTGACATCATGAACAGAATCCAGCTGCACTAAGAAAAACACCATATTCCAAATAAAAACAGAATCTCCAAACACCCCCTTAAGCCAAGGAATCAAAAAAACCAGAAAACCAAACAACCACCACAACACACAGAATTCTACACTACAACACTCTCTACTCTCCCCCTATCTTTCTCAACATATGCTTCTTCAGCAAGAAACACCCCAAAACCACTACATGATATCCTATGACAGCTTCATGATCATATAATGTGTGGATACGCAGAACCCATCTGTGTACCACAACCAACAGACTTGAGATCAAAGTTCCAGGAATTTTCAGCCCAATTGTTCCTTAAGCACTAAACTTATCCACTTCTAGCATGTCCCATTCACATCAGGCTTCCAAGACAATCCTTTACCCATCATTCTCTCGTATGACAAGATAAATACTTCTTAGATAAGATGTGAACTCAGAGTCCTACTCCAAGGATAACTAACCCCGAAAATGTTCTAACATCTGTTAGGACATTCTTGACACATCACATACACCACACACCATGAAAAGAAATAAACAGCCAAATAGAGAAAAGTAAATTCTCAACACTACTGCAGTCCTTCACTTTTACATCAGACATATACATAGTCTCCCGTCAATGTATTTTGTCATTAGTTGAAAGCACAACACCTTAGATACACGCACAGCTCCCGTCAGAGTATTCACTATCGGTTAGATGCACATCCTTATCAAAAGCAGACAAATACTCAACTCCTGTCAAGGTATTTATCATATGTGATAAGGTAACCTTCTCACACAAGGTACGACATTCTTTTCCTGCACACTTGTGGCACTAGCTGATCCCTCTTTTATTAATCCACACCACTGATCATTTCAGATTAGGTAAGTGGCTTGACCTGATACTCCATCATGAGCACAACTAACTCCCTTGGTTGAGGAAGCAATGAACTGAAATGATGTTTCAACATCAGTTCCGATATCAATCTAAATCACATTAACCATCTACTATGGCTTTGGAGACAACAACCACAGTAATCCACACACATCTCTTGCAAGGGACACAAGAGGATTGACCATCAGTATCTGATCAACCTTCAAAACCAGACCATACACACAAGTAGGAACCTGCATACTCTACATCTCAATAATCTTCTTCTCAAACTTCTAATGTTCAGACCTTCTGTCTGTCTTTGAGATGTTGAATGCCATCCTTCTGCACCTAAAGAGGAGATTCCCTCTAACAGGTTTCTGGAGCAAAAAAAATATTGACTGGTCATCACAAACAGATTGTAAAAAAAATATGCTTCTCCCAACACTTCAACCTACAAGGATGCTCTTCAAGCCTTGCAAAAAATGTTCCATTATGTGAGGACACCACACAACTGAACTCCAGCTTTAGAAGAACCTTCTCATGCAAATACCAGGGAACCATAATCTTTTGGTCCAAAAAAAACACCAACTCCTCCTTGCTCCAAACATAACTGCTCATCCTAGATGGTTTGGATGACATTCCAACAAGGAAGACAACTGTCAACCTCCTCTATGCAAGCCAGGAGTAGGTTCCAAACACATTTGCAATGCCAAATCTTTATCCATAAGATTCTGCACACTCTGCTGGTTTGATGTCACAACAACTGGTAGAACATCATTCAAGAACAACACCATGGGATCCTTTAATTTAGACCTGTGGATGGTCTTTCAGAGAAGAAAGCAAAAATAAATTGCATCCTTCTGATCTCTCATCAAAAAACTTATTGAAAATGCCTTTATGAGTGGACTTGGGTCAAACCTCAAGTATCTTTGGTCACTTTAATAAGTCAGTCAATATTATCCTCAAGTTTCACAACACCATGTGATACATCTTCAGAGGAGAACAGAGTGTTGTGGAACCAACACACAAAACCACCAGGAATTTTCTGACAGATACATATGCAACGGAACACAGATAAAGAAAACCCCTCAACAACCTTCAGGCAAAGCTTAATAACCATTGCACAAACACCACACTCCAGGTGCAACAGGTCAGCATAGGTTGAAAATAAATCACCCTACAAAGTAGCTCACCACCAAAGCTACACGCCTGACAACTTCAAACAGAGCCAATACACACCCTATCATGAATAGTCCATCCTCTACTTCAAGGGACCATTCAAACAACATATGAACTGACCAAGTCCATTCAACTTCTCAGCAAAACTATTTTCCTTGCACATGAACCAGAAAGTATCTTCCCTAGGATCTCACCCAGAAAAACGAACAGGATGCCTGCTCTGATACCAATTGAAATTCTGGTATGACAGACCCAGATGTCACATAACATGTCGAGACATCTCGTCTGTTATCAACAACATATACAAGATATAGACAATTAAAGAAGTTGCTGAAAAGTAAAGTGTACACAAGAATTGTTCACCCAGTTCGGTCTAACAACCTACATCTGGGGGCATACCAAGCCAGGAAGGAAGTTCACTATTAGCAGTATCAATTCATAGACCCTACAATCAACACACCCGTTGATGATCTACTCACTTAATCACTACCCAGTGACCCTTCTACCTAAGTCCACCCTAGATAAGAGACTCCATCTCACTTCCAATCATTGCAATGATGTCTAGGAGTCAACACCTCAGCCACTGCATCAACAGCTTGATTTCCAACAACTCTTCAATCACAGAAAAGTAGAAGACACACTTCAACGACAATACCTTGATCTTGCTTAAAAGCTTCAATCAAGAACAATACACTCGTGCTTAACAGCTTAGAGTGGACAAAATACAACTCAACTAAACAGTCCAACTCTAAGTACAAAACAGTACCAGAGTGGCTCACAATTTCACACAAACCCTAATGATCTACATTTTGGACCCGTGCTTATTCTAGGTTACAAGCATTCTATTTATAACTTTTTCCCAACTGGATTTGGGCTTCTAATCACAGTATATCAGCTGCTACAAATCTGCAAAAGATTCTCCTACAAAATAGGTCTTCAATCAAATCCTTCCTAATTTATCTCCATAATTAGAAAGTCATTACTCTTCAATATTCTTCTTGATTCTGACTTGAATCTTCAAGACCTATAAATCAGCTCCACAAAGGATACATAATATTTCCAGGATCTTATGTATCTTTTAAATCTTCACTTTTTAATTCAGCTGCAAGATCTTCTCCATCAAAAATAGGAACAAATCTCCAAATAGTTTCCTAAAAAGTCTCCAAGATCCTTTTTATGAAATCCAATTAAATCTGCACTTTGTTCCTAATAAATCTCCTTGACCTGCGTATAATGATGAGGTATATCCAAACAGATCTCATCAAATCAAATCAAATCCGTCAAGAGATATACAACAGTAGTACTTGCTGTCCCAGACAAAGATGTTGTGACATCTCCTTTGACATCTTGATTAAAAATCACATGACAGTAAAACAGCAACACCTTCTATACCAGACTAAGATGTCATGACATCTCCTTCAACATTTGTCACATAACAGCAACAACTGTTGTGCCAGAACCAAAATATTATGACATACTGTCATGACAGTAAAACTGCCATATCTGTACTGATGTCTGATTAACCATGTCAGGATATCTTACCCAACATCCTGCTGTAACAGACAATGATGTTGTGACATCTCCTTTAACATCTTGATTAACCATCACAGAGCAGCAGTACCTGTTGTACCAGATCAAGATGTTCTGTCATGACATTCCAAAAACAACCACGTCACATAACCTTAACCATTCAGGTTCAGTGAAGTGCTCATGACATCTCTGTCACACCATTACAACCATGCACTCATACTAGGTAGGTGCAGCACAACATGTCAAGACATCACACTTGACATATAACTAATATGACAGAAACTGAACATAACCAGTTAGTGTAGAACAACATGTCAAGACATCCTACTTGACATTTCACAACCTGCAACTAATCTGTTATGGTAGATACACATACAACATGTTAAAACACCTTCAGTGACATAAGAGCTAACATAAAGGTTTTAACAAAATTTAGCCAACAAACATACTGCATAGCTGCAGAACTAACACAGCCCATACCATCAACGAGGGAGATCCCTCCGATACAGATGAAGAATAGAAGTCCTATTTTAATGAGGACGATTATATCTCTCAGCAAGAGGTGCCTACGCAATTTTGCTATCCCGCACAGAGTCCGAGATTTATACCCGGGTCAGATGTCAGAATGATATACGGAGATTGTGATCCGGAAGGATGCCGTGCTCCACAAAATTCATTAGAGGAAGACACTCCAATGAAATACAACTTTGACCATGACTATTATGGCCCAATGGATGGCCTGCCTATCTGGCAGCCGTATCCAGGAGACTTAGGGCAAGGAAATCAGCCGAACAATGAAAATTAGCTGAACATCATTGAAAAAAATACCTGCGTCCCCACCATATGATGGGATCAACACTCAGGTCATTCAGAAAATATCCAGCACGACGATGAATTTGCAATGTTCGTCGACTAGAGTTCATCAACTATGCTTTTCCTGAGGTCAACGTCATTGAGAGAGATGACTCCTCTAGTTCCAAAGAAGTGTGGGACACCTTGGGACAACCGAGTGGAAAATACGACTTCATGGTCAAATACACCGCTCTTGAAAGCTCTCGCATTAGGCTCGAAGACATTCAGCCAACTGGGTAGGGAGATCCACCTGAGAGCACAAATACTATGCAACATACAACAGAGGAATCCTCCTACGACAACTCTGCCTGGGAGACAGATTCCAATGATCCTGATCCGCCATAAATCAGCGTTATTTCTGAAGACAAACCAAGGAAGGTACCAGATTTTGTGATTCACCGAGGAGTTCGCCGCCAATGGATTGCTGTCGATGTTCCGAAGATCGTTCATAAGTCACAGTAATTACCGTCTTTAACCTTTCACCCTGCCCAGGTGAAACGGATGTTTTGATAGGGCTCACTTTCTGTAAATATCCCCCTTCGCTTCGCCCAAAGCGACATATTTTTGTTTTATAGGGCTGTAGTTTCAAGAATCGACTTGTTCATAAATAAAATAACGTCGTTCTGTAATCTCCGCATTAATTGTTGTTTTCTCTTTTCGCTTTTCTCAGAAAATGGTAATCCTAAAAAACAATTCAAAATAAACAAGCAGTTTTTCAAAAAAAAAATACACTGCACACACTTGCATTTTCTCTATCTCTTCTAAACATAAATCATACCGTCATGCAGATTGCTTGTTTTAAACCCCATTGAAACATACGATCCAATGCCTTCTCCCAACTTTGAGTTCTCGGTATTTGGGGCTGAAGAAGATGTTGACGACGAAATTCCAGAAGAGATATCCCGACTACTCAAACAGGAGGAAAGGTCCATTGAACCTCACAAAGAGCCACTTGGAAACGGTCAACTTGGGTTCAGAAGAAGAGAGAAAAGAAATCAGGATTGGGGCACTGCTCAGTCCAACTGCCAAAGAGAGTTTGACAAAGCTTCTCATAGAATTCCCCGATGTATTTGCTTGGTCCTATCAGGACATGCCAGGGTTGGATACCAGCATCGTGGAACATCATTTACCATTAAGATCTAAATGTCCGCCGGTGAAACAAAGGCTGAGACGGACTCACCCAGACATGGCCATCAAAATCAAAGAGGAGGTACAGAAATAGATTGACGCGGGTTTCCTCGCCACGTCAGAATATCCTCAATGGTTAGCCAACATCGTACCCATTCCGAAAAAGGACGGAAAGGTCAGAATGTGTGTAGATTACTGAGATCTAAACAAGGTTAGTCCAAAGGACGACTTTCCCTTACCACACATTGACATGCTGGTAGACAGTACAGCAAAGTTGAAAGTTTTCTCCTTCATGGATGGATTCTCGGGCTATAATCAAATCAAAATGGCACTGAAAGACATGGAGAAAACTTTGTTCATTACCCCATGGGGTACCTTTTGTTACAAGGTAATGATGTTCGGTTTGAAGAACGTCGGGGCAACCTATCAAAGGGCCATGACTACTCTGTTTCATGACATGATACACAAGGAAATCCAGGTATATGTCGATGATATAATTGCCAAATCTAAGACAAAAAAGGAGCATGTGACCCCCTGCCAAAACTTTTAGGGTTCATCGTCAGCCAGAAAGGAATTGAGGTTGATCCTGACAAGGTTAAGGCCATTCAAGAAATTCCTTCTCCTAAAGCTGAAAAACAAGTCAGAGGATTCCTGGGACGTTTGAACTACATTTCCAGATTTATATTCCTCATGACCGCGACATGCGAGCCGATTTTCAAATTACTTAAAAAGAACCAGGACTGCGTTTGGACAGAAGATTGCCAAATAGATTTCGAGAGTATCAAAGAATATCTGTTGAATCCACCGATTCTATCACCTCCAGTGGAGGAAAGACCACTGATTATCCACCTAACAGTCTTGAAAGACTCGATGGGTTGTGTAGTCGGCCAACAAGATAAAACGAAAAGGAAAGAATCTGCCATCTATTATTTAAGCAAGAAATTCACCGACTGCGGGACTCGGTACACTATGCTTGAGAAAACTTGTTGTGTTTTGGCTTGGGCAGCCAAACGTCTTCGCCAGTATATGATTCGTCACACTACTTGGTTAATCTCCGAAATAGATCCAATCAAGTACGTCTTTGAAAATCTTGCTCTCACAGGAAGGATTGCCTGTTGGAAGATGTTGTTATCATAATATGACGTAGAATACCGCGCTGAGAAAGCCGTTAAGGGAAGTATTTTAGCCGATCATTTGGCTCATCAACCGATTCAGGATCAAGAATCAATCGGGTTTGACTTCCCAGACGAAGATGTCATGTATTTGAAAATGAAAGACTGCAATGAACCACTACCCAGTGAAGGGCCAAAACCAGGTTCCCAATGGGGACTAATCTTTGACGGGACTGTCAATCATTATGGAAACGGAATTGGGGCAATCATCATAACACCTCAGGGTACCCACATTCCTTTCACTGCCAGACTTACATTCAAGTGTACAAACAACGAGGCCGAATACGAAGCTTGTATTATGGGTCTCGAGGAAGCGATCGATTTGAGGATCAAGAACTTGGATGTATATGGCGACTCAGCCCTGGTTATCAATCAAATTAAAGGAGATTGGAACACATACCAATCAGGACTGATTCCTTACAAAGACTATGCGAGAAGGTTGTTACCCTTCTTCAACAGAATTGAGTTTCATCACATCCCTCGTGAGGAGAATCACATGGCTGATGCATTAGCCACCCTCTCTTCCATGATTAGTGTAGTTCAATGGAATGACATACCTAAGTGTAATACCCCAAATTTTGACCACTAAAGTTTCCCATCATTGTGCAAATCATCACCACAATATGGATGTACCTTTATGCTTCATCAGTCTCCCCAAAGATGGGTGAGCATCCACTACAATCAAAATTAGGGTTTCAAGCCCTCTCTGAGTGCTTAGACAAAGGATCAATCAAGAAATGACATGATATTCAACTTGTCTAATCTCTCAAACATCCACAATGGATCAAAAAGGACTCCCACTTCAAGGATTAAGCACAAGGCTGCTCCCTTCTAGGTGGATCAAGTCTCAAGATCGACAGTGTCACCAAATTAGGGTTTTGGTCGTCCAGGGCCTCCAGATGGAAATTTTCATCTGGGCACAAGGCAATGATCCAAAACATAACCTAATATACTTCATGGAACCTCATGAACCCATGCATCAAGTCAATTTTGCCTCAGGGGATGCATTCATCAAAAATCAGGAATTAGGGTTTCTTGACCTAATTCACCCCTAAGTTGACTTTTGGGACAAACCATGAGCCAAGACCTCAAGAGATGATTTGAGGGTCTCTAATATACCATATTGATCCATTTGGAACAATGGATTGATCCAAGAAGCTTGGGCAACAAGTCTTAATTTCATCTGCACCACAATTAGGGTTTTAAGAGAAAAGTCAACTGTAACCTTGACTTTTGACCAGGACATGCTCCCAAGCCCTAGGACATACCTCAATATACCCTATGACACCCATGGAACATGTCCATCAAGTTTGATTTAGGTCAAGGACATGATTTCCTGAAGAATTGCACAGTTTGGAATTCATCTGATAAAAAGTCAACTGTGCACAAAAGTCAACTTTGACTTTTTGAGATTTTTCACCAAAATGGATTTTTAACCCTAAAATGATGTTAATGTATGATTTAAATCATCATTCATCAAGAAAAATCAAGAAAAGTGAGATAACTTGTAAAAGGGGTAACCATAAAACTTAGAAATTTTTCTAAGTTAAAAATAAAGTGGCAAAGGTACCAACTTTGGAGGACCATAACTCCTAAACCACAAGGCCATTTTTTCTCATCCAAAGATGGATTTGTAGCCCTCATTATCACCTACAAAAACTTCAACTACAAGTCATTCCAATTCATTAAGGATTTTGAGTTATGGAGCGATCAAAGTGGATGGAAAGTGAAAATGTCACTTTTTCCAACACTTAGTGAAATTTTCACTAAGTCAGAATCTGTCTTCACTTTTTGCCAAATGTAGAGGGATTTTTCACTTGGAATCAAAAGAGATCAAAACCAAACTTGTTCAAACAGTTGTTGTATCATGTAAGAGCTTTCCAAAATGGCCAAGAACATTGCCAAATTCAACCTACACCATGAGATACAACATTGCCAAGTTGCCCTGCTGAAATCTGTCAAGGCAAGGCAGAATTTGCATTTTGGCTCGATTTGCCAAAATCAGCCAATTTCAATTACTCCAATCCACTTGGACACCTCTGAGGATTGAATCCAAAGGGGACAATCACTGAGCCAAGCCTCCAAGGTCCAAGGAACAAGAAATAGCATGTTGAACCTAGAATGGCCAAAATAGGGACAAGACTTCAAATTTGGAATGAGGCATTCAATGGAACCATCAAGGTGGCATGGACTGAGCCATTCTCATCTGAAATCAGTCAAGACTTATCCAAGACCAACGGGACAAAAGCTCTGTGCCCTAACCTCTAGTCAATGGCTAGAGGAGACTTGGATTTTCATTTGCCAACATTGGCCAAACCTACTTACCAGCTGCCATGCACTATTCCTTGCAAAACAAACTTGCTCTACTATAAATAGAGCTCAATTGTGATCAGTTTGAGTACACCAAAGCCATCTAACAGATGCTTTCCTCAAAATCTCTTCTTTCACTCCAATTTTGCCTTCTAAGGCAAGTCACTATCGGGTTTTGAGTTTGAGAGCTTTTCCAATCAAACCAATCACTCACACACCTCACATACATCACATATGAGCTGATCAAACACTTAGATTACTTCTGAAACATCAATTTCACAACATCACCAGCTGGTTGCTTAAGGTTTTAACCAAAATGTAGCTGAGGTACCACAAAATGATCCAGCCAATTTCAATCAAGTCCAACCATCCAAACACAATCCATAGGGTGTAGGGAAGCTGTTCAGATCATCACCACTCATTTGTAACACCTCCAAATCAAAAATCACTTTGAACTTGCTGTCACGGCTTGGAGGTAAGCACATGCTTGGTCATCTCTCAATCTATGCATATTTCCTCGCACAATAATTTGGCCATATGTTCATAATCATGCATGGAATGTTTTCCCTCAATTAATTGCATTGTTTGAATCGTGTATCAAAAATCCTAGCCTTCATGTAGAAATTAGGGTTCTTGAGGTCTCTTCGTGATTTCTTGTTGTATGTTTAATTTAAATGAAATTAAAGTACATAGACATGATCGTGAGGTTGAGACAAGCATAATGATATGTGGATTGCATGATATGATTACGTATTCATGGAGATTGGATAGAAAATGCAAATCTGAGAAACCAAGAACACGCGCGTGTTCTTCAGCTTGTTCTTGGCGCCATTTTTGAATAATTCAAATATTTGAATTTTGTGATTTTGTTTAATTGATTCAAAAATTAATTTCTCTCTGAGTTTTAATGATTTTGAGTTGATTATTTTTTTAATAATTCACAAAAATGTTAAAATATTTTATTTTCACAAAAAATCCCATAAATATTATTTATTTCATATAATTGATATTTTTGCAAAGAATTAATGTTTTAATTGTTTTTGGCATTTTAAATATTTTTTCTACATTGATTTTGCAACTTTTGATGCTTTCTAATTATTTTGTAGGTCAATACTTAATTTTTGAAGCATTAATCCAAGATCACAATTTGTTTTCCATGTGTTAAACAATTTTTGATCATTTTAATTGAATTTTTATTCAATTAAATACATTTTGAAAACAAATTAGGGTTTTGGATTAATTCAACCCTCATAAATCATATTCAAAGCACTTTGGGCCTCTTGAGAGAGTGTAAGACCCATCCCCCCTTGTACAAAAAACTTTTTGGGCCTCATCCATTGTATAAGTCCCTCTGTACAAGTAAACGGCGCGATCGTCGCCCGTTAAAAAATAAAAATCATCTGGGCCTCTCCTTGAGCTATAAGACCCATTCAAAACACTTTGGGCCTCTATTAGAGTGTAAGACCCAATCCCCCTTTTAACCAAAACATTTTGGGCCTCACTTATTGTATAAGTCCCTCTGCGTTAAAAGAAAACCTCGGCGCGATCGCCATTTTAAACGAAAAATCATTTGGGCCTACCCTCGTGTTATAAGCCCCACTCTTTTTCTTTAAACCTTTTTGGGCCTCTTGAGAGAGTGTAAGACCCATCCCTTTGTACAGAAAACCATTTTTGGGCCCCAGTCACTTGTATAAGTCCCGCTGTACAAAGCCAAACAGTGCGCTCACTGATAAAATCCTGGGCCTCTCCTTGAGCTGTAAGCCCCAAATCTTTCTTTTTCAAAGCACTTTCTCCTTTGATTTTGAATATACTGTTGTTTTCAATCTTTCTTTGTTGAACAACTAACCAAACAGCATGGAAGCACTCCAACCGAGTAAGTGGTTATCGCTTTCATTTACTGCTTTCATATTATAAACTGTATTGTGGGGCTGCTCACTGTAAGTCTCCTTTCATAAACTCATATCTACTGTGTAATAATAGTATAGATATTTCGAGTTTCCCCAGCTACTACGTCTAGAACTAGGTGACGCCGTTTCACTTATTCGTAGAAATAGACGCCTAGATCCCCAATAGGAGCACCAGATACAGTCTTCTCTTCGGCTGTCCTCCTTAGGAATCGTCAAGAAGCTCTACTCCCCAAGATGAATGTATTCTCCGTGAATGGCATCTTTGAGTTTCTTCCAAATTCTCGAACTTTCCTGACTTGATCTATTCCTTGTGGATATCTTGCCTTGAATGTCTCGGGGTTTGGGTACCCACTACGGTCATAATCTTGGACCTTAACTAAGGAACCCTCTTTAAAAGTTAAAAGTCGTTGGATAGTAAACCTCGCACGTTTACCAGTGGTTTTTATCTTTAAAAGAGTTATCTCTCCTAATGGAAAGGAGATGATAAGACCCACGGGCTTCTTAAAAGCATCAGCCTCCTCTTGGGCATTATTCAAGGACACTACGGCTTCTTAGAAGTATTCACAGCCTCCTCTTAGGCTTCGTATAATGATCTCTTCCTCCGGGAATGATAGCCTCCTCTTGGGCTTCGTACAAGGACCCGTCGGCTTCTTAAAAGTTTCCAGCCTCTTCTTGGGCTTCGTACAAATTGTCCCGACGACCTCCTAGAGGTATAGGAACAGAACATAGTCATCCTCATAGAACAGTCCTTTCATTGAGTCTACTACTGTTTCTCAAAGCATAGTACAAAAGATAAAACTCTAGACTTGGACAGTCTAACTTCCTTGAGTCTCAAAGACATTCTCAAGCACCCTTCGTTAAATAGGAAGGAAACCCGCAGACTCGGACAGTCTCAATACCCTTTGGATTTCCCGTTTCCTCAAAGAGAAGGAAATATCCCTGATCCTCAAATCAAATCCCTGAGTACAGTGATACTCATATAAGAACTGATTTTCTCTTTTAAAATCAGTATATTGGATCTGTCACTCAACTGAAACAGTTACAATAGTCTCCATCTCAGGCTTCGTACGAGACACCAAAATTCTCCCCAGTGGAGTCAAACAACCGTTTAGCCTCTCTCTCGGGCTTTGTACGAGACACATAAGAGACTCCCTCGTTGAGTCAATCCCCCTTTCGCCTCCATCTCGGGCTTTGTACGAGATACAAAAAGGTTCTTATAGAGCCAAACAAACAATCGCCTCCATCTCGGGCTTCGTACGAGATACAAAAAACTCTCTTGTTGAGTCAAATCGCCTCCATCTCGGGCTTTATACGAGATACCAAAAGACTCCATCATCGGGTCAAAATCTTTTAGCCTCTCTCTCGGGCTTTGTACGAGACACATATCAGCCTCCTCTTAGGCTTTGTATAAGAAAACCACTGGTTGATCCAATCAACCTTTTAGCATCAAAGATGTGCCTCGTTCACAGTACACAAACATCAACAACTCCTTTCCCTTCATCTAATCGCTGTAAGCGGCAAGCCTCTGGATCATCTACATCCATGCAACTGTCCTTCTTTTAGCATGAGGAATTCCTAAGGAGAGATGGCATTGCTCTACACTGAGTTAAAGTCTTCTCCTTCAGGTTAAAACCTTTTCTTCGAAAATTATGGCATTGCTCGGATCCGCGTATCCCAGTTAAAGTAATTCTCCTTCTCCCCTCTTTAGAGATGACAAATTCTCTCTAAAGCTGAGGTCTTTCAGCTTCACATCTTGGGCTTTAAACAAGATACAAACCACCTTTCGCTTCACGTCTTGGGCTTTGAACAAGACACCAAACACCCATTTCCTCCCATAGAATAGGAGGAACTACGAACGCTCTGATTTCCCTGTTTCGGTAAACGGGAATACGTAGGCATAAGATCGAAAGAAAAGATCTTAGCGAGCGCAATCAACAAAAAACCCAAATCCCATATCTCCATCAATCAAAAGCAGTAATTCAAAAGCATCAGTCCTAACATCCTAATCCTTGTTCCCCGTCAGAAACCCATTGCCTAGATTAAAAGAAAGAAAACCGTACTGGCGAAAATACAAATAACCAGTACAAAGGCCCCCCACATTGATAGCATCCGTAACCTAACAGACCGCTGTTTAAACTCAGTATGCAAGCAGGGTTAATTGGAGACATCTATTTCCCTTCCTTATTCAGCTCACAATAGGATAAAAAATGAATCGACCTGTAGTTCAAACTCAGACCGCAGAGAGCGACCAGCGCTTAAGAACCGCGTCCAAAATCGCTCGCTACAGAAAAAATGGCGCCCACCGTGGGGCCGGTTCAAGGTTAGATCTAGGCACGGTCTTCCTTCTCTTCACTTATGTGAAAACCACAGATTAGGGCTTCCGCCGGGGAACCCATTTCTGTCAGAAACTTATGAATCATAGCTTTATAAGTCTAGGATGATTAGGACAAATATATATACTGCTTTTCCTAATTGCTATACGTGTTTATTTTTCTGCTAATGGGAATGCGGGTGATGCCGTATGTGGAAAGATTGAGTATACACCTAGAAAAGCCAAACCCTTTCGTAGTGCGGAAGCTATCGGAAATAGCTGTTACGCGATACTACCCTCATTTGAGGCTGGTGATCTATTCTCGGTGAATGGCACTTACTCTAAGATTGCTTTAAAACTCGCTGGCGATCCGCTTGTTGTTTTGCTTTCCTGGGAGGAGCTGATGATAATGAGTACAGGTACAAAAAATCACCCTAGTATAAACCTTTGGGGATGGGTAGAGCCTTGACTTCATGACAACGACCCTTTGACCCCATGTTTTTTCTATGTTTTTGTGTGCTGCATTCATGCATCCATTTCATAAAACATTAAAACATTCAAAAAACTTCTCTTCTAGTCTCTCTATTTTTCAAATTAAACTAAGACTATGATTGCAAATATCAGAGAAAAAGATCGCATTAATGGATTTCGGTAGAAGGAGAACTCACCAGTATACCTTCAAGGTTCCAAAACTAGGGGATTTGAGAAAGTTAGCAAGGATGATCGTTAACCCAGAGGCTTTCAGAGCCAAACACGGTGGTTTGCTACCACTGTTAAGAGTCCATGTGATTAAGGGGATCATGGACGCGCTCATTCAGTTCTACGATCCGGTTTATCATTGTTTCACATTCCCGGATTACCATCTATCACCAATGCTGGAGGAGTATTCTCATCTGACTAATTTACATATCACTGATCGAGCTCCGTTTTTTGGACTGGAAGAAATTCCAAAGAATCAGACTATTGCAATAGCAATTCATTTGGACGAGTCTGAGGTCAGGACTCACATGACCACTAAGGGTGGCATCCAAGGTTTGCCAGCCCAGTTCTTGACAAAGAAAGCTCTGTACTTCGCTAGTATAGGGAACGGGACTGCTTTTGAAAGCATCTTTGTCTTGCTCACCTACGGGTTATTTTTGTTTCCTAACATCAATAACTTCGTCGATATTAACTCCATTAAGGTTTTTCTCATTGGAAACCCTGTGCCGACTTTGCTCGCAGATGCGTATCATTCTGTACACTTGGGAAATTTGTACAACGGAGGGGAGATCACATGCTGTGTACCTTTGCTCTACAAATGGTTTATCTCTCACTTGCCCAAGTCTGCTGCTTTTTGGGATTGCAAGAGTGTCTTATGTTGGTCGCAGAAGATCATGTCTCTCACCAATTCCGATATAGATTGGTGTAATAGGATTTATGAGGGAATCAGAATCATTGACCGTTGTGGAAACTTCCCCAGCGTACCCCTCATAGGAACTAAAGGAGGAATCAACTATCATCCGATATTAGTTCTTCATCAATTTGGATACCCGATGAGACACATCCCACTGGGTGTTCATCTGGAAGGTCTTTTCTTCAAGGAAGGAGAAAACGACAGAGCACTAAAGATGGAAATAGTGCAAGCTTGGAAACATGTTCATAAGAAAGGACGAGAGTCTCTGGGAAAACCGGACTGTGTCTCGGTGGAGCCTTATCTCCATTGGGTACAAACTAGAGCTCTCAAGCTAAAGATGCCTTATCCTCGTTACGGAATTCTTCCACCGAGGGAAACTGTCATGTACTTCATGACGGAAACTGAAAAGCTTCAGGTTACTCTCAACAAAGTTCAAAAGGAAAGAAGATCTTGGAAGAACAAGTACCGCACCCTCGACGTAGAGTGTATCCAAATACAGCAACTACTAAAAGAGAAAGATGCTCTGATTGAAATTTTGGAGCAGCATGCTGTAGAGAATCAAGATGACCAAAGGAATTTGCTCGCTCCTTTCACCTGGCAAAGGAATGACAACCCAACAACGGCCCAAGCGCCCCGGTCAAAGAAGAGGACTCGGGACCCATTAGTTTAGGTTTCTGTTTCTGTACTTTGTAATCTACTGTATTTCCATTTCTGTAACCCTTTGGAATTCAATAAAAAGGGGTTTCCCCACTGTTTGATATTTGCAATCTAATTGTCGAAGTTTATTTTGATTAAACCAAACAACAATTAATATAATCATTGCATTCATCATTCTCACATCGCGTATTCTCCTTACCTACGAATCTCACATTTGTGTCTCGATTCTAGAGTCAAACTGTCTCATTCGTATAATACTCGGGCCAATCGTCAGAAAAGGATGGATGATCTTGAGGAAGAAAACAGAGAGTTGAAAGAAGAGATCGATGCTCTGAGAGAGGATATGAGAAAGCTTCGTAATGACATGCAAGCCATGGCAGAAGCTCAGCTACAAAGAACTGTGATCTCGGAGATCACCTCAACGCCCATCATAGAAAAGTATGATCCTAGGTATCAGATGCCGAAAGATCGTCCTTGGGGCATGCCTGTTAACTATATCCCGGAAGGATATGTTCCGCCGATCACTGAAGATCAGGGAATCGCAACAGAAGCCGCTGGGCCTGAAGGTTACTAACTTCGGGAAAGCGAAGATGCCAGGGGCATACTCAAGACTCCTGAAGGTTACAAACTTCGGGAGGCGCCAAGATTTACTACCGTAGTCACGGTACCACCCCCTGTGGTGCACACTGTCCCGGAAGGACAGATTCCACAGACACCTTCTGGTAAGAAGGAAACTATGTTTGACAGAATGGATGAATTCCAGGAGCAGTTCTTGGAAATGCAGAAAGAGCTGCAAGCCATTCGCGGTCAGGATCTATTTGGAAAGGACGCCGCAGACCTCTGCTTGATCCCAAATGTGAAAGTCCCACACAAGTTCCAAGTGCCCGACTTTGAAAAATACAAGGGTAACTCTTGCCCTCAGAGCCATCTGGTGATGTACGCTCGGCAGATGTCAGCTCAGACGGAGAATCAGGACCTGCTGATTCACTACTTCCAGGATAGTTTAACCGGTGCCGCAATCAAATGGTACATGGGTTTAAACCGTACTACGATCAGTACATTCAGAGATCTTGGTACTGCCTTCGTCCAACAATACAAGTACAATTTGGACATGGCACCCGACAGATATCAACTCAGATCAATGTCACAAAAGGACAAGGAAACCTTTAAGGAGTATGCTCAAAGGTGGCGTGAAATTGCCGCTCAAATTTGTCCACCTCTTGAGGAAAAAGAGATGACAAAGATCTTCTTAAAGACCTTAAGCTCATTTTACTATGACCGAATGGTCGCCAGTGCGCCCAGTGATTTCACCGAGATGGTCGGTATGGGTGTACGTCTTGAGGAAGCCGTCCGAGAAGGACGTTTGGTAAAAGACACTGGATCGACGAGTGGTACTAAAAAATACGGTAGTGCTCTCCCTAAGAAAAAAGATCAAGATATTGGGAATATCTCTCTCGGAAAGCAAAGGCGACGTTATCAGCCAGTAGCCGCTGTTACTCCCGCTATCGGCCCCGCGCCTGTTCCTATATATCAACCTCAGGTTGCGCAGAGCCAACCTGACCAACAAAGGACACAACAGCCTCTTCAGCAGGCTCGTCCTCCATATAACAACAACCGTACAATACGGCCATCAGGGTTTGATCCTATACCTGTAACGTACGCAGAGCTATTTCCGTTACTGCTGGCTAAGGGGCACATTCAGACTAAGTCTCCCATTTCAGTTCCGGAAAATCCCCCTTTGTGGTTTAAAGCGGATCAAACATGCCCTTACCATCAAGGAGGTTCGGGGCATAACATTGAGACTTGTCTCAATTTCAAATCCGACGTGCAAAAGCTTGTTAGGAGCGGGCTCTTATCTTTCAAAGATACGAATCCTAATGTTCTTACGAACCCGCTGCCTCAACATGAGAAAGCTGCAGTCAATCTGATTGAGAAAGAGACTAACAATGTCTATCAAATTCACAATGTACTCTTATTAAAGACCAATCTGGTCAAGATGCATTGTAGACAGAGTGGATATGGCCATGTGCCACCTCATAACTATCACCAGTGTGATATCTGCTCTAAAGATAACCAGGGATGTTCTGTGGTGCAATCAGCTCTACAGGAACAAATGGATCTTGGATGGATCCCAGAGCACCGAGTTCGTGAAGTTAAAATGATTTACACGAATTCCAACGTCATTCAAAGCCACGACATCCGTGCGATGAATGTCAACTTGGTGGCGATGCACTCAAGGCAAAGCCAGTATCATAATCTGCCGCGGCACGATTAAAGTTTCTGTCTGATTTGCTCAGTAAACAAACAGGGATGCTCTTTCATACAAGAGGCCCTCCAGCGTCAGATGGATCTTGGATGGATCCAAGACTACCATGATAGGAGCTCCTATCAAATCAACATGGTTCAAATCTTCGATATTCGCGTGATGAATACCAACCTGGTAGAGTTACATGCTGAGCAGGTCTGACTCGGATTCTTAATATCACACGACTATCAAAACTGTAAAGCAGGTTGCGAAAACGATCGAGGTTGTACCCTTGTCCAGGAGGCACTTCAGCACTTGTTAAATCACTGGTGGATGCCAATCTATATGGACGAAGATACTCAGCAGATTAGTATCAATAACAGGAATCCTACTCGTCGTCAAAGTCAGGATGTCCGATCATTGGAAGATAACCTAGTGAGGTTACATTGTATTCAAAGTGGGTGTGGCCAGGTGCCACCACACAACTATGACAGTTGTAGCGTCTGTTCGGAAAGTAACCAAGGGTGTTACCTTGTGAGAGCAGCTCTTCAGGGTCAGGTCGATCACGGAGAAATTCGTCCATATCCAGGTTCAGAACCCATCATTTGGTCGCCGAATTACCTTGCCGATCAAGTTGAGGATGTTGTCACGATCTCTGGTCATCATAGGACCAGGGATGTTTTTGCCATCATCCCTCTATTTGATGAATCTAAAGTTCCCAACCAGGAACGGATCGAGGTTACTTATGATGGTCAGAAAAATCAGAAGGTTCCCATAGTCATCTATCTACCGGGGCCATAACCGTATGAATCAGCTAAGGCAATCCCTTACAAATACGGTGCAACAATAATCGAGAATAGAAAGGAAATTCCATTACCCTCCGTCGTGAATATTGCAGACATCAGTCGTGTAACACGGAGAGGTCGAATCTTCAACCGAGGAGTTGGAGACCCTAACAGAGAAAAGGAACTTCAGGCAGAAGCTCCTGATCCATCAGTCGGTCAATCCAGTAATCCCGACCTTTCAAAAAATGATGATGAGATGCTGAAGCTCATCCAAAGGAGTGAATACAACATTGTTGATCAACTGTTACAGACTCCTTCAAAGATCTCAGAATTATCACTGTTACTCAGTTCAGAAGCACACAGAGAGGCTCTACAGAAAGTCTTGGAGCAAGCCTTTGTGGAACAGGGTGTAACAATCAGACAATTCGATAGCATTGTCTCTAACATCACTTCCTGCAATAATTTGGGATTTAGTGATGAGGAATTACCTGAAGAGGGTCGCCGTCATAACATGGCGCTCAATATCACAGTTAACTGCCAGGGCGATGCTTTAGCCAACGTACTGGTAGACACAGGGTCAGCCCTGAATGTTATACCGATGTCCACTTTGATACAATTATCATTCAAGGGCCCTCCGATGAGAGTCAGCGAGGTCGTCGTCAAAGCATTCGACGGATCCAGAAAAATAGTTATCGGCGAAGTTGATCTTCCCATAACTATTGGTCCTCAC
This sequence comes from Lathyrus tuberosus, assembly GCA_022829125.1. NCBI lineage: Eukaryota > Viridiplantae > Streptophyta > Magnoliopsida > Fabales > Fabaceae > Lathyrus > Lathyrus tuberosus. The sequence continues at coordinate 5,916,485 of JALAZF010000264.1, forward strand.
ACTTTCCAAATCACTTTCCAGGTCATGGACATCCGGGCAACATACAGTTGTTTATTAGGAAGACCTTGGATACATTAGGCTGGAGCGGTTACTTCAACCCTCCACCAAAAGCTAAAGTTCGTCAAGAACGATCAACTTGTCACGGTTTGTGGGGAACAAGCCTTGCTTGTGAGCAACTTATCATCATCTACTTGTGTGGAACCCGAGGAGGTTATTGGAACTCAGTTCCAAGCACTATCGGTGAGCAAGGATAATCAATTCAAAGAAGGAACTTCAATTTCTTCATACAAAGATGCTATCAAAGCGGTCGAGAGTACCGATACGACAGGATGGGGACGGCTTGTCATTCCTATTGACAATAAAACAAAGAAGGGTCTTGGTTTTTCTGCAACCTGTACCCATACAGCCGCCAACGATGAAAGTTTTCATCCCCTTCAAAACTTCTTCCACGGTGGAGGTTTTCTTCACCCAGTGTCTCAGACAGTTCATGCTATCAATGAGGAAGATCCCTCTGACACAGATGAAGAATGGAAGTCCTACCTTAACAAGGACGGCTATATGTCTCAGGAAGAGGTGCCTATGCCTTTTTGCTTTCCTACAGAAAGTCCGAGATTTATACCAAGATCAGATGTCGAAATGATATATGGAGATTGTGATCCGGAAGGATGCCGTGCTCCGCCAAATTCATTAGAGGAAGACACTCCGATGAAAGACAATTTTGACCACAATTACTATGGCCCGATGGATGGCCTGCCAATGTGGCAGCCTTACCCAGGAAACTTGGGGCAAGAAAGTCAGCCGAGTAATGAAACTCAGCTGAGCATCATTGAACAGAATACCTGTGTCCCCACCATGTCATGGGATCAACACTCAGGTCATTCGAAAACTACTCAACATGAAGATGAATTTTCAACGTTTGCAGGACTTGAATTCGTCAACTATGCTTTTCCCGAGGTCAACGTCATCGAGAGGGATGACTCCTCCAGTTCCAAAGAAGTTTGGGACACTCTGGGATAACCTAGTGGAAAATACGACTTTATGGTCAAGTACACTGCTCCCGAAAGCTCTCGTATCAGGCTCGAGGATATCCAGCCAACTGGATTGGGAGATACAGCTGAGAGCACAAATGCTATGCAAAATACAACAGAGGAATCCTCCTATGACAATTCTGCCTGGGAAACAGATTCCAATGATCCTGCTCCACCTGAAATCAGCGTCATTTCTGAAGACAAATCAAGGAAGGTGCCACACTTTGTGATTCACCGAGGAGTTCGCCGCCAATGGGTTGCTGTCGATGTTCCGAGGGTCGTTCGTCAGTCAAAGTAATTTCCATCTTTAAACCTTTCGCCCTGCCCAGGTGAAACAGATATTTTGATAGGGCTCGTTTTCTGTAAATTTCCCTCTTCGCTTTGCCCAAAGCGACAGAGTTTTGTTTTATAGGGCTGTAGTTTCAAGATTCAACTTGTTCATTAATAAAATAACGTCGTTCTGTAATTTCCGCATTAATTGCTGTTTTCTCTTTTTGCTTTTTCAGAAAATGGTAATCCTAAAAAACATTCAATAATAAAAACAAGCAGTAAAATCAAAACACTGCACACACTTGCATTTTCTCTATCTCTTCTAAACACGAATCATCACGTCATGCAGATTGCTTGTTTTATACCCCGTTGAAACATACGATCCAATGCCTTCTCTCAACTTTGAGTTCCCGGTATTCGAGGCTGAAGAAGAAAATGACAACGAAATTCCAGAAGAAATCTCCCGACTACTCAGACAAGAGGAAAGGTCCATTGAACCTCACAAAGAGCCGTTGGAAACGGTAAACTTGGGTTCAGAAAAAGAGAGAAAAGAAATCAGGATCGGAGCACTGCTCAGTCCAACTGCCAGAGAAGGTTTGATAAAGCTTCTCAAAGAATTTCCCGATGTATTCGCTTGGTCCTATCAGGATATGCCAGGGTTGGATACCAGCATCGTGGAACATCACTTACCGTTAAGATCGGAATGTCCGCCAGTAAAGCAAAGGTTGAGACGGACTCACCCGGACATGGCCATCAAAATCAAAGAGGAGGTACAGAAACAGATCGACGCGGGTTTCCTCGCTACATCTGAATATCCTCAATGGTTAGCCAACATCGTACCCGTTCCCAAAAAGGACGGAAAGGTCAGAATGTGTGTAGATTACAGAGATCTGAACAAGGCAAGTCCAAAGGACGACTTTCCTTTACCACACATTGACATGCTGGTTGACAGCACAGCAAGGTTCAAAGTATTCTCCTTCATGGATGGATTCTCGGGCTATAACCAGATCAAAATGGCTCCGAAAGACATGGAGAAAACTTCGTTCATTACCCCATGGGGTACCTTTTGTTACAAGGTAATGCCGTTCGGTTTGAAGAATGCCGGGGCAACCTATCAAAGGGCCATGACTACTCTGTTTCATGACATGATACACAAAGAAATCGAGGTATATGTCGATGATTTGATTGCAAAATTAAGAACAGAGGATGAGCACGTTGAACATCTGTCAAAATTGTTCGAACGTCTAAGAAAATTCAAGCTCCGCTTGAATCCCAACAAGTGCACCTTCGGTGTCCGTTCGGGGAAATTACTAGGGTTCATCGTCAGCCAGAAAGGAATTGAAGTTGATCCTGACAAGGTCAAGGCTATTCAAGAAATGCCTTCTCCGAAAACTGAAAAACAAGTCAGAGGATTCCTGGGACGTTTGAACTACATCTCCAGATTCATATTCCTTATGACCGCGACATGCGCGCCGATCTTCAAGTTACTCAAAAAGAACCAGGATTGTGTTTGGTCAGAAGATTGCCAAACCGCCTTCGACAGTATCAAGGAATATCTGTTGAATCCTCCGATTCTATCACCTCCAGTGGAAGGAAGACCGCTGATCATTTACCTCACAGTCCTAGAGGACTCAATGGGATGTGTACTTGGCCAACAAGACGAAACTAAACGGAAAGAGTCTGCCATTTACTATCTAAGCAAGAAATTCACCGACTGCGAGACTCGGTACACGATGCTTGAGATAACTTGTTGCGCTTTAGCTTGGGCAGCCAAACGTCTTCGCCAATACATGATTCGTCATACTACTTGGTTGGTCTCCGAAATGGATCCAATCAAGTACGTTTTCGAAAAACCTGCTCTCACGGGAAGGATTGCCCGTTGGCAGATGTTACTATCAGAATATGACATAGAGTACCATGCTCAGAAAGCCGTTAAAGGAAGTATTTTAGCCGATCATTTGGCTCATCAACCGATTGACGATCAAGAATCAATCGGGTTTGACTTCCCAGACGAAGATGTCATGTATCTAAAGATGAAAGATTGTGATGAACCGCTACCCAGTGAAGGGCCAGAACCAGGTTCCCAGTGGGGACTTATCTTTGACGGAGCAGTCAATCATTATGGAAATGGAATTAGGCCAATCATTGTTACCCCTCAGGGTTCCCACATTCCTTTCACTGCCCGACTTACGTTCAAATGTACGGACAACGAGGCCGAATACGAAGCTTGTATTATGGGTCTCAAAGAAGCGATTGATTTAAGGATAAAAAATTTGGACGTATACGGCGACTCAGCCCTGGTTATTAAGCAGATAAAAGGAGATTGGAACACATACCAATCAGGATTGATTCCTTACAAAGACTATGCAAGGAGGTTGTTACCCTTCTTCAACAGAGTCGACTTTCATCACATCCCTCGTGATGAGAATCACATGGCTGATGCATTAGCCACTCTCTCTTCCATGATTAGTGTAGGTCGATGGAATGACATACCTAAGATCGACATAATGCGCCTTGAACGGCCCGCTTACATCTTCACAATTGAAGCAGACATAGACGACAGACCTTGGTATCACGATATCAAATGCTTCCTTCAGAAACAAGAGTACCCATCTGGGGCACTCAGAAAAGATAGAAAGACCCTCAGAAGATTGGCTGGAAACTTCTTCCTGAGCGGTGACACTCTTTATAAGAGAAATTTTGACATGGTCTTGCTCCGATGCGTCGACAGACCAGAAGCAGACATGCTCATGAAAGAAATTCATGAAGGATCCTTTGGCACTCATGCCAACGGACACACAATGGCGAGAAAAATTCTCAGGGCCGGGTATTATTGGTTGACCATGGAATCCGACTGCTACAAGTACATGAGGAGGTGTCACAAGTGTCAGATATACTCTGACAAAATTCATGTACCGCCATCACATCTCAAAGTTCTTTCTTCCCCGTGGCCATTTTCCATATGGGGAATCGATATGATTGGTATGATTGAGCCCAAGGCTTCAAACGGACATCGGTTCATCCTGGTGGCCATTGACTACTTCACCAAGTGGGTCGAAGCAGCGTCATTCGCCAATGTAACCCGACAAGTGGTGATCCGATTTATCAAAAACAATATCATCTGCCGTTATGGTGTTCCAAGCGAAATCATTACTGATAATGGATCTAACTTGAATAATAAGATGATGAAAGAGTTATGTGCAGAGTTCAAGATCGAACACCATAACTCATCTCCCTACCGACCCAAGATGAACGGAGCGGTAGAAGCGGCTAACAAGAATATCAAGAAGATCGTTCAAAAGATGGTTGTAACCTACAAAGATTGGCACGAAATGCTATCCTTTGCTCTTCACGGTTATCGTACATCTGTCCGCACTTCAACAGGGGCAACCCCTTTCTCTCTAGTATATGGTATGGAGGCAGTTCTCCCCATAGAAGTAGAGATCCCATCAATCCGGGTATTGATGGAAGCGAAGCTATTCGAAGCTGAATGGTGCCAAAGTCGACACAACGAACTGAACCTGATCGAAGAGAAGCGAATCACGACACTATGCCACGGTCAGTTGTATCAACAGAGAATGAAGAGGGCGTTCGACAAAAAGGTCTGACCTCGTGTCTTCAGGAAAGGAGACCTTGTGCTCAAGAAGATACAATCATTTCTCACTGATTCTCGGGGAAAATGGACCCCAAATTATGATGGCCCCTATGTGGTCACAAAAGCTTTCTCAGGCGGCGCCTTGAGACTTGCAACCATGGACGGAGAGGAATTTGCCTACCCCACGAATGTTGATGTAGTCAAGAAATACTTCGCCTAAAACTAAAAAAAAAAAAACGTCTCGGTGGATTGAAAACCCGAAAGGGCGGTCCAGGCAAAAGTTAGAGACATGAAAAAAATCATCCCGATGGATTGGAAACATCAAGGTACAATCCAGGCAAAAATTAGGGATAATGGCAAGTAACTATGTTCAACAGAGGCAAGTCCCTCAGCAGCAGTTGCATCATCATCCGCCAGGAAAACTCCAGCCAAGGTCATCTTCGACAGAAGCTCAGGATGTCCCGAATTCAAAGTTGGTAGAAGGATAGTGGTCGTTATGTTTCAACGTAGCCCTTTTCCCTGTAAATTACCATTTTCTAACTTTGTATATACTCTTTGGAATCACGCGTTTGGCTGATCACCATCTTATCAATAAAATTTGAGCCCTTGTGCTTTTGTTTGTAATTCTTTACTTGTTTTAGCTTTACAGAACGACGTTGTTTAAACTTAATCAACGATTCTTGAAATAAAACAAAAATGAATTTACTTGTTAAACTTTTTCTGCTTTTAAATTAAAGATGGCATTTCTTTTGACTGTTGAACATCAGAAGAACATCGATCGCTTCTCCCGAAGTAAGCGGACTTCAAAGTGCAGAATCAAAGTACTCCTTCTAAACCAGTATGCCTGAATAAAGGGATCAACTGTGTCAGAGACCTTGTTTCGTCTGACACGCCTCGGCCGAGTTCTCATCTCCTAAGCTCGATCAACATAGCTCCCAACGGGACTATCTCTCCTAAGCAAGGTGGAATTGCTATTTTGAATCAACGGTACTTCTTCACCCCGCGATGGCCGAGTATCCAATTGCGTTCATCCATTAGTCTGTATGTCGCGTCTATTTTGTCAGCATATACATACATACATCATGCATTTTTTTATTTGCATTCACATTTCATATTGCATCACTATCACTCTAGTCGGTCTTGTCCCCTAGTGGTAGAAGTCCTCTCAATCGAGTTGTCAGTTCTTGCCTCGTCAGGAAATACTGTGTCTGAACAACCTCGCTTCCAGTTTAATTCTGGAAAGAAGTTGGTCCTTGGCCACTTTGATAATTTGAACCTCTGAAAGATCAGAGAACTTTCAATAAATATCACTCTTCGCCATTGAAGATGATATCCTTGCTTTCCCGGATTAAGGAAAATCCACAGAGAAAGCCTCGTGATCAGAGATTCGGCAGCACGCCAGTTTTGCTCCGAAAAACCACTGATGAGAAGGTCATTGGCACCTCAAAATTGGACCCCATCATATGGCGTTTCTCTGGGAAGATCCCGAGAAAAGTATGATGAAAGATCCCAAATAAAAACAGTCTCTCAAGAGACTCGCTTTCCCCAGTAAAATCGACAAATGGCATCTCCAACAGAGAAGTTTGTGCAACTCTACAACTCAGACGTTGGGTTCCCCAGCAAGTCTGACATCAAACCTTTTTCCGTTAAATGGCATCTCCCCAGGAAAATTCGGCGAGAAGTTTGAAGGAAAACCGCTACACATAGCGTCCCTTGTCAATAAAGTTTATTGACAAAAGAAACTGAGACCAGTTCTTGGTAGGAAACCAAGAACGAGGGGAAGTTCAAAAGAAACCAAGACCAGTTCCTTGGTAGGAAACCAGGATCGAGGGGAAGTTTACCTTTTCTAAACATCATTGCTTAGCTAAAGAAGATGAATGCGTAAGCTACCATTCATAACCACCATCAAAATTTCGGGTATTCCGATATTTAATCCTCTTGCACCCCGAATGCCCGAATCCCTTCGTCATTCACACCTTCGGGTCCAAGAAGATTAAATAGGGGCATCTGTAATACCCCAAATTTTGACCACTAAAGTTTCCCATCATTGTGCAAATCATCACCACAATATGGATGTACCTTTATGCTTCATCAGTCTCCCCAAAGATGGGTGAGCATCCACTACAATCAAAATTAGGGTCTCAAGCCCTCTCTGAGTGCTTAGACAAAGGATCAATCAAGAAATGACATGATCTTCAACTTGTCTAATCTCTCAAACATCCACAATGGATCAAAAAGGACTCCCACTTCAAGGATTAAGCACAAGGCTGCTCCCTTCTAGGTGGATCAAGTCTCAAGATCGACAGTGTCACCAAATTAGGGTTTTGGTCGTCCAGGGCCTCCAGATGGAAATTTTCATCTGGGCACAAGGCAATGATCCAAAACATAACCTAATATACTTAATGGAACCTCATGAACCCATGCATCAAGTCAATTTTGCCTCAGGGGATGCATTCATCAAAAATCAGGAATTAGGGTTTCTTGACCTAATTCACCCCTAAGTTGACTTTTGGGACAAACCATGAGCCAAGACCTCAAGAGATGATTTGAGGGTCTCTAATATACCATATTAATCCATTTGGAACAATGGATTGATCCAAGAAGCTTGGGCAACAAGTCTTAATTTCATCTGCACCACAATTAGGGTTTTAAGAGAAAAGTCAACTGTAACCTTGACTTTTGACCAGGACATGCTCCCAAGCCCTAGGACATACCTCAATATACCCTATGACACCCATGGAACATGTCCATCAAGTTTGATTTAGGTCAAGGACATGATTTCCTGAAGAATTGCACAGTTTGGAATTCATCTGATAAAAAGTCAACTGTGCACAAAAGTCAACTTTGACTTTTTGAGATTTTTCACCAAAATGGATTTTTAACCCTAAAATGATGTTAATGTATGATTTGAATCATAATTCATCAAGAAAAATCAAGAAAAGTGAGATAACTTGTAAAAGGGGTAACCATAAAACTTAGAAATTTTTCTAAGTTAAAAATAAAGTGGCAAAGGTACCAACTTTGGAGGACCATAACTCCTAAACCACAAGGCCATTTTTTCTCATCCAAAGATGGATTTCTAGCCCTCATTATCACCTAGAAAAACTTCAACTACAAGTCAGTCCAATTCATTAAGGATTTTGAGTTATGGAGTGATCAAAGTGGATGAAAAGTGAAAATGTCACTTTTTCCAACACTTAGTGAAATTTTCACTAAGTCAGAATCTGTCTTCACTTTTTGCCAAATGTAGAGGGATTTTTCACTTGGAATCAAAAGAGATCAAAACCAAACTTGTTCAAACAGTTGTTGTATCATGTAAGAGCTTTCCAAAATGGCCAAGAACATTGCCAAATTCAACCTACACCATGAGATACAACATTGCCAAGTTGCCCTGCTGAAATCTGTCAAGGCAAGGCAGAATTTGCATTTTGGCTCAATTTGCCAAAATCAGCCAATTTCAATTGCTCCAATCCACTTGGACACCTCTGAGGATTGAATCCAAAGGGGATAATCACTGAGCCAAGCCTCCAAGGTCCAAGGAACAAGAAATAGCATGTTGAACCTAGAATGGCCAAAATAGGGACAAGACTTCAAATTTGGAATGAGGCATTCAATGGAACCATCAAGGTGGCATGGACTGAGCCATTCTCATCTGAAATCAGTCAAGACTTATCCAAGACCAAGGGGACCAAAGCTCTGTGCCCTAACCTCTAGTCAATGGCTAGAGGAGACTTGGATTTTCATTTGCCAACATTGGCCAAACCTACTTACCAGCTGCCATGCACTATTCCTTGCAAAACAAACTTGCTCTACTATAAATAGAGCTCAATTGTGATCAGTTTGAGTACACCAAAGCCATCTAACAGATGCTTTCCTCAAAATCTCTTTTTTCACTCTAATTTTGCCTTCTAAGGCAAGTCACTATCGGGTTTTGAGTTTGAGAGATTTTCCAATCAAACCAATCACTCACACACCTCACATACATCACATATGAGCTGATCAAACACTTAGATTACTTATGAAACATCAATTTCACAAAATCACCAGCTGGTTGCTTAAGGTTTTAACCAAAATGTAGCTGAGGTACCACAAAATGATCCAGCCAATTTCAATCAAGTCCAACCATCCAAACACAATCCATAGGGTGTAGGGAAGCTGTTCAGATCATCACCACTCATCTGTAACACCTCCAAATCAAAAATCACTTTGAACTTGCTGTCACGGCTTGGAGGTAAGCACATGCTTGGTCATCTCTCAATCTATGCATATTTCCTCGCACAATAATTTGGCCATATGTTCATAATCATGCATGGAATGTTTTCCCTCAATTAATTGCATTGTTTGAATCGTGTATCAAAAATCCTAGCCTTCATGCAGAAATTAGGGTTCTTGAGGTCTCTTCGTGATTTCTTGTTGTATGTTTAATTTAAATGAAATTAAAGTACATAGACATGATCGTGAGGTTGAGACGAGCATAATGATATGTGGATTGCATGATATGATTACGTATTCATGGAGATTGGATAGAAAATGCAAATCTGAGAAACCAAGAACACGCGCGTGTTCTTCAGCTTGTTCTTGGCGCCATTTTTGAATAATTCAAATATTTGAATTTTGTGATTTTGTTTAATTGATTCAAAAATTAATTTCTCTCTGAGTTTTAATGATTTTGAGTTGATTCTTTTTTTAATAATTCACAAAAATGTTAAAATATTTTATTTTCACAAAAAATCCCATAAATATTATTTATTTCATATAATTGATATTTTTGCAAAGAATTAATGTTTTAATTGTTTTTGGCATTTTAAATATTTTTTCTACATTGATTTTGCAACTTTTGATGCTTTCTAATTATTTTGTAGGTCAATACTTAATTTTTGAAGCATTAATCCAAGATCACAATTTGTTTTCCATGTGTTAAACAATTTTTGATCATTTTAATTGAATTTTTATTCAATTAAATACATTTTGAAAACAAATTAGGGTTTTGGATTAATTCAACCCTCATAAATCATATTCAAAACACTTTGGGCCTCTTGAGAGAGTGTAAGACCCATCCCCCCTTATACAAAAATTTTTTTGGGCCTCATCCATTGTATAAGTCCCTCTGTACAAGTAAACGGCGCGATCGTCGCCCGTTAAAAAATAAAAATCATCTGGGCCTCTCCTTGAGCTATAAGACCCATTCAAAACACTTTGGGCCTCTATTAGAGTGTAAGACCCAATCCCCCTTTTAACCAAAACATTTTGGGCCTCACTTATTGTATAAGTCCCACTGCGTTAAAAGAAAACCTCGGCGCGATCGCCATTTTAAACAAAAAATCATTTGGGCCTACCCTCGTGTTATAAGCCCCACTCTTTTTCTTTAAACCTTTTTGGGCCTCTTGAGAGAGTGTAAGACCCATCCCTTTGTACAGAAAACCATTTTTGGGCCCCAGTCACTTGTATAAGTCCCGCTGTACAAAGCCAAACAGTGCGCTCACTGATAAAATCCTGGGCCTCTCCTTGAGCTGTAAGCCCCAAATCTTTCTTTTTCAAAGCACTTTCTCCTTTGATTTTGAATATACTGTTGTTTTCAATCTTTCTTTGTTGAACAACTAACCAAACAGCATGGAAGCACTCCAACCGAGTAAGTGGTTATCGCTTTCATTTACTGCTTTCATATTATAAACTGTATTGTGGGGCTGCTCACTGTAAGTCTCCTTTCATAAACTCATATCTACTGTGTAATAATAGTATAGATATTTCGAGTTTCCCCGGCTACTACGTCTAGAACTAGGTGACGCCGTTTCACTTATTCGTAGAAATAGACGCCTAGATCCCCAATAGGAGCACCAGATACAGTCTTCTCTTCGGCTGTCCTCCTTAGGAATCGTCAAGAAGCTCTACTCCCCAAGATGAATGTATTCTCCGTGAATGGCATCTTTGAGTTTCTTCCAAATTCTCGAACTTTCCTGACTTGATCTATTCCTTGTGGATAGCTTGCCTTGAATGTCTCGGGGTTTGGGTACCCACTACGGTCATAATCTTGGACCTTAACTAAGGAACCCTCTTTAAAAGTTAAAAGTCGTTGGATAGTAAACCTCGCACGTTTACCAGTGGTTTTTATCTTTAAAAAAGTTATCTCTCCTAATGGAAAGGAGATGATAAGACCCACGGGCTTCTTAAAAGCATCAGCCTCCTCTTGGGCATTATTCAAGGACACTACGGCTTCTTAGAAGTATTCACAGCCTCCTCTTAGGCTTCTTATAATGATCTCTTCCTCCGGGAATGATAGCCTCCTCTTGGGCTTCGTACAAGGACCCGTCGGCTTCTTAAAAGTTTCCAGCCTCTTCTTGGGCTTCGTACAAATTGTCCCGACGACCTCCTAGAGGTATAGGAACAGAACATAGTCATCCTCATAGAACAGTCCTTTCATTGAGTCTACTACTATTTCTCAAAGCATAGTACAAAAGATAAAACTCTAGACTTGGACAGTCTAACTTCCTTGAGTCTCAAAGACATTCTCAAGCACCCTTCGTTAAATAGGAAGGAAACCCGCAGACTCGGACAGTCTCAATTCCCTTTGGATTTCCCGTTTCCTCAAAGAGAAGGAAATATCCCTGATCCTCAAATCAAATCCCTGAGTACAGTGATACTCATATAAGAACTGGTTTTCTCTTTTAAAATCAGTATATTGGATCTGTCACTCAACTGAAACAGTTACAATAGCCTCCATCTTAGGCTTCGTACGAGACACCAAAATTTTCCCCAGTGGAGTCAAACAACCGTTTAGCCTCTCTCTCGGGCTTTGTACGAGACACATAAGAGACTCCCTCATTGAGTCAATCCCCCTTTCGCCTCCATCTCGGGCTTTGTACGAGATACAAAAAGGTTCTTATAGAGCCAAACAAACAATCGCCTCCATCTCGGGCTTCGTACGAGATACAAAAAACTCTCTTGTTGAGTCAAATCGCCTCCATCTCGGGCTTTATACGAGATACCAAAAGACTCCATCATCAGGTCAAAATCTTTTAGCCTCTCTCTCGGGCTTTGTACGAGACACATATTAGCCTCCTCTTAGGCTTTGTATAAGAAAACCACTGGTTGATCCAATCAACCTTTTAGCATCAAAGTTTTGCCTCGTTCACAGTACACAAACATCAACAACTCCTTTCCCTTCATCTAATCGCTGTAAGCGGCAAGCCTCTGGATCATCTACATCCATGCCACTGTCCTTCTTTTAGCATGAGGAATTCCTAAGGAAAGATGGCATTGCTCTACACTGAGTTAAAGTCTTCTCCTTCAGGTTAAAACCTTTTCTTCGGAAATTATGGCATTGCTCGGATCCGCGTATCCCAGTTAAAGTAATTCTCCTTCTCCCCTCTTTAGAGATGACAAATTCTCTCTAAAGCCGAGGTCTTTCAGCTTCACTTCTTGGGCTTTAAACAAGATACAAACCACCTTTCGCTTCACGTCTTGGGCTTTGAACAAGACACCAAACACCCATTTCCTCCCATAGAATAGGAGGAACTACGAACGCTCTGATTTCCCTGTTTCGGTAAACGGGAATACGTAGGCATAAGATCGAAAGAAAAGATCTTAGCGAGCGCAATCAACAAAAAACCCAAATCTCATATCTCCATCAATCAAAAGCAGTAATTCAAAAGCATCAGTCCTAACATCCTAATCCTTGTTCCCCGTCAGAAACCCATTGCCTAGATTAAAAGAAAGAAAACCGTACTGGCGAAAATACAAATAACCAGTACAAAGGCCCCCCACATTGATAGCATCCGTAACCTAACAGACCGCTGTTTAAACTCAGTATGCAAGCAGGGTTAATTGGAGACATCTATTTCCCTTCCTTATTTATCTCACAATAGGATAAAAAATGAATCGACCTGTAGTTCAAACTCAGACCGCGGAGAGCGACCAGCGCTTAAGAACCGCGTCCAAAATCGCTCGCTACACTAAGATCGACATAATACGCCTTGAACGGCCCGCTTACATCTTCGCGATTGAAGCAGTCATAGACGACAAACCTTGGTATCACGATATCTAATGCTTCCTTCAGAAACAAGAGTACCCACCTAGGGCACTAAGGAAAGAAAGAATAACCCTCAGAAGGCTGCCAGGCAGTTTCTTTCTGAGCGGTGATACCCTCTATAAGAGAAACTTTGACATGGTCTTGCTCCGATGCGTGGACAGACCAGAGGCAAACATGTTGATGAAAGAAATTCATGAAGGGTCCTTTGGCACTCATGCCAACGGACACACAATGGCGAGAAAAATTCTAAGAGCAGGGTACTACTGGTTGACCATGGAATCCGACTGCTACAAGTACATGAGGAAGTGTCACAAGTGTTAGATATACTCTGACAAAATTCATGTACCACCAACGAATCTCAAAGTTCTCTCTTCCCCATGGCCTTTTTCTATATGGGGAATCGACATGATTGGCATGATCGAACCTAAGGCTTCAAACGGACATCGGTTCGTCCTAGTAGCCATTGATTACTTCACCAAGTGGGTCGAAGCAGCGTCATATGCCAATGTAACCCGACAAGTGGTGGTCTGATTTATCAAAAACAATAACATCTGCCGTTATGGTGTTCCGAGCCAGATCATTACTGATAATGGATCTAACTTGAACAATAAGATAATGAAGGAGTTGTGCGCTGAGTTCAAAATTGAACACCATAACTCATCTCCCTACCGACCCAAGATGAACGGAGCGGTAGAAGCGGCTAACAAGAACATCAAGAGGATTGTTCAGAAGATGGTTGTAACCTACAAAGATTGGCACGAGATGCTACCCTTTGCTCCTCACGGTTATCACACATCTGCCCGCACTTCAACAGGGGCAACCCATTTCTCTCTAGTATATGGCATGGAGGCAGTGCTCCCCATAGAAGTAGAGATCCCGTCAATCCGGGTATTGATGGAAGCTAAGCTAACAGAAGTTGAATGGTGTCAAAGTCGACACGACGAACTAAATCTGATTGAAGAAAAGTGAATAACGGTACTATGCCACGGTCAGTTGTATTAGCAAATAATGATGAGGGCGTTTGACAAAAAGGTTCGACCTCGCGTCTTCAGAAAAGGAGACTTTGTGCTCAAAAAGATACAATTCTTTCTCACTAACTCTCGAGGAAATGGACTCCGAATTACAACGGCCCCTAAGTGGTCAAAAAAGCATTCTCAGGCGGCGCCTTGAGACTTGCAACCATGGACGTAGAGGAATTTTCCTACCCCACAAATGTTGATGTAGTAAAGAAATACTTCGCCTAAATAAAAAAAAACGTCTCGGTGGATTGAAAACCTGAAAGGGCGGTCCAGGCAAAAATTAGAGACATGATCAAATATCATCCCGATGGATTGGAAATCTTAAAAGTACAATCCAGACAAAAGTTAGGGATAATGGCAAGTAACTATGTTCAACAGGGGCAAGTCCCTCGGCAGCAGTTACATCATCCGTCAGAAATCTCGATCAAGGTCATCTTCGACAGAAGCTCAGGATGTCCCGAATTCAAAGTTGGTAGAAGGATAGTGGTCGTTATGTTTCAATGTATCCCTTTTCCCTTAAATTACCATTTTCTGAACTTTGTAAATAATCTATGGAATCACGCGCTTGGCTGATTTCCATCCTATCAATAAAATTTGAGCCCTTGTGCTTTTGTTTGCAATTCTTATTTGTTTTAGCTTTATAGAACGACATTTTAACATGATCAGCGATTCTTGAAATAAAAACAAAAATGAATTTACTTGTCAAACTTTTTCTGCTTTTAAAATAAAGATGGCAATTTCTTTTGACTATTGAACATCGAAAGAACATCGATCGCTTCTCCAGAAGTAATCGAACCTCAAAGTGCAGAATCAAAGTACTCCTTCTAAACCAGTACGCCTGAACGAAGGATTAATTGTGTCAGAGACCATGTTTCATCTGACACTCCTCGGCCGAGTTCTTACCTCCTAAGCCCGACCAACGGTTGTTCCCCGCAGGGACTATTTCTCATAAGCAAGGCAGAATTGCTATCTTGAACCAGCGGTACTTCTTCGTCCCTCGCAGTGGCCGAGTATCCAATCATGTTCATCTATTAGTATGTATGTCATGTCAGTTTTGTCAGCATAAACATACATACATCATGCATTGTTGATTTGCATTCATATTCATATTGCATCACTATCACTCTAGTCGGTCTTATCCCCTAGTGATAACAGTTCTCTCAGTCGAGTTGTTTGTTCTTTCCCTGTCAAGAAATGTCGCGTCTGAGCAACCTCACCTCCAGTTTATTTCTGGATTAAAGCCGGCCCTTGACCACTTTGATAACTTGAACCTCTGAAAAACAAGAAAACGTTCGAAAAATGTCACTCTTCGCCATTGAAGATGATATCTTCGCTTTCCCGGATTAAGGAAAATCCCCAGAGAAAGCTTCTTAATCAAAGATTTGGCAATACAGCAGTTTTTCTCCGAAAGACCCGCTGACGAAAAGGTCATCAGCACCTCAAAATTGGATCACATTATATGGCATTTCTCCGAGAAGATCTCCAAGAAAAGTATGATGTAATATCCCCAAGCGAAAGCAATCTCTCAAGAGACTCGTTTTCCCCGATAGAGTTGACAAATGGCATCTCCAATAGAGAAGTTTGTACCCCTCTACAATTCAGATAAATGGGTTCCCTAGCAAGTCTGACATCAAAATTTTTTCCCATCAAATGGCATCTCCCCGGGAAAATTCGGTGAGAAGTTTGAGGAAAACCGCTACGCATAGCGTCCCTTATCAAGAAGTTTATTGATAAAAGAAACTGAGACCAGTTCCTTGGTAGAAAACCAGGATCGAGGGGAAGTTTTGTTCAGAAACTAAGACCAGTTCCTTGGTAGAAAACCAGGATCGAGGGGAAGTTTAGTTCAGAAACTAAGACCAGTTCCTTGGTAGGAAACCAGGATTGAGGGGAAGTTTATATCAGAAACTAAGACCAGTTCCTTGGTAGGAAACTAGGATCGAGGGGAAGTTTAGTTCAGAAACTAAGACCAGTTCCTTGGTAGGAAACCAGGATGAAGGGGAAGTTTAATTCAGAAACTAAGACCAGTTCCTTGGTACAAAAACCAGGATCGAGGGGAAGTTTAGTTCAAAAACTGAGACCAGTTCCTTGGTACAAAGACCTGGATCGAGGGGAAGTTTACCTTTTCTAAGCATTATTGCTTAGAAAAAGAAGAAGGATGTGCAAACTGCCATTCATAACCACCATCAAAATTTCAAGTATTCCGATATTTAATCCTCTTGCACCCCGAATGCCCGAATACCTTCGCCATTCACACCTTCGGGTCCAAGAAGATTAAATAGGGGCATCTGGCATACCCCAAATTTTGACCACTAAGATTTCCCATCATTGTGCAAATCATCATCACAATATGGATGTACCATTATGCCTCATTAGTCTCCCCAAAGATGGGTGAGCCTTCACTACAATCAAACTTAGGGTTTCAAGCCCTCTCAGAGCTCTTGGACAAAGGATCAATCAAGAAATGACATGATCTTCAACTTGTCTAAACCTATCAAACATCCCCAATAGATCAAGAGGACTCCCACATCAAGAATCAAGCACAAGGTTGCAGCATTCTAAGTGGATCATGCCTCAAGATCGCCAGTGTCACCAAATTAGGGTTTTGGTCGACCAGGGCTTCCAGATGGAAATTTTCCTCTAGGAATGAGCCAATGCTTCAAAGCATAACCTAATATACTCCATGGAACCTCATGGACCCAATCATCAAGTCAATTTATCCTCAGGGGATGCATTCACCAAAAATCAGGAATTAGGGTTTCTTGACCTAATTCACCCCTAAGTTGACTTTTGGGACAAATCATGAGCCAAGACCTCAAGACAGGGTTTGAGGGTCTCCAATACACCATATTGATCCATTTGCAACAATGGATTGGTCTAAGAAGCTTGAGCAACAAGTTTCAAATTCACCAGAACCACAATTAGGGTTTCGCAGAAAAAGTCAACTGTGCCTTTGACTTTTGACCCAGGCATGCTCCCAAACCTTGGGACTTGATTCAATACACCCTATAACACCTATGAAATCAATCCATCAAGTTTGATTTAGGTCAAGGACTTGATTTCATAGAGGATCGCACAGTTTGGAATTCATCTGACAAAAAGTCAACTGTGCACAGAAGTCAACTTTGACTTTTTGAGATTTTTCACAATTATGGTTACTTAACCCTAAAATGATGTTAATGTGTGATTGGAATCATCATTCATCAAGAAAAATCAATAAAAGTGGGATAACTTGTAAAAGGGGTAACCATAAAAACTTAGAAATTTTTCTAAGTTATGGAACAAAGTGGCTAGGGTACCAACTTTGGAGGATCATAACTCCTAAACCACAAGGCCATTTTTCCCCATTCAAATCTGGATTTGTAGATCTCATGTCCCTCTACAAAAGCTTCAAACACAACTCATTCCAATTCCTCATGGATTTTAAGTTATGGAATGATCAAAATCACAAAAAGTGAAAATGTCACTTTTTCCAACACAGTGAAATTTTCACTAAGTCAGAATCTGCCTTCACTTTCTTCCAAATGTAGGGGCATTTTTCACTTGGATCCAAAAGGTATCAAAACCAATTATGATCAAAAAGTTGTTGTATCATATGAGGGCTTTCCAAAATGGCCAAGAACTCCATCAAAGTCCACTTGAGCCATGAGATATGACAATGGCAACATGCCTTGCTGAAAACTGTCAAAGCAAGGCAGATTTGTGCATTTTGCTCGATTTGCCAAATTTGTGCAAATGACAAGAAAACCTATCTGTAATACCCCAAAATTTGCTCTCCCCTTTTGTCATCATAGCATGGCATTATCATTTATCATATCATATCCACCTCATTAACATTACATTGCATTTAACATAGAAAAATGAAGCATGGCATCCTTCTTACCATCAGGGCATGTGATCAGGTGGAAGGTGGACAATCAAGGAATCATTCAAAGCACAAAAAGGTCAATCAAGTTGGCTCTAGGCAAGCCAAGAGGTCTCTCATGTCTCATACTATCTCAATTGATCTTCCAAAACCTCAAGGAAGTGAGATTCAATGGGAGATTGAAGCACTACATCTTTCACTATGCAAGAGGTTCAAAAATTGAAGGAAAACCCTCAAAAGAGATAGCTCATTGATTCAAAATCATTCTCAAGTGGCATTTCTCATCATCCTTTAAGAGGATACACAACATACTCTGAGGAATTTGGATTTGGAAGATGTGCAATTTCCTCCTAACCAGAGAGGGTCAAAATTAGGGTTTCTAATAAAATCAGGATATCTCTGATTTTTTGGACAAAGCTTGTTGTCATGATATTCTACATGTTCTTAAGTGTATGTGTATGGAAAATTGCCTCTCAATTGGTTTTGGAAGTGTTTCAATTGGAAGAAAGATAAAAAATCAGGGAATTTGGGGCCAAGTCAAATAATCAGAGGAAAAAGTCAACTCTTGACTTTTTGAGGCCAAATTCATGAAATTCATGTTACATATGTCCAATGTACAAAATTTGGTCAAGAAACTCCAAAGGAATCATGAAAAAATCAAGATGTGGAAAGTTGCCATTTTTGGAAGAGGAAGGGTTACTAAAAATAGCAAGTTTTGGCCATTTTGCATCAGAATTTGAACCAAGGCCATTCAAATTTGGAGTACCAAATGAAAATTCCACTCTGCCTCAATGAAAGGCCTTGCTTTAAGCTTCAAATCCATGTGTGGAACATCTCCATTGGATAAAAAATGAGGGAGATATGATTGATCAAAGTTTGAGCAAAGTAGGTTCAAAACTAGGTCATGACCAAGATTTTCAGGGCACGCGCGCAGTCATTTTAACAAACATGTGGTGGGCCAAATGTCCACTCATTTTACTCATGGTTAAAGGCTTCAAATGAAAAATCTTGCAACATCAAAGTTGTTCCCCTATGTGAGATCTTCAAGATTGATGTTCATGATTTTTTCATTTGATCAAAGGACAAGGAGTTATGATAGCTCAAAGATTGGTCAACACAACTGAAAATCCATGCCATGCACACCTTGCCATGCCATGCCACAAATTGCTCGCCCATGCACCAGTCGTTTTTCCATCTGTTTATGATGATTTTTAGACATGTTTGAGGTACCTTTTCAACTCAAGTCCAACACCAAAATTGTCCTATGATGCTTCCTCAATCCATTGACACCAAGATGATTCATTTTCGTGCCTTGGTCATAAAGAAATCCATGTTCAAACATCACCATCTGCATTGATGCATTGACTGCCATGTGTAGCAGTTCACACATTTTTTTCGGTTCAGTCACACCACAAACACTTCATCATCACCAGCTGATTTCTTTTCCTCATTTGCCCAAACATTCTTGCACGTGCTTCCACTTTGTTACTTCTTACATGAGAAGGGAAACTTGCAAAACTTCCACCACAAGCTACTGCTGCATAACACCACCTCACCATTATCCTCACCATAAGTGACCATGAGCTCTTCCACACTAAAACAAAACCTCTCCAACTCGTGTCACTAACTGTCATGACTCATTCTGTTAACTCAAACTCAGTTAACTAACTCAGTTAACTGTAGTTCTAACCATCAACCACCAGGGTCAAATCATAACCACGCCTATATAAACAATTCTAACAGATTTGGAAAGGGGGATTCTCATTGTTTCACTCTCACTCCAAAAGCACTCTCAACTTTCTCTCTGAATTTTCTCTCTACCTGCACGAACTCCTCAAGTTCTTCTTCAACCTTCACAATCAAGCAAGAAGACATCACTGAAGCATGGAATAGCACAGTTATCTCCAATTTCAGATTCAGATTTCCTCTTATTCTCAAGATCAAATAGCATTTATTTTGCTCAAATTGAAGTTCTAGAAGTTCAAGAACAAGTTCTCATCTCTGGTTTTCTCAAAAATCCAAAGATCTTCAAGTTTCAGGTTCCAAAAGTTCTCAAACTTTGCTTGCACGATTTGATGTTATTTTAACTGGTTGATGTGTTATTTGAGCTTATTAGAAGCTATATGAAACCGGTTAGTTGATAGAGCTTCTTAGAAGCTTAGATCCAAAACCTAGGGCTAATTTCATTGCTTCGATTCTCTCTGTTTGTGTGTTGTTTGTGAAAAATAAGCCTAGATTCATGATCTATGTGACTTCCTGAACATTTTGATGTGTATTGCATAAATTTCTGGAATGTTTGATTGATTGCAGTGCCGGAGAGTGGCCGGAGAAGGTGACCGGAGGTCCCTCTCCGGCCGGTGAGGTTTCATTAGGGTTTATATGCCAGATTAAGTCGTGTCCGTTGATTTGTTTTGATCCAAGGGTGGTGGTGGTGCCAGCGAATAAATGGAGAGGGTGTGTGTCACGTGCTTCATTTTTTCCATCTGATGATTAGCATGCGCGTGTGTACATGGTTATTAGTGTGTACTAGCAATGTGAGATGCTTGATTTGATTACCTTGACTTTTACATTGACCTGACCTAATCTGATGGTTGTGAGTGAGTCAAAATGGTTGACTGATGGTACACGCTAGTTATGGTGTTTTGCGTGCTTACTGGACCTAAGCCAGATTGATATCCACACCCCATGTTTTCAAGGCCCAATGATTTTGAACTGTTAATTTGCTATGCATGCACCCCCTTCTTTAGTTCCATTTCATTTTATTTCTCATTTTTGCTACACGTTTCATAATTAATTTTTAAAAATACCAAAACATATTGGAAAATTCTACAAAAATTCATGTGTATTCTTAAAACATTTAGGAAATTTTTCATGATTTTATTTTCTGATTTTATGACCTTTTTGCCCCTGTTCCATAATTTTCTTTGAATTTCCACTTAGATGCATTCTAAGCATGATACATGAATTTGTTTAATTTTGTTCTTGCTCATTACCAACTATTTTGACATGACTCTTTTTGCATTGATTCACTAATACATTGAAGCATGTTAGATGATTTTTGTTTGATTTTTTAGGTCACTTTATCATATGTCTTGATGCCTATATTTGCACCACTTTGCATGATGTTTCAATTTGACCTAATTGCTTTGTTTGAAGTCATTTTGCTCTGAATTTTTACATACTATCTTGATGTATGATGCATTTCTGACCTAGGCATTCCAATGATATGTTGGCATAATTTTCATGAATCCATTTGGTCTTTGTTTGATGCATCACATTGGATGTATAATCCATGGCATGTCATTACAACTTTAGTGCATGTTTACATGAATTCTTTTGTGCACATTTGTATGAGCATTTGCATATGTTATGAGCCATTCATATGATATTATAGGTCTTTGATACACATTATAGGTCATCTTTACATGTTCATTTCAATTTGAACTTTGTGCATCATTAACATGTATTGTTTGCCCTTTCTTTTTGAACTTTCATTTCAATTCTTCTTATATTACTTCTTGAATGTCTTGAAGTTACCTCATAAATACTTTTGAGATGTTTATAAACCATTTTCCATTTAGTTTCAATTCTGGTTGTTGATTTACATGTTCCATTTATGCATGTCCTCTTCATTTCTTTCCATCTTTCATCTACCCCTTCTTCTTGTAACATGTTTAAATGCTAATGGGTGATGATGGTTGCTTATTCACTTGCACTTGTATGATAATAACCATTGGTTTCCATATGATGCCCATTCTGGTTGTGGTTCTAGGATTTGTTTTCTCATTGAATTCTTGTGAGTTTTATGATGCATTACATGTTCTTTTACTTCTTATACTTCTTATACATGTTTACTAACCATGTAGGGGCTTCGGTAAGTTTCAATTGAGTGTGGATAAGGAATCCACATTCAACTTCTATCCTTTCTCTTTTACAATTCCATTTTGTGTTTTGCTAAGCACTTATGTGCTTTCTTTTAATAACTCATTACTTTCCCTTTTTGAATTACAATTCATCTTCTACTTTGGAAGTGAATTGTTTAATTCTTTCTTTCTTTAGACTTTAGGTTGAAACCTCACAAACCTTCGGATCACTCCCTTAACTAATCAATTAGGATTGAGTCTTAGTCCATATAGATTTTTACCTTTATCCTCCCTTGAGTCTCTTTTCTCATCTCAAAGAAAATTCAAAATATCTAATAAAGGTAGGCATTTATTGCATTTAGGCCTTTCATATAAAGAAAAGATTATAAGGGGTCTTCTCTTATAATCTTAAGATGTGTAGCATATGGCCCATCTTAGGTCAATGTGTTACATATTTGATCTTGTATGAGGGACTTAAATGCAATACTTGTTGAAGGTGCAAATAATAAAAAACACTTCTTCACTTCATAATCAACAAAACACTTAATAAACACAAGTATGCTAGTGTGTTTGAACCTTGATAATTGGAACTAAGTGTGAGGGTCTTCTTCACCCTTAGTGTGCTTTCTTACCCATTCCATCTTGGAATGTGAGAAGGTACACATTCCAATGACTAAGATCCAGATACACTGTCGTATGCAAACAAATCCAAAACACTTCCTTCTAAAAGACAAAAACAAACAATAACGTCTTTCCTTCGGGAATTCTTTTCTCACCTCACTCACTCTCAGCGTACGAACGTGCTTCTACTTGTTCTCTTGCAAGATGGTAACGCACTCGGACCAGCGAGACAACAACACCTGAGCTAGAATGTAAGCCGTTCTCTAAAAAACACAAACAACTTTCCCTAGTGAGGGGAACTACGTCGCTCTGATTCTCATGCTCCCGATGAGATACGTAGGCAATGGGGTAGGGCCCATGCGAGCACTTCTTTTATTTTCCCTACATTTGTTCCTTTTTCTCTCTCTTTTTCCTTTTCCTTTTCCAGTCCCTTTTCCAGTATCCTTTCTTTACACCCTTTGATCGAAACAGCAAGCGTGGATCCCATCGGGTACGATGGACGCGAGGGGGTGCTAATACCTTCCTCTCGCGTAACCGACTCCCGAACCCATTTCTCTTGGTCGCAAGACCATGCTTTTCCTTTCTCTCAGGTTTACGCGGTGTTTCCTTTCCC
Source organism: Lathyrus tuberosus (assembly GCA_022829125.1). NCBI lineage: Eukaryota > Viridiplantae > Streptophyta > Magnoliopsida > Fabales > Fabaceae > Lathyrus > Lathyrus tuberosus. The sequence continues at coordinate 5,939,382 of JALAZF010000264.1, forward strand.
TCTCTTGGGATAAATACACATTGCTGGCGACTCTGTTTCGGTGCCACTTTCGCGTTTGTACTTGGATGAAAATCCCGGGAGCGACACTATCCTCTGAACACCTCAGGGGGAGACCAAGGAGGGACATACACTGATCCATAAGCCTCCCAAGTCTTTGGAACCAAAAGTAGCATGCCAAACCTAGAAATGCCTAAAAGAGTGACAAGACTCCAATTTTGGTTTGGAGCATTTAATGGATGCACCAAGGTGGTATGGACTGAGCCATTTACAACTGAATCCAGTCAAGACATATCCAAGACCAAGGGAACCAGCAGCCTGTGCCCTAACCTCTAGTCAATGGCTAGAGGAGACTTGGATTCTTATTGATCAACATTGGCCAAACCTCTGCTGCAGTTTCCAATCACTATTGCTCCCAAAACAAACTTGCTCTACTATAAATAGAGCTCATTTGTGATCAGTTTGAGTACACCAAAGCCATCAAACAGATGCTTTCCTCAAAATCACCTTCTCACTTCCAAATTTGCCTTCCAAAGCAAGTCACCATCGGGTTTTGAGTTTGAGAGCAATTCCAATAAAACCAATCACACACACACCTCATAAATATCATATAGAGGTGATCCAAACACTCACAAGTGACCTGTAACACCAAAATCACAAGGTCACCTCTCAAAACCTCAAAATTGGACTTTTGTGCATTTTTCAAGCCATGTCTTGATTCAATCACTTTCCAAACCAGATAAAACCTCAGACACACTCCAAATATAATTCTTGAATTGTCCCAAATGGTTCCCCCCATCTGGAACACCATTTGAGAGAGTTGTTATTTTGGCCACTTTTTCCCTTTTTGCAAGAAAGAGCTCAAACTTGTTCCTGAGGTTTCCAGCTGATTCCAACCATCCTAAAAGCTTCTAAGAGATCATTTGAGGGTGTCCAAAGCATCAAATCATTTCTGGAATAAAGTACTTGGGAGATTGCACAAAAGCTCCAAAAAGAGGTAAGCATCTTAACTTGAACTCTTTGAAATATGCATTGCTTAGAGGTCCAGTGATCATGCACATCTTATACATGTTATATGTGTTGTGTTTGAACCAATTCATTATGTAATTTATGTTTGTACCAATAGATAGCACAGGAAATGCAAATCATGGCCTATTTCAAAACCACTATCGGGTTTTTCAATAGGAGCATGGTCTGAAAAAAATCACCACCACCATTGGATTCCTTGTGAAATTCTAGGCAGGATAGACCTAAATTGTGTCCCAATCCATGGAGAAATGAGAAATTTATGGCCTTCACGTTATTAACCAAAATCTTGCCTTGCCTTGCCTTGGGCCAGGCCAAAAACAAGGCAAGCCTTGTATATCTGTGGTTGTGTTTCAATCAACGGATGTATCACCACCCCAGTGGTAAGGCGCACGCCCTATACACAAGAGGTCTGGGGTTCGAATCCCCCTCGCCCCAGACCCTCTTTTTGCTATTTTTTCCACTTTTTTTACTATTTTTCATATTATTTTTAATAGTTTGGAAAATTAATAACTCTCTCAATTTTAATTATTTTTTATTGGTTCTTTTTGCAAAAAATCACAAAAATGTTGAAATATTTTATTCCACAAAAAAATCAAGTTTATATTATTTATTTAATATAATTAGTATTTTTGTGAATAAATTCCTTTTTAACTATTTTTAAACATTTTAAAAGTGAATATTTACCTTGAAAATCAAAACCAAATGAGTTTTAATTCATCTTGTGATTAAAACCTCATTTTTCAAACCTTAAACAAAAATCACAAGTGGTTTATTCAAACTCATTTGGTGTCTTTATCATTTATTGATTTTCTTTAAATATTTACTTTTAAAGGAAAATAAAATTAGGGTTTCTTTGATTTCAAACCTCATCAATCATTTTCAAAACTCTTTGGGCCTCTTGGTAGAGTGTAAGACCCAATCCTTTGTAAATACAAACCTTTTTGGGCCTCAGTGTATTGTATAAGTCCCGACACCATCAAAAAGTTCGGCGCGATCGTCGCATTTTTAACAAAAAACCTTTGGGTCTCTCCTTGAGCTGTAAGCCCCACCACTTATACAAAAATAAATCATTGGGCCTATAATAGAGTGTAAGACCCATCCCTTGTAGGTAAAACCTTTTTGGGCCTCAATGTATTGTATAAGACCCAGTACGATAAAAAAATCTCGGCGCGATCGCCAGTTCAGAAAACAAATCATTTGGGCCTACCCTTGTGTTATAAGCCCCATTCCTTTTCTTTAAACTCTTTGGGCCTCTTGAGAGAGTGTAAGACCCATCCCTTTGTACAGAAAACCTTTTTGGGCCTCAGTTACTTGTATAAATCCCTGTACAAATTCAAAACAACAGTGCAATCACTGATAAAACCTTGGGCATCTCCTTGAGCTGTAAGCCCCAACAATCTTTTCAAAGCACTTTCTCCTTTGATTTTGAATATAATATTTTTATCAAATATTTCTTTGTTGAACAACTAACAAAACAGCATGGAAGCTCTACAACCGAGGAAGTGTTTACCCGCTTTCATATATATATATATATATATATATATATATATATATAACTGCATTGTGGGGCTGCTCACTGTATGTCTTCTTTCACAAACTTTTATATACTCGTCATATATCCACTGTGTAATACTAGTATAGTTATTTAGAGTTTTCCCCAGCAACTACGTCTAGCACTAGGTAAAGCCCTATTGGTCACTCTTAAATACAAACAAAACTAGAACCCCATAGGATTTTCAGATACAGTCTTCCCTCCTCTTGGGGTTAAAAAATATGGCGACGTGAAAGGAAGCATTCTCGGTGAACCCTTTCTCAGACTATCACCCTTAGAAATTGTCAAAGAAACTCTAACTCCCCAGAGATGATCTTTTCTCCGTGAATGGCATCTCTTGAGTTTCTTCCAAATTCTCAGACTTTCCTGGCTTGATCTATTCTCGGTGAATGGCATGTCTTGAACTTCTCGGGGTTTGGGGACCCACAGGCTTCTTAAAAGCATCCCCGTGTCCTCTTGGGCATTGTACAAGGACCCTTCGGCTTCTTAAAAGCTCTCACGCCTTCTCTTGGGCTTAGTACAAGGACCCAGAGACCTCTACAGGTATAGGAATAGAACCTAGTCATCAATTTGCTAGAGTTGTCTTTCTGAGTCAAATGTCATACCTGTTAATGGGTTGACCTTCATCCCTTAACATACCAGCCTTCTCTTGGGCATCATACAAAGATCATTCACTACCTGAGAATCGATTTCTCAAAACACCAGTAGACTTGGACATTCTCAATACCCTTTGGATTTTCCATTTCCTCAAAGAACAGGAAATAACCCTGATTCTCTGATCAAACCCAAAGCACTACAATACCTTTAATCTTTCCTTCATAAGAACTGATTTTCTCTTTTATCCAACGTACTGGACCTGTCACTAAACTAAAACAGTCACCAGCATAGATAACCTCCTCTTGGGCTTTGTACAATGATTCTCCCCAGCGGAGCTAACCTTTTCACACTCTCTTGTTGAGTATAAAAGACTCTCTTATTGAGTTAAACCTGTCTAGCCTCCATCTCGGGCTTCGTACGAGATACTAAAACACTCTCTTGTTGAGTATAAAAGACTCTCTTGTTGAGTCAAACCCCTTTTAGCCTCCATCTCGGGCTTCGTACGAGATAGAAATCACTCTCTTGTTGAGTATAAAAGACTCTCTGGTTGAGTCAATCTCCTTTCAGCCTCTATCTCGGGCTTCGTACGAGACAGTAAAACACTCTCTTGTTGAGTATAAAAGACTCTCTTGTTGAGTCAAACCTGTTTAGCCTCCGTCTTAGGCTTCATATAAGACAGATAACAGACTCTCTTGTTGAGTCACTTCCCTTTTAGTCTCCGTCTTGGGCTTCGTACAAGACACATAAAAACACTCTCTTGTTGAGTCAGTCACTTGTTAGCACCCTCTTGTTGGGTCACTAGCGTCCTCTTAGGCTTTGTATAAAGAAAACCCCGGTTGAGTCAATCAACCTTTTGGCATCAAATTTGTGCCTTGCTCACAGCATACAAACATCAACAACTCATTTTCCTTCATCTAATTGTTGTAAGCGGCAAGCCTCTGGATTATTTACATCCACTCCACTGTCCCTCTTTTAGCATGAGAAATTCCTAAGGAAAGATGGAATTGCTCTAAACTGAGTTAAAGTCTTCTCCTTCAGGTTAAAAATCCCCTATAAAGGAAATTATGGCATTGCTGGATTCACATATCCCAGTTAAAGTAATTCTTCTTTATAATCAGTCACCCAATAGTTGTGACAAACAGACCAAATATCCCCCTTTAGAGATGACAAATTCTCTCTCATCCATAAACCCTTCAGCTTCACATCTTGGGCTTCGAACAAGATACAAATAGACCCTTCAGCTTCACATCTTGGGCTTTGAACAAGATACAAACTACATTTAGCTTCACGTCTTGGGCTTTGAACAAGACACCAAAACAACCTTTTTGTTTCCTCCCATAGAATAGGAGGAACTACGATCGCTCTGATTTCCCTGTTTCATCAAACGAGAATACGTAGGCATAAGATTGAAAAAATCTTAGCGAGCATACTAATCAAAAAACCCAAAATCCAGTATCTCCACCAAATCAACCCAAAAGCATCAAATCTAAACACATTACCAAAAACCTCACAAATAATCCAGACATTGTGTTCTTAACAAAATAACCAAAGATTGGGCCCCACATCCACATAGCATCTGTAACCTAACAGACCGCTGTTCAAACTCAGTATGCAAGCAGGGTTAATTGGAGACATCTATTTCCCTTCCTTAATCAGCTCAATAGGATAAAAAATGAATCAAACTGTAGTACCCAAGTGATCGTGACTCAGGACCACAAAAATCGCGCTACAGCTTGGGATCATACCTTGATCAAAATCAAAGGCAATGGTTTACTTTTCCTAACAAAACCCTAATCTGGGACTAGATGAACTTGTGGCTCATTGCACTTGTGATGGGAGCCAAATACACATAATTTCTTGTTGAATAAGACCTCTTGAATGTTTGTAAGATCAATTAATTGATGAACCAATCAAGACATTGACTGATCACAACAAAATCCTTTAGTGATTCTTCAGGTTAAAACCCTAATTCCACAACTCTTGATCTGATGATTTCTCTTTTTGATTTCTCTTGACCCACTCTCATGAGATCATGGAATATGATTAGAGAACTTCATGATTAGCCTCCAAGACTAAATGGTTGCACTTCGGAGCCTCAGTTGGCTTTCTTGAACAGATAACTTCACATACCACTCTCAATCAACTAGTGAACACTTATGATGGTTGTATGGAGCCAAAGAATGTCTTAAGAGACCTTGAAACATGTGAGAGCTTGGCTTATTGACCTTTGCCCTCTTTCTTGTAAAAACCCTAGCTTTACATAGAAGAAACAACTAGCAAAATATAATGGTTAGTTAACAATGCATAGATGATTGAACCCTAAATGTAAGTGCAAGATGTTATGACATCTAAGGGGTAAAATTTGGGGTATAACAGTTGCCCCTATTTGAATAGCTTTACCGGATGGCACGAGGGATGGAAATCCTCGGGACATCAAGGTGAAAGTTATTTAAATATAGCAAACCAAAAATTTTGCCCTTAGATGGAATGCAGATGCTAAGGACAGCTGACAGACATGTAAATGCTGACATGCCATGAACTTCTAGTATGATGATATGATGTCATGATGGTACAATAATGCAAACAAGACAAGACACTAAAGAACAAAGAGCAAACAATCACAGGTGAGCCTCACTGGGGAAGGACAAAGGTTAGTATTCACAAGGAAGACTCACTGGGGATGCAGACTAACCAACAAAAGAGACTCGCTGGGGAAACTCCAAGGAAACACTGAGGATAGAAAAATAAAAAGGTAAACCCTAAAGATCCTTACTGGAGATAGGAGTTAGAGAGGTATTCTCCACTGGGGGAAGATCCAGGGAGATGGACGACAGGTTCATATATGACCGGACGACACTGTGGACAATAGAAAGAGACACACTCTTTACTGGGAATGAAACCAGAAAGAAGACATGATCTCCATTGGGGATTAATTTGAAACAAAAAGGATAAACACCCAACAAAGGACTTTCTGAGGATTTCTTATACTCAAGAGTTCAAACGGGAACTTCAAGAAAAGCCAAAAAAGACAGAGACAAACACAAACTCTGCGTGCGCCAAATGACGATGATCACAAGGACTTTCAATGGGATGTTGGTAATGACCAAACCTCTGCTGGGAATAACATTAAAGTGCCACAATGTTTGGACTTAGAAATAACACGCCAGTAAACACTGGCCTCAATATTTGAAACGACGCCAGTAAACATTGGACTTAGACACCAATTTGAGTTGGCTTGCCAGTAAACACTAGACTTGGTACGATGCCAATTAAGACCGATATAAAAATATGCCAGTCAGCGCTGGACTTGAGACAAAGAAGCATGCCAGTAAACACTGGAATTTAGGTTCATATTTGACCTGAGTTTTAAGAAATGCCAACGATTACTGGACTTTAGGTTCATATTTGACCTGATTTTAGGTCCATATTTGACCTGAGTTTAAACAATGCCAGCAATTACTAGACTTTAGGTTCATATTTGACCTGTGTTTCAAACAAAGCCAGCAATTACTGGATTATAGGTTCATATTTGACCTGGTTTCAAACAATTCCAGCAATTACTAGACTTTAGGTTCAAATTTGACCCAATTTTAGGTTCATATTTGACATGAGTTTAAACAATGCCAGCAATTACTGGACTTTAGGTTCATATTTGACCTGTATTTCAAACAATGCCAGCAATTACCGGACTTTAGGTTCATATTTGACCTGATTTTAGGTTCATATTTGACCTGAGTTTAAACAATGCCAGCAATTACTGGACTTTAGGTTCATATTTGACCTGTGTTTCAAACAATGCCAGTAATTACTGGACTTTAGGTTCATATTTGACCTGATTTTAGGTTCATATTTGACTTGAGTTTAAACAATGCCAGCAATTACTGGACTTTAGGTTCATATTTGACCTGTGTTTCAAACAATGCAAGCAATTACTGGACTTTAGGTTCATATTTGACTTGGTTTCAAACAATGCCAGCAATTACTGGACTTTAGGTTCATATTTGACATGAGTTTAAACAATGCCAGCAATTACTGGACTTTAGTTTCATATTTGACCTGTGTTTCAAACAATGCCAGTAATTACTGGACTTTAGGTTCATATTTGACCTGATTTTAGGTTCATATTTGACCTGAGTTTAAATAATGCCAGCAATTACTGGACTTTAGGTTCATATTTGACCTGTGTTTCAAATAATGTCAGCAATTACTGGACTTTAGGTTCATATTTGACCTGATTTTAGGTTCATATTTGACCTGAGTTTAAACAATGCCAGCAATTACTGGACTTTAGGTTCATATTTGACCTGTGTTTCAAATAATGCCAGCAATTACTGGACTTTAGGTTCATATTTAACCTGATTTTAGGTTCATATTTGACCTGAGTTTAAACAATGTCAGCAATTCCTGGACTTTAGGTTCATATTTGACCTATGTTTCAAACAATGCCAGCAATTACTGGACTTTAGGTTCATATTTGACCTGATTTTAGGTTCATATTTGACCTGAGTTTAAACAATGCCAGCAATTACTAGACTTTACGATAACGATTAAGACCGATATAAAAATAATGCCAATCAACACTGGACTTTGGACACCAATTTGAGTTGGCCTGCCAGTAAACACTGGACTGAGACACCAATTTGAGTTGGCCTGAAAGCAGAGGTTAAATAGATAGGACATTACCGGGGTTGCATAGTGAAAACTCAACTTCCTAGTGAATGTGACTAATAGAAAATCTGACGCACGTAGGTGAAAACCAGACGCAAGCAAGACCCGGACAAAGATCCACTAACTCACATGTTAAGGTGAAGGAGGTAAAGACCCACAAGCAAAACACACCAAAATGCAAAAATGCACGATTATATGGTATGATGTAAATGCTCAATGATATGCAAGAGACAACTCTAACGAGAGACTACAGACTAGGGAAAAGGGTAGATGGATAACACATCTACTGCAAAGAATCACACTGAATCTGAAGAGACGGCAGCTCAGAGTCAAATAGGGAACATCCTTCTTTCACCTGAGGAAGTAAAGATTTTCCACACCTCAACAAACATCAGTGGAAGATACTGGGGAGAAATCCTTCGTATCAAGGTGTAATACCCTAATTTTTGCCCCTAAGATCCCACATATCATTTGCAGCATCTGTATATTATTCTTACTTGTTTCTGTTCACTAACCTCTAACCAAAATACCAAAAATATTTTGCAACTTTTACTTCCTCCTTCTTCTCTGTGTGTTGTGCAGGTTTGTCAAAGATATTGAAGTGGTTTCAAGTCACAGGTGTTTGTCCAAAAGCAAGATGTCTTGTGCTGAGATTCTTCAGTTTACCAGGCAGTGGTGCATGTGAGTTTTGGGTTCAGAAAAACAGATTCAGATGGTCGTTGTTTCAATTGTGGCTGGTTGTGTGGCATATGCTTATCAGAGGCTTGTGAAAACAAAAATTCGAGATTGGTTTTGGGCTAAAAAAATAAGGGCTTGTTATCCATGATCCATTTCATAGACCATTTTTCATTCCAAACACTATTCACATTTTTAACCATTTTTTCACATATCCCACTTTTTGCTATTTAAACCATTTTCCATATCCATTCTCTAAACCATTTTTCTATATCCATTTCCAATTATCCAATTTCATTTCCAATACCCATTGTAATAACCATTTTTTTTTATTCAAATCCACTTCATAAACCTTTTTTTTTCTTACTAAACCATTATTCATTCAATACCAATTTCTCAAATCCATTTCTTTTCATAAATATCCATTTTCTAAAATCCAATTCTTTCCATATATCCACATCCAACTATCCAATTGTTCATGTCCACTTTTTTTTTTTTTTTTTTTTTTAGAAATCCATATTCATTACCATTTTTCATAGTCATTAATCTACAAAAAGGCCATTCATTATATTCATATTCAAAGCCCACTTTCCATTTTTTTTCTATTCACACCTCCTATTCCAATCATGGCCCATTTACATAAAAAAAAAAAAAGGAAGCTGGAAAAGAAACCCACACATTCAGCCATTTCTCAGCTCACGTCCAAACTGAGTCGTCCCCCACATCCAGCCTTCTCACGTGGCCTTCCAACACAGCCATTCAACACTTCCAGCCGAGTTCATACTACGCATCACGCCAGCCATCAACCAACAACCAAGCCGTCCACAACACACACACGCAAAACTCACACGCCATTTCCAAGCCGCGGCAGCATAAACACGTCCTCACACCTCACACGAGCCAACTACAAACGAACGCAACAACACACAAGCCTTCGCACCAAAACGACTTCCCAAACCGTACACACCTCACGCGGATTGTACATCACCAAAACGCGAGAAAAAATAGCAAAATGGCAATCACTCTCCATCTATAAATACAGCTTCATTTCTCACAATTTCTCAAGCTTTGACAGCCTCCAAACCCCTGCCAAAATCAAACCAAGCTTAAGCCTCCAAAAATTCAGCAAAAAAAAACAACTTCAAAAAAAAACTCCATTGAAGCTCCATTTCCAAAGGTTTCAAATATCACTCCAATCTTCATCAAAAATTGTTTCTAAGAGTGAAACTCTTCATACAACAACAAGAGGAAGAGAGTAGAAGTTGAAGAGGAGTCTTGCTTCCATTTTTCAAGGTAGTTCGAATTTTCCGTCGAAACTTTGAAACTCCGATTCGTCCAATTCTTGCATCGACGGTTAATTGTGATCACATATTTGAAATCCTCTCCGTCTCACGATCGCAACGGTATATGGTTTGAGCTCCATCGCTCCGATTTGACGAAGCTCAAAATGGAAGCATGGTGTTGTTCTTGGATGAATAGTGTGCGGCATTTGTAGAAGAAGAAGATATCACTTTCTGACTTTTTTCTTTTTCATTTCCTTTTCTTTGTTTTTTGTTTTTGGTTCTTATTTCTTGTTTTTTTGGAAAACGATGGGCCTAGCCCATTCATTACACCACCACCATTTTCTAAAACTAACCTCCTTCACTTTTTTTCTCTATTTTTTTCTTAAAAAAGTTAATTCCATTTGGTTTCTATATTTTTTAGTAAGCTTTTGAAATTAAATTTTACTTTTAAATTCTGTTTTAGAAAAATCTCTTGAAATTTATTTGAATATTTTGTTCTTGATTTTCATTTTTCTTTTGATTTTGGATTTGAATTACATTTTTTTTAAGATATTATTTCTCTTTAAATTCATTGGACTTAGGGTGTACATGAAGTTGGATAAATGTTCACTAATTCAAATCTACCTTTAAAGTGAATTATTTAATTCACTTTAGGTGCTTTGAGTTAATGATATATTTAGCACTTTAATCCACCAAAATGAGTGAATGAACTTAAAGATGGAATTGTCTTGAATTTGTAATTCAAATTTGGTTTCCTCTTTCTTCTATTTCTTTTTCTTTTGATCGATGAAAGTCGAAGTGATCGTGAAATTTCTTTGTTGAATTTCGATCGAGACGAGATCATTACCACTTTTTCTTTTCGTGTGGCATCGCTTTAGGATAACGATCTCTATATCTTTTATCTCGCGTGCATTAACACATACATTTCATGGCCGGCCTCATTCGTAGGGTAATTGCTCGAACAAATTACTCAGCGTGCGCTTAACATAGACCAAAATTCGCCCCTATTCAGAATAAATCCAATTCGATACTTGTACTTTCGTGGACCGGACTTTGATTAGTCGCGTAATCCCAAGGTTGATTGATTGTTTGCGTTAGTTCCATAAACTTTGAAGCTTGATGCGTAGTTGCTTCGGGTCTCCCGATCTTCTTTCAAGTTTTCATTAAATTTGGCCTAATCGCATCGGTTAATCGCCGTAGTGCAAGACACGAAGCGGAATCGGTTATCTTTTTGTTCTTTTGGCCATTTTTTCTTGGTTGTGGATGATTAAGTTCACCATACCATTATTGTGTATATATTAATGTTACATATTATATTGTGATTACTTCTTGCTCCCTTATCTCTTTTATTTTTATGTCTCATATTATCATCCCATATTCATGTTTATATTTCTTTATTATTGCTATTATTATGTGCTTGATTTTTACTTTGTCCATTTGGACTTCTAAAACATTAATAAAGGCTTAAACCATAAAAAACTTAATCCTTCCTATTTTGGACTTTTGGTTACTATCCTATGCTTTGGAGTGATCTCTTTATGGACCTCTTTTGAAGTGATATTGGATTTATGGACCTAGAATTAGGACTTCTTATCCCTTTGCTTGGAGTGTTGATTGAAGACTTGCCTTTATTTGGCCAATTTGCTTAAGGATGGAATTCTTTTAATATTGCTTTGAAGTGGCTTCATTTTGGTTAGATCCTTCTTTTCCCTAGCTTTTATTTCATGCACTAGGATAGTCACTTCTTCTCCTCCCTATTCTTAAATTTTCAAAAAAACCTCTCTCTTTTTCAAAAACCTTCTTGTTTTCAAACTTAAAACCTCTTTCATAATAAAACCTTGACTTTTGTCAAGTGACTTTTCAAACTTCATTTTCTTTAATAAATGTCAGTCCATCTTAATCATACTTTGACCATTTCATAAAAAAACATAAAAAAATACAAAACTCATCCAAATTTTTTGTGCTTTTATGCACCTTTTTCTTTTAAACTTTTCAAAACAAAATTAGACATGAGTCATTTTTTTGATGAGATGTAAAACTCCTAACCATGGTATTTTGTTGAAAGTATGGTCATTCTCCACTTAGATGTTGAAGTGATTAGTCTTGTTGATGTTAATCCAAGCAAATCCTCCATCTTAATGTGATGCAAATGCCACTTTCCCATACCTTTGGGTAATTAGTTGAGTATTCTCTCTTGAGAATGACAGGTTGTCTTTTTCAAGATAAAATAAATCATAACCAATAATTTTTATTCTTTGTACCACGAACTACGAGGTTTTGATCCTACATTGCACATCGTGGGTACGTAGGCATGAGGCGATAAGTCTCTTCAAACACAAAAATCTTAAAAAATATTTCTCCTCTCATCTCCTCAATCTCTTTATAAGCAAACCATTTTCAGACCAAAAGTAGTGAATACATCAAAGGGCTCCTATAGAGTACTATAGATGTATTGGGTGTGTAAAACCTTCCCTTTACATAACCAACCACCCTTACCCTTATCTCTTTAGGTTTTGTTCACTCTTTTTCCTTTCCTTTATGGATAAAAATAAAAGTGCGGTGGCGACTCTTGCTTATTTTTGAGTTGAGTTAATTAATAGCTTATACTCACAGATTTTACCGCTACAGAAAAGTGGCGACTCTGCTGGGGAAAGATTGACCTCTTGCTGGTCCATCCCTTGAGGGGTTTAGCCTACTTTGATTTATTTACTGCTTTTTGTCTGTTTTGTTCTGGCTGGATTTTCTGTTTGTAGGGTGGGCTGGATTCATGAGAGAAAAGCCCAATACCCAGGGTTGAGCATACACCTATGATTAGCGTGGAAAGTAGTGTGACTTGTTTGGCATTTGGCCAGACGAAGTATACATGAAAACTCCGCATCCAGACGAAGTTTTCTTGGTAATATTCTATCCTGTTCATTTGGGGCAGACGATGGAATATAACCTGGAAAACTGTCGACTCTGGCGACCGTTTCCCGAGGACTCAGTTGCGGCACTCCTCCCGAGATGTGACATCGGCAGACCAGAAATGGCAAACCTGGTGCACATTCTCGACCCGAGGACCCAATGCTGGGAACTTGCCATAGGATCTTTTTTTTGAAAGTGAATCAGCAGACGACCTCTTTGATTGGCGATAGCATTGTATCCTTCGGGCTGAATATGCTATTGCTTCTCAAACCTCTGAAGCTGAGGACCTTTCGTTTTGGAGAATCAGTTGAGGCCTCCTCGATTGATGATGATGCCAAACCAGAAATGGTGAACGTATCATCATTTCTCGACCTGAGAGCCCGGGATACTGAACATCCTAGTACCCACATGTGAGGATGGGCGGGTGTTTACAGGTTTGCAGGAAACCCTGACCTTCAACGTACCCGGTACTTCAAAGCGAACCTCTGTCGTTAGCAACAGTTATTCCGGATCTGTGGAAGTTTTGACCCCTTATTTGCTGCATTCATATTGCATTGCATTTGCATTAAGCACCATCCTGCATTGTTTCTTGCCTTTCCCAGGTGTCTTATTTGCTTCATTTTCTTGGTCTTCGTTTAGCCAAGCTGTCGCACTAGTATAGTACTCGGGCTAATCAGAGAAAGAAGAGGATTTAGCTGATTTTCTGGCATTCATACTAAATTCAAAGAAGAACAATGGAGAGAACAGATAATGTGGATCACATGTCAGGCTTTACAGTGATGACCAATCCGATGTATGATTCTCCTCTGGACGATGATGTACCACAAGTAAATGTTCCTACTAGATCCCGACCTGTACAAAATGATCTGGCTGTTCAAGTTGTTGAAAAAGATTCTCGATTTTTGAGGTATATGCCAAATCCTTAGAATGTCCACCTGTGACAAAGACGATTGATCTTAAAGTTGTGGAGATGAAAGAAGGACTTCGTGATCTCAGTGAGGAATTGAAAATGTTGACAAGACCCAATGCATCTAGTTTTAAGGCTCATGACTTGTGCCTGGTTCCGGGTGTGGTTATTCCTCCAAAGTTCGAAATGCCTGTCTTTGAAATATACAAGGGAGTTAGCTATCCAAGGAACCATTTGACGATGTTCTGTCGAAAGATGACCGCTCATGTTGACAACGATAAGTTGATGATTCACTGCTTTCAAGAAAGTTTATATGGGGGATCCTTGATGTGGTATATGAAGCTAGAAAGGAACCATATTCAGTCTTGGGAAGACCTAGCTGACGCTTTTGTGAAACAATATGACTATAATTTGGACATGGCTCCAGATAGTGATGAATTGACGAGTATGAGTCAGAAGGACAGCGAATCCTTCCGAGAGTATGCACAAAGGTGGAAAGAGTTAGCAGCTCAAGTTCATCCGCCACTCTTAGAAAAAGAACTGTCCAAAATGTTTCTAAGAACGCTGTCAGACCCTTATTATGCCAGGATGGTAGGCGTTGTACCTCTAGATTTCTCCAAAATTGTGGAAGTCGGAGTAAACATCGAAAACGCATTCAAAAGTGGAAGAATCCAAGATGGTTTGAATGGCCAAGCTAGTAATGAAAATGTTGAAGTTGACGCGATTCAGGATTCTCCTCAGTTCCAGAAGCAGCAGATACCTCTGAATAATTCAGAAAGAGAGACTCGCCAGTTTGATCCAATCCCAATGACTTATAGTTAATTGTGGTCTTATTTTTCCCGAAACTCGGTGATGACACCTAGAAAAACCAGAGCCATGAAATCTCGTCCTCCTTGGTACAATCCAAATACTAGTTGTGAGTTTCATGATGGAGTAATGGGGCATCCAATTGAGGAGTGCAAGGTTTTCCAGGAAAAGGTTCAAGAGATGATCGACGATGAGGCGTTGACCTTCAAGGAAGGAAGCGCATTTGTGAATGGGACGCCTTTATGCTGATATTAGAGTGACCCGCAGTGGTTGTATGTTTGCTTTTGTGTCTCCCAAGAAAGTCGATAATGTTATTTCAAGCTCAAGCTGACACAGTTTCCTCAGATCTTTAGTTCTTTTACTGTGTTTTCACTTGTAATCTTTTATGATTGTTATTGCTTTGTTTGCATGTTGAACTTGTTTGTTTTGAATATTAATCTTAATGCAATGAGTATGTTTATCTTGAAGTGATCCATTCGCATTCGCTCGTAATTTTTTTTTCTGCATCTGCAATACCAACCTCTTGTTTAAACTCTTGGAGGGAGGATGATGAAGTGAAAACGCAAAATTTCTGGTTGTGTGCTTTTGAATAAGACCCTGTGGATGATGTACAGGCATGGTTTCATTTTTCCCAAACACCGGATATATAAGGAAGATAATCCCTTGTTAACCCCTTTGAGCCTTGAAGTAGGAGTTTCTTTTCTAAATGAAAAAACCCTTACATTTAACCTGGGGCAGGGTAGTCTTCAGTTAATTTGACCAAGTGTCCAAATTTCAAAAGGAGTGTGTATCTAGGGACCAACCACAATGGTTATCCCTCATTCCAAAGGGAAGAGGCGGTCACAACCCTTTTAATATGTCAAATAAGGCAATGCCACATGATTTGTTCAAAAAAAAAAAGAAAGAAAGAAATCAAAAGAAAAATAAAATCCCACTAAGTCGTAAGAATTGTGACTTAGGCAAAAATTGGGGCATCCCGCTGGACATCAAAAATTCAAAAAAAATCAGTCCAGGCAAAAGTCAGGGAAAAATAAAAAGAATGAAAGAAAAATTCTCATCAAAAGAACAAATCTTTGTGTGACTACAAGTCGAAAAACGATAAGGGTGACTATTATCCCCGAAAAATCTCATTGGTTCTTATACCGTCAGTTAAATCTTTTTTTTTTTAGAGATGAACATTTGTGTCAATTAGCTGAATATAGGACTGAAGAATATCACGGAGAATGGGTGGATACAAATAAATTTTGAGCCTAAAAACCCTTTTTTCTGAAAACCGTGAACCATACCAAGTTATAACCCTCAAAAGACCTAATTGAAGCAGGATTTATTTTGAGAGCATACTCAAAACGAGATAGCGTTCCTGACTCCCATGAGTTGTGCTAAAAGATCTTTGTTGGTATTGCATGTGCATTCAAAAATAAATGTCGTATCTAAACTAGTGATTCATTCACAAGTTTTTGCGACATCTTTTCAATAAAAACTTCGAGAATAACAGGTTTGTTGCATTAGAATTATCATTCTCAGAATAAACATTTTCTGCTTGCATACATCTGTTTGACATCATGAAAGTTTACATTTGAGCATCAGTGATGAACTTAATATTTTGAGGCCTGAAACTCTATTGAGTAATTGGCAAATTATTTCAAGGATGATCCTATCCAGGGGCATGTTGCCTGAAGATTTTGTTGAGCATGAGCAAGTTTGTTTTCCTAGTTGATGTTTTCGCAGGGGCAAAGCTTGAGTTCTCCTTTGATTAAAGAATGTGCCAAGTTCAGTGAATCTGGGGAAGTTACGTCGAGATTCGACGAATCTCTCAGAGTTTGAAGACACTGGGGCAGATTATCTCAAGTCGTTATGGTACAAAGTTTCCTTTTGGTGTAAAATCCTTTGTAGACCATGCAGTCTGGGGCAAAGGTTAAATGGTGAATTCAACGCACATGAGCAGATTTGTTCTTGTGGATGCAATCAAGTTGTTAATCATATGATGGATTCCCTCAAGATTTTTGTGAGGTATTGAACTCTTGAAATCCATTATTCCCCAATTGAGCGCCAGTTTGGGTATTTCCCGTCTAAGTACTATTTTGGGTATTCCTCCGGCTAAGTCTTGATTCAGATTTCCCCAGCTGAGTATGATTCTATTCTCCAACCAGGTTATGTTCAAGCATTTGTGAAGCTTTGGGATGATGTTTCTCCTTGATGTGGAATCCTCACACAGAGTTTTACCTCTCATTGTGATTTCTTTGATCACTCCCCAAGCAAAGAGTAATGTTGACTTCTTATTCCCCCAATTGGTTGATATCCCCATTAGGGTTTGCTTTGTGTGTACTCCTTGACAGGATCTCTTTTGGTATCTCTATCTTATTGAGATTAGCCGAGTATTCAGCTGAGCTGTGGTGTTTATTCATCCTCTGTTCATCCTTATGTCTGTTTTGTCAGCATATTCATACTCATACGCATTGCATACGCATTCTTTTGTTGTGCATAGCATGTTATTGTTGCATTTTGCATTTTGCATTTGTGTTGGTGCTTCTCCACTCTCTGATGTGGTTTCCTCCGTAGAGTGTGTGTGTGTGTCCTCTCTCCATTAGAGTGTTGACCCTAAGCAGAAAGCGTTTATCCTTTCTAATTCTCCACTGAGTTTATTCCTCGTGGAAAGTTTTGCTTCAGTTCTCCTTCCCAGTTCATTATCTGGATGGGACCAATCCCCAGTTGAGTTATTTCCTCCTTGGGATGAGTCTTGTTTGACCGTTTCTCTCCAGTTTGTTCCTGGATTGAACTTTGGTCTCCGGCAGTGACTACTTTGAAACTCTCTAGGTTGTGCAACCTAGATGATTGGGAGTGCATTTATTTTGCACCTTTGAAGATTTTGTATTACTCAGCAGATGATCTGTTTGTGTTTACCCTCAGAAGATGAAGATTTTGTTTCTCCAGCAGGGTTGTGACAACACTCTTTTGGAATCCTTTGCATGACAACAAGCAGCAGCCTCTTTATGTGAGAAACTTGTGTGTCTCCGGTTATCAGACGTTATCTTTTCCATCAAAAGGTATCTCTCAGGTTGTGCCCGTCAAAGAAGTTTTTTGTGAATTTCCAACAGATGGTTGTCTCTTTATTTGCGAAGTCTGTTGCGTGATCTAACTTTCCCATATCTCATGTGAAGATCCCTGGTAGAGTTATTGATTCCTAGTTCCTGGAAAATCTCGGCAGAAGATTTCCAGTTGACCTCGGCAGAAGGTATTTTCTTTCCAAGAATCTCGGCAGTAGATTTCTCGGACAATTTTAAAATTTTATTACAACAACCTTGACAGAAGGTATTTTTCTGTTTAGGATCTCGGCAGTAGAATCCTTAAAACATTTTTCAGTAAAGCCTCGGCAGCAGGCATGTTTTCGATTATTCCTCGGCAGTAGGAATTACATATAAAATCTCGGTAGAAGGTGTTTCATTTGAAGGTTTTCTGGTTGATCTTGGCAATAGATTCCCCAGTAAATTTTTGATGGTTGACACATTTCTCAAAATAAAATATTGATAGAAAGTACTCCAATGAATGGTAAGTCTCTTCGGTTTGATGGGACAGTTCGTTGTTGAGATTTGTGACTTCGATGAATGGTAAGTCTCTTCGGTTTGATGGGACAGTTCGTTGTTGAGATTTGTGACTCCAATGAATGGTAAGTCTCTTCGGTTTGACGGGACAGTTCGTTGTTGAGATTTGTGGCTCCGATGAATGGTAAGTCTCTTCGGTTTGATGGGACAGTTCGTTGTTGAGATTTTGTGACTCCGATGGTAAGTCTCTTCAGTTAGACGAGACAGTTCGTTGTTGAGGTTTTCTACTCAGATGGATGGTTAGTCTCCTCGGTTAGACGAGACAGTTCATTGTTGAGGTATTGATTTTCTCCAGTGGAATCTTGTTGTGCTAAGTCTTCCCTGTTGAGTTATACCCTTGTTGTGTTGTGGTTTATTTCCATATACAATTATTCCACAGTTTGAATCTTTTCCTCAGCTGATTCCCAGTATTTGTGTGGTGTGTTCCCCGGCTAGTTGTTGGTCTCCTGTGGTGTGTTTCCTCGGTGGAGTCTCTTTCTCCCGTTCTTCGTTTTGTTTATCTCCTGTGGCATATTCTCCCCACAGTGGTCTTGTGTTTGCATACCATTTTGCATAGTCATGTCATTTTGTGGTCTCTTAGGGCCAAAAATTGGGTTTATTGTTATATTTAAGTCTCTTCTATCTCGTCGAGACAAAGATGTCAATCTTCTTATCTCCGGATAGAAGAAACTTAAATAGGGGCAGCTGTAATACCCTAATTTTTGCCCCTAAGATCCCACATATCATTTGCAGCATCTGTATATTATTCTTACTTGTTTCTGTTCACTAACCTCTAACCAAAATACCAAAAATATTTTGCAACTTTTACTTCCTCCTTCTTCTCTGTGTGTTGTGCAGGTTTGTCAAAGATATTGAAGTGATTTCAAGTCACAGGTGTTTGTCCAAAAGCAAGATGTCTTGTGCTGAGATTCTTCAGTTTACCAGGCAGTGGTGCATGTGAGTTTTGGGTTCAGAAAAACAGATTCAGATGGTCGTTGTTTCAATTGTGGCTGGTTGTGTGGCATGTGCTTATCAGAGGCTTGTGAAAACAAAAATTCGAGATTGGTTTTGGGCTAAAAAAATAAGGGCGTGTTATCCATGATCCATTTCATAGACCATTTTTCATTCCAAGCACTATTCACATTTTTAACCATTTTTTCACATATCCCACTTTTTGCTATTTAAACCATTTTCCATATCCATTCTCTAAACCATTTTTCTATATCCATTTCCAATTATCCAATTTCATTTCCAATTATCCAATTTCATTTCCAATACCCATTTTAATAACCATTTTTTTTTATTCAAATCCACTTCATAAACCTTTTTTTTTTCTTACTAAACCATTATTCATTCAATACCAATTTCTCAAATCCATTTCTTTTCATAAATATCCATTTTCTAAAATCCAATTCTTTCCATATATCCACATCCAATTATCGAATTGTTCATGTCCACTTTTTTTTTTTTTTTTTTTTTAGAAATCCATATCTATTACCATTTTTCATAGTCATTAATCTACAAAAAGGCCATTCATTATATTCATATTCAAAGCCCACATCCAGCCTTCTCACGTGGCCTTCCAACACAGCCGTTCAACACTTCCAGCCGAGTTCATACTACGCATCACGCCAGCCATCAACCAACAACCAAGCCGTCCACAACACACACACGCAAAACTCACACGCCATTTCCAAGCCGCGGCAGCATAAACACGTCCTCACACCTCACACGAGCCAACTACAAACGAACGCAACAACACACAAGCCTTCGCACCAAAACGACTTCCCAAACCGTACACACCTCACGCGGATTGTACATCACCAAAACGCGAGAAAAAGTAGCAAAACGGCAATCACTCTCCATCTATAAATACAGCTTCATTTCTCATAATTTCTCAAGCTTTGACAGCCTCCAAACCCCTGCCAAAATCAAACCAAGCTTAAGCCTCCAAAAATTCTGCAAAAAAAACTCCATTGAAGCTCCATTTCCAAAAGTTTCAAATATCACTCCAATCTTCATCAAAAATTGTTTCTAAGAGTGAAACTCTTCATACAACAACAAGAGGAAGAGAGTAGAAGTTGAAGAGGAGTCTTGCTTCCATTTTTCAAGGTAGTTCGAATTTTCCGTCGAAACTTTGAAACTCCGATTCGTCCAATTCTTGCATCGACGGTTAATTATGATCACATATTTGAAATCCTCTCCGTCTCACGATCGCAACGGTATATGGTTTGAGCTCCGTCGCTCCGATTTGACGGAGCTCAAAATGGAAGCATGGTGTTGTTCTTGGATGAATAGTGCACGGCATTTGTAGAAGAAGAAGATATCACTTTCTGACTTTTTTCTTTTTCATTTCCTTTTCTTTGTTTTTTGTTTTTGGTTCTTATTTCTTGTATTTTTGGAAAACGATGGGCCTAGCCCATTCATTACACCACCACCATTTTCTAAAACTAACCTCCTTCACTTTTTTTCTCTATTTTTTTCTTAAAAAAGTTAATTCCATTTGGTTTCTATATTTTTTAGTAAGCTTTTGAAATTAAATTTTACTTTTAAATTCTGTTTTAGAAAAATCTCTTGAAATTTATTTGAATATTTTGTTCTTGATTTTCATTTTTCTTTTGATTTTGGATTTGAATTACATTTTTTTTAAGATATTATTTCTCTTTAAATTCATTGGACTTAGGGTGTAGATGAAGTTGGATAAATGTTCACTAATTCAAATCTACCTTTAAAGTGAATTATTTAATTCACTTTAGGTGCTTTGAGTTAATGATATATTTAGCACTTTAATCCACCAAAATGAGTCAATGAACTTAAAGATGGAATTGTCTTGAATTTGTAATTCAAACTTGGTTTCCTCTTTCTTCTATTTCTTTTTCTTTTGATCGATGAAAGTCGAAGTGATCGTGAAATTTCTTTGTTGAATTTCGATCGAGACGAGATCATTACCACTTTTTCTTTTCGTGTGGCATCGCTTTAGGATAACGATCTCTATATCGTTTATCTCGCGTGCATTAACACATACATTTCATGGCCGGCCTCATTCGTAGGGTAATTGCTCGAACAAATTACTCGGCGTGCGCTTAACATAGACCAAAATTCGCCCCTATTCGGAATAAATCCAATTCGATACTTGTACTTTCGTGGACCGGACTTTGATTAGTCGCGTAATCCCAAGGTTGATTGATTGTTTGCGTTAGTTCCATAAACTTTGAAGCTTGATGCGTAGTTGCTTCGGGTCTCCCGATCTTCTTTCAAGTTTTCATTAAATTTGGCCTAATCGCATCGGTTAATCGCCGTAGTGCAAGACACGAAGCGGAATCGATTATCTTTTTGTTCTTTTGGCCATTTTTTCTTGGTTGTGGATGATTAAGTTCACCATACCATTATTGTGTATATATTAATGTTACATATTATATTGTGATTACTTCTTGCTCCCTTATCTCTTTTATTTTTATGTCTCATATTATCATCCCATATTCATGTTTATATTTCTTTATTATTGCTATTATTATGTGCTTGATTTTTACTTTGTCCATTTGGACTTCTAAAACATTAATAAAGGCTTAAACCATAAAAAACTTAATCCTTCCTATTTTGGACTTTTGGTTACTATCCTATGCTTTGGAGTGATCTCTTTATGGACCTCTTTTGAAGTGATATTGGATTTATGGACCTAGAATTAGGACTTCTTATCCCTTTGCTTGGAGTGTTGATTGAAGACTTGCCTTTATTTGGCCAATTTGCTTAAGGATGGAATTCTTTTAATATTGCTTTGAAGTGGCTTCATTTTGGTTAGATCCTTCTTTTCCCTAGCTTTTATTTCATGCACTAGGATAGTCACTTCTTCTCCTCCCTATTCTTAAATTTTCAAAAAAACCTCTCTCTTTTTCAAAAACCTTCTTGTTTTCAAACTTAAAACCTCTTTCATAATAAAACCTTGACTTTTGTCAAGTGACTTTTCAAACTTCATTTTCTTTAACAAATGTCACTCCATCTTAATCATACTTTGACCATTTCATAAAAAAAACATAAAAAAATACAAAACTCATCCAAATTTTTTGTGCTTTTATGCACCTTTTTCTTTTAAACTTTTCAAAAAAGAATTAGACATGAGTCATTTTTTTGATGAGATGTAAAACTCCTAACCATGGTATTTTGTTGAAAGTATGGTCGTTTTCCACTTAGATGTTGAAGTGATTAGTCTTGTTGATGTTAATCCAAGCAAATCCTCCATCTTAATGTGATGCAAATGCCACTTTCCCATACCTTTGGGTAATTAGTTGAGTATTCTCTCTTGAGAATGACAGGTTGTCTTTTTCAAGATAAAATAAATCATAACCAATAATTTTTATTCTTTGTACCATGAACTACGAGGTTTTGATCATACATTGCACATCGTGGGTACGTAGGCATGAGGCGATAAGTCTCTTCAAACACAAAAATCTTAAAAAATATTTCTCCTCTCATCTCCTCAATCTCTTTACAAGCAAACCATTTTCAGACCAAAAGCAGTGAATACATCAAAGGGCTCCTATAGAGTACTATAGAAGTATTGGGTGCGTAAAACCTTCCCTTTACATAACCAACCACCCTTACCCTTATCTCTTTAGGTTTTGTTCGCTCTTTTTCCTTTCCTTTATGGATAAAAATAAAAGTGCGGTGGCGACTCTTGCTTATTTTTGAGTTGAGTTAATTAATAGCTTATACTCACAGATTTTACCGCTACACAAGGCAGTCAGTCATTACTGCAGCGTCCGATCCAGGAAGTATTGCCAATATACTTCAATGGGGAGCTTATGCGCCAGATGGTTTAACAGTGCTTTCGTCACAACCAGAGTTATTGGGGAAGGCATGTGATTCCACTAAATCATCCCATGAGCCAAAGTAAATTATGTTTTCATTGTATTTTCTTAAAAGATTTGTTCTTATTTTTAAAACATTTTGTGCTTTCAAAACCATTATTAATGAATAAGTGAAGTTTTGCATAACAAGAAAGTAATAGAGAAATGATAAATATCAAACAAAGAATGGTCCAAAATCTGATTTCATTAGAATGGTAACTTGCCAATGGCAGAGTTCCATGGAACATTACAATTAGAAAAATGGCAATTTGGGAAAAGTTACATTGTATTCAATGACGACTACTATCCCTAATGTTTAAGAGTCCTTCAAAACCTCGCTGCTGATGAGAGAGCGAATAAGCTTGAACTTCTTCTTTGAATTCCTTGACATAGGTGACAACCCTTTCTGACACAGTGAAATGCCTTTGTCCCTAACTTTTGCCTAGACCGCCCTTTCGGGTTTTCAGTCCACCGGGACGCTCTTTTTTGCCTAGGCCGCCCTTTCGGGTTTTCAACCTAGCGAGATCTTTTTCTTTTTATTTGATCCCTAACTTTTGCCTGAGTCTCCTTCATAGGTTATGACCCACCGGGATACCCTTTTCTTGCCTAAGTCACCATTTCTGGTTTTCGACTTAGCGGCCTTTTTAGGCTAATATTTTCGTACTGAGTCAGCATTCACAGGGTGTGAGAGTTGTTCACCATCCATCGTTGTAAGAATCAGGGAGCCTCCTGAGAATACTGTTTTCACCACAAATGGACCTTCATAATTAGGTGCCCATTTTCCGCGTACATCCCTTTGAGATGGAAATAACTTTTTGAGTACGAGTTCTCCTTCACAAAATTCACGAACAAGAACCTTCTTGTCAAATGCCCTTTTCATTCTCTTCTGATACAAGTGACCATGGCACATGGCAGTCAGTCGCTTCTCATCAATGAGGTTCAGTTGATCGTATCTCTCTTGGACCCATTATGCTTCATCAAGCTTGGTTTCCATCAGAATTCTCAAGGACGGTATCTCCACCTCAATAGGAAGAACAACATCCATCCCATACACCAGAGAAAAGGGAGGCTCCCCTTTCGAAGTCCAAACCGAAGTTCTATATCTGTGCAAGGAAAATGGTAACATCTCATGCCAATCCTTATAAGTCTTGACCATTTTCTGCAGGATCTTTTTGATGTTTTTGTTGGCAGCTTCGACGGCTCCATTCATCTTGGGACAATAAGGTGAAGAGTTATGGTGCTCAATCTTGAAACTGGCACACAACTCCTTCATCGTTTTGTTGTTCAAGTTAGTCCCATTGTTCGGTATGATCATGTTTGGAATTCCATAACGACAGATGATCTAATTCTTGATAAAACGAGCAACCACCTGCTTGGTCACATTTGAGTAAGAGGCAGCTTCGACCCATTTAGTGAAATAGTCAATGGCCACTAAGATGAATCGGTGACTGTTAGAAGCTTTTGGCTCAATAGCCCCAATCATATTGATGCCCCACATAGAGAACGACCAATGTGATGACAAGACATTCAGCAACGTCAGAGGCACATCCATCTTGTCAGCATAGATCTGGTACTTATGACATTTTCTGGCGTATTGGATGTAATCAGTTTCCATAGTCAGCCAATAATAACCGGTGTAGCACCCCAAAATTTGCCGTACTCTTTTCTAACCTTTTTCTGGCTTTGCTTCGCTTTCATCTGCATCCACATTAGGTCATAACTGCATTATTCATTCATTGCATTGGGGTCCTGACGCGTGGGATCATGGTTTCTTATCTTTTGTGTGAATTGGTTGATATTCATCAATTGAAGATGGTGATTGGGGTTCATGGCAAATTCATCTTGACATCAGATCCAGTTGTAGATTTATAATGCGGTCAGGACAGAATTGTTCTCTCAGTTGCTTATTGTTCATTGCATATAATACAAGTTAATGAAGGAGGAGATTGAAGTTGATTCGAGATGGAGTTCATGGAGTATTTGAGTTTGAATTTGGATTGGGCAAGCACTTTGAGATATTTGGAATTCAAGATACAAGTTCGTAAATCCGTATCCACCTCATATCATAAACCATAATCCACTTTTGATATCCATTTCAACTGTAAACCATATCCACTTTAAAACTATTTTTGATGTCCATTTTAGAATTCAAATCCATTTCCATTCACTTTACAAATAATCATTTTTCAAGCCCCTCCAAATATCCAAACTTAAACCAAAGTCCATATTCAAATTTCATATCCATTCTTATCATTTTTCTTTAAACCATATATCTAAATCTATCCATTTGTTTTTTAACCACTTTTCAGTCCATTTTTCTAAATCCAAATTCATTTCCAAAATATCCATTTCAAGATCCAAAGTTGTCATTGTCCACTTCTATGTCCAAATTGCTATCATGTTCGTTTTTAGTCCATTATTCATCCATTTTCATATTCCATTTTATTACTCAATTTTAATCCCAAAACCATTGTCTAAAATTCGGATTCAAATCAAATAAACTTAATTCACTTTAAAACCATTGTTCAAGTTCTTTTTTTTATGCCCATGACTTCCATTTAAATCACCTCAAGAACCACATCCTGGCGTCCTTGCATCAATCAAAATTTTCACTAAAACCATAACTCTAATCCTAATGTCAATTAATATCAATAAAGAGGCAATACCCTTATGAGGGTTGTCAACATTGGTTCTTTTATTGTATTTTCCTGTGCTTCAACTAATAGGAAAGTTTACAAACCATTTAATACATTACTAGGGGAGACATATGAGGCTGACAGTCCAGCTAAAGGATTCCGTTTCATTTCAAAGAAGGTCAGTCACCACCCCACGATAGTGGCGTGTCATATGAGGTTGGGAAAGTTATATTGTGATCATGATAGTACAAGGCGTGTGAGAGAGAGAGTCATAACCGCAAGTGAAAAAATATATAGCAGTGTGAACAGTTTCATTGACAGCAAAAAAGTTATTAACAAAAGGCCATGGCAGAAAATGAAAATTATATAGCAGCAGAACAATTTTTTTGACAGTGTTTTCCAATTCTACACCAGAAAAATGATCACAAAAAAAGCCTACCAAAATACATGACAGTTAACCTCCTAAATTGATATTAGTTAACTGTCAACAGATCCCTCTCCTAACGATAGCACTAACCGAAACTTAACAAAAAACACTAACGAATTGTATCTCTCTTCACCCTCACTCATCTTCAATCTTCTTCTTCTCAACTCAACACCTTCAATCTCCTTTAACCTTCTAACAATTACAATTCTCTAACCTCCCATAACAGAGATAACCAAAAAATTCAATCTCTAACAAACCTAACCAATTCTAACAGAATTTTCTAACAACTAACAGAATTCCTTCAAGCTCTTTTTCTTCAATTTTTCCTCTTGAGCTCAGCTTCATCATTCACCTTCATCTTCATCGTCCAATCTCCAACCTTGAGGCTTCATCCATTTTCACCAATCTTCAACCTTCAATTAACATCTTCAACCTCCTTCTCTCTCATTCAACCTTCAATCCGTCTTTAAATCATAGCCCTGTTCTCACCGATACTCCATCAAATTACAACAAGCTTTTATTGGTATCTTCATCACCAATTCTCCATAACCTACAAGAAACGAGAAATTCCAAATCAAAATTCAACAAGCCGTAACGACTTCGCTCGGTTCACATCTATTCGAGAATCCATACGAATCTACAACAATCCAGAACAATTGCGTACGAAGAAAGAAAAAGTAGAGGAAGCGAGAAAAGACATTACGAAAAGAGGAAAAGCAAAAGAGATCAAATCAGAGACTTACACAAGAATCTCGCGTTTACGTTGAAACTGCTATAACCTTGGTGATTCTTGGTCGCGATTGGTAATTCAGATCGCAGCTCCTTATTTCGATCGCGATTCGTAGCTCAGATCGCAAGCTTCTTGCGGTTGCAATTCGTGGATCAGATTGCATTTTCCTGTTTCGGTTGCGATGCGTAACTTAGTTTGATACTTTGAGCGAGCTGAACGGAGGAAGTTAATGGAGTCGCCGGCAATTTTTCGCCTGGGAAAGAATGGTGTGGCGCCGTATTCATGGCCGGCGATTTGAACGGAGGAACTGGAAGGAGAATTCTGAAAGAAGTCGGCGGCGCAAAGGATGGATGATGTTGAAGGTGATTGAGGAAACGCGTATACTGAAGTGTGAAGGTGTGAAGGTTTCGTAGGTTCTTCTAGGTCAAATAGTTGAGGATTCAGATCATGTCATAGGCCTGTTGCTCCATGGATTCTTGATCACACCCCCAGTTCCGCTGAATGCACCCCCTCTGGTAAGGTTTTTTTAATTAATTTCTTTTAGTCATTTTGGAATTTCATGTATTTTTTCTAATTAGTTGTAATTTTGACTAATTAGTTGTAGATGTTGATAATGATTTTTCTGACTAATTTCTCGTTTGCGTAATCATTGACTAATTGATTTTTTTTTGCTTAATTGGTTTGTTATCTGAGTTGTAGGTTAATTGTTTTTAACTAGATTAATTCAAGTTGACCTTAGAATTAGAATTATAAATTTTAGGAAATTAATGACTAATTATGGTTGAGTGATTTAGGACAATTAGAAGTAGTTCATGAGGTTAGAACTAGGTTATAATTAATTCCCCATTTAGAATTTGTCTCGAATAAGAAATTTAATCTTGATTTTCATTGACATTTTAACCGTGGTTCTAATTGACTAATTGCAAATTAATGTTGATTTTTGATAATGGTTTACACGAGTTGTTTTTGCTTAATCGCACTATTTGCTTTTAGTTTAATGGCACTAATTGATTTTTTGCTTAATTACCTTAATTGATTTTTTGCTTAATTACTCAATCATTGTTTTTGGCTTAATTGTCCACTAACTAGTTTTTTAGAATTAGGAATTAATCTTGAACTAATTGACTTGGATTGGATTTAGTTCTGACATTGATTATGCTTAGTTCTAATGCTAACATTGACTAATATTCTTAGTATTTTCATTTGTTAACTTTGCTGATAGTCTTCAATATGTTTTGCCTAGAGTTTGGACTAAGTGTTGTTTACATTTTAGTATTGATCTCACTTACTTCTTATTTGACAATTTCCATTTGAATTTTGACTAACTTTTGAGTTTGTTTTGTAGTGTTTCACATTTGACTTGATAAATTGAATAAAGGTAGAAGTTGTTGTAACATACATTGCTGTAATGGACAAAGTGTGCTGTAAAATGTTGATATTCTGCCTGGTTGCATACACACCTGCCCTGTTCTGGAAATAGTAGCTGTTATAGGCTGTTTTTATTTGTTGCTGGTTTTTACAGCTATGCAGGTGCTGGAGCGCTGTTGTTGCTGCTGTTTATGGTTTATGGCCTTGTTTTATTGTTTTTTTGAAGAGCATTTGGTTCCATGCCTGTCACGGATCCGTTTCGCTTTCTAACACTCTTGTTCATTTATACTAGGTTACTAGAAGTGTGCTGGTTTGCTAACACTTTGCTTACGTTGCTACAGATTAATATCCGTTCGATATTACTTCTCTTCTCTTTTACCAATTCCGCATTTTTTCCTTTCGATGCCATGAGAAGTAGGATTGGGAGTCCGTGCCACTTGGTCGGCAATGCTGAAAGTCCTCAAAGGAGGCTCTGTTTGTGATTGCTTAAATTTTGTGCTGAAGACCTCCCAAGAGGCATCCCATTCCCGTATCCCCTTGTAAGACCTCAAAGAAGGCATCAGGCGGAATGAGAGTTCGCAATAGACTCCAACCATTTTTAGTCCCAGGTCGTTCTTAGCTCTCATTACATGATTGAAGCTTTGAACATAACTCACTCTTGTTATCGAGTCCATCAAGTGGAAGATAGGGTTCGCAAACAACCCTCATACCTTGTCTATAGCTCGCATTGAGCAATGCTGATGCTTATGTGATCTGATTCACATCTTTCCATATCTTACTCTGCTCTCCATGGATCTCGATACCATTGGGTGAGTATCCCTTATTTCCCACAGCTAGCTTGTTTGCCTCGGTTGATATGACCCCTTGGCTAAAGCTCCCCCTTTTCTTATTTTGACTGTGTGACATTACTGTTGATTGACGCTGTCTACTCTTTCGTTGCTTTTAGTTCATTTTGTGATTAATTTATCCTGTGTTTACTTGTTTGATGACATGATCCCGTAGGATTCCTCACTCCACTTAATTTTTTATTAAGTCGGAGGTAGGAGAGACATTAGGATAACGATCCATGCATGACAACATTAGGTAGATTTTCCCCTTGATCCTGACTTTAGGACCATCTTTGCATGCTAACTTGTAGGACCGAGTTTCCCTTTATACCTTCGTGAGTCTCACCTTTCTCTTGCACCCATACGATCGAGATCCCGTTCCCTGTGTTCCGTAGTAGCGTGAACTACGGATGCTCTGTTTCCTCATTCTCTTTAGATTGAGGATACGTAGGCATGAGATGCGATATCTCGACGAGCACACTAACGACTAACTTCCATTTTCTCTTACACCCTTGAGTATCTCTCTTCTTTCTCTCAAAACAAAAAGCAAAAACATCTAATAAAGGATTAACATGTATTGCACATGAGCCTTGCATGTGGGAAATAAGATAGTGGAGGATCTTCTTTCACTTTATTAGAGTGTTTAGCGTACGTCCCATCTTGGGTCGATATGCGAGGCATTCGATCCTATGTCATAGACTTTAATGTAATATGTGTTATAAACACAAAAATAATCAAAACATTTCTTCTAAAAGACAAAAACAAACAATTCTCCTCTCATCTCTTTCACTCCATTCATGAAGGATGCGTCACTTCCATTCTACCGCAAACAGGTAAATGCCTAAGACTCCGTACAACGAGCTGTGACACCTAACTGCTGGAACGCGAACCTTGGCGTCTTCCATTAAAAAACATAAACAAAGTGAAGCCATCCCTAGTGAGGGGAACTACGTCGCTCTGATTCTCGCGTGCGAGCGAGATACGTAGGCAGGAGATCATGCAAGATCTCCGAGCACAATCCTTTCACCCTTCCCGAATCCGTAGTCCGAACTACGTTGACTCTGATTCTTCATTGGTTAATGAAGATATGTAGGCATAGGATTGCGACGATCCTTGTGAGTCCTTTGTGTCCTTTTTCTGTTTTTCCCCCCGTTTCTCCATTTCACCTTTTGTTTCCAGTTTCCAGTTAGCAGTTGAGTTTCAGATGTCCTACACCCTTTGATCGAAAACAACAAGCGTGGATCCCATCGAGTATGATGGATGCGAGGGGGTGCTAATACCTTTCTCTCACGTAACCGACTCCCAAACCCAGGATATGGTTGCGACGACCATTCCTTTCTCTTTGTCGAGGTTTTCTTCGATCGTTTCCTTTCCCTGCGTCGGGATAAATAACGTTCGGTGGCGACTCTTTTGTTCTTTTCCGCCGGTTGATTTTCACAGATGCGACAGCTGGCAACTCTGCTAGGGACAGATTGACCTCTTGCTGGTTCATCCCTATGCGAGTCAATCCTAGCTCTTGCTTGTTTTCGATTATAAGGTGTTTTATCTGTTTACTTTACTCGCTTTATTTATGGCATTGTTGCATGTTTATTGTTTTATTACATTTACTTGTTGTTCATTTACTGTTGCCATATATATTGTAATGTGCTGGACTGTGCTGGATTTTTCTGTTTGGAGGGATGGGTGATCTGAGAGATAAGCCCATTACACAGGCTTGAGAGTACATGTAGGATTAAAGTGGAAAGTAGTGTGGCCTACGTAGCATTTTGGTACGTATGGTTTACATGAAATCCACACCCAGACGAGGTTTTCTTGGGAGATGTTCTGATTTGCATGTCATGTGCATTTCGGGGTGTTAACCTAGAAAGCTGTCGACTCTGGTGACCATTCCCGAGGACTCAGTTGCGGCACTCCTCCCGAGATGTGATAATGGCAGACCAAAAATGGCAAACCCATTACACTTCTCGATCCGAGGACCCAATGTTGGGAACTTTCTATAAGATATCCTTTTTGAGGGGAATCAGTTGAGGCCTCCTCGATTGATAATGATGCCAAACCAGAAATGGTGAACGTATCATCATTTCTCGATCTGAGAGTCCGTGATATTGAGGATCCTCGCCTTTCTTAGTACCCACACATGAGAGGGGCGGGATGTTTACAGGTTTGCAGGTAACCTTGACCTTCAACCTACCCGGTATTTTGGTTTTCCTATCAGTGTGGACTCATCAGCCTGATATTATGGTGTTCTGACTATCCCGGTATTCTGATTAGGTCGGTACTCTGGTTATGCCGATATTCTGGCATTCGGATATTCTGATTATTTGGATATTCTGGTATTCCGGTATTCTCTTCAGAGCAGACCTATGAACTTATTCAGTCATCAGCACAACACTTATTCCGACTATATGGAAGCTTTGGTCCCATGTCTTATTGCATTCATATTATTGCATTGCATTTGCATCTTGCATTATTTTGCATATCCTTTCTCCAGGCCATCAGTGAGCTCATCCATCCTTTGCCTCGACCTACAGTTGGTTTACCGATTTTCGTATTGGACTTGAATCAGCTTCTGGAATGATCATGAACTCAGGAGAGCAGAATCAGATTGTGACTAGGGCCGATGTTGATTTGATGAAGAATCAGTTGGACCAACTTGTGGAAGCTATGAAAGCCATGAATAGGGGAGAGGTCAATATTCAAAGAAATGAGAATGTTATTCCACCTCCAGTGAATAATGTTGCCCAAGCTCAACCGGTGCGAATCCCTGTTGAGGATCCTGTTATGCAAGAGCGTCCCATTATCCGAGGTGGGAATTCATCTTCTCTTGATGCCGCTGATTATCACAGTTTTGCATTCTCTATGCCAGACGTCCAAGGGGTAGTTCCAAAGATGAAACCTAATGACCCACGATCTGTTGATGATGAAAGATACCATGTGTTGGACGAGAAAATTAAAGCCATGGAGAGGCGTGATACTCTTGATTTGAATGCTTCGAGCATGTGTCTGGTACCTGGCCTTGTAATGCCTCCAAAGTTTAAGATGCCGAAGTTTGAGCAATACAAAGGGGATAGCTGCCCAAAACTACATTTGGTGATGTTTTGCCGAAGAATGACTTTATATGCCCACAATGACAAGCTCATGATCCATTGTTTCCAAGACTGTCTGAGTGGGCCATCTTTGTATTGGTATATGCAGTTGCAGAGTGGTAGCATCCAATCATGGTCAGATCTAGCCAACGCCTTTGTGAAGCAATACAACTATAATCTTGACATGGCTCCCAGCCGAATGCATTTGCAAGACTTATCTCAGGCAGATAACAAATCATTCCGAGAGTATGCTCAGAGATGGAGAGAGTTAACCGCTCGTGTTCAACTGCACTTTTGGATAGAGAATTGGTTAATTTGTTCATGGATACCTTGCAAGGGCCGTACTTGGAAAAGATGATTGTCAATGGGGTAGCAAAATTTTCTGACCTGGTGATGGTGGGAGAACGTATTGAGAGCCTGCTCAAGTGTGGAAAGCTCCAAGGCGTCTCGAACTTCCAAGCTAATGAAAAAGAATCAGTTGTTAGTTCTCAAGAAGGATCGGAGGAATAAAATAGTTCCATCCAGGAATCTTCACCACCTCATTCTCAGCATTCAAGCATATCAACTGTTCAAAGTCAACAATCTTCTGAGTCTCCGTATCAAGGACAGTATCTTTCTCCGAGTCAAGGACATCCTCAAAATCAACGATCTTATCGCCGTCAGCCGTGTCAGCATGCCCGACAAAGGCCAAGAAAGCCAGAGAGGCATTTCACTCAGTTGCCAAGGTCATACAGTCAGATGTTGCCTGATTTAATCAGAGGTGGTTGTGCCAAAGGAGATAGGTCTAGTGATTCCTCCATACCCACCAGGTTTTGATATCAACGCCCGTTGTGACTACCATGTAGGGGCACAGGGGCATTCAACTGAAGACTGTAAGGTGCTCGGGAGCAAAGTTCAGACACTTCTTAACTCCAATATGTTCTCGTTCACGCCTCAGGGTATTCGAATCAATAGTCCTCCTTCGTCCAGTCAGGTGGGTTCATTAGTCCAGGTTATGGAAGAAGTCACCAAGAGCAGTTGTGCAGATGTTTATCAGAGTGGCTTCAAAGAGCAATTCTGAAGACGACTAGCTTATTAGTGAATCATGCTTGGAAAGTCCAGTTCCTCGAAGTTGGCAATCATTATATCATGTCATTTCTTTGTATTTGTAGTTTCTTTCCTGTTAAAGTGCAAACTCATTTGTAAAACTTGTTTTTTAAAATGATAATGATAATGAAATGAATATGCATGTTTTGATTAAATACAGTTGTGTTCACTCATACTTTTTATCGATATCATATGCTTGTTTAAGCAGGATCCTAGAGAGGATGACGAAATTGAAAGGCGCAATACTTCCGATTGTATGCTTTTGAACAAAAACCCTGTTGATGATGTACAGGCATTTTTTCAAATTCCTAAACACCGGAGACATAAGGAAGATAATCCCTTGCAAACCCTGTTGAGCCTAGTAGTAGGAGTTTATTTTTGAAAATGAAAAACCCTCAATCTTAACCTGGGGCAGGGTAGGTGTCAGCTAATTTGACCGTGCGTTCAAATTTCAAAAGGAGTGTTCCGTTCGAGGATCAATTACATCTACGGTTATCCCTCACCAACCGAAGAGTGAGACGGTCGCAATCATTTACAAATCAAGACAAACCTGTGTCACACGATTAGTTCAAAAAAAAGAAAAAAGGAAAAAGCCCGCAAAGTCAAGACTTGAAAACAAGTGACTTAGGCAAAAGTTAGGGCATCCCGCTGGACTTCAAAATCGAAAAATTCAAAAGAATCAGTCCAGGCAAAAATCAGGGAAATCAAAAAACAAAAGAACGAAAAGCAAAAAGGATTACAAAATAAAAATCCTCGAATAAATAACAAATCGTGTGAATACAGACACCAATGACAAAAGGGGTGAATGTCACTCCGAAAACCGTGTGGGTTCCTTTTATCCTCCTACCATTCATTAACCTTTTGAAATGAGAGCGCTTGTGTCGAGTTAGCTGAACGTAGGGCTTGAGAACGCCAAGGAGAATGGGTGAGTTAAAACAAAATTTTGAGCCTTATATCCTTTCTTTCTAAAACCGCGAACCAGACCACGTTAAAACCTTCAAAAGACCTAATTGAAGCAAGGTTGTTTCGAAAGCATACTTCGGTAAAACTCGCGTCTGTTCTGACTCCTAAAAGGATCTTTCTTACCATTTATGTTGGTATCGATGTGACATTCTGATTAATGATTCGTTCATTATATGCCACAAAATTTTTCTAGTGAACAGACTTGGATTTCAAAACTGTCATATGCATTGCATTAAAATTGTCATTTTCAAAACGAATTGTTTTACTTGCGAGTAAGCACTTGACATCAGGAAAGTTTCTGTAATGGAAAGATTGATCAATCTAAGATGCAAAGTGCCCGAGTACTCCGTTGAGCAGGGGCAAGTCATATCAAATGGGCAATTCATTCCAAGATTCAGCCAATCTGGGGCAATTAAGTCGTGATTCGACAAAATCTCTCGAAGTTCAGTCAGTCAGAGGTACTTCTTCACATATAAGCCAGACAGGGGCACAAATCATTTCAAGGCTGAGGCAGGCCACCCCAAAAGCACAAGAAGTTATTCTCTCCGGAGGACGGTTAATTAAAGTCATGGGGTAAGATATGCCGGATCTTGAAGACATGTTCATTTGCAGGTTATGCTGCATCAAGGCACCTCTCTTTGGTTATATCACATTTGCGGGTTCATGTTGATAGTTAACACGTGACGTCCCCAGTAGAGTTTCTCTCCTCGACAGAGATGGCTGAAGTTTTATCACTCAGCAGAGCATTATGGAGATCATGATTATTCTCCCTGGCAAGGGTTCAGAAGTTCGCTCTTCCCTAGCCAGCTTAGCGAAGTTTACTGCTCTTCAGCAAGAGTTCATATTCCTGTACAGAGTGTTGGGTTTATGCTTCCCTATTTTACGGTAAAGTTGTTTACCTATCCCCAACAGACTAAGGGTAGAAGGTATATCTCCAACAGAGGAGTAAGTCCGATGTTGTTCCCTAGCAGAGTTGATATCGTCAACCATTGTTCCCCAAGCAGATTTACCAGTGGTGGTTGGTGTTCCCCAGCAAGTCAAAGGCCGATTGTCATTGGCGTCTTTTCTTCAGCAGAGTCCTGGGATGTTTCCCCAGCAGAGTTTATTGTTTATGCTTTCCTACATAATGGATGTTCAATCGGGATCTTGAGTAAAGTTTATGACCCTGAAGACGGTTCAGTTTGTTATCCCCAGCGGAGTTGGCCTCGTCTCTTCAGCATTTATTTTGCTGGAGTGCTCCTGTTGCATATCATAAACATCATAGCATAATCATTACCATGCATATCATTAGCATAGCATATCATAAAGCCTCGTAAAACCAAACAGAAATCCATAGCCCAACCTTGCTCGGCACCTTCATCCACAGCCCACTTTGCTGGCATCTTTCAAAAACCTGAAGCCCTATTCCTATTGGCGTTCCCTTTAAAGAAAAGTCAAATCCCTATTGGCACTTCATTCAAAATCCAATCCCCATTGGTACCCAGAAAGATTTCACCTTCGAAAAACAATCACCATCAGGTTTCACCTGTCTTTACCAGCAAAGTCCAATTGGACTTGGCACACCCTTCTTTCCTCGGTAGCCCGAGCATACGTCGGCCTTTTGCATATAGTGATCATTGCATCCTTAAATTGCGTAGCATTTCCATTTCGTATGGAGCATTACGCCATAAAAAGAAAATTAAAACATATGCACGAATCAAATTTCAATCAAGATGGTGACATGTCCCCAGCAGACAATACAATTAACCCATCCGCTTACTCTTTTCCTGGGTCGTAGATCATACGTCGATCTTACCCTCGACCAGTCATTGTCCATCAACCCCTTGATGACGACATGTCATTCAGGTTTCCTTTCCATCAAACCCTTTTGATGATGTATTTCGTCGTATGGTTTCCTTTCCATCAAACCCCTTTGATGATGTGTTTCCTCGTATGGTTCTCTTTTTGTCAAACCCATTTGATGACGTATTCCCTCCGGTCAGGTTTTTTTCCATCAAACCCCTTTGACAATGTGTTCCCTCGGTCGGGTCTTCTTTCTGTCATCCCTATGACAATGTGTTCCCTCGGTCAGGTTTTCTTTCCGTCAAACCCCTTTGACGATGTGATTCCTTTGGTCGAGTCTTCTTTCTGTCATCCCTATGACAATGTGTTCCCTTGGTCAGGTCTTCTTTCCGTCAAACCCCTTTGACGATGTGCTTTCTTCGGTCGAGTCTTCTTTCTATCATCCTTATGACAACGTACTTCCTTTGGTCGAGTCCTCTTTCCATCAAACCCCTTTGACGATGTGCTTCCTTTGGTCGAGTCTTCTTTCTGTCAAACCCCTTTGACGATGTGCTTCCTTCGGTCATGTTTTCTTTCCGTCAAACCCCTTTGACGATGTGTTTCTTTTAGTCAGGTTTTCTTTCTGTCAAACCCCTTTGACGACGTGTTTCCTTCGGTCAGGTTTTGTCTTTGCATCAAACCCCTTTGGTGATGTGGTCCGTTGAGTATGTGTTTTTTTTCGATGCAGTTCTGGGGTTCACATTTCTTTCTTTAGTATGTGGTCTTTCCGTCAAATTCCTTTGACGAAGTCTGACTGGGCTCCGATTACATTTTCTCTCCTCGCAGTTAGCAAATTTTGTGGTACTTTTTGTATTCAATCACCATCTACCTTGAATGTCTGAAATTTGTTGCTATCATCCTTTCAGGTCCAAGTTGATTAAATAGGGGCAACTGTAGCACCCCAAAATTTGCCCTACTCTTTTCTAACCTTTTTCTGGCTTTCGCTTCGCTTTCATCTGCATCCATATTAGGTCACAACTGCATTATTCATTCATTGCATTGGGCTCCTGAGGTGTGGGATCATGGTTTCTTATCTTCTGTGCGAATTGGTTGATATTCATCAATTGAAGATGGCGATTGGGGTTCATGGCAAAGGCATCTTGACATCAGATCCAGTTGTGGATTTATAATGCGGTCAGGACATAATTGTTCTCTCAGTTGCTTATTGTTCATTGCATATAATGCAAGTTAATGAGGGAGGAGATTGAAGTTGATTCGAGATGGAGTTCATGGAGTATTTGAGTTTGAATTTGGATTGGGCAAGCACTTTGAGATATTTGGAATTCAAGATACAAGTTCATAAATCCGTATCCACCTCATATCATAAACCATAATCCACTTTTGATATCCATTTCAACCGTAAACCATATCCACTTTAAAACCATTTTTGATGTCCATTTTAGAATTCAAATCCATTTCCATTCACTTTACAAATAATCATTTTCCAAGCCCCTCCAAATATCCAAACTTAAACCAAAGTCCATATTCAAATTTCATATCCCTTCTTATCATTTTTCTTTAAACCATATATCTAAATCTATCCATTTGTTTTTTAACCATTTTTCAGTCCATTTTTCTAAATCCAAATTCATTTCCAAAATATCCATTTCGAGATCCAAAGTTGTCATTGTCCACTTCTATGTCCAAATTGCTACCATGTTTGTTTTTAACCCATTATTCATCCATTTTCATATTCCATTTTATTACTCAATTTTAATCCCAAAACCATTGTCTAAAATTCGGATTCAAATCAAATAAACTTAATTCACTTTAAAACCATTGTTCAAGTTCTTTTTTTTATGCCCATGACTTCCATTTAAATCACCTCAAGAACCACATCCAGCCGTCCTTGCATCAATCCAAATTTTCACTGAAACCATAACTCTAATCCAAATGTCAATTAATATCAATAAAGAGGCAATAACCTTATGAGGGTTGTCAACATTGGTGCTTTTGTTGTATCTGCCTGTGCTTCAACTGATAGGAAAGTTTGCAAACCATTTAATACATTACTAGGGGAGACATATGAGGCTGACAGTCCAGCTAAAGGCTGCCGTTTCATTTCAACGAAGGTCAGTCACCACCCCACGATAGTGGCGTGTCACTGTGAGGTTGGGAAAGTTGTATTGTGATCATGATAGTAGAAGGCGTATGAGAGAGAGTCATAATCGCAGGTGAAAAAATATATAGCAGTGTGAACAGTTTCATTGACAGCAAAAAAGTTATTAACAAAAGGCCATGGCAGAAAATGAAAATTATATAGCAGCAGAACAATTTTTTTGACAGTTTTTTCCAATTCTACACCAGAAAAATGATCACAAAAAAAGCCTACCAAAATACATAACAGTTAACCTCATAAATTGATATCAGTTAACTGTCAACAGATCCCTCTCCTAACGATAGCACTAACCGAAACTTACCAGAAAAATCTAACGAACTGTATCTCTCTTCACCCTCACTCATCTTCAATCTTCTTCTTCTCAACTCAACACCTTCAATCTCCTGTAACCTTCTAACAATTACAATTCTCTAACCTCCCATAACAGAGATAACCAAAAAATTCAATCTCTAACAAACCTAACCAATTCTAACAGAATTTTCTAACTACTAACAGAATTCCTTCAAGCTCTTTTTCTTCAGTTTTTCCTCTTGAGTTCAGCTTCATCATTCACCTTCATCTTCATCGTCCAATCTCCAACCTTGAGGCTTCATCCATTTTCACCAATCTTCAATCTTCAATCAACATCTTCAACCTCCTTCTCTCTCATTCAACCTTCAATCCGTCTTCAAATCATAGCCATGTTCTCACTGATACTCCATCAAATTCCAACCAGCTTTTTTTGGTATCTTCATCACTAATTCTCCATAACCTGCAAGAAACGAGAAATTCCAAATCAGAATTCAACAAGCCATAACGACTTCGCTTGGTTCACATCTATTCGGGAATCCATACAAATCTACAACAATCCAGAACAATTGCGTACGAAGAAAGAAGAAGTAGAGGAAGCGAGAAAAGGCATTTCGAAAAGAGGGAAAGCAAAAGAGATCAAATCAGAGACTTACACAAGAATCTCGCGTTTACGTTGAAACTGCTATAACCTTGGTGATTCTTGGTCGCGATTGGTAATTTAGATCGCAGCTCCTTATTTCGATCACGATTCTTAGTTCAGATCGCAAGCTTCTTGTGGTTGCGATTCGTGGATCAGATTGCATTTTCCTGTGTCGGTTGCGATGTGTAACTTAGTTTGATAATTTGAGCTAGTTGAACGGAGGAAGTTAATGGAGTCGCCGGCGATTTGGAGTCGGGGAAAGAATGGTGTGGCACCGTATTCATGGCCGGCGATTTGAACGGAGGAACCGGAAGGAGAATGCTAAAAGAAGCCGGTGGCGCAAAGGATGGATGATGTTGAAGGTGATTGAGGAAACGCATATACTGAAGTGTGAAGGTGTGAAGGGTTTCATAGGTTCTTCTAGGTCAAATAGTTGAGGATTCAGATTATGTCATAGGCCCGTTGCTCCATGGATTCTTGATCACACCCCCAGTTCCGCTGAATGCACCCCCTCTGGTAAGGTTTTTTTAATTAATTTCTTTTAGCCATTTTGGAATTTCATGTTTTTTTGCTAATTAGTTGTAATTTCGACTAATTAGTTGTAGATGTTGATAATGGTTTTTTCTGACTAATTGCTTGTTAGCGCAATCATTGACTAATTGCTCGTTAGTGTTGTTTACATTTTAGTATTGATCTCACTTACTTCTTATTTGACAATTTCCATTTGAATTTTGACTAACTTTTGAGTTTGTTTTGTAGTGTTTCACATTTGACTTGATAAATTGAATAAAGGTAGAAGTTGCTGTAACATACACTGCTGTAATGGACAAAGTGCGCTGTAAAATGTTGATATTCTGCCTGGTTGCATACACACCTGCCTTGTTCTGGAAATAGTAGCTGTTATAGGCTGTTTTTATTTGTAGCTGGTTTTTACAGCTATGCAGGTGCTGGAGCGCTGTTGTTGTTGTTTATGGTTTATGGCCTTGTTTCATTGTTTTTTTTTAAGAGCATTTGGTTACATGCCTGTCACGGATCCGTTTCGCTTTCTAACACTCTTGTTCATTTATACTAGGTTACTAGAAGTGTGTCGGTTTGCTAACACTTTGCTTATGTTGCTACGGATTGACATCCGTTCGGTATTACTTCTCTTCTCTTTTACCAATTCCGCATTTTTTCCTTTCGATGCCATGAGAAGTAGGATTGGGAGTCCGTGCCACTTGGCCGGCAATGCTGGAAGTCCTCAAAGGAGGCTCTGTTTGTGATTGCTTGAATTTTGTGCTGAAGACCTCCCAAGAGGCATCCCATTTGTAACACCCCACTTTCCCATTTTTCAAAATAAACAAAATATATGAAATAAATCAGAGTTTCCACACCTAAAGTAGGATGCCACAGTTTAAAATCAACAAAACAAATCCCCTTTATTTTAATAAAATCAAACAGCAGAAAATTTATTCAATTATTCGATTAACGGCCATCTGCCTATAACACCAAAAACTCCACATAATCGTGGTCCACCATAATATTCATCAATTGAAAGATACGTAACAAGTATACAACATAAAACAATTGGTAAAAACCCTCAATCCCGTGTTACGTATCAGAGCGACTCTCTAAACTCGAACAAGCTACACAAGCTTCAAGCACTAACCTGTCACCTGAATATCTGTACTTCCGAAGAAGCACAGACACAACAACAACAGAGGGGTGAGAACTACATTCAATATAAAAAGGTGAATAATACATATAAGGAGGTAGTATCTCACACCAACAACAACAACATATAATCACGACCTACTGTCATATTCAATCACCAACAATCAACATATGATAATGTAATGCAACACAACACCATGCATGCGGTACCGACTCATTGGTTCATTCAATCGAACCCCTGATAGATCATATACACCTCTACTTGGCAATGATCTATCCCCCACCATTCTCCATATAGGAGTACGGATGAATCACATACACTCCTCCTGAGCAATGATGCATCCCACCAATCACCATGAATATGCAAGACTCAACTATGCACAACAAAACATGTATACAAGCGTAAATACATGCACACGATCCTCCTGATCACATCATACATATAACACACATGTATATCAAATGATAAACAATTCACGATCCTCCTGATCACAACAAACGTACACATAACACACATATATAACCAATGATAAACAAATTCTCGATCCTCCTGATCACAACAAACATACATATAACACACATGTATCATAATAGACATACATAGTTATTATTCTCCTGATCACACATGAGACACCTAATCGTTCCCACTTGCACCATAATCATTGAACCCTCACAAGTCACCATAATTCACCAAACACTAATTAATTCTTAAAAATTATAAAATTAATTAGTTTCATCACCAACTGTGTATTACTTAGCATCTGACTCCCAATCCCAACCTCTCAAACCAAGAGAAACCGAATCAGACGCGGAAACGGGAAAGAAATCGCGAAACGGTGAATTTATGCACACTCGCTGGCCATACGCGTATTGCCCTATGCCATACGCGTATTTCCAGCTCGCTCGCCCAACTCGTACGCGTAATACCCCTCTACATACGCGTATTGCCTCACAATGCCCAAGTCCTTACGCGTATGCCTTGTGCCGTACGCTACGGACAGAGACGTTTTCCTACTGAATTTCCCAAATTCCAACCCATTACGCGTACGGCCCTCCTATTACGCGTAATGCCTAGCCGTCATACGCGTATTGCTATGTATTAGCCCTCCCATACGCGTATCACCTTACCTGGTATGTGTATGGCCAGATCTATTACGAAAAATCCAATTCTCCACACCAAACTATGTTCTGCTACGAATTTCACTAGTTTTCACTCCAAACCAGTCCTAAAATTAATTCTACATTGATTTTAGGTCCTATTGTTCATCTTATCTCTTATACTTATTATTACTAACCAAGAATTACAGGTCTTAGAGTTAATTTCCTCTCCCTAAACTGTACCAAAATTAAGATCTACAACAATCATGTTCAAACAACAGCAACAACATCCATATAACATCGATTCAGACTATTCAACTATGCGAATTTCATCATGGATCCACATATAGACACCAAAATCATACAACAACACAAAATCAGACAAAATCCTACGGGGTTAAGGACTCCCCACTACCCTTATACGATTTAATCACCAAATATAAACCCGTTCCCCCCCCCTTACCTCGAATTGTTCGGAAATCTGGAGAAAAATTGAGAAGAAATCCTTGCCCTAGCACCTCTTCCTCTTCCTTGTTCTTCTTTCTCTCTTTTTCTTGTTTTACGTGAAAACCACCTTAGTCCACTAAACTCCCCTTAATTCTCTTTAATCAGGTTTTATTTATTTAATTAATAACAAAATAATATTGATAATAATAATCCTAATAATAATAATGATAATAACAAGAATAATAATAATAACACTAATATTAACCATATTAATGTTATTATTTTTGCATCATTATCCTTATTATTAACTAAAGTCTTAATTCTCATTAATTCACTAAGGCACCACCCTTCACTCACCCTTAACCAGGCCCAACAAACAGAAATAACAACACGACGATTAATAATTTAAATTGGGGTGTTACAACTCTCCCTCACTTAAATTATTTTCGTCCTCGAAAATATAACGGAAATGAATCACTCCGGGTACAACTCTCTCACAATCGACAACCAATAATCATACTAACAAAAGGTACACCATGAATGACACAAACTAACAGACGACCTTGCTAACAGCAACTACAACAATGACAAGATGCAATGCCCATACAATGCCCTTGACGACTAATTCATGACCCAAAGAATACTCAAGTTACGAACACACAAAGATCGTTACCCCCACCATAGGTAACCCTCTCCTAATTCCCCACCATAGGAATTAGCCACTCGCACTCGAACCATCACCATAGGCAGCGAGGCAACAACAAAAACAAGAACATAAAGTTCCACGACACAACATCGTTTCAACAATCTCTACATAACCATGATATCAACATCCTTGTCACACAATATTATTACAACAATGCTACGATTCACCCATCAACATAAGACTAAAACATCCATCTACTTAATAGTCCAAGAATAATATTTAACCTTTTCCACCTCCATTCTGAAAAGTCCAATGGTCTCATCGCTCCTACATATTTCCACTGTTCAACCTATGAACTCGTACCAGTTACGCACACATATGCGAAAGGTACCATATCACGCTTTCGATACGCACTCTGATTACTCGCAACAATCAATTTCACCAAAGTCTTATCCAAATTTTGACTCTCTCTAATATTCACCAGAAAATCATAGTTCATTACTAATATACCTAACCTCACACTCTGCTGTGTTATCTCACACACCAGACGCAAGTCTCTGAACTGCTCAAATAGTTCTAATCCATCTGGTCATCAAAACAGACATGTATAAAAACTTCCAACTTAACTTATCTGGCAGGATATTAACTTCTCCAATAGGATGATTCCAGCTAAGGTCATAACTCATCCAGAATCTCAACCGTCCTCGTTGTCTCATACTCTATTATTTCCGACCAAACATGCACTCAATATACTTGTAATTACTAACCGCAACCATCTTGCAATCATGAATTCTCAATTGTCGTAAAGCATAAGCGACGACTTTTCCATCATGCATCCACACACCGACTAAATTCATCATGGACACATCCCAATACCTCACAATGGTTTATTAGGATCACGAAGAAGCAAAACTGGGGCCACAAACAAATTCTACTTTAGCCCTCTCAAACTCCTTCACAATGAACATCCAAAGCAAACGACTTATCCTTTACAAGTCAACTGAAGTAACAAAATTCTAACTTGGAAGAGCCTTCCATAACCTCCGATAATAACCAACTAAAGTCCAAAAGCTTCTAATCACCTTAACCGACTTCGGAGCCTCTCATTGTAGAACTGCATCTACTTCCGATGGATTCATAACAATACCATCATCAGAATTAACATATCCAAGAAACTAATCTCTTTTCAACCAAAATTCTCACTTGACTAATTTAGCATAAAAATTCCTTTCTTTTCAACACTTGCAACTCAATTCTCAAACACCCTACCTAGTCTCCTTCTGACTGTATATTAGATCCGAACATCCCTAATGAACACCACTCCGAACTCATTCCATCTCGTCCAGACTCATATACAAGCTTAACTGAGTAAATAACAACACATTCCGATGATAACAAACATAACCAGTCACATGAAATTGATCAAAGCCTCGACCCACACAAACCCACCACTCTTATCAAACGTTCCAAACAATTGTAATTCCAATCAAACTCAACCAAGCCATTCCAATCCTCCATTCTTGAAAGTGGACACTTATTCTCAATCGTTACCTCATTCAACTGTCAGTAATCCATACACAATTTCATTCTCTGAACAACCCACATTTCACAATTTCTAACATGTATCAACAATCAACCAAAGAGAATTCTCAATCTCAATATTACATCCACACCCAAGGGTTTTCTCCAAATTTCCCTTAATGCCCTAAAACTCCAAGAATTCCAAAACTCATCCAAACTCTAAGTTTGCTTCCC
The DNA here is from genome assembly GCA_022829125.1 of Lathyrus tuberosus. Taxonomy (NCBI): domain Eukaryota; kingdom Viridiplantae; phylum Streptophyta; class Magnoliopsida; order Fabales; family Fabaceae; genus Lathyrus; species Lathyrus tuberosus. Next base: position 5,983,816 of record JALAZF010000264.1, read on the forward strand.
ATAGCCTCATTACCTTATACACATCACGCTTGTTATTTCATCCAGAGTCACATCTGGAAATCATGCACAATTGGCAGCCCTCTACTGTGGCTTTCCATTCAATTCTAGAACGATACTATCACAAACATAGCAAACATCTTGGTTTCATCGCCTAAGAGTTTTTCCTTCAGAGACATCCCGACCTGACCAACATACCAAAACCTATAATCCGCTTTATTTTCCGATATAAGAATCTTCAATGATAACCTACTAAGTCCAAGACACCCTTAGTCTCTGTCACTGTCTTCAAAAGGTTTTCCCACCGAAGCACTGCGCTAATTTCCCAATGGATCTACCACAATACCCTCACAAAAATAACTTGTTCCAATAAACTCACCGTTTACAATCAAAACCCCCAATTCGAAACTTGCGAACAATTCATTATCCTTCTGCACCTACAAAATAATTCTCATATGCTCTACGTGATTTTCCTCCGATTCGGAATACTCAAACATCATCAACAAATCCTGACGGTTCAATTCATATACTCCACAAATACACCCTACATCTACTTTCCGTACGGAGTCAATAACATCAGACTCGTACCAAGTGTTGGATCAATAATCACTTATATCTTCTTAGCGTGCCTATGATCCACTTATCTCGCCTGAAGATAAATCCAAAAAGAAATTCACAAACAACCAGAAACTCGACACGTGCAACTTCACTACTAACTCGTCACAACGCGAACGTTAATACACTGAGGCTTCTCCTGATAAATATGTTGTCATGCATGGATTAATTTATCCTGTGTTTACTTATCTGATGACATGATCCCATAGGATTCCTCGCTCCACTTAATTTTTTATTAAGTCAGAGGTAGGAGAGACATTAGGATAACAATCCATGCATGACAACATTAGGTAAATTTCCCCCTTGATCCTGACTTTAGGACCATCATTGCATGCTAACTTGTAGGACCGAGTTTCCCTTTAGACCTTCGTGAGTCTCACCTTTCTCTCGCACTCATGCGATCGAGATCCCGTTCCCTGTGTTTCGTAGTAGCGTGAACTACGGATGCTCTGATTCCTCATTCTCTTCAGATTGAGGATACGTAGGCACGAGATGCGATATCTCGGCGAGCACACTAACGACTAACTTCCATTTTCTCTTACAACCTTGAGTCTCTCTCTTATTTCTCTCAAAATAAAAATCAAAAACATCTAATAAAGGATTAACATGTATTGCACATGAGCCTTGCATGTGGGAAATAAGATAGTGGAGGATCTTCTTTCACTTTCTTAGAGTGTTTAGCGTACGTCCCGTCTTGGGTCGATATGCGAGGCATTGGATCCTATGTCATAGACTTTAATGCAATATGTGTTATAAACACAAAAATAATCAAAACACTTCTTCTAAAATACAAAAACAAACAATTCTCCTCTCATCTCTTTCACTTCATTCATAAAGGATGCGTCACTTCCGTTCTACCGCAAATAGGTAAATGCCTAAGACTCCGTACAACGAGCTGCGACACCTAACTACTGGAACGTGAACCTTGGCGTCTTCCGTTAAAAAACACAAACAAAGCGAAGCCATCCCTAGTAAGGGGAACTACATCGCTCTGATTCTCGCGTGCGAGCGAGATACGTAGGCAGGAGATCGTGCGAGATCTCTCCGAGCACAATCCTTTCACCCTTCCCGAATCCGTAGTCCGAACTACGTTGACTCTGATTCTTCATTGGTTAATGAAGATACACATGCATAGGATTGCGACGATCCTTGTGAGTGCTTTGTGTCCTTTTTCTCTTTTTCCCCCCGTTTCTCCATTTCACCTTTCGTTTCCAGTTTCCAGTTAGCAGTTGAGTTTCAGATGCCCTACACCCTTTGATCGAAAACAACAAGCGTGGATCCCATCGAGTACGATGGACGCGAGGGGGTGTTAATACCTTCCTCTCGCGTAACCGACTCCCGAACCCAGACGATGGTTGCGACGACCATTCCTTTCCCTTTGTCGAGGTTTTCTTCGATCATTTCCTTTCCCTGCGTCGGGATAAATAACGTTCGGTGGCGACTCTTCTGTTCTTTTCCGCGGTTGATTTTCGCAGATGCGAGAACCGGTCCTCAAGAGCTTCTTAACCATGGCATGCCCATTGGCATGAGTACCAAAGGCTCCTTCATGAATGTCGTGAATCAACAGGTCTGCTTCTCATTTATCAATGCATCTTAGAAATACCATGTCGTGATTCCTTTTGTAGAGTACATCATTGTTGAGGAAAAACTTGGAGGATAGCCTTCTTAGAGTTTTCTTGTCAAGAGATAAAGCGTTGGCAGGATACTCTTAGTTCTTCAGATAGTTTTTGATGTCGTGAAACCATGGCTTCCCATCCACCTCTTCTTCAATCAACTGACAGTAGGCTGGTTCAGTCTTACGCTCAATTCTAATCAGTGGCGCTTCATTAACAAGTCTGACTTTCCACATCGAAGCTAACATTGCTAGAGCATCAGCTATGTGGTTTTTCAGATCGTGGAACATGACGGAAAGTAATCTCGTCAAAGTATTGGATCATTTCCATGATGTAATCACGGTACGAGATCAGCTTCTTGTCTTTAGATTCCCATTCGCCCTTGACTTGATAAATGACCAGAGCAGAATCACCACTGACTTCCAGGATCTTGATTCTAAGATCAATTGCAGCTTTCAACCCTAGAATACATGCCTCATACTCAGCAATGTTGTTTGTACATTCAAAATCTAACCTTGCTATCTGGGAAGTCAAATTTGAGTGGTTCATAGTCTTCCACAGGCTGATCGGCGAGATAATCTGACAAGACACTCCCTTTGATGGACTTCTGAGTGACGTATTGGATATCATACTCCGACAAGAGCATGTGCCAATGAGCAAGTCTTCCTGTTTGAGCAGGATTTTTGAAGATATACTTTATTGGATCCATTTTTGAGATCAACAAAGTAGTATGACAAATCAAGTAGTGCCTCAAACGTCTTGCGGCCCATGCTAAAGCACAACAGGTTTTCTCTAGTAGTGAATAACGGCTTTTGCAATCAGTGAACTTCTTGCTCAAGTAGTATATGGCATGCTCCTTGCGCCCAGATTCATCATGTTGGCCCAAAACACAGCCCATTGATCCTTCCAACACAGTCATGTACATGAAAAGGGGTCTCCCAGGGACAGGTGAGATCAAGAGCGGTGGTTCTTGCAAGTAATTCTTGAGTTTATCAAAGGCTTGCTGACAATCAGAGTTCTATTCTATCGTCTGGTTTTTGCATAGTAGTTTGAAGATTGAATCACAAGTGGGAGTCAAGTTGGAGATAAACCTGGAGATATAGTTCAAACGGCCAAGAAACCCTCTCACCTGAGACTCGATTTGCGGAGCTGGCATCTCTTGAATAGCTCGCACTTTGTCGGGGTCTACCTCAATTCCTCATTGACTAACGATAAAACTGAGTAACTTCCCTGACCTAACACCGAAAGTGCACTTGGTAGGACTCAATCTCAACTGATACTTCCGGAGTCTTTTGAATAGTTTCAGAAGGTGATCTAGATGGTACTCCTCACTCTGAGATTTGGCAATCATATCATCGATATATACCTCAATTTCCTTATGTATCATGTCATGGAACAGAGTCACCATAGCTCTCTGATAGGTTGCCCCTACATTTTTTAAACCGAAGGGCATGACTTTGTAGCAATAAGTTCCCTAAGGAGTGATGAACGTAGTTTTGTCCATGTCGGCCGGGTCCATTCTGATCTGATTGTAACCTGAGAAACCATCCATAAAGGAGAAAACTGCAAACCGGGCTGTATTATCCACAAAAGTGTCGATATGCGGTAGAGGGAAATCGTCTTTTGAACTTGCTTTGTTAAGGTCCCTATAATCTACACACATTCGCACTTTTCCGTTCTTCTTCATTATGGGCACAATGTTGGCCACCCATTCGGGGTACTTTGAGACTGCTAGAAATCCTACATCCAGTTGTCGCTTGACCTCATCTCTGATCTTAAGAGCCATGTCGGATCTACTTCTTCGAAGTTTTTGTTTCACTGATGGGTAATCAGGCTTGAGTGGTAGTTTATGAACTACTGTATCTAAACCAGGCATGTCTTGATAAGACCATGCAAACACATCCACATATTCTTCAAGAAGCTTCACTAACCGTCGTCTGACTTCTGCCTCAAGCATTGCCCCAACCTTGACTTTCTTCTTGTTCTCAACGGTACCAAGATTGATGATGTCAACTTGTTCCTCATGTGGCTGAAGAGTCGTGTACTCGTACTCACACATTTCTGCCAAATCATCAGGGACCTCATAATCCTCCTCATCCTCAGCTAGATAGATAGGTGAATCAAAGTCAATAGTGAGAGTAGGGTCATTGAATACAATAGGTTTGTGGATTATTCTGCATGATGGAGGGATTTATTTTATTAAAATGCACAAAATTAAATGCAAGAAGAAAATGTTTTTTGTAGTTTTGAAAAAGATTGCCATTTTTCCTTAAAAGCAAAAACAGTAAATAAAGTTAAAGAATTTAACAAACTATCAACTTCATTGATTAATAAGAATTAAAAGTAGTGGCCCGTACAAAATAATCCAATAGCCTTGGGCACGGCTACGGAATTGAAAACAAACAACAAAAGCAAGCATATTACTCTGGCATAGGGTACAAACCATGGATCTCAACAGCCTCCCAATTATTCAATGCAGCGTCACACTGGAAAACCAAGTGACTGATGTCCTCGTCTTCTGCATCCTCTATAATGGCATTAACTTGATGTCCTCCACTGACGAACACTTCTTGAATGGTCTTTGGTCTCACTGTAGAAGCAGATGTCTCATCAAGAGTTGGTTTGTAACCCAACCCTTGGTATTTCTTCCTCTCTTGGATTTCAATGACTTTTCCCCAGCCTTCGGGAACACCTTCTTTCAAGGCGGATTGCATACTCTTGAAGGAAGCAAAAGATGGATTTCTCGAGACCACTGGCTCTTCAATATCCAGCATAACAACGTTGGTTATCTCAAGAGCTTGGAAAGAGGTTTCTAGAGCATCTTCATCAGCCTCAATATAGCAAAAGGAAGACAAGTTGCTGACCATTAAGTCTTCTTCACCGTGTATAATGACCAATTTCTCATCAGCCACAAACTTCATCTTTTGGTGCAGGGTCGAAGTTACGGCACCGGCTCCATGGATCCAAGGACTTCCCAACAGGCAACTATAGGCAAGATTAATATCCAAGACTTGGAAAATGATATTGAAAACATGAGGGCCAATCAGAATTGGTAACTCAATCTCTTCCATTACTGATCTTCTTGAGCCATCAAAAGCTTTGACAATGAGTGAGGTAGGCTTCATTACATCTCCTTGGTAAGCCAACTTTTCAAGAGTCCTTTTCGGCAAAACATTCAGAGAGGAACCGATATCTACAAGGACCCTGGCCAAAGTATCTTCTCGGCACTTCACTGATACATGTAAGGCGAGATTATGATTTCGACCTCCTCGAGGAAATTCTTCGTTGCTAAAACTGAGAGTGTTGCAAGCGGTGATGTTTGCAATGACGCTGTCAAACTGACCAGCAGTAATATCTCGAGTCACATGTGCTTGGGCTAGTATCTTCTGCAAGGCTGCTCGGTGGGTAGGTGAATTCAACAGCAGAGACAAAATTGAAATTTTGGAGGGAGTTTGGTGAAGAGGGTCCACCACTTTATAGTCACTTCTTTTAATTATTCTCAGAAATTCATCATCTTCTTCATTTGTAACTACCTCCTTATCCTTATCCTTGGCGGGCACAAGAACAACAGTCTCTTTAGGCACAGTACCTTTGAAAAGAGGGGTATAAATTCTGCCACTGCGGGTCATCTTCCCAGTCCCAGCTATGTTTGTCACTTCTTCACTAGTGATTCCCACCTCATTCCTTGGAACCACCTTTTCATATCTTTTGTTAACCATACTATCCTCATACCTCCAAGGCACAGCTTTTGAATTTCTGAAACAGAACAGGTTGTCAGATGTTTCTCGGCCTTGACTGATTAGCAGCGGATGCAACAACAGATTCGGATGTACTGAATACTGGCTTAGGTTTATTAAAAACAGGGACCACAGAACCAGACTTCGGCGCATTGAAAACAGGCACTTTCTCTTTGGATTCTGGTAAGTTAAAGATGGGTTCAGTTACCGCAATGTCTTCCTTCTTCACTTTGGTGACTACCTGCAGAAAACCTTCATCAATCAAACTCTGAATATCGTCTTGGACCAACTAGCACCCTCTGATACTGATATCACACTCTTCACAGTTACTATGGCAAACTTTCACTAACCCAGCTTCAAACAGTTTTGTATGGAAAACCTTGGCAGGAGTTTTGATCTTTGATGCATCCAATATCAATACCGCATCATTCTCATCTTCGATAGCATTTGAGTTCCGTGTGTAGGCAACAGATTGTTTTTCACGTTTGGCTTATTATCTGCAAAAGATAGGATATTCTTTTCCATCAACCCTTTCACAACATGTTTCAATGCTAGGCAACCCTCCAAGTCATGGCCGACTGTATCTTGGTGAAATGCATAATTAACATTAGGATTATAGAATGGCATGGATTTCTCTGTGGGTGGGCCCATGGGTCTAGCAACAATCAAACCCTGTTGAACTAAAGAGGGATAGAGCTCGGTGTAAGTCATTGGTATGGGTGAAAGTGAAGGCTTTGCCCCTTGTCTTCTGTAGGGAGCGCTTGACTGAGAAGCTTGTGGCCTTTGTTGTTGTTGGTAATTCGGAGCATTTGACGCTAGCTGATAGTTTGGCTATTGTTGGTATACCGGCGCCTGTTGCGCAAACTGATGATTAAAAGTTAGGGTTACAGCTGCCACATAATGTTGTGGAGCAAACTGCATTGGATAGATTGGTTGTTGAGCAAAATTTGGAACTGACTGCTGTTGATAAATAGGTTGTTTCCACATTGGATTCTTTTTCCTTCCTGTCATAACGGCATTGGTTTCTCCCTCCTTCTTTTTGTGGAAGTTGCTTTGAGGTTTCTTGTTGTTGTTGGTACTACTTGCATTGTTCGAAGAACTGACCACTTTTCCACTCTTTAGACCAGCCTCTACCTTTACACCCACGACAACAATATCAGCGAAGTTGGCGCTAACACTGCTAATCATTCTTTCATAAAATTCTAGTTTCACGGTGTCCATAAACTAGTCAGCCAGTTCCTTTTCCGACAATGGAGGCTCTACCTGTGAAGCCATCTCCCTCCATCGTTGCGCGTACTCTTTGAAAGACTCAGAATTGTTTTGTGACATGCTCAAAAGCTGTCTTCGGTCTGGTGCCAAATCCATATTGTACTTATAATGCTTCACAAAAGTATCTGATAAGTCTTGGAAATTGTGGATCCTAGATTGGTCCAAGCTCATGTACCACTTTGAGGAAGATCCTTTCAAACTATCCTGGAAACAATGGATCATCAACTTGTCGTTGTCCATGTACGCAACCATTCTTCGATAATACATGATCAAGTACGATTTCGGGCATGTCGCACCCGAGTACAGGTCAAAACTTGGCATTTTAAACTTTGGCGGAATTACTAAGCCAGAGACCAAGCACATATCCCTAGCGTCAGTACTAAAGATATTGCTCCCCTCCATCGCCCTCATTTTCCTTTGGATATTCTCTACACTTTCTTTCAATTTCTCATGGTGTTCATCCCCCTCCTCAGACATTTCGAGGTAGTCATAAACTGGATGTGGATTGTGGAAAACTGGATGTACCTGAGTCTGCACAGCTGTTGGAGCAAAAGTTGGAATAGCTTGGGGATTCTCATTTCCCAAGGGAACAGCTTGTTGAGTGGAGGTAGGAACTGGTGGTGGTACAAAACCATAAGGCATGCCCAACGAAGGCACAAAGGTAGCATTTGTATTGGTAGCAGGCTCCACAGTTGGAGTGATAATTTCAGAGACCACAGTGGCCTGAGTATCCATCTTTGCTTATATAACCTGTATAGATTCCATAATCTACCCCATACTTCCTCGTAGATCATTAAGCTCTTTGTTGACTCTATCCATCTCAAAATCTTGTTCTGACATTCTCTGACGAGCTTGGGCTCGTGTGTTGTACTGGTGTCGAAGACTCAGTGTGACGGTTTCTGAAGAGAAGACGGTGACATGAGACACGACAGGAAAGAAATGCACATGTTATGACATGAAGGGATGCAAATGCAAATGTAAGAAAAACTATCAAGGAACTAGAAATTTTGCAAACATTGTAGATAACAGGATACTTATCAAAATTAGCTCTTTCATTAGAAAATTTGTAAATATTTAACATGGGCGGTACACCCTCAAAGTTCATTACATAGAAAAAGGGAAAATACATCATAAAAGGAAACTAGAAATTTGATCCACTTGCAGATGGTCCTTCCCCTCCATTGAGCTCCCTCATGAGTTCATTGATTTGCTCTTGCATCCTTGCCTTGTCAAGAGTCAACTCATCCACCACTTTCTTCAGCTTCAGCTCCTCTTTTGTGGGTGACTTATGATGCGGATAGGGCATCCTCATCACAAGAGCTTTCTCGCGAGACCATTCCAAGTAAGCCTCGGTGACAGTGCAGTTAGGATCTCCTAAAGCAGTCCACCTTTGTCTGTTAATACAGCACCAAGCACGTTCAACTCTGATTTTAAATTCCAGAATTTCCTCTTTTTCAAGAAAAGCCTCCTCAGACTGCTAAGATCAGGTATCTCCTCCGCCGGGTGACCTAGCTGTCTGCGGGCGAGAACGGGATTATAGTTGATGCATCCTCTTCTACCCATAAGAGGTACATTGGGGAAATCCCCACAACTGTGAATCATGAGAATCCCTCCATAGATTGGGTCGTACCACTTAATGTCAGCATGGGTCAATTCCATCAGTCTTTTAGACCAAACAGTATTGTCTTCCACATCCCAAAAGGTTGTAGTCCTTGGTAGGTGCGAAATAAACTACCTATAAAAGAGAGCAACACAGCAGAAGATTTATCCTTCATCGCACGGGTTCCTTGAATGAATGGTGTGATAAGTATTAGCCAATAGAGTAGGAACTGGATTCCTGAGCATGAAGATCTGAATAGCATTGACGTCGACGAAATCCTTAGCGTTGGGAAACAGAAACAGTCCATAAGCTAGCAAAGCAAAAGTGGACTCAAAGAGTATGGTATTCCTCCGAGCAGCAAAGTAACAGGCTTTCTCGAGCAAGAACTGAGCGGATAATCCAGGAAGTCCTCCTTTGATGGTCAAGTGAGCTTTAATGTCAGACAGCCTTAGCCTTGTTCCTCTGGCAATGTCCTTCGCACTGAGCGCGTCTTCTATTCTAGAGAATGGAGGTGAATCGTTGACGGGGATACCCATCAAAGCAGAGTATTCCTCCAAGGTTGGCGTCAGTTGGTAATCCGGAAACACAAAGCAATGGTCAAGAGGATGATAGAGTTGAACCAAATTTTCTAGTAGTCCTTCAGTCCTTCGAAGTTCCAACAACGGGAGAATTCTTCCATAATTTTCTGTGAAAGCTAGTGGGTCTTCAATTAATCCGGCTAGTTCCCTTAACTGTTCCACATCTGGAACCATGAAGGTGTACGGCCATGTTCCTTTCTTTCCGAAAGCCATATCTACAAAGTCTGCAAAACAAATTTAGTTCCTTGAAAGTTTAACATAAATGCAAAATGCTATGCAAAAGTTTCATGGAACTCAAACATTTGCGAAATATCAAGGGATATCAAAAGACTCATTTTCATTAATAATAAAGCAGATTACAAAAGTCAGTACATCTTTCAAAAGTCTTAAACATAAAGCTAAATAAAAGCTAAAAGGACCTAAGGAGATTCCCCTAAAAGCCTCATGTTGAGCTTCCTAATTTCCTCCTCCATCTGAGCTTTTTCCAAGATGAGCTTATCAACGATCAACTTCCACGGAGTAGACTGAGGTTCAGAGGTACTTGGCTCTTCTTGGGTCTTCCTCTTCTTACAGGAGAGTATCTCTTCATTCTTAGCTTGTAGTTTCTTTTGGAGCTCTAGGTTCTCTTCGGTAACCACTTGATACTTGTGCTTCCAGGCCTCTCCTGTCTGTTGAGCTTGGTTTAAAGCAATCTTCAGCTCTTCCGCTTCTAACATGAAAATTAGGATGGGCTCCTCCTTCAAGGTGATCGGCTCTTGTCGGGAATAAGGCATCTTTAGCTCAATAGCCCTCTTTCGAACCCATTGGAGATAGGGTTCCATAGATACGCAATTAGGCTTCCCTATAGCATTCCTCCCTTTCTTGTGTCTATGACCCCAAGCACTCAAGATCATTCTTTTTTGTTCTTAATGCTTCTCATATCCTTAGAAAAATATTTTTTCCACATGAATGCCAAGAGGCTTATCTTTCAAAGGGTACCCCAACTGTCGACGAGCCAACACTGGATTGTAGCTTATTCCCCCTTTTGTGCCAAGAAGAGGCACATTCCCAAAGTTCCCACAACTATCAGTGAGCATTATCCCATCATAAATATGGTTGTACCAATCAATATCAGAGTGAGATAGAGCCATGCTCTTCTTTGACCACCATCCCTTCTTAGGATCCCAAAATGCGTTCGCCTTTGGCAGATGTGAAACAAACCACTTATACATCACAGGAGTACAACAAGTGAGCTGTCCTCCATTGTGGGCATTCCTCAGATGGACGGAATGATAAGCATCGGCTAACAAGGTTGGCACTGGGTTCTTCTTCAAAAAGATCTTGATGGCATTCAGATCCACAAAGTTATTGAAGCTTGGAAAAAGAAAGAGCCCATAAATAAGCAAGGCAAAGATGGCCTCAAAGGCATCCCTGTTCAGGTGTTTGGCATAGTATTGAGTCTTCCCAACTAGGAATTTTGCAGTCAAACCAAATACTCCTCCCTTTGTAGTCATGTTGTTTTGAACGTCAACTAACTCCAAGTGCGTAGCCTTAGTTATTTCTTGTTCTTTGGGGTCCCTCTCAAAGATGGGGAATGGAGACTCGTCCAAAATACGTAGACCAACTAACTGAGAATACTCCTCGAGCGTGGGCAAGAGTTGGTGGTCGGGAAAGGTAAAGCAATGGTAGTATGGATCATAAAACTGAAGCAACATGGAAAGAAGTCCTTCATCAACCTTCATCTTCAACAAGATCCACAGCTTCCCATATCTATCCTTGAATCCTTCAGGGTCTGTCAGCAAATCTCCCAATCTCCTCAGGTCGTCCAGTTTAAGACTCTTGAAAGTGTACTTCACAGTGTTCTTTCTTGTATTGTCCATGATAACCCTATGATATTCATAAAACAAGAGGTCTAAGTTCCATGAAACTACCATGAAATGAATGCTTATGAATGCAACACCAACAGATAAGCACAAATTCACATATGGACAAATGCACAAACAAAGGGCCTAGGTTTAGGTCATGAGCGTGGAGCCATGGTCTACCATTCCCAATTGGTATGTACTATGGGTTTATCAATTGTAGAACAGGGTTCTAAAAAGTTCCCAGAGTCAACAACCCATCTTTCGGATATTATCGATTTCTCGAATGACTCGGTAGTCAATAATATTCTCAAGAGAATCTCGTCTGAGTATAGTATCACGTATCAACTATTTCGGAAATAGACTCCCTCATAGTTATCGCACTACATCCTAAAAAGGTTGAGTGGGGTTAGAGGAAACTAATGGTCATCAGTGTCACAGGCACATAGGTCGAGAGTAGTAACGTTTTCACGAATAGACTCGTTCAACATGACTAAACTCTCAAGAGGGCCTCAACTGAGTGATGGTGTCTCAAGTTGACTTTTTCGGGAATCGACTCCCTCAAAGTCTCCTTGAATATATCATCGTCCTATCATAAGTGCACTTGAGTCCGGGTTAGGACTCATCTCACCACTCAAGAGTAGCAACCCTGCCAAACAGAAGAGCCCAAACAAGTATACATATATACAAGTAGGCAAGCAAAACATAGATAACACAAACACAACAAGGTGGGCTTAACCCTCTAGATATCCCCAGTGAAGTCGCCATTTCTGTTGCGGTGAGAATCGAATAATAAGCTATTAATTAACTTGAATCACACATCTTTGAAATTCACCACCGAGCTTTGATTTATCCAAAGGAAAGGGTAAAGATCGAAGAAGACCCTAAGTGCGCTATGTAAAAACACGGCTAAGAGATCGGGGGTTCGGGGGTTGGTTATACCTAGGGAAGGTGTTAACATCCTAGATATCTGTAGTACTCTACAGGACCTCTTGTTTTGTATTTGTGTTATGTTATGTTTGCTTGCTAAGGGATCTATGCTAAGGCTAAGGTAAAGACCTAAGGGTATATACACTAAGTATGCTTGCCAAGACGTCGCATCTCGTGCCTACGTATCCTAATAAGGATGGAATCAGAGCATTCGTAGTTCACCTCACTAAGGGTGAGGAACCATTGACTATGGCCAAAGTTCCAAGGGGGAATGAGTATGACACTCATGTAGAGTTAAAGAACTCTCTAATTCTAAGTCGTAGGGGGAAAGTGAATACGCATGGTGATGAGTATCACATAGAGTTTAAGAACTTTAACCTAACTCTAAGTTGTGATATAAGTGGCTCTAATGAGGCCAAGGGACAGGTAAGTGCTACCTATGACTTTGAGGTCAAGAGAGAAAGTGGCTATAATGAGGCCAAGGGTAAGATGAGTGCTACCTATGACTTTGAGGTCAAGGGTGGAAGATGGCTATGAGGCCAAGATGGTAACCTATGACTATGAGGTCAAGGGTTGAAGATGGTTACCTATGACTATAAGGTCAAAGGTGGAAGATGGCTACCTATGACTATGAGGTCAAAGGTGGAAGATGGCTATGAGGCCAAGATGATAATGAGCTATCTATGACTTTGAGGTCAGTAGAGAGATTTTCCTTTAGAAGGAGGGGAAAATAACTTCTTGTAAAGACAAGTATTGAAGGGGGATTAAAGTATGAGTAGTAAACAATAAGAGTTCAAGAACTCAAGGGGATAAACAGTCAAGAGATAATATCAATCAAGTATGAACAACATCAAAATGTTGAGATAAACATCTCTAAGTATGAGTATGGCAAAGTATAATGAAATAGTTCACAACAACATGAATAAGTGACCAAATAAGCAAGACAAAGTACTCATGAACCATGAAGTCATGAGTCAAACAAACTTCTCAAATAATAAATCAAAACAAATCCATCTTGCAAGACACTTTAAGAAGTGTCATAAAGAAATTAGGTCAAAACAAGTTAGAAACTAGAATTGTTACATTGGTGGGGGTGTTAAAAAAATTAGGAAGATGGACACACGAGTCTAAAACCAAGGTCTAAATTCAAATTAAGAAAATCAAGAATATGTGTGTGAAGTGCCATACAAAGATGGGCAAAGTAGCCCTCTCAAAGTCAAGTTTCAAAGTGAAGGGTCAAAGGCATCGAGCCTTAGAATCGAGGGTCAAACAAGGCAATAAAAAAACAACTCAAAAGACCTCAACAAGGTCAATAATCAAACTCAAAACAACCTCTCAAAGTGTCCTAAAACAACTTATAAAATCATCTTAAAAAGGTAGTGAGAAAAGGTCTTTTTCAAAAGAAGTTCAAAACTAGGTCAAAAGTGACTCTTAATTTACAAAATAAAAAATAAATATTAAAATAAAATAAAAATAAAAATAAAAACTTTAGAAAATTAATTTAAACATTAAAATGTAAGTATGAATTTTTTGGGAATTTTTTGTATACAAGAAACTATTTTTAAATAAGTGAAATTGATATGAAAAAAAGAAAATAAATTGCTTGGCATGAACCAAGCCAAGGGGGTTCATTAGCAATGCTGAAATGAACCAAGTCTGAGTTGTTTGTACGTATGGGCCTATTGGCAGGGGGCGTGGGTAGCGAAAGCGATAGGCCCATGATGAAATGAAATAAAAAAAAAGACCAGCAGGTGAAATATTACAAGGGCGTGTACAAAATCATGTGACATTGAGATCAATTGGTCACTCAGTTTTTAAGTTACTAAACGACAAACCCTCACCCGGCCTATCCCACGCTGCCACCTATTATCTTCTTCCATTCAACATGAAGACAACCCTAAAACTATCACGAACAAAACCAGAGAAATGCCATGGCAACTACTCACCTTGCTCCAACATTTCCAACCTGTTTCTCACCCAAAATCCATGAGATAAAACATCAACAACATAGAACAACATTAAACCCTAAACAAATCCAAACAGGAACTAAAACAAGGAGATCATCATCATGGAAGGAGAGCATACAAACTGAAACCAAACAAAGTTCATGATGATGTATGCTTAAGATTTTAAACAGACTAACATGTTATCCTCTCATATCAATATATGTGTGATGTATGTCAACATGCTATCATTTAGAAACAACATAACATTGAACATGAAAGTATGAAGGCGTGGAAGAAGCTTACCAAGTGGAGTCAGTCCACTGCTTCTTCACTTGGAGGCTATAGAATCCAATAAACTCACTTCTTCCCTTTGTTGATGAGGATGTGTAGGAAGCTGATTAAAATGTGCAACTTCTGGCCTCCTCTTGATTGCTCACGAACTTCTTTTGAATGGTGTGTTTGTAGTGGACAGTGTATGTTTTAATGTGTCTTTGGAACAAGAGAATGAGTCTTTTTTTATAGCCACAACCAGCTGGTTAATGCATGAAAGATACACTGTATACTTGCTTTGTTTTAGAGAGAAATATCACAAGTAAAATTCTATGCACATGGCCTTCTACTATCATTCTTGAACCAAGTGAGCAGATTAGTTGTTGCTTATTTTAGGGTTCATGTCAGCAGAAGAGAAAAGCAAGATCTCAAGGGTTTGAGGTGCAATAAGGTTTACACAATGGTTCCTTGTTTTACAGCATAGTTACTTTTCATATGTCAGCTTGTCAAGTACAAAGTTGTTGTACTTTTGGTGGCTTCCTTCCACGAGTTTTAAGGCAAAGTGGTGTATTGGAAACTGATGAAAAAGAGTCAGTAGGTACTTGGCAAATGAAGTTCAGAATTTGTTCAAGATGAAATAAGGTTTGTGTAATGAAACTACATCAAAGGGTCCACTTTATCACATGATAACATCAAATCTAATGAACCAAATGAGTTGGTTCTTGGCCCTCTTGAAACATGGAATGGAGTAGAGTAATTTTCATGTGTTGGCAGATTGAGATTGAGTTTAAAACATGTGAAAAATCACGACAAGACTTGGTGATCACAAAGAATTAAAATCTTAATTTTTCTAAGTGTAGAGTATCATGCTACATAGCCACTTTAGAGTAAAATATCTTGATGGATACTTCACCAATCTTTGAGATCTTTGGCTCAATGTGAAGTAGGAAGATAATAGAACAAGTTTCATATGGAGAACCCTTTGTTTTGAAGCTTGTAACTATGAGATAAAATGCAATGAAATCATGTACACCATGTTGTCCAAAAGAACTTAGAAAAATTTCTAAGTTAAGAAACTTTCCAATTTGAAACATCAATTTTTGGAGCAACATATCTTGAGATTGAATTATCCAAATGGGGAGTTCTACACATGCTTGGAAAGCTTGAAGAACAAGGAACAACTTTCATGTCCAAAGATTTTGGATTTGAAACTTGGAACAATGTGAAAAATGGAGTTAAAGTTGTGTAAAAAAACTATGGCACAATGATCAAAATTTCACTAAGTCATAAAGGTATCTTTTCTTCCAAGTCTCATAACTTAAAAATCAAATCTCTTTTGGAGAAGGGTCCTCTAATATACTTTGAAGTTCGTGGTGAGAGCTTCCATTTGAGCTTTGAGTCACCTAATTTGGATGTGTGGTTTGAAATTTATGACCTTCCCAAGTTTGCACAAGGAGTGAACTTTTCACTTAGAAAATTTTAAGGACCAAACATTGCCCTCTTTGCAAGAAACCTCTCAAATGTCAACTTCTCTTGTCCTAACTCAACATTTAGACATGTCTTGATGGAATATGGCTTGAATACTTCATTTTGGGTCAAAAACTCAAAAGTCAAAGGCGTTACTTTTTAGTCAAAACCCTAATTTCCTTAGGAATTCCATTGGATGATATTTGATGATCTTGCTTTCTCAATCTCTTCCAATAACAATGAATGACCTCTAAGGATGTTAATTAACATATGGAATCATGTCCCAAGGCTTGGGATCATACCTTGATCAAAATCAAAGGCAATGGTTGACTTTTCCTGACAAAACCCTAATCAGGGGCTAGATGAACTTGTGGCTCATTGCACTTGTGATGAGAGCCAAATACACTTGATTTCTTGTTGAATAAGACCTCTTGAATGTTTGTAAGCTCAATTGATTGATGAACCGATCAAGACATTGACTGATCACAATAAAATCCTTTAGTGATTCTTCAGGTTAAAACCCTAATTCCACAACTCTTGATCTGATTATTTCTCTTTTTGATTTATCTTAACCCACTCTCATGAGATCATGGCATATGATTAGAGAACTTCATGATTAGCCTCCAAGACCAAATGGTTGCACTTCGGAGCCTCAGTTGGCTTTCTTGAACAGATAACTTCACATACCACTTTTAATCAACTAGAGAACACTTGTGATGGTTGTATGGAGCCAAAGAATGTCTTAAGAGACCATGAAACATGTGAGAGCTTGGATTATTGACCTTTGCCATCTTTCTTGTACAAACCCTAGCTTTACATAGAAGAAGCAACTAGCAAGATATAGTGGTTAGTTGGCAATGCATAGATGATTGAACCCTAAATGTAAGTGCAAGATGTTATGACATCTAAGGGGTAAAATTTGGGGTATAACAACCACCCTATTATTACAATATCTTTAAAGAAATTATACAACTAGAAGAGGTGACACCTCACCTTAATAAACTTAAACGATAACATAATTATCGAAAATGCAGCATTAAATCTATCATGCTTCTTGAGTTTGCCTCAACACCCTAATAAGTGCCAAAATTATATAAAATACGTAGGCACTTATTTCGGAGATACATCTCCGGAATTACCCTACGCATACGGAGATACATCTCTGAACTTAATTTTAGAAAAATAGGGATCTCAACAATTTCATCTGAGATGTGTGTGGAAAATGTGTGTTCGCAGATGTATCTCCGGACTTACTTTTAACAAAATAGGGATTTTCAGCAATTTCATCTAAGGTATGTGTGAAAAATGTGTGTTCAAAGATGTATCTCTAAATATCAGGGACAATTGTGACTTTTCACGATAACGGGGAAGCGCACGTAAGGGTTTAAAAAGTAACCCTCATAAATAATTCATATCTCAATTGTGTTTCAAGTATTCCACTTTTAATGGCTTTTCTCCTCTCTCAAGAATGATTCTTACAAGGAGATGATTCTTATGAGTACAAATCTACCATATATGTTTCCTCTGGTATGTGAATTGAGACCTCATCTCTCTTGATGCAAGGCTTTCAAAGTTGTGATGGCTTGAATGGTGCATGGTCACAAGGATATAAAGTTGCGATCACCACTACGGTAACGATAATCTTTATTATTCTTGGAGTAGCAAGGGTTTATCATGGCATAGGAATGGTCCATGAAGTGGTTGAAATATCTTACACGAGAAAAAGAAATTCTAGAAACTCATACAACCACGAATGAGAACATGTACATAGAGGAGCGACAACGACACGTGGCACATCCAACTTGATCAACCCCACACATGCAGCCAAACATCCACAATGTGGCTAGCTTGATATGTCCTACACACTCAACACAAATGAAAAATCAACAAAGAACATGTATGCCGAGGATGAAAGCATTGAACACACCCAAATTGCTTGCACACAAAGAAAACGAGGATCAAAACCAGAGCATTGATGTGGCTAATCCATGAAAACTTAGTTAACGCAGTGATAGGAAACAAGCAGAATTCTTATACTCAAACAACACAGTACACAAGCATCCACATCACATCACTTCTTTAAAGCTCAGAGCAGTGTTACAACCCGGCAACAGACGTGAAAACTCAATAAATGACACAACTCATGCAAGGGGAGGCCAAGCATGTTTTCCAAAGCTCATCTGTTAGTTTTATTTGTTGAGAATCAACATCCTCAGTATGTTAAGAGAGGAGGAAATTAGAGTATTCATTTTTCCCATGTCTAACTGTCATTAATTATATAGTTTTGAGAAGACATGATTTTTTTCCAGAAAGTGAATATACACGGGATAGTCATTTTACCTATATAGAGAATAAAATATGAGAATTAATCATCAAACTTTGATCAACAATTTTAAGAGTATTCATTATTTTTCATATCTAAATTAGTAGAATATATTTACTGAGGGGCACCTAGTGTGTCCCACCTTCTTTTTGCTGACGATTGTTTTTTATTTTACAGGGCCAACCTTACCGAAGTAAAATATCTTATTAAACTGATCAATACTTATGTAGAGGCTTCAGGGCAGGAGATTAATATGACTAAATCTAAAATGTTTTTTAGGCGTAACATAAGTAATCCTGCAAAAGAGGATCTTGCTAGCATTATGAGAGGTCGTCATGTGATGGGAACCGAAAAATATTTAGGTTTGCCCTCAATGATTGGAATGAGTAAGAAGGCTACTTTCTCTTTTATCAAGGATAATATCTGGAAGGTAATAAATTCATGGAGAGGTCGGTCGTTATCAAAAGCAGGGAAAAAGTCATGATAAAATCGGTCTTTCAAGCAATTTCATCTTATATAATGAGTATCTTTATCCTCCCAGATGCAGTGTGTAACGATATTGAGAAGATATTGAACTCTTTCTGGTGGGGAGGAGGTAGTAATAACAATGGAATTCGTTGGATGTCATGGGAGAAGTTTGTTTGTTCTAAGAAGGAAGGTGGGTTGGGATTTAGAGACTTTAAAGCCTTTAACATGTCTATGGTAGCTAAACAAGGTAAGAACCTACTGACAAAACCACATGCTCTTGTATCTAGAATCTTCAAAGTTAGGTACGACCCTAGAGCTTCTTTCTTTGATGCTAATCTTGGGTATCATCTAAGCTTTATGTGGCGGAGCATTTGGAAGGCAAGGGAAGTTTTCTCTTTAGGTTGTAGGTGGAGTATTAGGGATGGGAGTCACATCATGGCAATGGATGAACCTTGGATTCGGGAGATTAGAGAAGGTTGTCTAAGGGGTCCCCAAAAGCAAGGTGTGTATGGTATTATTGTTAAAAATATTATGTTGCCTAATGTAAAACAATGGGATATGAGGGTTATAAGATAGTTATTTAACTATGCAGATGTTGAAGATATATTACAAGTAACTTTGATGGAGGATGTTAAGGAAGATAGAATGGTTTGGAAAGAAGAACAAAATGGTATTTATAGTATGTGTTCTGGGTACAGATTGTGCGGAAGTTCGCGTAAGAGTCGTGTTAATAGGGGAGGGGAGGAGGATTTGTGTAGTCTCTTGAATATTAAAGCTCCACCTATAGTCAAACATCTTCTGTGGAGAATTTGTAGAGGATGTTTACCGACTCATGATAGACTCCGACAACATTATGTCGCTTGTCTGTCAATTTGTCAACTTTGTACGAATAGTCCTGAAGATGGTTGGCATTTGTTCTTTGGATGTAGCGAGATTTTCAAGTGTTGGAGCGCAGCAGGTTTGTCCACTCTTATAGACCCTCGTTTACATTCTTTTCATGATGCTAAGTCCCTTATCTTTGATATATGTAGTAAGGAGGATAAGAAGGATGCTGGAAGATTTGCAGTTATGATATATGAGATATGGAAGAATATGAATGAACTTATTTGACATAATGAGGTAGAGAAAGCCCCTAGACTTGGTTGGTTAGCATTTCATAAGCGGGAGGATTGGTTTATGGCTCAACATCTACACGATATCGAAAATGACCAATAATATCCTACGAGTTGGGATTCACCATTTGTAGGATGGTTGAAATGCAATGTGGATGCGGCTATTAATCAACATCATGAAGGTTTGTGTGTTCGTGATAATCTCGAGAATTTCATTATTGCAAGTGTGGCTTAGGAACCAGGTACCCCCTCCGTCATTGAGGCTAAAGTTTTGGCCCTTAAAGAGGCAATTCAGGTAGCTATCAACTTTCATTTGAAAAATGTCATCTTTGAAAGTTACTACCAAAGACTAGTCCATGCTATCCACTCTAATCATAATGGTGGTTCTGAGTTCCATTTCATTATTAGATTTATTAGAAGATTGTCACATGTTTTCTCGAACTTTGAGGTGGAGTTTATAAAGCGTCAAGCGAATCCAATTGTCCACTCTCTTGTTAGGACGGTCAATTCTTTGTCTAGGCATGGTGTGTTTAATTTGATTCCTCCTTACATTGAATAATATTTGATTAATGAATTGCAGTGAGTTTGCTTTGGTAAAAAAAACAGTAGAATATATTTAAAGAGTTTAGAAATATAAAGAAAGTAGATATCTACTAAGTCTCTTTGATAATTTAATCTAAGGCCTCAAACTTTATAAACATGCTCAAATAGTGGCACACATTTATCAAAATTTCTAGACATTTCCCTCCTCAAAATCCCTTACCAAATCGTGGTCTTAAGTTGCGATGAAACATGACATGACACTATTTAAATTTAGGCTTAAATGCACTTTTAGTCCTCATAGTATCATTTTTCTAAACTTTTAGTCCAACTTTAAAACAACCCAGGTTTTGGGTCCCTTGTTTTGATTTTTTTTGGGATTTTTTGTCCCCCTCCAGATTTGTCTTGTTGGCACTTAATTTTATGACATGGCACTAATATGACATTGTGTATGTGGCACCACGTCATAAAATATATGCCACATCATAATTTTAAAATAAAAAATTAATTTAAAATATTATTTAATATAATTAATATATTATATTATATTATATTTATTGATTAATTATTAATGCCACATGTCAAACAACGAATGGCAAATAAATAACAAATTAAAGAAAATGAAATTTTTATTTATGGTGAGAATTGAACACACGTCCTCTCCACTCAAATCATCATTACTTAACCATCATTACTATTGAATCAATTGGTAACTTTTTGCACAACGTTTTAAATATAGTCTACTGTTCCATGAAAGCACTGCATCATTTTTAGGGGAGAATGATAAACGAAATACAGTATCGTTGTACCATCACCACCCTCGTTATTAACCACACAATACCTTGTTCTTCATCAATACTCCACATTCAAACAACCATC